>JANKKI010000104.1:2400000-3600000 GCA_025175665.1 Cinchona pubescens
GGTGGAACCTTTCCTCACTTGATGGGAGATATTCCAGTGAAGAATTTCACAACATTGGAAAAATTCTCAAGGACAAGGTAATTTTCTTGAAGGAGGAACTGAATCACCTCATTTGGACCCTAACATCTAAGGGTTTTTTCTCAATCTCGTCAACTTTTCTCACCACTTGCATAGTCATTCTCTAGGCAAATGATTTGGGATAAGAGGCTCCAACTGAAAATCTCCATTTTCATGTGGATATTGCTGAACAAACGCCTTCCAATGGATGATATAATTTCCAAGCTTGGCATTCCATTAGCCTCCAAGTGCTTCTTCTGTAATAATGAGGAATCCTTGGATCATCTATTTGTGGCCTGTACAATTTCAAAGAAATTTTGGAGTTTCTTTGAATCTTGGTTTGAATTGACTTTTGCTCCAGCTACATCCATTTTGGACAAGTTAAATTCATGGTGGTGGGCTGCCTATCCACCTTCAACCACAACGAGAGCCCTCCCATGCATTATTTGCTAGTTTGTATAGAAAGCTCGAAACAAGGCCATCTTCAATGGGATGCCAATCAATGCAACATGGATAATTGTTGACATTTGTGCTTACTTGAAAGATATTTCTTCAAATTATCCATTTATAAATGTGATAAAAGCTAATGAACTTTTGCTTTTGAGAGAAGGTATTTGCCATCAACTTCTTCAATCAAAATCGAGGAGAGTACTTGCTGTCAAATGGGAATGTCCTCCTCTTGGCTACTTCAAGTTGAATGTGGACAGTGCTTCTAAAGGAAACCTGGGTATGGTAGTGGGACGTGGCATTCTTAGAAATCACAATAGACAATGTATCAAGGCCTTTTCCAGCTGCTATAAACAACAAACCAATTTGAAAGCCGAGGTTTTGGTCCTTGTAGATGGTCTCAAAATGTGTGGTAAGCAGCAATTACAAATCGTGGAAGTGGAAATGGACTCATTAATTCTTGTCAACATCTTGAATAGCCTGTCCGCACCATCATGCAGCATTGATAATGAATTCCAATTCATCAAAAACTTCCTAGTAGGCAGAACTTTTTCATTTTCACATGTATTTAGAGAGATGAATCAAGTTGCTAATAGTTTAGCAAATAAGGGCATAAACAATCCTATCTATGTTGAATATGACCAAAATTCCATTCCTTCTAATATTTTTCACAAAAGAATTGGTGCTCTTGGATGCTAGAGACTGCTCATACATTTGCCACTGTATTAGAGCTGGAAGGTTCATTTTCTAGGATATGAATTAGAGAAAGGCCAAATTACTCCTATATCTTGAAGTATAAAATTTGTAGACAAATTTCCTAATGAAATAAAAGATAAAAACAATTACAAAGATTTCTAAAATGTTTGAACCGTATTGCTGAATATTATAAAAATTTGGCCTTAGATGGTAAACCATTATATGTAAAACTCAAAATGTCTCCTCCTCCATGGTCTCCAGTTCATAATGAAGTAGCAAGAAAAATAAAACAAAGGTTAAGTTCTTACCAAGGATTGTTGGTTTTGGTAATTACCAAGATTCAATGGTCTTGGTATAGTGAGGCTATGAAATCCTTTCTTCTCTTCTCCTTCTCTCTAGCTTTCTCTCTCTACCTAAACTTCCTTTCTTGAAGCATCTTGCCCATGGCCGAGAAAAATGCCCTTCAGCCAAAGCAGCTAAAGGGTAACCATGCACTTTTGCAAAGTTACTCTCGGGCTAACAAAACCTAGATGTCCAAAAATCAAAATCTGATTTACCATTGACGGAGCTACAGTCTCATAAAGGGTAACCAGCCATATTCTTCTCCGAAGAAGAGGTTAAACAATTGATAGCTCCTTTTCAGCATATGTTGGTAGGAAATTTTCCTAGAGGAAAGCCAAACATGGAAACTTTGAGGAAAAGCTTCTACATAATTGGATTCAAAGGCCAATTCACAGTGGGATATTTAGAGTATCAATATGTGATTGTCAGATTTTCCCTAGAAGAGGATTATCTCCGGTGTTGGCTTAAGAATACATAGTTCATTAATGTTATTACATGCATATCCTTAAGTGGAATCCTTTATTCACCGTAAAGGTAGAACCATCGATTGTGCCAATTTGGATTAGTTTTGAGGCCTACCAACAGTTTTCTTCAATAAACATGTGGATTTCAGCCTTGCTCAAGCCATGGGAACTAATCCCTTCAAACTAGACTTAGCTACGAAAAATTTCACTCATCCAAGTGTTGCCAAGATATGCATTGAGGTAGACCTTTTGGCCACACTCCCCTCAAGAGTTTGGTTAGGTGTTGGAAAGGAAGACATTTGGCAAAAAATCAGTTATGATGAGTTGTCTCATTACTGCACAAAGTGCAACAAAATTGGTCATAACCAAGCTGATTCCAAAGTTGGAGTTCCAAAATCCACAAATAAACAAGATGCTTCCATGGATGACTTAAAACAACTTGCCAAGAAAACTCTGAAACCCCATTGGACACCTGTGAAACATCAAGTGGCTAGTCCATCCGGAATTGCAAAGTAATTGCCTTCGAAGGAGGAACATCTGACTAAATCACCTTTGGGTTTGGTAGAGGTTCAACTGGCGAGCAATGCCTTGCAGGTGCCATCAGCCACGAACGAGAAGAACGAGGTGGTGGAGCCACCAACTGTGGAAAAGGTTGCTATTCTTCCACAAAAAATGGCAGCTCGAAGGAAAATAAATTTCAAACCCCTCGTTTCAATGGATTTCCATAATAGCTTTGGATAAGCCTTCAAATTCAAATCTATTGAATGAGTCTAGTGAAACACATGTTCCAACCAAGTCTTCTACTTCCTCTCCCATTCAAAATTTAAACGTAACACCAAAGATGACTCCTTCCTTACATACGATAAAATTATGGAAGAGTTGCCTTATTACTTATCGGACAATGACCCTCAAATTGCTCAAGTGATTCCTTCTCCCATGCAAGCTCCAGTCGACCTCCACGAAAAGGGTAAAACCACTCCAAAACAGGTAATAAAAAAACCTACAACATGCCCAGGAAAATGAAAACCAGGCTCACTTCTGAGCCAAACTCCTGGCTTCCCACCCCCTTGTTGATATGGATAACATCCTAATCTGGAATATACGTGGGACAGGAAATAAACCCTCCCGTAGCAGGCTCAAACATTGGTAAGGGAACATAAAATAAAAATTCTTACTTTATTTGAGCCTTTGGTAGATGAAGCAGAGGATTAACTCAATTGCCCTAAAGCTAGGGTTTCCTTGCTGCAAATCAAACACATACGGCCAAATTTGGTTATTTTGGAATAATGAGTTAGTTGTTTCAGATATTCACATTTTAGATCAGCTTTTTCAAGTTTCAATCTCATCAAATAACCTTCATGTATTGGTTTATGCCTCTTTCATTATGCAAAGTGCACCAAGCAAGAAAGAAGAAGTGTGTGGGGGAAGCAACGTGCACTTCATCAGCCTAATGCTCCATGGCTTGTTGGTGGAGATTTCAATTTTATCTCAAGTCAGATGAATACAAAGGATCCTCCTCCCTTGACACAAAAGTAATGAGAGAATTGAATGACTGCCTCCAAGATTGTGGTTTGATGGACCTAGCATTTTAGGGATGCAAGTTCACATGGCGGGGCAATAGGAGTGGGAACATTGTATGGAAGCGGCTGGATAGATATGTTTGTAATATTGAGTTCATGGCGGCTTTCCACAACATTTCAGTGGACTACTCATTTGTCCAAGACATGCTAAGACCACTCTCCCGCTCCACTTAATGACTACATCAATGGCTTTCTCAAGTCCAAGGCAATTCATATTTCTCCATATGTGGACTAAACACCCCAATTTCTTGCAGGTTGTAGAAACTAATTGGAAAACCATTGTGCTGGTTCTCCACTTTTCATCCTAGCTTCCAAGCTCAAAAGACTGAAAGTCAAGCTACGGAACTGGAGTCACATGATCTTTGGAAACGTCTTTAATAAAGTCAAAGATGTTGATCTAAAAGTTAATATGTAAGAAGAGCTCTTCTTGAACCAGGCAAGCCAAAGTAACCAAATTGCTTTGGCTAATGCACAAGCCTATTACACCAAATGCCCTATAGAAAAAGAAGTTTATTGGAGGCAAAAAGCGAAGCTAAAATGGTCGAAGGATGGGGACCAGAACACTTAATTTTTTCCCTCCTCTCTGAAAGCTAAGAGGAAAAAAATGCACATCTAAAAAATCAAGGTGAATGGGGTGCCTTGGATCGAGGACAAGACGCAAATAGAAGAGGAAGGGATTAAGTACTTTCAAAACCTTCTAACAAAGGTGGATGTTTGTTTGATCGAGTACTCACTTCTCAACAAAATTCCCACAATAATTTTGAGGGACAACAACAAATTCCTTCTAGCCAAACTCTCTCCCGAAAAAGTGAAGAAGGCTACTTTTACTTTAAATCCTGAAGGAGCAACGGGAATAGATGGTTACAATGGAGGTTTTTTCACAGTTTGCTGGAACATTATTCAACAGGACCTACACAATGCAGTCAGGGACTTCTTGAAGGAGAAACACCTTCCAAGAACATTCACGAGATCACTTATTGCATTGATCCCCAAAGTAGGTAACCCTTCCTCTTTTAATGAGTTCAGACCAATTAGTATTTGTACTTTTTTCAATAAAATATGTGCAAAAGTATTGGCTAATATGTTGTCCTCCTTGTTGCGTAAACTTATTTCCATGGAACAGGTTGCTTACGTGAAAGGACAGCTTGAGATCACTGATAACATTATTTTCTTTTCTTTTTTAATCCCAAAACGAATGAAGCATTTTATTAATAATCCACACTTAAGTTTTACACAGCCAAACGTAGGGGCACCTTTGAGCATCCCGCTGCAACAATCCCTTTACAAGGTGAGGAATTGTGTGCTAGTTATACTCAACATATGACTCATTCTTTATGCCCTCATTTGCAAGATTATCTGCTACTTCATTTGCTTCCCTAAATACATGTGAAAAAGAGAAATTCTTTCCTATTACAAAGTTGTAAATAAACTGTAGGAGAGAGTAGATATGCCAAGGTGGTGTTGCTTTTCCATTCAAGCTATTGACAATTATGATTGAGTCTATTTCCACTTGGACCGAAGAGAACTGAAATTTGGCACTAAGTTGTAATCTATCCACCAGGGCCATGAGTTTCGCTTGTAGATTGGATTGGCTATGATAGAAGTTTGAAGCACAACAAAGTTGGCCATTGTAGTCCTAGATAACTCCTTGTCCTGCAGCTGACTTTCCCGGGGTTTCCTTTAGATGCACCATCAATATTAAGTTTAACCATTCCATGAGGTGGAGGTGACCAGCTCATTGCCATTGCTTTCCTTGATTTTTGATGGATGAAACCTTGGCCTAAAGCTCGAGATAATAGCAATTCATCTGCTGGATAATAGCATGTGAAAGGATGGATTAAGGAAATGTTTTTCAAGGAAGCACATATTTCGACAATGATGTGGTTTGAGTAAATCTTCTTTTCTTCATAAAGCAGCGTGTTCCAAGCGTTCCATAGGGTCTAGCAAATTAAGCTCGGGATGATCTTATGAAATGTCTCCATTGTAGGTGAACGGGTAGCGTGCCACCACCACTTTTCAACCAGGTTGTAGGGGGAAGTCCAATTCTAGCCGAGATTCAAAGAAACTCCATACCTATGATGACCAGTGGCATGAAACGAAAAGGTGATCCAAGGTCTCTTGTGTTGTTTCACAGAAGCTACATCTTGAGGTCATTGTAAATGCAAACCGAACTTTAGTAAGATGTCATCTATTGGGAGCCTTCTATTCAGCAGCCTCCACATAAAAATTGAGATTTTTGGCTGTGGCTTTTCATCCCAAACCATTTTCCTCGTGAATATTGAAGGGAAAATAGGCAATGTGGAAGAGATTGAGAAGTTCCTTTTGGGCGTGAGCTTCCATATTATTATATCCGTGTCTTGTGAAGTGATCAACGACTTCCCTGTGAAGGATTCCCGTATTCTATCATGGTCTTCTTGAGAGTATCTAGTGTCTAGCATGCTGAGATTCCAGGCAATAGTACTCCAAATACGTGCCACCGTGACTTCCTTGTCATAAACATTTTCCAGAGACCCAAGCTAGGGCACCTCGTTCTATCCATGGTCATACCAAGAAGCTTGATAACATTGAACATTGTTCAGGAAATGGTCAATTTTATTGACAAGAAAACAAGAGGAAGAAATTTGATTTTCAAGCTAGACCTAAGAAAAGCATTTGATCGACTCTCTTGGGCACTTCCTTTACGCTACTATAAGGAAGTTAGGGTTCAATGAAAATTGGATTTCCCTAATGTAGCATATCCTTAAAGATTGTTGGTTCTCAATCGTCATTAATGTAGTTCCAATGGGGTTTTTCAAATCCACTAGGGGGTTCGTCAAGGTGACCATTTATCGCCTATGCTTTTTAGCATCATGTTAGAAACTCTTTCAAAGGGCATCAAAGATCTCTTCCAGAAAAGTACAGGATTTTGGCCTTCCCAAACACTGTACCCCGGTTTCTCACCTTGCCTTTGCTGATGACATAGTCATATTCACTAGAGGAAAAGCACGGTCGGTAAAGAACCTCACGGAGTTTCTTTCTCATTTTGAAGCTTCATCTGGAGAGCTTGTCAACAAATCAAAGATCTCTTTCTACCTATCTAAAAAAGCTCCCTTGTCTCGGATTTGAATGATTCAACATAAAACGGGCTTTGTTAAAAAAATCCCTCCCATTCCATATTTAGGTTGTCCAATCCAAAAAGATAGCTAAGAAGTGAAGATCACTATTCCAACCAATGGTGGAGAAAATAGTCTCAAGAATTAATGGGTGACAGTCCAAGCTTCTCTCTCCATGAAGAAGATTTATTCTCTAAAGCATATTCTCAGCAACATCCCCATCTATTTATTGGTGGTTCTTTGCCCTCCCAAATTAGTTTTGGACAAGATGAATAGACACTTTGCGAACTTCTTCTGGGGAAATTCTGAATTTGGAAACAAATTCCATTGGATTTCATGGCAAACCATTTCTAAACCAACGGATGCAAATGGACTAGGAATTCCCTCACCTACTAGCTTATCGAAGGGCTTTGGTATCAAGCTATGGTGGAAATTCAAAAGGGGTAATTCACTTTGGAGTAACTTCCTTAAAGCACGATACTTGAAAGGAAAAATTCATCCTTGTGCTGTGATTGAAACCTTAGGGTATTCTTTCATGTCTAAGAGAATGCTCAAAGCTCAAGATAAAGCTGAAAACAACCTAATGTTCTCCATAATTAGGAATGGGAATTCCTCCTTTTGGTATGATCAATGGACCAAAAGGGGAATACTTGCCCGAGAAATAGAGCATGTGTTTGATAAAGACCTCATAGTAGCACAAATTTGAAGCCACAATGGCTGGGACTTTAGCTTCCTTTATGCTAGATACTTTCCGGGAGAGCTAGACAGAATAAGAGGAATTCTTAATGGGAGAAATCTCAACTTCTCAACCAAATCTAACAAGGTGATATGGAAGCTCACGGCTAAAGGGAACTTCTTGATCTCCTCCACCTTACCTACTTTCCCTTCCACTTTCTCAAGGAAAATGATTTGGGACGAAACAATCCAACCCAAAATCTATGTCTTTATGTGGAGGTTATAGAATAGGAGGCTTCCAACAGATGATATTCTTGTCGAATATGGATTTACGATGACTTCAAAATGCTGGTTTTGTGAGGCAGCACAAGAGACTTTGGATTACCATTTTACAGCGTGCAAAATTTCAAGCCAAGTGTGGCTATTCTCTTTGAATCATGGTTGGAATTGGTCTTCCCTCCATCCCCTAATGTATTGGAGAAGCTTAATTCGTGGTGGTGGCATGTTACCCTTTAACTCACATTGGAGGCGATCCATAAAATCACTCCAAGCTTGATTTGCTGGTCAATATGGAAAGCAAGAAACAAGGCTTTATATGAGCAAAAAAAGGTTCATTCAAAACATATCATCGCTAAAATATGGTCCTATCTAAAAAATATCTCTTTGATCCATTTGCTAGATATTGTATAGCTGATGACCTATTGCTTTCTCAGGATCTTTGTCAGGTTTTCATTCATAGGAAGCCAAGAAGAGCAGTTCCAGTGTAATGGTCTCCACCTCCTTATATTGTGGTCAAACTTAATATGGATGATGCTTCTAAAGGGAATCCGAGTAAGGCTGCAGGAGGAGGAGTTATCCGGGATCATAATGGGCAACTCATACATGCCTTTTCTAACTTTTATCAGATTCAGTCCAATCTCCAAGTGGAGTTCAATGATGGCACTAATTGATGGTCTCCATATTTGGGCAAAGTTGCAGCTATCATCGGTCCAAGTGGAATTGGATTCATTATCTATTGTCAACATTTTGAACGGCAAAGCAACGCCACCTTGGAGCATTGACACTCATTATCACTTTATTACCAGCTTTTTGATATAAAAAAACGTTTCCTTTTCTCATTTATTTAGGGAGGCAAATCAAATAGCAGATTTTTTTTGCAAATGAGGACATTAAGCATGCTTCATTTCTTGAATATATCCAAGACACAATACCTTCTCATATAAAAGGATTGTTTCCCTTGGATGCTCGTAGCTGCATCTACATTTAGTATTGTAAAACTTGATGCTTTATGAATAAAATAACCACCCATTAGGGTGGTACCCAAAAAAAAAAAAAGATTAAGTTCTTACCATGTTTAAATTTAGCCACCCCATCTTGGTATAAAATCATAGAAATAGACGTTTCTAAAATCGGTTTTGGAGGAATTCTTAAACAAATCAACCCTAGCGAAAAACTAGAAAAGAAGATACAATTAGATTTACTTCAGGACTTTGGAAAGCCTTTCAACAAAATTAGTCCACAATAAAATGGAAATCAAAAGCATTGTTTTATGCATTTTAAAATTTCTAGAAGATTTATTAAATCAAAAGTTTTTACTTAAACTTGATTGTAGTGCTGCTAAGCAAGTAATACAACAAGATGTAAAAAACGTAGCATCTAAACAAATTTTTACAAGATGGCAAGCTATATTATCGGTCTTTGATATTGATATTGATATTGAGCATATAAAGGGTGAATTAAATCCTTTAACTTATTTTCTTACCAGAGAGTTCTTATAAGGATAATTGAGTTTTGTAGGAAAATAATTGAACTGACCAATTTGGCCAAGGACGAGGCCGAGGTAAAAGACGCGGCTCCTCTTGTACATATAATTCAAGTCCCTCAAATAAAACCAATTTTGGTACATATTTTCCTCCATTATATTATTTTCAAATCTATGGTTTACAACAAATCCCAATTTCCCTTGACTAACATCAATCAAAACCTCAATATACTACCTAAAATAAACTTTTTTCATCAAATCAACCATTTTCTTCTTCTGCACAATCAAAAACTACCATTATAGTTTTATTAGAAGAATCAATAGAAAATCCTGAACAAGATTTTAAATCCAGTGGAGTTAGACACCAGACTCTTCAAATAGAATATGAGGATCTCATATTAGATACATTTCAAATATAGACATACATATGCGGATTTTCTAAATCATATTCAAATTGCAAATGTCATGGATAATGATAATGCTAAAACCAAAGGATGGTGTCCTACAGTTGAGGATTGTTTAATTATTTTATCAAAATTACTTATTCATCAAATTCCAGGACACAAAAATTGGGGACCAAATCCTACAGAAATTATCGCATTTACTTCTTTCTTTAACCATTATGAGTATTACTTCACATATTGGGATATGATAGACTCTTTCGGAAAATATTTTACTATAAAAATCCTCGATTCCGACATCACATGGTGGATTAGACTATCAACATCAATTCTCAGAAGTGAGCTCCTATCTAGGTTTTATAATTGGTTTCAAGCTTTGGAATTCCTGTAGATTTCTTCTAGAAGATATAAAAAAAATTTACATTCAATGCAAACAAATTAATTCAAAATAGTTGGAAAAGCCTAATAACCCGAGAAACCACTTCTACATTTTCTTGCTACATATGAAATCCCTTGGCTCTTTGGAAGGAAATATGAAATAGGATTTTCTTCCAACACTCTTCACCAATTAAGAAGAGTACACTACAACAAATGGTGGCCCAATTGCAAAATTGACATATCTCATATTGAGAAAGTTCTTGGACAAATGAAGATAGAGATTATCAAAAATCTGAGAAAGAAAAAAAAAAAAAAAAGAATCCAAGATCATCCTCAATCAAGCTCGCCAATGGAAATTTTGAAAAATCTTCCAACACCACCACTAAAAAAGAAAAAATGAAGTGAAAATGCAATTGCTTCAAGAAATATCCACACAACAAATTGATGCAGCTTTTGCGACTTCAAAAGAAAAGGGAAAATATGTTATAATTATGTTCGAGTAAAAATGAAACAAGATGGGAAAGAAGACTTACTAAATTTTGTTGGCTCAAATTATTTGTTGCAGTCCTTTCTTGACAAAATGTAAAAATAAACTTAGAGAAGTAGTATAGAACAAGAACAGAACAAATGTATATAAATAAACAAAGAATCTTATTCCTGGAAAAACTTGTTTTCATAATACGAAACAGCTCTTATTTATAGCAAAAGAGCCATGCAGTTTTTGATGAATCATCCCAACACTTTGGCTCTCGACTCTACCATCTTAACACTTGGATATCTAGCTACACTAGGATATACATGCTGCTAACTAATATATTTATTTGACACTTGGATATATTTATTTGACACTTGGATGCATTTATTTGACATTTGGATACAGTCATTTGACACGTAGATATTAAAATACAAGCTAGGAATTTGTTGTCTTTTAGCTCTCTTCTTGTAAATTCTCATAAAGGATATATTTACATTCATTCCTTCAATGGATTTAATATCTAGCTACACTGGGATATACATGCTGCTAACTATTATATTTATTTGACATTTTGATACAGTCATTTGACACTTAGATATTAAAATACAAGCTAAGAATTTGTTGTCTTTCAGCTCGTCTTGTAAATTCTCGTAAAGGATAGATTACATTCATTCCTTCAATGGATTTAGAATTCAATTTCATGTTACAATCTTTAGCCAACGTAGATAAAAAATTATTATATCTATGACCTCATAATGACTGATCTATCGCACGACTCAACTCACGTTCGAGTTGTGTCGATTTTGTGACTAAAAAGGTTACTAAAAAACTATTATATTCTTTGTTACTAAAAAGATCATACCCATGCCTCGATAAGGTTGTTGACAGTCATGCAAATCAATGAATTATTAGTTCATATAGATGAATATTTTTTTAACTCTTGGTTTCTAACTTGTAACAATAAAAGTTGTTATTCTAATTTCATTAAAGGAAGTAAAAGAATGTAATCGATCCTTTCTAGCAGCTATGTAATCCAAGTTATTTGATATGGTTCCGAATAGCCCAAAGATGTTTCAAGATGAGCAGATGAAAGATGGTGCAAGGTTGCACTCACTCTCGCCGAGATTGGAGCACATTCGTGGTATTTTGATTGAGTTGGATGGACTATCTTCAATTCATTAATATATCATGTCCAATTCTTCAAAGTGTAGCACAAGTTGAGATCCTTTACATGCAAGAAGGCCGGATTTCCTAATGCGAACCCCATGCACAATCGACTTGATGCCACGAAACCCTACAATTCAAGTTGGCAGCAAAACCCCAAGGATCGACTCCAAAGTTGGTCACAAGAGTTTGGATAGGGAACACACACAAACAAGAATGTAAGAACACACAAGAATCAAGCAAGAATTCAACCCGTTGTCTATAGTGAGACAAGAACTAAACTCTTAACAAGATTTAAAGCAAGAATTGACCCGTTGCCTATATGAATCAGGCAAGAACCAAATCTATAAGTCGGTTAGAACAATCACCCTTGATCAAGCAATGATCCCAACAAAGTCTTAATCGAAAGACTAAAAGAAATAACTTTTTCCTCAAATAAAAGACGAGTATTATTGATAAAAATGTGCTCTAATCTTGGCAAGAATGAGTCCAAGATTGCTCCATCCTTCATCTCCTCATCTTGACACATCTTTGGGCTACTCAGATCCATATCATTCCCTCCCTCCTCGAAAGGATTCGTCCTCGAATCTGAATATGGATAAGAAAAACACGGATTAGTCAAATGGGACACAAGATTGGCAGAAGATAAGTCTTGACGCCTTGCACTATTGCGAACACAACAAAGTTTTGCAAAGTAATGATCCAAATAGTTAAACAAATGTGTACGCCAAAGTAGAAAACCATTCAGTTTTGATAAGTTAAGCACAATTTGTGAAATTGCCAGAAAACACTGATTTTGACACAAATTTGAGGAAGTTATTTGACCGTAAAAAAAAAATTTAGTCAAAGTGTTTTGAGGCAAATTGACACGATTTCATTCTTACAAAGTATTTGATCTAAATCACACAACATAGGTTGCCCAACATCTAAGTAATATACAAAAATTTTGGTGACGTGTCTAAGTAAAATAAATTCAAACTAGTTATCACGCCATAACAAAAACTTGACTTGGACAAAATTTGAAAATTTTGAAGTTAACTTTATTTGAGATTCAAAATTCATAATAGAAGTTAACCAATCTAACAAACTTATCCAAGTTACTTTGAACAAAAGTGAAAGGTTGAAAATCATGTAGTATGCTAACACAATAAATTCAAATTAGATTTGATGCCATGTTAATGATTATCAGCTGAAGTTTGGACGGATTTATCCAAACAATCCTCCACAAATTGGAATTGAAGTCCAAGAATTTGGATGCCTTCCCTACTCAAAAAAATAACCAAGTCAAAAACCAAATTAAAGGAATTAATTTTAAACAGTTGAAGAAATAAACAAAATGTACACTAAAAATAATTCTAAATTTGGAATTAAATTTGTACAATTTCTTAAGATGCTCAAAGCTAAGAATTTTAACCCAAGAAATTGAAATAAGTTAATACCTTTGAATAACTAATAAAATACACACTAGAGTTTAGCAGAGAAAGGAGGATTGTGTATACATTTTCTCCTCCTTATCTAAAGATTTTCTCACTCTAAACATCTTCTTCTTCCCTTGCATACTCGGACATTGCCGAGCTAGATGCGGCTGAAGGGCAACCAAAAACTTTTGCACAAGTGCTCTCGGGTGGCCAAAATCTAAACATTCAAAACCCAAAATCCGACACTCCTTTAAAGGTTCTCCAATAGCACAAGCGAGAACCAGCAATATTTTTCTCCCATGAAGAAATACAACAGCTTGCTGCACCATTTTGATACACACTGGTGGGTAATTTTTCGAGGGGTAAGCCGAATATGGAAGTACTCCGGAAAAGCTTTCATACCATTGGTTTTAATCTCTGTGGGTCAGTTTATAATCGGCCACCTTGACTACAAACACATACTTATCAGATTTTCTTTGGAGGAGGATTATCTACGATGTTGGCTCAAGAACACTTGGTTTGTTAATGGATAGTACAAGAGAATTCTTAAGTGGCATCCACTCTTTACCACCAAAGAGGAGCCGTCCACAGTCCCCATCTGGATTACTTTGGAAGGACTTCCAGCACTCTTCTTCAACAAACATACCATATTCAGCCTCGCTCAAGTGGTTGGGACTCCCCTCAAACTTGACTTGGCAACTGCAAATTTCACTAGGCCAAGTGTCGCCAAAGTATGTGTGGAAGTCGACCTCTTTTCCAAACTCCCTTCTAGAGTTTGGTTGGGGATTGGTAAGGAAGGCATTTGGCAAAAAAATAGCCATGAAGAAGTGCCACGCTACTGCACAAAGTGCAAGAAAATTGGCCATACCAATGATGCATGCAGGAAAGAAGAGCCGATGTTGGCAAAGAAACCTATGGCTCCTAGGTGAGCACATGAAGAACCACACAAAGACATCAATCCAAACACGCTGGACACTAGTGAAGCACCATGAAGTTGGACCTTCTGGAGCAAAGCAAGCTCCAACCCCTTCACTTGAAGATGATGGGACGACTTTGAATGGCCAAGTTCCACTTGATGTTGATCCGTCAGCAGCAAACAAAAACCCACTGGGAGTTATTACGGAACAACACCAAGAACTCATTACGGTTCAATTCATGGAGGAGGTACAACACCAAGAACAAGGAGTTTCTAAAATTTTGGCACCTAACGTGGCGATTGCCACCATTTGGTGGCTGAACCATCGCCACCGCCACCGCCACCGCCACCTCAGCTCCCAAAGGCATTTAGTCTACACCAAACAAACCAGGAATTTCAAATTTTGAATTCAGTAGAAGATAGGGTGGTTGCAACTCCTCTAACAAACCTAACAACTCAGCATCCTAATCCCTTAGATAGAGGGAGGACCAATTCAAACTGCATAATAACAAACCATGGACTTATCCTTATCAAAGCAAACTGATTTGACCTATTCAGAAGGGCAACCAATTCCTCCAAAAGAGCCGCACAACCAGCCAGCTCAACTTCTTACCAAAGATGACCTAGCCCTTGCAGCTGTCCAAATATTGGAGGAGCTTCCTTTCTACTTTTTAGAAACGGATACCCCACGGGCAACAGCAGCCTCATCGATACAACACCTCGAGGATTTAAGGGATTCATCCGAGGAAAGGCCTATCCCAAAGAAAAAGATCAGAAAGAAACGCACCTATATCATGCCTCGGATGAGAACGATGTTGAACCCCAGTTATGTTAATCATGTTTTGATGATGACCAAATCACACTAATGGTTTGAAAACAAGTATGTAAAAAAATAGGTAGGTTCAGACGCAAATGATCATCCCAACAAAACAACCAGAAGACTCCATGGACATAACTGCCTGTCCGAAAGACAGAGTTTCGGACGATGGTAATCGTCTGACACAAAGAACCTGAAGCAGTCTCGGACGACAGAGAACAGCGTCCGATCATATTCCCAGAAGACATTGCTTCGATTGGACACAAGTTCGGAAGCATCCTCGGACGTCCGAACAAATATCCTCAGAGACGCATCCTCAGATGTCCGAACAAATATCCTCAGGGTTTAGCAGCTGCCGTCCGAACAGTCCAACGGCTAGTTCGTTCTGACGCACACTTGCTGCATCGGCCGTCCGAAAGGTCCAACGGCTAGTTTTTTAGTAAATATAAAATAGCCGTTGGAAAGTTGTTGGAAGCAGTTTTTGGGCAACTATCAATACCCCTAAGCCTGAATTAAACAAAAAAAACTTCTACATTGATTACAAGTAATTCTTGAGCTATTTGGGAGAAATAGTGTGTACAAGTGTTGTAATAGTGTAGGTAGTTTTGTGAAAAGAGTTTAGAAGTGTAAGAGTTCTTCAAGTGTTAGAGTGGAGAGATAATAATTGTAACAAAGAAAGGTTGTGAATGTAAAACTCTTGGCTCAACCCTTACTCTCCGCTGCTCTTCAAGACCACATCAAATGGAGTGTCATCTGGACCAAAACAGTTTAGGTTTTTATATGCGTGCACTAACCACCCTCACTTCATACAGGTTCTCAAAAATAATTGGCATCTTCACTGTTCGGGCAACCCTCTTGGAATTCTTGCCTTAAAGCTCAAAAGGCTAAAGACGGAATTAAGGAATTGGAATCACACCGTCTTTGGTAACATTTTTGACAAGGTGAGAAATGCTGAGATATAAGTCAAACAATGTGAAAATAGCTGTTTGCAACCGCCGACTCAACCCAACCAAATTGCACTTACCCATGCACAAGCCAAACATGCTGAATGCCTAGCCGAAGAAGAAAGTTTCTGGAGAAAAAAATCGAGCATGAAATGACTCAAAGAAGGAGACCACAACTCAAAATTCTTTCATTCCTCACTCCTTACAAAGAGGCACAAACTGAGCATCTCGAGGCTAAAGGTAGGCGGGACATGGACTGAAGATTGGCAACTTATAGAAGAAGAAGGTGTCAATCACTTCAAGGATCTCTTAATAGCTCCAAGTGACTCGGATACCAATCTTGATCTCCTAAACACCATCTCGCAAGTAATCACACAAGAGGATAATAATATGCTGCTTGCCGAGCCATCCATGAACGAGATCAAGGAGGCAACATTCAGCCTTAACCCACATGGGGTTGCTGGAATAGACAGTTTTAATGGAGTGATTTTCACCACCTGCTGGGAAATCATACAAAAGACCTTCACAATGCAGTGAAAGAATTTTTGAAAGGGCAGCCTCTCCCCAGAGCTTTTACAAGCACACTCAAAGCATTGATCCCAAAAATTACGAACCTTTCCTCTTTTGGTAACTTTAGACCCATAAGCCCTTGTACTTTTTTCAATAAAATCTGTACCAAGGTATTGGCTAATAGATTATCTTTAGTGTTGCCCAAAATTATTTCTCAGGAGCAAGTAGCTTATGTACAAGGTAGAGCCATCACCAACAACATATTGCTGGTCCAAGATATTGTTGAGTTCATAAACCGAAAAACCAGAGGAGGTAACATCATTTTCAAGCTTGATTTAGCAAAGGCCTTTGATGGCCTCTCTTGGTCTTTTCTTTATTCCGTTCTGAGGTTACTTTGGTTCAGCAAAAACTGGAATGCCATCCTAACGAATGTGTTAGAAAATTGTTGGTTCTCCATCCTTCTTAATGACTCCCTGGAAGGATTTTTCAAGTCCACTAGAGGTGTTCGCCAGGGACTCATTTTCATAATAGCAATGGAGATCTTTGCATAAGGATTAAAAGCTCAATACCATGCGGGGAAAATCACAAATTATGCATTGCCGAGGAAATGCCCACCAATCACTCACCTAGCATTTGCGGATGGCATAGTTATTTTCACAAAGGGAGAGGTCAAGTCTATCAAGAGCCTCATGGAATTTCTCACTCAGTTTGAAGCTTCATCCGGGCAGCTCATTAACAAGTCCAAAAGTTCATTCTACATGCCCAAAAATGCTCCACTTTCAAGGGTAAGGATGATCCAGTTCAATGATGTCAAATGGGTTTTGTGCAACGGTTCCTTCATTTTACGTACCTTGGCTGCCCTAGTCAAAAGGCAAAGAAAAGAAAATCTCTCTTCCAACCATTGCTTGAGAAAATTATCTCTAGCATTGCTAGGTGGCTAACAAAACTTCTCTCCCCCGGTGGTAAGTTAATCCCGATAAAGCATGTCCTTAGTAGCATTCCAATATACCTCTTCACAGTGCTTCAACCTCTTAAAGCTGTTACCAAGGACTTGGAGAGGCATTTCACCAACTTTTTCTGGGGCAACTCAGACTTGGGTAGTAAACACATTGGACTGCATGGAAATCAATATGTAGGCCAGTAGAGGCAAATGGACTTGGGATTGCTTCCTTATCAGATTTGGCCAAAGGATTTCATATCAAGCTGGTGGAAATTTTGAAAGGGTAATAATTCCTAATGGTCCACATTCATGCAAGCAAGATATTGTCATTCCCACCCTTACCTGATACAAGAGGGCCACGGAGACTCATACAGATATATGGAATGCATGCTCAAGAGTCGGGAAGATGCAGAACGAAGCTTTCTATTCTTGATACGCAACGGATAGTCCACTTTTTGGTTCGATACATGGTTGCCCACAGGACCCTTATTTCATGAGGTCAACCAAGTGTTCGAGCCAAACCTCACTATTGCTTAATTGTGGAGCGTAAACGACTGGAATCTTTCGTGTTTGAATGAGTAATTATCTACTTCAAGAGCTAGAAAGACTAAGGCAGCTCCTTCATGGGAACTAGTATGGATTCTCTCAACAAATGGTAGGCTTTCAATCTCATCCACCCTCCCTTCACAAGCTTCCATGCTCTCTCAAAAAATGATATGGGACGGTAGACTACAAGTCAAGATTTTTATCTTCATTTGGCAACTAATAAACAGAAAGCTTCCCCTTGATGACATAATAATCAACTTTGGAGTCTCTTTAGCTTCAAAATGCTCCTTTTGCAACAACCAGAAAACTTTGGATCACCTCTTTGTAGGATGTGATATTTGCCAGCCAAGTTTGGTTATACTTTGAATCATGGCTTGAAGTGCTTTTTCCCCCTGCCTCTACTACACTAGGCAAACTCAATTCTTGGTGGTGGTATGACCCTCCATCGACTACCCTTGTCGCTGTCCAGAAGCTTATTCCATCTTTGGTATCCTGGTTAATATGGAAAGCACGCAATATGGTTTTCTTTGAAGGCCATTTCACCACACCTCAACGCACCATTATACACATAAGCTCCCAATTACGAAGCATCTCTACCATTCAACCATTTTATAGGACTGGACCAGCTAATGATACCTTCTTTTCTCATTTTATTTGTCGTCAAATACTCACCACATAGCCGAGGATAGCATTGGCAATCAAGTGGATTCCTCTCCCGTATGGTAGTGCAAAACTCAACGTTGATGGGGCTTCAAAATGAAATCTAGGGTTGGCGGCCGGTGGTGGAGTTATTAGAGATCACCATGGAAACCTAATCAAAGCATTTAACAACAATTACCTTACTTAACTCCAATCCAACCTACAACCTGAAGCATCTGCCTTGGTGGATGGCCTCAAACTTTGTGCACAATTGCAACTCATGGAAGTAGAAGTGGAACTCGACTCCCTTGCTCTTGTGCACATATTAAAGGGCCAAGCTAGGCCAGCATGGAGCATTGACCAGCAATGGCAATTCATCAAAGCTTTCACCTTAGATAGGCATTTTACTTTTTTGCATGTTTACCGAGAGGCAAATCAAGTAGCAGATAGGCAAGAAAATGTGGGTATTTTTAATTCTTCCTATCTAGAGTATAACCAAGACACTATCCCTAGGCCTATTAGTGGATTGTTGCGCTTGGATGCTCAAGGCTGCCTGTACATAAGGCATTGTAAAATTTGATTCCTTAAATAAACTGCACCCACCTCGGGTGTTTGCTTAAAAAAAAAAAGGTCATACCATTGAATAGGGTATTGACTACCTATTTTCCTTACCTCGCTTTGATTGGAACGTGAGATACTCAATTGGGAGGTTAAATAAGTGCATCATGACTTATAAGAAAGAAAACTAGACAAAGATAAATTAAGGTTAGACAAGACAAAATAAATTCTCTTGATATCTCTATCTTTTCTCTCTTGCCGTAATATCATATTACATAGGGTTAGGGCTTTTTTTACTGAAAAGGGGTTCAAAAATGAGAAAAAGAAAACTTGTTTAGTATTGAATTGGGACCAAGACAAAAAAAGTTCTTCTAGCGAAGAAGCCCATGCTGATACACCAGATCCGGCTCGGTTATTGATAGAGTGAATAGATCTACCATTTCTTGAAATCTTCTAAAGGGGCCCGTTACTTCGTTCGTACGTACCTTCTTGGCTTAGGCTTCCAACTGAACAACATGGCCCCGCCGCTAGCAGAAGCTAAGCGCTTGAAAAGCGCGCTAAAAAATGTTGCTTCTCTCGGCTCTTGGACTATGGTCGAAGCCTTTAAAATCTTTTCATCTTGATGGCTTTTCCCACTTTACTTTTTACCTTTATTCCATTCAAGTTACTAAATTTTTTTGAATTTCTAATCTTTCTTCATTTATTTGATGTTGTGGCAAAGGAAAAAATTTAAACTTTTTACCCTTTTTAGACAACGGATACGCCTTAGTATAGCTATCATAAAAACCATTTTCAGATAATTCCCATAGCTGACCAAGTTGTAAATGACATGTGAGCAAAGGTGCTACATCACAAACTACCTCATCAGAATACTTACCAATAGTGAAGGATATAATAACGTGCTCATTACCTCAAATTCTTCACTTTCGGTTGACCATCGGAACTTATAAGGTTTTGGATGTGGCAAAGTAGGCAAATTCAACTTTTCAACAAGATATATACTGGTGATATTAATCCATATGCTACTATCAATTACTGTACCACAAACCATTTCATTCACAAGAACCTTAGTGAAGAAAGTCTCTTTCCTCCTGCAAGACATCAAAAATAAAACTCACAAAACAAAATGGTTAGTGTTAGAAAAATAAATAATTAGAATTTTTTCCTCACTACTACGGCCTTACTCTTTGGAGAGAAATTCACTCAAGTTGTATCACTTAATCTCTCGTCCCTCAATTGAATGGCTTTTATCACTCAAATTATCTCACCACACTGCCTTTTTCCTCTCTTTAGTTCGCTCTCAAAATCTTTGGAAGACTACGAGAACCAAAGTGAGCTCCCGTTATGTCTTAACCACTTAATTGGTTGGAAGTCAAAGAAAGCAAATAATCACGGGCCGACAACAAATAAGAGACACTAAACTTCCGGATTTAAGCTTCAAAGAACAAGAGACAACAAAATATCCGAGACTACTTGAAGCAACAAAACGTATAGAAAGCAAATAAGAATTTGGTAAGCAAATTTACCAAATAAAAAAAAGAAAACTAAGCACACAAAAACAAACAAGTAGCACTTAGGACTAACAAAGGAATTAAAAGAACCAACAAAATTAAGTGCTTTTGAATAGAATTACAATTGGAAAAGCAAACCTTGATTTAGAAAGTTTCCAAAAATAGAAAGCCGAGCTTTCCAAAAATGGAAAGTGTCAAATTTGCTGGATTTCCTAATTCAATTGGGATTAGGATAAGTAATCCAAATCCTACCAGGATTAGGATTAGTTTTCCGAGTCCAACTGGGGTTAGGATAAATTTCCTAAGTCAACTTGGATTAGGTTTTTTTCAAATCCGATTAGGATTAGGATTAGAAACCAATTCCAAATAGGATTAGAATAAGGAAACCAAATGCAATTAGAATTGGAATATGGAGTACCAAACACAAGTAGGAAAAGGTAAGAAACCAAAACCTTTTTAGATTAGGAAATAAACAAATAATTGCCTATATTTATAAGCAACCAACTATGCAAACCCTAAAATTTTTGTCCTCCTTCTCAATAGATGATTCTTCTTCTTCCATTTTTTCCCCTTTTTCAACCTTTTTTTTTTTTTTTTACTCTTTTCGGCCAAACAAATTTTTTTCCTTTTTTTTATTCAAAATTCGGCGAAGAACACTTCTTTTTTTTTTTTGAATTCGGAAATGCAAAGATATTTTATTTATTTATTTTTTTTTTTTGTAGTAGTAGTAGCAACAACAAAGAGAACAATTAAAAACAATAACAAAGAAGCAACAATATGGCTGGAAATTATTTTCAGATAATCAGTAACGGTGAACAGTACGATGAACATTACATGAACAGTATGATGAATAGTAACGATGAACGGTACGATTTTTTTTTTTTTTGGCAGAACTAAGATATGATTTTCTTTGAAAGAAAATCTGAAACAATTAAAAACAAAAATAAACAAAACTGACCAAAATTGGACCAACTCTGATAGCAATCTCATGCGAACCCCATGCGCAATTGACTTGATGCCACGAAACCCTACAATTCAAGTTGGCACAAAAATCCCTAGGATCGACTCCAAAGTTGGTCATAAGAGTTTGGGCAGAAAACACACACAAACAAGAACGTAAGAACACACAAGAATCAAGCAAGAATTCAACCCATTGTCTATAGTGAGACAAGAACCAGACTCTTAACAATATTTAATGCAAGAATTGACCAATACCCGTTGCCTATATGAATCAAGCAAGAACCAAATCTATAAGTTGGTTAGAACAATCACCGTTGCTCAAATGATGATCCCAACAATGTCTTAATCCAAAGACTAAAAAAAAGAACTATTTCCACACGAAAAAGACAAATATTATTGATAAAAATGTGCTCCAATCTTGGCAAGAGTGAGTCCAAGCTTGCTCATCTTTCATCTCCTCATCTTGACACATCTTTCGGCTATTCGGATCCATATCATTTCCTTTCAAGTTTAGTTGAGTTTGGTCTTTATTATGTAAAGCCCAAAAATAATTTAAAGTGTTGTGCAAATTGGGCTGGTTTTAAGTTGGGTTTAAGTCGGGTTTAGTTGTTGGTTTAATTCTTAGTTTTTAGACTCAATAATTAGCCTTAATAAGGCCCATTTAGGCCAAATCATGGGGCTACTTATGGCTGAACCCTAGCACTACTTTTTTAGGAGTTTTTAAGCTAGTTTTTTTTGTATAAGCAATCACCGAAACCTCAGTGAGGATTTTATTAGAAAAACTCAAGATTCACAGTGGCGAATGTAGGGACAACCTCTAGCATCCAAGAGTACCAAACCTTTTATCTAAGAAGGAATGGTGTCTTGGTCATATTCAACATAAATAGGCTTAGTAATGCCCTCATTTGCTCAACTATCAGCAACCTAATTCATCTCTCTAAATACATGCGAAAATGAAACAACTTTGCCTACTAAGAAGTCTTTGATGAGTTGGAGTTCATGATCGATGCTCCATGATGATTCGGACAGACCGTTCAAAATGTTGACAAGAATCAATGAGTCCATTTCCACCTCAACAGCCTGTAATTGTAGCGTGCAGCACATTTTGAAGCCATCCACAAGAGCCAAAACCTCAACTTTCAAATTGATTTGTATTTTACAGCCGTTGGAGAAGGCTTTGATGAGTTTCTAAGCTAGTTTTTAGGACTTCATTAAGCCTATAAATAGGCATCATCATATGGACGAATTTCACAGCACATTTTTATCAGCTATCAAAAAATTTGTCTTTTTCATGAGGAAAAAGTTCTTTCTTTTAGTCTTTGGATTAACACTTTTTTAGGATCATCGCTTGAGCAACGGTATTGTTATAACCGACTTATAGATTTGGTTCTTGCGTGATTTATATGATGTTTTCCAAACCTTATTTTGATGATGACAAAAACACTTAACTCTGTAAAATAAGTTTTTGCAGGAACAGAGCTTTCGGACGCACTAGAACCAGCCGAATAAGTCAAAACTTCTCGGACGACATTGCACCGCATTTAACGAATCGCGAAAGAAATGGGATCCTCTGCTTCTCTTTCGACGAACATGACCGTCCGAAGCCTCTGTCGGACGAAGGAACGGACGCATGCATGGACGTCCGAACGAAGCTCTTCAACAAACTGTAAGAAGATCGGACGTTGTTTCGGACGCATCCAATATATATCGGACGTCCGAAACCCAACGGCTATTTTTTGTGCATTTATTATTTAGCCGTTATGAAGTAGTTGCAACCACTATTTATTGCTCTTCATCAACCCCGTATAAATAGCTGCTTTAAAACAAAGAAAAGATCATCTAATACATTAAATACAAGCCTTAGAAAAGAGTAGTGTGCAGTTGTGAGTGCAATTCAACTTTGAGTGGAGTGATAATCTTGTATGAAAGTGTGGTTGTAAGTAATATGCTTGGCTCAACTAAAAGTCTTTTAGTGTGAGCAAGAACTTCCCGACTTTGTAAAGATTATTGGCTCACCAAGTGTGTGAAGCATTCTAGTGATTGAATACTTCAAGCTTGCTTGCTTGGAGGTATTGGTTGTTTAATTTTTCTCTTTACCTTACTGTTCTATTGATTTCATTATATCAAAATTTAATTTGAAAATCTCAATATTTCTGAAAGTATATTTTTTGAGAAACCTAATTCAGAAATATTGGTCTTAGGTTGCTTTGGGACCAACATTATATAGGCAACGGGTCAATTCTCGCTTTAAATCTTGTTAAGAGTTTTGTTCTTATCTCACTATAGACAACGGGTTGAATTCTTGCTTCGATTCTTGTGTGTTCTTCCGTTCTTGTTTGTATGAGTTTGCGGTCCAAACTCTTGTGACCAACTTTGGAGTCGATCCTTGGGTTTGGGTACCATCTAGAATTGTTGGGTTTAATGTTCAACATCACACCAGCAAGCAGGGAACAGGATCCCATTCTCCCTTTAAATCTGTTGGTCCCAAAATAACCTAAGAGGGGGGTGAATTAGGTTTCTAAAAATGCTTTTAGAAATATTAATATTTTTCAAATGAAAACTGATATAATCAAATCAGTGAAATAGTGAAGTAAGAAACAGAGAAAAATTAATCATCCAATACTTCCAAGCTAACAAGCTTGAAGTATCAAATCACTAAAATACTTCACACACTTGGTGAGCCAATAATCTTTACAAATTAGGGATATTCTTGCTCACACTAAAATTCTTTTAGTTGAACCAAGAATCTTACTTACAACCTCACTTTCGTACAAGATTATCACACCACTCAAAGTTGAATTGCACTCTAAACTGTTCTGTCAATTCACACTAATACAACAAAGCACGATAGCTAATTTGTACTCAAATTGCTCTTCTCTAAGGCTTGTATTCAATGTATTAGATGATTTTTACAGAATCTCAAAGTAGTTATTTATAAGAGAAATAAATTGTGGTTGCAAGTACATCCTAACGGCTAAATAATAAATGCACAAAAAGTAGCCGTTGGGGTTTCGAATGTCCGAGATAGATGGGATGCGTCTGACACAGCGTCCGATCCTCATGCAGTTGGAGAAGAACCTCGTTCGGACATCCGTGCGTGCGTCCTTTCCATCGTCCGATAGAAGCTTCAGACGGTCATGTTCGTCCATTAGGAGAAGCAGTAGGATTCTTCTTTCTGCCTGTTCTTTCGGACGGTGGAATGCGTCCGAGAGGCTTGATACAGTTCGGACGGTACAGTGCGTTCGAATACCCTGTCTCTAGCAAAACAAATAACAGACCTGCAAAAACTTATTTACAGAGTTAAGTGTTTATGTCATCATCAAAATAAGCGTTTGAAAAACATCAATCTCTCCCTTTTTGATGATGACAAACCTTTATGGAGTAATTATGTAAAAATAATCAGATATGACTAATCATTTTTCAATATTGACATCATCAAATATAGCTCCCCCTGAGAATGTTCAAGTAGTTCAATAGAAATGCATAAACGAAAGCTCAAATAATCAATGCAAATATTAATTAGTACTTAGCTCAAGTATTCAACAGAAACACAATACTAAGTTCAAGGGAATACAAAAAAAAAGGGAAAACTGAGAGCAGTCCTAAAAATAGAGAAATGCTAAAAACTAAAAACATATGTCAAATGAACTAATTCGAGTCATTTTTCTTCTTGGAGCGCTTTTCAATCTTTTGGCGTTTTGAAGGAGCAGCTTCATCAGTGGCCTCACTGTCTTCCTCTTCTCCAGTGCGGTGTTGCATGATGAAATCGAACGTGTCGTCAACAACCTCATCGTCGCCTTCATCTTCATTGACAGCACCTGGAGTATTGGCATCCTCTTCTGTGTCGTCCTCACGATCATCCCCATCTTCATTGTCATCACTGTCGAAAGACGAGTCAAGTGGATACTGTGATTGAAGGTTGGCAAATTGAACCTGAGTCGAAGTAGACATGCCAAGGCTAAGGGCCTCTTGGAGAATCACCTGACGAGTTTCAAGTCGCTTTAACTTACGATTTGTGCGACGTTGAAATGAGCTGACTTGGGTGCTCAAGGAAGTTAGAAGGCCGCAGATATGAGAAAGTGAGGTTCAGAGGTAGATGGATGAGGATCATGGAATGGTGGGGGTGGTTGAGGAGGAGGAGAATGTGGAATAGCGAAACCAGAGGTGGAGGCATGGGTTTGTGAACGTGCAATATCAAAAGCTGCCTTAGTTAGCCATTGATCATTGAAAAACCGAAGCCTTTTCATTCAATATGAGATTTGTTAAAATAAAGGGAAAACTGTTTGTTGCCGCTGAAAGGAACCTCGAGGAAATAAAAAATTTTGGTAAGGAATTCTCCAAAGGGAATACGGACACAGTTTCTTCGGGTATCAGTGAGAAAGAGTTCCCACAGGGAACAAAAGAGATACCCAAAATCAAGAGGAATACCCTTGAAAACACAAAAATTTCAAGTAAAGCCAAAATTTTTCAGGGCTCAGTACGATGCCCGTCGGTTGGCAATAACAAATTTGTGACAAGAGTGTATAGAATGTTTAGTTCAGGAATGAGCAATGTGGTTTTGGCTTCCGAGACCTGTTTGAAATTGATGTTAAAAATAGTCCTAACCTCATCAATGTCAAATCGAGTATCAACAGCGGGCCATTTATCTAAAGAAAAGAAATAGGAAAAATCATTCGAGTTTGAGACTTCACATTCAAAAATAGTGTTAATGATGTTGGAGGAAATCTCAAGATTGGTGCTGTTTACACGAGAGATTAAAGTGCGAACAGTGGGGCCTTTCCGAAGATTGGCGGTGAATTGAAGCACCATGTCATGATATACGGGTAAATCAATATGCACTAGGTGACCCCAATTTTGTTTTTCAAAAACACAGGATTTGACAATAGGAAGATTATACTCTTCAAAAAGAATCTGAGATGCAGGACGTTGAACGATTATAGATTTACTCAGAAGAGATGTATACCGTTCTAGATGCCTTGGCATCGATGAATTTTGGTAATGTGGGATTTGAGGAGACTTGGGGATTTGCAGCCGATTCTCCACGTACTGGGGCTTTCCCTTTTGTTTTGCGTCCACGATTTGCTGTAGAAGAACCTCTGCGGGAATTAACCATTTTGAAGGAAGAGAAGGAAAAGGAGGAAAATTTTGATTTTTAGAAAGATTTGGGAGAATTTGATGAAATGAGATGGTAGGTAGGGGAAATTAGACATGATAAGGGTGAGAAATACTTTGGAGAAGATAATTTTCCAATCAATTTGTGGATACAGGGAAGGAATTTGGAGGAGAGGTTGAGGTAAAATATTTCTCCAGAGGGTTTTCGGGGGTGAGGTTGAGTCCGAAAAGGGGGAAGATGGACGATTTTAATCAAACAGAGAGAACGTTCTGGTGTGCGTCCGATATAGCATCCGATAGCTGATGAACGAACGGCCGATGGAAGACCTAGTGCATCCTAAGTTATTTCGGACGAAGGTACGCGTCCGGAAGAATTTCCAGAGAGTTGGTGAAAAAGATGAATATTGTTCGGACGATTATGAGCGTCTGAGGCAAATAGGAGTATTTGGACGATAGAGATCGTCCGAAAGAAAGTGTGGTTCTGACGATCGAGTGCGTCCGAACGAAAAAAACTATGCCAAATTGATCTGTAAAATCTCCAAACATTTTCTGAGAGATTCAAAGCAATCTAGAGCCAAAGGTTTTGTAAAAATATCAACCAGTTGATCTGAAGTTGGCATGAAATCAACACAAATTTCCTTTTTACAAACAAGATCTCTAATAAAATGATGCTTAACATCAATGTGTTTGGTTCTAGAGTGCATAACAGGACTTTTTGTGAGATTAATTGCACTTGTGTTGTCACGCTTTATAGGCACACAATCAAAAATTACACCAAGAAAAATCTTTCAGAGTATGTTTCATCCAAAGAAGTTGAGCACAACAATTTCCAGCAGCAATGTATTCAGCTTCAGCCGTAGAAAGAGAAATAGAATTTTGTTTTTTGCTAAACCAACTGACACAAGACAATTTCTAAAAATGACACATACCACTGGTACTTTTTCTATCAATTTTACACCCAGCAAAGTCGGCGTCAGAATAACTAATTAAATTGAATGTAGAGGACTTAGGATACCACAAACCAAAATTCATTGTACCTTTTAGATATCTAAAAATTCTTTTAAAAGCTATCAAGTGCGATTCTTTGGGGCAAGATTGAAATCTAGCACATAAACAGACAGCAAACATGATATCTGGTCTACTGGTTGTTAAGTAAAGTAGGCTCCCGATCATACCTCTATAATGTTTTACATCAACACCATTACCTCCTTCGTCTTTATCAAGTTTGGCTGAAGTGCACATAGGCGTACCAACTTGTTTGCAATCTTCCATTCCAAATCGTTTGAGTAAGCAAGCTCCTTTGTATACTTGACTTGTGTAATAAACGTTCCTTCCTTTGTTTGGTGAACTTGTAATCCGAGGAAAAATTGTAACTTGCCCATCATACTCATCTCAAATTCTTTTTGCATTAAATGTGAAAATTCCTTGCACAAATTTTCATTAGTTGCACCAAAAATAATATCATCAACATAAATTTGGACAATTAACAAACCATTTAAATCTGTTTTTCTAAAAAGAGTGGTGTTAACTACACCTCTTTTGAATCCATTTTCTATCAAGAAACCACTTAATCTTTCATACCAAACTCTTGGAGCTTGTTCAAACCATATAAAGCCTTGGAAAGTTTGAAAACATAATTTGGAAGATTTTTAGTTTCAAAGCCCGGAGGTTGTTCAATGAAAACTTCTTGATCAATAAAACCATTTAAAAATGCACTTTTGACATCCATTTGAAATAATTTGAAATCATTGAAACATGCAAATGCGAGAAACATGCGAATGGATTCTAATCTAGCCTCCCTGATGGGTGCAAAGGTTTCATCAATGACAATCTTTTCTTGAGCATAACCTTTTGCAACAAGTCTAGCTTCGTTTCTTATGATTTCACCTTTGTCATTTAATTTGTTCCTAAAGACCCATTTAGCTCCAATAACGGGATGAGAAGATGGTCTTTCAACCAAGGTCCATACGTTATTTTTCTCAAATTGACTAAGTTCATCTTGCATGGCATTAACCCAAGATTCATCAATCAACGCAACATCTACATGTTTAGGTTCAATGTGAGAAAGTAATGCACAATTACTATTCAAAGGTTTATGAGAACGAGTAGTTACCCCATCGGATAGATCAGCTATGATTAAATCTTGAGGGTGACTAGAGACGAGTCTCCAAGCTTTCGGAAGATCTTTTGGAGTATCCTCATCCTTTTCATCATCTATTTGAGGGTTGTTGACATCATTGTTTAATATGATCTCTTAATGATCTTCGTGAATAACGAGCTTTTCGAGCTCCTTTAGAATACCTCACTACATCTTCATCTTCACATAAATTCTTTGAGATAACATCATTAGTTTCATCAAATGTAACATGCACAACTTCTTCAATCAATATCCAAGAAAAATTCCTTCATCCGATTTTTTGTCAAATTTTCCAAGTTTTTCTTTGATTTTTAAAATAAAACATTTGCAACCAAAACTTTGAAATAGCTCACAACGAGTTTTTTACAAAAAAGGAGTTCATAAGGAGTTTTGTTTAAAAGGATCTTAATAAAACTCGATTCATGACATAACAAGCCGTGTTAACCGCTTCGGCCCAAAAGTATTGTGGTAAGTTGCATTCACTAATCATAATTCTAGCGGTTTCTTGAAGAGTCCTATTTTTCCTTTCGACAACACCATTTTGTTGAGGGACTCTAACAACCGAAAATTCATGAAAAATACCGTTGTGATCACAAAAGTCGAGAAAATCTCCAAATTTAAATTCGGCACCATTGTCACTTCTTAAATGAATGATTTTTAAATTCAATAAATTTTCATGTGATTGAATTTTAGAAAACAATTTTACAAATTTTTCAAAAGCCTCATTTTTGTGAACAAGAAATAATACCCAAGTATACCTAGAATAGTCATCTACAATAACAAAGGCATATTTGCAACCACCAAGACTAGCATATTGAGTAGGTCCAAATAAGTCTAAATGCAACAATTCTAAAGGTTTATGAGTAGACACAAAATTCTTTGGTTTAAAAGAAACTTTGACTTGTTTACCAAATTGGCATGCATCACAAATTTTATTTTTCAAAAAATTCAGTTTTGTCAAACCTCTTACCAAATCCTTCTTAGCAAGTTTTTCAATCAAATCCATATTAAAATGACAAAGTCTTCTATGCCAAAGCCAAGGATCATCTATGGAAGCGGTAAGACATTTTACATTGCTATTGCTAATGTTATCAAGATGAATCACATAAACATCATTGTACCTAGTGCCCTTGAATAAAACAACATGATTTTTATCAAGGATAAGACATCCATGCTTGGTAAAAAAATACATATAAATTTTTGTCACAAAGTTGACTTACACTTAATAAATTATAGTTCAAATTATCAACAAGAATCACATTCTTAATTAAGGTTTCACCATTTTTACCTACACCACCAATGCCGATTGATTTTGCTTTATTGCTGTCTCCAAATGTGACTTTTCCACTATTTTTGAATATGAGATTTGTGAAGAGAGAAGCATCACCCGTCATGTGCCTTGAATATCCACTATCTATGAACCACTTAGCATTTTTGGTGATGTTAAGTACCTACACAGTAAATCAATTGATAACTTTTGGTACCCATATTTTCTTGGGTCCATTTGAGTTAGTAAAATTGCAATCAATCCAAGCAACTTTCATTCCAAGTTTTTCATTTTTCTTGACATAACACATATTCTTAACATGTCCATGTTGTTGGCAATATCTACAAATAATATTTTTATTTCCATATAAAGATGATTTTGATTTTACAAAACTTAAGTCTTCCCTTTTACACATGATAAAATTCTTTGTTGATTAATACATTTCTATTTCTTTTCAAATCAACGACATTTTCTTTCTTTCTAGTCAAGAGAACATTCAAATCATCCATTCTTTTCTTCAAGGAGGCTTGTTCTTCCTTGATCTTTGATCTCTCATGCATTCGTTTCTTCAAATCACGATTTTCTAGTGATAGCCTATTATTTTCATTCACAAGTTTAGAGTTAGCATTCAAAAGAGCATTTGATTTTTTGACTAACTCCTTATTTCTAGCATATGATTCCTTTAAACTATCATGCAATTTCAAAATGAAAGCTTCAAGATCATCTTCATCATTTTTAGCATTAGAGTCATAGTTAGAATTTACCTCATCATCTCCAATGGTCATAAAGGCCATTTGTACCAACTCCATTTCTTCTTCAACTTCTCCTTCGGAGTTGCAATCATCCCATGTGATTTAAAAGTTATTGAATCTAGGTGTCCGAGTTGGAGTTGCAAAGTGTCCGAGTTGGAGTTGCAAAGTGTCCGATGAATGTGTTGACAGCATTCAAAACATTTTTCGTTTTGCTTCTTCATTCCAAGCCTTGTCTTTCCTTTGAAATTATTTGTAGCTCCACCTCTTCTCATTCTTCATTTGTTGATGTAATGTTTAGGAAATCCTTTGGTAATGAGTGCAAGATCTCCTTCATCAAGATCTTCATCTTCTAGATTGATGGAGCTGTTTTCATCTTCTTCTTGAGAGGTCTTTAGAGCAATGCTCCTTCTTGGCCTTGCTTCTTCATCATCCACTACTTTGGCCTTCAACTTCAATTCATAAGATGTAAGAGAATTGATTAGCGATTCAATAGGCATTGAATTTAAATTCTTGGCTTTCTCTATAACAATTGTTTTGGCTTCCCATTCTTTGGAGAGAGCATTTAGGATTTTTCTATTTTTTTTCACCCAAAGAATATTCCTTACCCAAGGCTTCAAGATCCTTAATAATGTCATTGAACCTATAATACATTTTGTCAATGTTTTCATGTGGTTCCATCTTGAAGACTTGAATGGACTCATACTTGGTAACAAGTAAGGATTTCTTTTGCTCACGAACATCATCACTCCCTTCATGTATTTCCTTCAATTTATTTCAGATTTCTTTAGCTGAAATGCATCCCTTCACGCGAGTTGATTCATTTGCATCCAAGGCCTTATATAGCACATTCATGGCTTTTGCATATAATGTCAAGTTCGCCTTGTCTTATGGAGTGAGCTCATCCCTCATCTTTTCTCTTCTTCTATTTGTGTGATCATCAATGATAGTAGCTTCAAACGGACCTTCACTAACAACATACCACAAGTCAATGTCAATAGATTGCAAAAAGATTTTCATCCTATCTCTCCAACTAATAAAATTTGCCCCGTTAAACATAGGAGGCCTAGTAACGGATTGACCCTTAAAAAATAGAGCATTGTTGGTTGCCATAATAGTTCTTTTCTCAAAAGCAATTTAAGCAATAAAATGAGACCAAGCTCTGATACCAATTGTTGGTCCCAAAGCAACCTAAGAGGGGGGGTTACTGAATTAGGTTTCTAAAAATGCTTTTAGAAATATTAATATTTTTCAAATGAAAACTGATATAATCGAATCAGTGAAATAGTGAAGTAAGAAACAGAGAAAAATTAATCAGCCAATACTTCCAAGCTAACAAGCTTGAAGTATCAAATCACTAAAATGCTTCACACACTTGGTAAGCCAATAATCTTTACAAAGTAAGGATATTCTTGCTCACACTAAAATTCTTTTAGTTGAGCCAAGAATCTTACTTACAACCTCACTTTCGTACAAGATTATTACACCACTCAAAGTTGAATTGCACTCTAAACTGCACACTAATACAACAAAGCACTATAGCCAATTTGTACTCAAATTGCTCTTCTCTATGGCTTGTATTCAATGTATTAGATGATTTGTACAGAATCTCAAAGTAGTTATTTATAAGAGCAATAAATTGTGGTTGCAAGTACATCCTAACGGCTAAATAATAAATGCACAAAAAGTAGCCGTTGGGGTTTCGGATGAGATAATGTTTCCGAGATAGATGGGATGCGTCCGACACAGCGTCCGATCCTCATGCAGTTGGAGAAGAACCTCGTTCGGACATCCGTGCGTGCGTCCGTTCCATCTTCCGATAGAAGCTTCGGACGGTTATGTTCGTCCGTTAGGAGAAACAGTAGGATTCTTCTTTCTGCCTGTTCTTTCAGACGGTGGAATGCGTCCGAGAGGCTTGATACTGACGGACGTCCGAAACCCTGTCTCTAGCAAAACAAATAACAGACCTGCAAAAACTTATTTACAGAGTTAAGTGTTTATGTCATCATCAAAATAAGGTTTGGAAAACATCAAAATCTATCATCTCTTGTTGCACAAACATTAATTCATGTTTATCCTACTAAGTATGATAAACCAATTCCTGTAATTTCATTTTTTGATACAGCTGTAGCAATGTCTATAATGAACGTAGAAGGTTTAGCTGATGAATACTGCAAACCTCATAAACAAGATATCAGGGCTACAGATGAAAGAATTTTCACTTCATATTTCTAAGATTACTAAAGGACAAATCACAATCCAGTTCGTACTCAGATTTTAGGATGTGCATTTCCGGGTAAAGACATCATAATTGGTATGGATCTTTACAAAAAAAAACTCCCAATACACCGATATTCCTCAACTGTATCTTTCAACTGTTTCAGATTTTCAAAACTTGATTTCCTAGATAAAATTCAAACTCATTGAACAATCATGTGCAGAATCTCATTCTAAATTTTTAGATAAATGTTCTAAACCTTTGTGGCAAAATCCAGAATTTTTTGGCAGGTTACCCTTCAAGAAGAATGAGGATGTTAATCCAACAAAAGCAAGTCGTTCAGGAATGAATCCTGAACATTCTCGTTTAGCAGAACAAGAATGTCAAGATCTTATCAAACACAATTTGAGTGAACCTTCTCATTCACAGCGGGCGTGTGAAGCTTTTTATGTGAATAAAAGATCTGCACAAGTTAGTGGTAAGATGAGATTGGTAGGTAATTAATTATCAACCTCTAAACCATTTCTAAAATGCAAGACGATAAATTTCCATTGCCCAACAGAAAAACTCTATTTTCCAAACTTTCAAATGCCAAATGGTTTTCAAAATTTGATTTAAAATCAGATTTTTGGCAACTGGGTATAGCCCTAGGAGATAGAGAAAAAATAGGCTTTTGCATTCCAAATCATCATTTTCAATGGAAGGTAATGCCTTTTGCTCTAAGAAAGCCCCTTCATTGTTTCAAAAGGCCATAATCAAAATCTTTGAACCAATTCTTCACCACAGTCTCATCTATATTGATGACATCCTTTTGTTCAGCCAAACCCTTGAAGACCACTTAAATCTTCTTAACCAGTTTTCAAATATTGTCCAAAATCATGGAATAATGCTTTCTGAGAAGAAAATAATTCTAGCTCAAGAAGAAATCTCCTTCTTAGGAATGAAATTTGCTAATGAACAATATACCCCAGAGCAACACATTTCTGAAGCCATAAACCATTTTCCAGACCATAACTTCTCTACCAAAGAAATGCAACAATCTTTGTCTCCTTGGCCTTGTAAATTATGTTCGAGATTTCATACCCAAAATTGCCAAGCCAATTCACTCCTTGTCCAAACTTCTGAAAAAGAAACCCATTCCTTGGGGAGAATCCCAAACCCTAGCTGTCCAAACCATCAAGAAACAGTTATAGAATTTACCATCTCTCTACCCCCCCAGCTGATGGAAAAAGAATCATTCAAACTGATGCTAGTGATAAATACTGGGGAGCCATTTTTCTAATTGAAAAAGAAGGAAAAAGATCTCTTTGCAGGTTTGCCAGTTGAAGATTCAAAGATTCTAAGATTCATTATCATTCTACCTTCAAGGAGATCCTTGCAGTCAAAAATGCTATCAAGAAGTTCAATTTCCATCATCTTGGACATAAATTTCTAATTGAATTAGATATGAGCAATTTCCCTAACATGCTCAAATTCAAGCAGAAAATGTTACCTCATCCACGGTTACTCAGATGGGAACAATGGTTTTCTCAATACACCTTTGATGTTAAACACATCGACTGTTAAAGGAAAACAAAATGTTGTAGCCGATTTTCTGAATCAACCACAAAAATCCCGAACGTGTTTATCTTCTATAAATATGTTTTCCTCTATTCCATCATCTTTCATTCCATCACTTCAAACCAATGAGTCATATCCTCCAGGTCTACCATATCTTTCTTATCCATGGAAAAAAGAAGACCTTGATTTTCAAAGGACAGTTCATGAATTAGAAACTTTCTCTGAATATGGAGGATCAATTCTTAATCCCTTCGGAGTCAATCCTATATATCTATTTTCAGAAATCTTTTTCATATAGACATCCAAATGATTTCCCACCTCCTTTACTAAATTTCTTCGGGTATTTATGTCACCAATTCCATGTCTTGTTAGAGTTTGAATGTAAAAAGTTTTTAAATCTTCAACCTTCATATTTGTGTGAGTTTTTTGTCTTGGTTTAGTCCCCTGTCATATAGGCAAAACCTTTTTCATTCCAAAAAAGGATTTTTGCTAATTCAAGTTCATCGGCCAGTTCACTTTATCTTTCCAGACAAATTCTACACACTTCCATCGCATATCATTCCTAGAGAGCTTACTACTTCTCTTCATGACTTGGAAGAAGAATACTCAGAATTTCAAAGAATCATTTTTTAGGAGAACAGAACAATTCCACCAGAAATATGGCCAGGACCAGATGCAGGATCATGGAATACAAGAGACAATCATCCCTATTGGGCAAGAGTTCAACAAGCCAAACTAGAATATCTCATGGCATTTCAAGATTCACAGGATCCATATTCACAAGAGTTTTCTGAAAGTTCACAATCCCAATCACATGAACAACAAAACCAACAGCCTATAAAAGAAAGGTCAGCAGGAAGACGGATGAGAAACAAAAGAAGAAACAAAGCTAAACATGAGTATCACATTGAACTACTAAACATCACAGACCCATATTCCACTCCTTCATAAACGGGCAGTTCAGATGACAATGACACTTGAAATTATTGAGTCAATAATTATTGTATGCTTTATTAAAGTTTGTCACGGACATGTCTATATTTTTACTTTATTAAAGTTTGATGTTTGTACATTTACTTTATAAAAAGTTTGTCAGGAATCTATAACTTTACTTTATTAAAGAATGTCAGAATGTAATGAGTAAGTCTAGTTTTAAAAAAAGCACTTACGTCCTAAGATAGGTATCTATATCTATATATAAAGAACCTGTACTTCTCATTTGAGGTAGAGAAGTTGGAACAAATATTTGTAATAAGCTTTCTTATCAATAAAAGACTGTGTTTCTTAAAATGATTTTCTAAGTTCTTTTCTCCTAAATATCTTATCTCAAATCCATTTAGATAGGGAATGATCCAGTGAAAGCATAAAGATGATCAGAATGATACCAAAATTAAGTTCAAATCTAAGATAAAGTGAAAGGCCTTGTTCAGCCCAGGAAGGCGTTTTGTTGGCCTAGCTTACCTTGGTGGTTTGAATTTAGTTTAATAAGTTTGATCATCTCTATGTTAAGTGGCATCAAGTCGACTGTGCAAGGGGATTCGCATCATTATTTGCACCTTCATCTTCAAATAAAAAGTTTTATAAGTTCACAAAAATACTAAACTTATTGAATTCTCACATATAAAACAAAAATTACACAATTGGCATGTATCCAAAATTCCACCAAATCAAATGTACCAGTTCGGAAGCTTTGAGTTCAAGACAAAATATTAAATTAAAATTGTAAAAAGAACTATCCCTATTCAACATACGTTTAAAGAAATAAGACTACTAAATCTAGGAAACTTGGAGGAAATCAAATGCTAATCATGTAATTACTTACATTTTGGATTAATTCAGGTTGCTCTTCAACCTCATAATAAAGAAGGTCTAAATGCCTCTGTGTTAGTTGCACTAGGAGATTGTAGACATAACAAATTTCATTATTCCTTAATATGACTAGTTGAGTCAATTCTTTGTAATAGTCCAATCTATTTTAATAGTTATCCAGGTATTTTGTTTCCTTCACAGATAAAAATTTACATGACTCCCTAGTCTTAAGAGAAGCTAGAAATATTCAAATTAAAGGTTATGTTACGAAACAAGGATCTGAAAACATTAATATTACATACAAAATTTATTTTAAAGTTATGAATACAATTAGTCCGGGTGCCAAATATTATAGTTCAGGTCGTAAAACAACTCTAATTGAAACAAATCTTAATAGATCTAACTTACAATTCCCACAGTTGATTAATTGGGATGAAGTTAATCTACCTAATATATGAACTTTAGAAAAGGCTTCTATGACTACTCAATTAGTAAATAGGAACATTAAACAAGTTGTTGAAACAGAAGATGGTAGTGTCAAGATAAGATTTACAAAGCCCATGTGATATCCTTCTATATCCTCTTCATACACAGCTCCTAAATTACATTTTGAAGGAGTTTGTGAATCTTCTAATCATATTCCACATGCTGTTTACAAAGATGATATATTGAAGGGTGATCTTTTATATCTTTTGAGATGCACCCTACAGTATAGGGTAAAAATGCCAAAATAAGTGAATTTAGCCCTTACAAAAAGAAAACTGATTATTGATCCCCTTCATGCTTCTCTTGGAGCTGAAATGAATTTCTCAATTAATATAATTTCTCTACAAACAATAGATCTCAAATCTGTAAATAAAGTTTTTCTCCACTAATTTTAACAAAAAAGAATATAAAGAATTTAGAACATGGTTTTTCCAAAGATTTTCAAATACTCAACAACAATTATTTAAAAATGAATATTATGATTTTATCAAACGAACTCAAACTATTATTTATTTTGTAGCTTGTTTTATATGGAGAAAAGGGCATTATATTTAAAAAAATTTGTAGACTTCAATGTTTTAGAAGATACTTACGGGACTTAGAAATTATCTAATGATCAATTACTCAAACCTATCCATCCCCCACCCAACCTCTTAAACTAAGTAACAAAGATAACTAGAACTAAAGTCATTCCTTTTGTAGAAGCTGGTAAAGTTGATATATCTAAAATAGTTAAACAAAATAATTTTACAAATCTTATTCTATCTAGATAATATTTCAAATCACTTAAATAGAATTGAAAATAAGTTACAGTCAATTCCATCTACCTTTTATTCTCCTAAAATTGACCAAAAAGCTTTTACTCAACCATCTCTAATCCAACCTACTAACAATTTGCCAAAGATGCATTTGGAACTAAAAATAAGGATCTAATTAGAAATATTACATAGAAATTAAACGATGACACACTAGATTCAGTGTTCTCTCTCAAACAAAAATTAAAGAAGAAATTGGTATAGATGAAATAACAGGTATACTATCCAACATGAAGGTTGATGATTCTCTAGAAATAAATAAGATGCAAAGAGGAAGTTCCACAAATAGGCACTCTCAATTTCAACCAGAATACCCATAAACTCAATTTTATTATCCTAGACCTACTCCCTAGGACATCTTGTTAGAAGAAAGAGGAGAATTTCAAAATAGTTATCAAAATAATACAATATATGAATGGAATATTGATGGATGTAATGAATATCAAATTTATCTTTTAAATTTTCTAACTAAAATGCAAATGTACACTCAAATCCTTAAAATAGAATGAACTTCTGATTCAACTGCTGCACTTATATGTGTTCAACGATTTTTTTGGCCAATTAAAAGGATGGTGGGAGAATATTTTAACCCAAATAACGCAAAGAAATATTTAACTCTATCCAAATGGAAGAAAAACTAGTTAAACAATAGTCTAGCTCTTCAACCCAAATAGTTACTTCTACAGAAAATGCCATTTTTACATTAATATCCACCATTTTTAGCACTTTTTAGGGTTTTTTGGTCATGTTCATGAAGTACATAAAGAACTCTTAATAAATCTCAAGTTTCCAACATTGTCGCATTTTAGATGGTATAAATAAGTTTTTCTATCTAAAGTCATGCAAAGGAAATATGCTCAATCAGAATTTTGGAAAGAAAAATTTTTGTATGGGTTACCAAATCTTTTTGTTGAAAGAGTTAAATCCACTTTACGAAATCAAAATGATGGATTTAGTATACTGTCCAATAATCAACTTACTTATGGTGACTTAATATCTGGCTGGGCTAATGAAGGATTAAAATTATGTAATGATATAAAACTAAAAGCTCACATAGAAGTCAAAAATAAAGAACTGAATTAGGAGATTTTCGTGCTCAATTTGCTTATACTTCATCACTAGCAAAACTCACACATCAAAAATCTAGGAAACATACTAGAGCCAAAGCATATCACACATTCTCGAAGACAAAAACTCTTTAAAAAAATCCTTTCCAACATTCCAAAATAAAAATAAAAGCCCAAGGAACAAATGGATAAACAAAAATGTTACTTGTAGAAAATGTGGTAAACTAGGTCATTATGTAAATAAATTATATGACAAAGAAAACTATTAATGAAATTCTTTTTGATAAAATTAATCAGCTAGAAATAGATGAGGAAATGAAACAAAATTTAATGCAAAGTCTAGAAAATAGCAATTCATAATATCCTTCTAAAATAGAAACTGATGATTATAATTCAAGTCTCAGAAGAAGATAATAAAGAAATACTAGAACAAAATTATAATGAATGTAATCCCCAAATTCAATACTACAAGGCCATTATGGAGGCTAATGGTTTAAACACAATAGGCTTATTCACTATCTCAGAAAAACACAAATTACTTATTGACTTAATAGGCCAAGTTCAAAATACTATATAAAAATAAAATAAAATAAAAGATTTTCTTAAAAAATATCTCAAAATAGCTGAAAATGAACCTTCTAGATCTAATAATTCTTTCACACCAGAACAAATTAATCCTAAAATTAAAAAAGAAATAAATAAAAGAAATCTATCTTTCTCTATATAACTCATATTCAAAACACATTTGCCCATAAACTTGTAACAATTCCAATATTAAAACTAGAAACTAATGAGTTAAAAGAAGAAATCAAATTAATTCACAAATGAATAAGTGATGTGGAAGAATTAAATTTAATCCATGAAATACATAGAGAATAAAGTTTTTCCAAAGGAAATGTAAATCACCATAAAGACCAAGAGGAAAATTAAGAAAAATCTACAAATAATTTTCTTAAATATCTACCTTAGTATAACATCACAAAAATGGAATGTTTTTGTTACTTTAATAATAAACAAGGAATATAAAGTTCCTACGATTGCCTTAATTAATTATGGTGCTGATATGAATTGTATCATAGAAGGCTTAATTCTCTCAAGATATTTTGTAAAAACTTCTCAAATATTAAATGCATTAGAAGGATAAAAAATCCATATCACTTACAAGTTATCAAATGTTTGTATTTGGAATACCACGAATAAAGTTTATTACACCATTTTTGTTATCCAAAGCAATAAGTCAACAAGTTATTTTATGAACACCATTTATTCGATTATTGAAACCAATTATAGGTATTGGTGACGAAGCAATCACAATTATCAAAAATGGACAAAAGATTTCGTTTCACTTTGTCACACCCCCTTAAACTAGGGAACTTGACTTTCTATAAGAAAATATAGTTTTTAAATAAATGAGAATCAATTTAATTTTCTTAGCCAAGATATTCATATTTTGAAAATTGAAGAACAATTACAAAACATAATATAATGTTCTTACGATTGCCTTAATTGATTCTGGTGCTAACCTGAATTGTATCAAAGAAGGCATATTTCCCTCAAGATATTTTGGAAAAACTTCTCAACTATTAAATGCACCTAAAGGATCAAAAATCCAAAACAATTACAAGTTATCAAATGTTTGTGTCAAGTATTGTGTTATAAAAAAAAATCTCCTCCTTCTCCCCAAAATTCTCCTTTTCTCTCTACTTCACTCCTCCTTCTCTTTGGCAAACTCGGCCATGGCCGAGGCAGCTGCCCTTCAACGATTCAAGGGCAACCAAGAACATTCGCACAAGTCCTCTCGGATAGACAAAATGAAGGCATCCAAACACCAAAATCAGACGCACCCTTAAAGGAGCTCCAATCTCACAAAGGAGAACCGGCCATATTCTTCTCTAAGAAAGAAATTCAACAACTTGCTGCACGCATTCCGATACACTTTGCTGCACCAAAGATTCCCAGCTGACATTCCAGGCCTCTTTCGTCTATGCCAAATGCACCAAGTAACAAAGGAGACGGTTGTGGAGTGAACTTTGGGGCCTTCACTAGCCTAACATTCAATAGCTTGTTGGTGGTGACTTTAATGTTATCTCCACATCGGATGAATATAAATGGTCTTTAACCCTACACTTAGAAGCAATGCAAGAATTTAATGACTGCCTCCAAGATTACGGATTGATGGAATTGGCATTTCAAGGATGCAAGTTCACATGGCAAGGAAATAGTTTTGGCAACAATATATCGAAGTGGCTAGATAGATATGTTTGTAATAATGAGTTCGTGGCAGCCTTTTATAGTATTGCAGTGGAACATCTGTCCAAGACATGCTCAGATCACTCTCCACTCCTCCTCTAGACAACCTCCATGTCTTTCTCAGGCCCTAAACAATTTCGTTTTTTAAATATGTGCACTAAACACCACAATTTCATGCAGGTGGTAGAAACAAATTGGAATCTCCATTGTGCTGGTTCTCTCCTTTTCATCCTAGCTTCAAAGCTCAAAAATCTCAAGGCAGGGTTATGAAATTGGAGCCATACAATCTTTGAAAATATTTTTAGCAAAGTCAAGGATGCAGATTTGAAGGTAAATAAATGTGAGGAAACCCTCTTGAACCAGCCGTGCCAAAGCAATCGAATTACTCTAACTCATGCACAAGCCTACCACACCGAATGCCTAGCAGAAGAGGAAACATATTGGAGGCAAAAAGTGGGACTAAAGTGGTTAAAAGATGGATACCATAACACTCAAATTTTCACTCCTCTTTCAAAGCTAAGAGGCAACAAATGGACACATCTCCAAAATCGAAGTGAATGGGGCATGGACCGAGAATATCTTAGAAATAGAAGATGAGGGGATCAACTTCTTTCAAACTCTCTTAAAGTAAGAAAATACTGATTTCATAGACCAAACTTCTCAACAATACTTCACAAGTGATTTAGAAGGGATGATAATAGAATGCTCCTAACCGAGCCCTTATTAAAAGAAGTAAAGTGAGCCACATTTGCTCTAAACCCAGAAAGAATAGCGAGAATAGACGGATACAATGGAACCTTTTTCACATGTTGCTGGAGCATAATTCAATAAGACGTACACGATGTAGTTAAGGGCTCCTCGAAAGCCAAGCAACTTCCAAGACCTTTCACAAGTACCCTTATTAATCCCTAAGGTAGCCAACCCATCTTCTTTTAATGAATTTAGGCCAATTAGCCTATGCACTTTTTCAACAAAATCTGTACAAAGTGCTGGCAAATCGGCTAGCCTTAATGCTGCCAAATATTATTTTTGAAAAGCAAGTGGCTTATTGTGAAGGGGCAAGAAATCACGAAAAACATTGTTCTTACTCAAGAAATGGTTGATTTCATGGATAGGAAAACGCGAGGAGGAAACCAAATTGTTAAATTAGACCTTACAAAAGCATTCGATAGGCTCTCTTGGCAGTTCTTTCTATACGCCATAATGAGGACACATCTAGAAATGAAGACTAGATTTCTCTAGTACAAAATGTCCTTGAAAATTGCTGGTTCTCAGTTATCATTCCCGAAGGGTTCTTCAAATCTTCTAGAGGAGTTTGGCAAGGAGATTCTTACTCACCTATGCTCTTTATCATCACGATGGAAGTATTCTCCAAGGGCTAAAAGAACCTGGTCTGTCAAAGGAAAATAATGGAGTTTGGTCTTCCAAATCACTGTCTCTCAATTTCACAACTTGCTTTTGCAGACAATGTAGTCATTTTTACAAGAGGCGATGCAAAATTAGTTAGGAATCTCATGGTGTTTCTTGAAAATTTTGAAGCTTCGACCGGTCAGCTGGTGAACAAATCCGTGAGCTCTTTCTTCCTTTCCATGGCAGCCTTCTTATCTTGAATACATATGATTCAACACAAAACTGGCTTTGCAAAGAAGAATTTCCCTTTCGCTTACTTAGGCTGCCCCATTCAAAAAGCAAAGTTAAGAGACAAGCACTTTTCCAGCCTATGGTAGACAAAATAGCAGCTCGAATCAATGGTTGGCAGTCCAAGTTTCTCTCCCCGGGGGGAAAATTGATTCTCATTAAGCACTTCCTCACAAGTATCCCTATCTACCTATTGGCGATCCTTTGCCCACCCAGAGCCGTGTTAAAAGAAGTGAATAGACAATTTGCAAACTTCTTTTAGGGAGCATCCGACCTTGGACAAAAGCAACACTAGTTTGCTTGGAAAGACATTTGTAGACCTACGGCAGCCAATGGTCTAGGAATTCCCTCCATTGCAAGTTGGGCGAATGGCTTTAGCATCAAGCTGTGGTGGAAATTTAGGAAGGGATATTCACTTTGGAGAAACTTTCTTCGCGCAAGATACATGCATGAGCATAATCATCTTTGTAAAGTGCACGAAGCTGTGAAAGTCTCTTCTACATGGAAAAGAATGCTAAAAGTGCAAGAGAAGGCTAAAAGTGGTCTAATGGTATTATTGCGTGTCTAGATAGAAATTCCTCCTTTTGGTATGATCCATGGACACGGGAAATAGAAAATGTTTATGACAAGGACATCACGGTAACACAAATTTGGATCTCCAATGGCTGGAATCTCAACTTGCTTGACACTAGATGCTCTCAAGAAGAACTTGACAAAATACGGGAAACCCACAAAGGAAAGTCATTGATCACATCAAATGAAACGGACATAATAATATGGAAGCTCACGGCCAAAGGGAACTTCTCAATCTCTTCCACATTGCCTACTTTCCCCTCAAGCTTCATGAGGAAATTCGTCTGGGATGAAAAGCTCAACCAAAAATCTCTATCTTTATGTGGAGGTTGCTGAATAGAAGGCTCCCAATAGATGACATCCTACAAAAGGACCTCAAGATGTGGCTTTTGTGAAGTAACACAAGAGACTTTGGATCACCTCTTCACTACATGTCACTAGTCATCACAAGTATGGAGTTTCTTTGAATCTTAGCTAGAGCTGGATTCCCCTTCTTCTTCTCCAACCTTGTGGAAAAGCTCAATTCATGGTGGTGGCATGCTACCCCTTCACCCACAATGATGACAACCCATAAGATCATCCCAACTCTAGTTTGTTGGTCCCTATGCAAAGCTTGAAACAAGCTATTTATGAAGGAAAGAAGACTCACACAAACCACATCATTGTTGAAATACGTGATTCCTTGAAGAACATTTCCTTAATCCAACCTTTTACACGCTACTGCCTACCTGATGAATTGTTATTCTCTCACGCTCTAGGTCAAGGTTTCATTCATCAAAAGCCGAGGAAAGCAATGGCCGTGAGCTGGTCACCTTCGCCTTATGGAATGGTAAAGCTTAATATAGATGGTACACGTAAGGGGAACCCAGGAAAGGTAGCTGGAGGAGGAGCTATCCGGGATCACAATGGCCAACTTATTTGTGGATTTTCTAACTTTTATCATAGCCAATCCAATCTTCAAGCAGAACTTATGGCTCTGGTTGACGGTCTCCAACTTTGTGCTTATTCAAATTTCAGCTCTCATCGGCCCAAGTGGAAATGGACTCATTGATAATTGTCAATATCTTGAATGGCAAAGCAACACCACCATGGCACATCGACTTCCTCCTTCAGTTCATTCATAACTTTATAATAGGAAAGAATTTCTCTTTTTCGCATGTATTTAGGAAGGCAAATCAAGTTGCGGATAATCTTGCAAATGAAGACATAAAAACAGAGTCATATCTTGAGTATAACCAGCACACAATTCATCAACTCATGAAAAGATTGTTGCGGCCGGATGCTCAAAGATACCCCTACATTCGGCTTTGTAAAACTTGAATCTGGTTTCAATAAAAAATTTCACCCGGTTGGTTTAAAAAAAAATTGTGTGTTAGCAATAATTCTCCCACCATCATTTTAATTAGCTGGAAAATCCTTGAACACATATACGTCCAGCAGTTGAATCTGAAGTTCCTTGTATTTTAAGGATTTGAGTGTACATCCTCATTCTAGCTAGAACATTTAAAGTTTGATATTACCATTCCATCCATCAATATTCCATTCATATATTTGTATTATTTTGATAACTATTTTGAAATTCTTCTCTTTCTTATAACAAGATGTTTTGGGGAGTAGGTCTCTAGGATAATAAAATTGAGGTTCTAGGTATTTTCGTTGAAATTGATAGTGCCTATGCTCTTCAAACTATTTGGAATTAATTTGTTTGCATTGTATGTAGAGATTTTTTATATTTTTTGGAAGAAAATCCACCGAAATTCCAAAAGATTGAAACAAGTTATAAAACTAAGACGAGAGTTCATTTTTGAGAACTGATGACGAAAGTCTAATCCACCAAGTGTGTCTAAATCGAGAATTGTTATAATAAAAACCTTGCCGAAAAGAATCTATCATATTCTTATATGTGAAAAAATACTCAAAATATTTAAAGAAACAAGTAAATGATATGGTTTCATTAGGATTTGGTCCCTAATCTTTGAGTTGAGAAATTTGATGAATAAATATTTTTGATAAAACTATTTCGTGACTCTTCAACTATGGGACACCATCCTTTTGTCTAAGCTTATCATTATCAACGACATTTTTAATTTGAATATGATTTAGAAAATCTCAAATAGATATGTCTAGTATTTGAAAGATCTAGTTCCTTCTAGAGGAATTTGAGATCCAAATGGACTGGCTGTATATTTGTTGGCTACTTCATATGGATCTAATATGAGACCTTCATATTCAATTTGAATGGTATGGTGTTTGACACCACTGGGTTTAAAGTCTTGTTCAGGATTTTCTGATGATTCTTCCAACAAAGCTTTAATGGCAATTTTTAGTTTGGAGAAAGAAGATAGCTGATTTGATGCAAAGATTTTATTTATGATAGTATATTAGGGTTTTGACTGATTTGAGTCAAAGGAAATTTCTTGGGATCCATGGATTTGATAGTAATATAATGGAGGAAAGTACAAATCCAAGTGGGTTTTATTTGAGGAATTTGGATTATATGTACTAGCAAAGCCGCGTCCTCTGCCTCGATCTCGACCTTGGCCAAATTGGTCAGCTAAATTCATTTTCCTACAAAAATCAATTATCCTTGTAAGAATGCTCGTGTAAGAAAATCAGGCAAGAATTTAATTCATCTTTCATATACTCAATGTCAAAATCGAAGACTGATAATATAGCTTGACATCTTGTAAAACTTTGTTTAGATGCAATATTCTTCACGTCTTGTTGTATTACTTGTTTAGCAGCACTACAATCAATTCTAAGTAAAACTTTTGATTTAATAAATCTTCATGAAATTTTAAAATACATAAGACAATGGTTAAGATTTTCTTTTTTATAGTCGGATAATTTTATTTCCATAGTCCTGAAGTAAATCTAATTAGTTCTTCTTTTCCTGTGGCAGGGTTGATTTTTTTAAGAATTTCCCCATAACCTATTTTAGAAGTATCAGTTTCTACAATTTTATACCAAGATGGATTTTCTAAATTTAAACATGGTCTTAACTCAACTCTTTGCTTTGTTTTTCTTGGTGCTTCAGCCTTCTGTATGAATTTAGGAACACGGAGGCGGAGATTTTTTGAGTCTTTCATATAGTGGTTTACCATCTAAGTACAAATTTCTATAATATTTAGCAATATAGTTTAGACTTCCTAAAAATCTTTGTAATTGCTTTTTGTCTTTTATTTCATCAGGAAATTTGTCTGCAAACTCTATGCTTCTAGATATAGGGGTAATTTGACCCTTTTCTAGTTCATATACTAAGAACCAGATTTTGGTTTGAAATAGTTTCATCTTTTTATTAGAAATAAACAAGCCATTTTTTATGATAATTTTAATGAAGATATTTAAATCTTTGAAATATTGATCTTATGAATTTGAAAAAATTAATACGTTATTTATATGATCTATAATAAATTAATATACTGAAAATGTGTCATTCCTAATGTTTTGAAATTCAAAAGGTACATTTTTCAATCCAAATGGCATGACATTCCATTCATAATGACAAAGGGACAGTAAAAGCAATCTTATATCTATCTTCTTCAAAAGTAATTTGAATTTGCCAGAATCCCAATTTTAAGTCAAATTTGGAATAAATAACATAATCGGTTGTTCTATTTTGTAAATCTCTGTTATTTGGAATAGGATATCTAATCCATTGTAAAACTTTATTAATGGGGCATATAATTTATTACTAATCTAAGTACTCCTCTTTCAGTTTTAGAGTTTTTATTGATATAAAAAGCTAAACAACTCCATGGAGAATAGCTTTTTCAAATAATTTTCTTTGCTAACAAACTATTAAGTTCTTTTTTTGCAAAATTCAACCATTTCTTAACTCATTTTAGATGGTCCAGTTTTCATAGGTACATGTTTTTCTTCAAAGCCTTTTTCATAGGGTAACTTTACAATATGTTATTTTCTATCCCAAAAGACATTAGGAATGTCACTACAAATTGTTTTATTTATTTGTTGAGTGATAGTTTTAATTTTCTCTTGTATTTTTGGGTTTTGTAATTGTTCTTCAATTTTCAAAATATGAATGTCTTGCCCAAGAAAATTAATTTGATTTTGTTTAACTACATTTCTTGTAGAAAATCAAGTTCTCCAATTTCAAGGGGTGTGACAAAGTGAAATGAGATCTTTTGACCATTTTTGAGCATTTTTATTACTTCGTCATCTACTCCTATAATTGGCTTTAGTAATTGAATAAATGGAGTTCCTAGAATAACTTGTTGGCCGATTATTTTTTATAGAAAAACGGCGTATAAAAATAAATATTATTAGTATTATTCGAGACACAAACATTTGATAATTTATAATTGATGAAGATTTTTGACCCTTCAGCTACATTTAAAATTTTGGAAAGTTTTTTCAAAATATCTTGGGGGATAAGGCCTTATCTGATGCAATTCATATAAACACCAAAATCAATTTAGGCAATTGTAGGAATTTTTTATTCCTTATTTATTGTTAAAGTAATAAAAACATACCATTTTTGTGATGTTACTAAGGTGGATATATTAAGAAAATCATTTGTAGATTATTCTTCATTTTCTTCTTGGTCATTATCAATTTTATTTTTTTTCCCCTAGAAAAGACTTTATTGTCTATGTATTTCATGGATTAAACTTAATTCTTTCATGACTTAATTTGATTTCTTCTTTTAACTTATTAATTTCTTGTTTTAACATTGGAATTGTTATAGGTTTATGAGCAGAAGTGTTTTGAATATGAGATGAACTTGCACATAACAGGTCTAATCCTATTAACAATGAGCTCGGACAGACAAAATTAAACAAGGAAATGGGTCTATAATGTATTATAATATCAGGAGCATTGCACTTAAGAATAAGGGATATAAATTTGTCATTAATAGACTTCTAAGGGTTTTATAGTTGAAATTATCAAATACAAAAGAACACACGGCAAAATGAAGTCCATTAGGACCAAGAGCTTTGAAAGGTTTGAAAGAAAAACAAGCCTTTTTTGTTTCCCTAATAGTAGGAATAACTTCTAACTCAAACTTCACCTCAACATCCAAAGGTTTAGAAAAACCAAAAACATTTGAAATTACATTCCAAATAGTTAGACATCTAGAGGCAGTGAATAAATTGGAAAAATAGGAGACAATATGGTCCTTTAAAACTGCATCACCAAAAATCCACTCACCAACATCATTTCTAAGGGCAAAAAATCTATTATTCTTCCTTCTCATCACAATTGAAGTTGTAAAAAACTTAGTATTAGCCTCATCCCATAAAATCTTATCAGTTCTAGATTTAAGAAGCCAAAAATATTCTTCTTGTTTAGAATTTCATCAAACACTTTTAAAAGAACAGTTTCAAAATTGGCATGAAAGGAGGAAAAATTTCTCTCAAGAGATTTTTGGTTTCCCACCAATCTGTTACAAAGTTTTTTTCTTTTTAACATAATCTACTTTTGTAGTTCATAATATAGTATTATAAATTCTCTTTATTAGTTGTTAAGATCGTATGATTAAGACTTCTTTCCTAGTTCTTAAGCAAGTTTAATTGGCCTTTTTTCTAGTTCTATTTCAAATACGATTAGATTTTCATTGCGTAGTTCTAAATCTAGTACGAACTGGTCTCACTCTAAGTTGTTAATCTAGTTTAACTAAATCACAATTTACGTTCTTAGGATGTGTTATTAGATGTCATTATTAATCATCAAATCCAATTCATCAAGCAGCTCTCAACAAGGAGGAATTTCACTTTTAATCATGTTTTTGGAGAAGACAATCAAATAGTTGATTATCTGGCTAATAAGGGCATTAGGATACATAAGGCATTGTAAGACTTGATGATTGATTAATAAAATTCATCCCACTAGGGTTTGGCTAAAAAAAAAGATATCATTATTTGTTCTAAATATAATTTGATTAGAACTCCTTTCTTATTTCTTAATCTAACAAGAGTTGGTCTCCTCTATTGGTTGTTTATCTTGTATGATTAGATCTTCCTTTGTAGTCCATAAAACAATATGATTAGTTCTCTTTCTTAGTTGTTAGTCATACGACTACAACTTCTTTATTTGTTGTTAAGCAAGTTTAATTCTAAATCACAGTATTCACTTTATATTCTCATCTTCTCTAAATATAATTTGATTAAAACACCTTTCATATTTTATCTAATACAACTAAGGGTGTCAATAGGTTGAGTTATTAGGTTATCGTGTCGTGTCATGTCAGGTGTGACCTATTTCTTATCGTGTCGTGTTTGTGTCGTGTCATGTGAGACCCGATTCTTATCGTGTTGTGTTCGAATCTGACCCATTCAGGTTCATGTCTGACCTGTTTACTATTGAAAGAGAGTGTCAACCTATTTGACAAATTACATCACTTGCGATCCATTTGAGTTAAAATATCAAATTTTAATTATTTAATAACTTAAACAATTATTAATACTAACCTTGTTATCAATTTGAAACACATAATTGAAATTATTGAAATTGTTTGGATAATATTTAAAATAATTATTATGTTTGATTTAATAATCTCATATTAAATCTATTATTCACAATTTTAAATTATACTATATTAAATTATATTAAAGAAAAAATTTTAGCAAAATTTGTTATATATAGTAACTTAACGGGTTATCGTGTCAACCCATGGGTTGACCTAACCCAACTTGTTTAATTTTGTGTCATAAATGGGTTGACCCAATAATAACCCAACAAATTTTGGGTCGTGTCATAACCTGTTAATTTCGTGTTGTGTTCGTGTCGTGTTAATGGGTCGTATCAAAAATTGTCAGCCCTAATTATAACTAGATCTCTTTTATTATTTATTGATCTTGCGTGACTAGATCTCATTGTGTAGTTCTTATTATAGTGTGATTTATTCCCTTTCTTTGTTTTTAATATCATAAGATTACAACTTCTTTCTTAGTTCTTAAGCAAGTTTAATTAGCCTATTTTTTCAATTCTTTTTCAAATATGATTAGATCTTTGTTTAGTTCTAAATCTAAGATAAAAATTCTAGCTCTTAGTTTTTAATCTAGTATAACAGAATCACACTTTAAGTTCTTCTCATGTGTTATTAGATCTCATTATATGTTCTAAATGTAATTTAGTTATAACCGACTTTCTTATTTCTTAATCTAATATGATTATATCTCTACTATTAGTTATTATTCTTGTATGATTAGATCTCCTTTTGTAGTTCATAAAATAGTGTGATTAGTTCTCTTTCAAAGTTGTTAAAATTGTACAATTACAACTTCTTTCTTAGTTGTTAAGAAAGTTTAATTGGTCTATTTTCTCAGTTCTTTTCCAAATATGATTAGATATATATATAGTTCTAAATCTAGGATGAATAATTCTCACTCTTAGTTCTGAGTCTAGCATAACTAAATCACATTTTATATTTTTATCATGTGTTACTGGATCTTATTATCTATTCTAAATCTATTTTTTATTATAACTCCTTTCTTATCTCTTAATCTAATATGACTAGATCTCCTTTATTAGTTCTTAATTTGTGCATGATTAGATCTCATTTTGTACTTCATACTATAGTATGATTTCTTCTCTTTCTTTTTAATATCGTAAGATTACAATTTTTTTCTTAGTTTTGAAGCAAGATATATTATCAAAGATTGGCCTCTTTTACCTATTCTTTGTCGAATTTGATTAGATCTTTCTTGAGTTCTAAGTCTAAGATGTATAGGTCTCACTTTTTAGTTCTTAATCTAGTATAAATTAATCACACTTCACATTATTATCATATATATTAAATCTCATTATTTGTTCCAAATGTAATTTCATTGGAACTCCTTTCTTATTTCTTAATCTAGTACAATTGGGTCTTCCCTATTAGTTCTTGCTCTTGTGTATGATTATAAATAATTTTGTAGTTCATAACATAGTATGATTTCTTTTCTTGTTAATATTGTAAGCTTACAACTTCTTTCTTAGTTCTTAAGCAAGTTTAATTGGACTATTTTCTCTGTTGTTTTTGGAGTGTAATATCTTTGACGAGTTCAAAATCTACTATAAATAGGTCTCACTTCTAGTTCTTGATCAAGTATAATTACATCACATTTCATAGTCTTATCATGTGTATTAGATCTCATTATCTATTCAAAATACAATTTGACCTTAGATTAAAACTCTTTTCTTATTTCTTAATATTACACGACAATATCTCCTCTATTAATTCTTAATCTTGTGTGATTAAGTCTTATTTTGTTGTTCATGTTATAGTGTGAATTATTCTCTTTCCTGATTACAAATTCGTCCTTAGTTCATAAGCAAGTTTAATTGGCCCATTTTCATACTTCTTTTTCAAATACGATTAAATCTTTGCTAAGTTCTAAATCTAGGATGAATGTCTGACCCTTAGTTCATGAGCAAGTTCAATTGGCCCATTTTCATAGTTCTTTTTCAAATGCGATTAAATCTTTGCTTAGTTCTAAACCTAGGATGATTATCTGACCCTTAGTTCTTAATCTAGTATAAATAAATCACATTTTACATTCTAATCACGTATAGTTAGATCTCATTATCTATTCTAAATATAATATGATTAGAACTCATTTCTTATTTCATAATCTAATATGACAAGATCTCCTCTATTAGTTCTTAATCTTGTGTGACTAGATCTCATCTTTTGTAGTTCATATTATAGAATGATATATTCTCTTTATTAGTTGTTAATATCACAAGATTTTAACTTCTTTCTTAGTTCTTAAGCAAGTTTAATTGGCCTATTTTCTCAGTTCTTTTTCAAATGTGATTTGATCTTTGCTTCGTTCTAAATGTAGGATGACTAGGTATGGTTCTTAGTTCATTGTTTAATATAATTAAATCACATTTTATGTTCTTATCATGTGTTGTTATATTTTATTATCTGTTCTAAATATAACTTGATTAGAACTCCTTTCTTATTTATATTATGATTAGTTCTCTTTCTTATTTATTAAGATCATATGATTACAACTTCTTTCTTAGTTCTTAAGCAAGTTTGATTGGCCTTTTTTCTCAATTCTTTTTAGAATACGGTTAGTTCTTTTTTTAGTTCTAAATCTAGGATGAATAGGTCTGACTCTTAGTTGTTAATCTCTTATAAATAAATCATATTTTACATTCTTATCATGTGTTATTAGATCTGACATTATCTATTACAACATTCTAGCTAAAGGCATATGCTTCAACTTTTTCAAGACAAATGATATGGGATAAACCAAAAATCTCTATTTTTACATGGAAGCTCTTGAATAGAAAATTGCCTGTGGATGATATCCTTACTCATTTAGGGTTTTTATTAGCTTCTAAATGTTGTTTTTGGTCTTCTCAGGAAATGATTGATCACACTTTCCTCTCTTATCGAACTGCATATGAAGTTTGGAAGTTTTTTTAAAATTTACTCGATTTTAACTATCCAGATGCAATCCTTATAGGACAAAAGCTCAACATATGGTGGTGGAACTCAAGCTCGAATACCTCCATTGTCATTTTCCAAAAGATTATTCTTTGTCTAGTTTGATGGCATATATGGCAAGCAAGGACTAGGATTATTTATGCAGATTCAACAGTTAGTTCATCACAAATTATCCCAACAATTTGTACATACCTTAGAGATATTTCAACAATTCATCCTTTTGTGAAGCAATGTGCATAGCAATCTTCTTTCAAAGGGTTCATGTCCAAGGTACTTCTTGGAAATTCAATAACAGCCATGTCTATTCATTGGCTGCCAACACAAGCTTCAATAGTGAAACTAAATGTTGATGGGTAACCAAAAGGCAAACTAGTAGAATCGGCTGGCGGAGGTGTTATTAGAGATACTGTTGGGACATTAATCAAGGCTTTTTCAACTACTATGGTTTTCAATGTAATCTACAAGCAGAAGCGTTGGCAACCTATCTTGGACCCATAGCCATAAGAAGTTCTTTACTAAAGCTGAAGTTTTAACTTGTCAAATCCATTCATAAAATGGCTGTTCAAGAGAAAGTGTGTTTCCTTTGCATTGAATGGCTAATTAATAAGCCTATCTTGAGTCAAAAGCACTAGAAAAAAAAATTACCCGAAGATAATTTATCATCATCGTTACTATAAAGCTATCGGGACAACAAGAATAGTTTGAATTAGTTTTGGAGGAAGCTCAAAAGATAAAGCTGAAAAATTCCAGCTTTGGTTATTGCAAAGACCTGATTAACAAGGATATCTTCTTCACCCCTCATAAAGGGGCTAAGAATCACTCTCAAAGGTCCTAAACAAGACCAATTGTCCATCTAAATTTTGACTTGATTTCCTTTTTTCACCACCCATCTGAGACCAAAATTGAATAAGGTGAGCCCTCTTTTCAAAGCCTCCCTATTCATAAAGCCAAAAACTTTCTTCAACCTAATAGTGTTATTTGAATGAGGTTCTAAATACTTATTAGAAATAGCCTAAGCCCAAACCCCATTTTTCTCATTGACCATTCTCCAAGTTTAATTGGCCTATTTTCTCAGTTCTTTTTCAAATACGATTAGACCTTTATTTGGTTCTAAAATTAGGATGAACAAGTATGACTCTTAGTTCTTAATCTAGTATAACTAAATCACATTTTATGTTCTAATCATGTGTAGTTAGATCTCATTATCTGTTCTAACTCATTTCTTATTTCATAATCTAGTATAGACAAGATCTCCTCTATTAATAGTTCTTATCTTGTATGGCTAGATCTCATTTTGTAGTTCATATTATAGTACTATACACCTCTTTGTCGTACCTATCCACTAAGACTTCTCAAGTAATCGCATCAGCTTCTCCTTATAAGTAGTCTATCAAATTGTTTCTACAGACCATCTCTCGTTCCATATTCTTCCCTAGTAGAGTCGCTAATTTTTTAGGAGGTAGTAGTAGTATTCATACTTGAGTTTAAACAACCCAACTAGCCATATGAAGTCCTCCTTTAGTGCAAAGGGGATCCTTGATGAAGTATACTAGAGAAGGAACCCAAGAAAGGTTGGAAATGAAAGCTAGGGTCTCTTGGTCTATCGAGGGTGCATATGTAATGGCTGAATGTGTGCTGCTTTCTATTTAGAGTTTCTTCTATTAGTGCCTTACTGATTATTCATGTTTCAATTTTATGCCCCTTGCAAGGTCTTTACCCATTGGCTTGTGGCTTGATTCACCTTAAAGATATTTCCAAGAAAGAACCAATATGCTCCTTATCAACATCCTTGATTCAATTCATTAAAAGCCCAGGCACCATTTTTCCCATTATCCAAATTAAGCATTAAATGCTAGGCCGTATCTGTACTCTTATCTCTTCTAGCAATGTGACATGAGTGTTTTGACCTCCTCCTAATCACATCCAACCTTTTTCTACAATCACTTGTCATAGACAGGCATATGGTCATCATGAGACACCCATACTCTTACGTCTCTAGAGTTCTTCAAATCACATCACTCTTGTATGGACATCGCCTGTAGACACATCTCTAATTGTTGGCCCCAAAGCAACTTAAGATGGGGGGTGAATTAGATTTCTTAAAAATTACTTTGCAAAATAATCACCAATAAAATCTTTTAAACTAACAAATGGATAAATAGATATAAAGACAATGAAGCTTATGGAATATAAAAAAGGGTAAAGAGAGAAATTAAACAAGCAACACTTCCCAACTACCAAGCTTGAAGTGCTACCTAAGTGCCATCCACTAGAATATTGGTGAGTCAATAATCTTCTAATGTACATAAAGTAGGACAATCCTTGCTCACACTAATTCACTTTAGTTGAGCCAAGGATTTACTCTTAACCTCACTTTAGTACAAGATTATCACTCCACTCAATATTTTGAATTGCACTTCAATGTACACACTAATACAATATAGCTCAATAGCTAATTTGCACTCAAATTGCTTTTCTATTAGGTTGTATTCAATGTGTAAGATTTTTATTACAAAAACAATAGAGCGGGTATTTATAGGAGCAATGAAATCTGGTTATAACTACTTCCCAACGGCTCAATAATAAATGTACAAAAACTAGCCGTTAAGGGTTTCAGACGTCTGATGTATTAGTTGTGCATTTGACCAAGCGTCTGATCTCAGTACAGAGTGTGTGATGAATGCCGTTCAGACGGTCGAGCATGCGTTTATTCCATCGTCTGAACTAGGTTTTAGACAATCTTGTTCGTCCGAAGCAGACTTTGTTCGGACAGTTGTATGCCAGTGTCTGTTGTAAAGCTTAGGAGATTTGATTCTACCTCATCTATCAGACAAAAATATGCGTTCGAGGGATATTTCCCCGGACGTGCCTGTGCGTCTGTTGAGGGTACTTGAAAAAGTTTCCTTTCTGCCTATCCGTTTGGACAGTGAACTGTGTCCGAAAATCCTGTTTCCAACAGACAAGATAGTAGACCTGCACCGCTTGAATTCATAGTTTAGTGCATATGTCATCATCAAAATAAGGTTTGGGAAACATCAATCTCTCCCTTTTTGATGACCTCTAACTTTGAATAAACGAATACAACAAACAATCAACAGATATGATCATATTCAATTGTCAACAGATATGCATATTCAACAATCAACATATATGATTATTTCTAAACCATATTTCTACTCCCTCTTTTGACATCATCAAAGTAGACAAGTAAGCTCCCCCTGAGAAGGTGCACGGTTAAAAATGTCAAAATAAACCAACAATCACATACCAAAATAGACAAGTACATCAAAATATGAATACCACTGATAATGTCATTTATGTCATTGCACACCAATAACAATAACTGTCATCCAAAATATAGACTAGAGGTCCTAAGAAGAGCAGAAAGTCTAAGTTGAGTCATTTTTCTTCTTGGAACGCCTTTCGAGCTTGCGTTTCTTGGGGGGTGCATTGTCATCAGTAGCTTCACTATTATCGTCTCCTGTGTCGGGACGCTGCATGATATAATTAAATGTGTTATCAACATCCTCTTCATCGCCCTCATCAGCAGCACCTTGAGTGGTGGGGTCTTCACGATCACCCTTCTCTTCATCATTGTCATGCGTGTCATTTTCATCACTTTCGGAGGAGGATTCAAGAGTGTACTGCGACTGAATATTAGCAAATTAAACTTGAGCAGAAGTAGACATGCCCAAGCTAAGTGCTTCTTGAAGAATTTGTTGACGAGTTTCAAGGTGCTTTAGCTTGCGATTGGTGCGACCCTAGAAGGAGCTCATCTGAGTGCTCAAACAACTAAGAAGGCTACAATTGTGTGAAAGATCAATGCTTCTAAAGGTTCGGAGGAAGAAGGACGGGGATCATGGGATGGTGGAGGTGTTTGAGGAGGATCTAGATGGAATGGGAAAGTGCGAAACCAGAGGAAAAGGCTTGAGTTTTGGCTCTTTCAACATCATAAGCAGCTTTGGTAAACCATTGGTTATTAAAAAAACGTAAGCCCTTTCTCTCAATGTAGGCTTTGTTAAAGTAGGGAGGGAATTGTTTTTTGCCAGTGAATGGGATATCAAGATAATCAAAAACTTTTGTGAGGAATTTTCCAAAGCGAATGTTTCGGCGAGTATCGGTTAGAAAGATTTCCCACAGAGAAAAGAAAAGATATCCAAAATCAAGTGGAATTCCCTTGAAAACATAGTAGAATAAGTAAAGCTGCATTTTTCGGGCTCAGTACGATGCCCGTCAGTGGGTAACAACAAATTCGTGACCAAAGTGTATAAAATGTTCAATTCAGGAGAAAGTAGAGTAGTTTTGGCTTCCAAAGCCTGTTTGAAGTTGACATTGCAAAGTGCTCGGACCTCATCAATATCAAAACGAGTATCCAAAGCAGGTAATTTATCCAGAGAAAAGAAATAGGAAAAATCATTAGGTGACGAAACCTCACATTCAAAAATGGTGTTAATGATATTGGATGAAATTTCAAGATTTTTGTTGTTCACACAAGATATTAATGTCCGAACAGTGGGACCCTTCCTAAGATTAGCTGTGAACTGGAGTACCATGTCGTGATAAACAAGTAGATCAATATGAACTAGGTGACCCCAATTTTGTTTTTCAAAACAGGATTTTACTAATGGCAGATTAAACTCGTCAAAAAGACCTTCGGAAGCAAATCTTTGAACAATAATGGATTTACTAAGGAGAGAGGTGTATCGTTCAGATGTCTTGGCATCTATGAATTTTGGTAGAGATGGATTTGTGGAAGTTTGAGGATTTGCTAATGATTCCCCTTGCACAGGAGCTTTTCCTTTCAATTTATGTCCACGGGTTGCCGAAGAACCACCACAAGATCGAACCATTGTGAATTCAACATTTTAAAATATGAGAAAAAGAGAAAAAATGTAATTTTTACGGAGGTTGGTAGAAATATCAAGAAGTTGGAAGGTAAGTTTGTGAAGTTGGAAGGTAAGTTTGTGAAATGGAGTGCAATAGAGGTAATTAACAATTTGGGAATGAAAATCCCTCAAACAATTTTGTAGGAGAGGGAAGAAATTGGAGGAATTTTGAGGAGGAAAATAAATCGCTAGAGCAGGGTTCGGTGGGTAGTGTGAGCCCGAAAGAAGGAAAATGAACTATTTCAAACAAGCAGAGGAATCGTTCGGATGTCCTAACGATTTGTCTGCATCCGATAGTGCGTCCGAACGCTGAAGAATGGACGGCCAAACTTCTGTGCCAGTGCGTCTGAGAATGTCTCGGACGATGAAGAGCGTCCGTTGGGAATTCCAGAGAGTTTGAGAAGAAGTGGGTGAGAGTATGGACGATTAAAAGAGTCCGAGACATAGAGGAGGGTTTCAGACGTGTAAGAGCGTCCGACAGAGTACCTACATGTGGTTCGGACGATCATGTGTGTCCGAACGCAGAAATTATACAGTTGTGAAATTAATGATGCCCAAACGAGTTCTAAGAGATTCAAAGCGATCTAAAGCCAAAGGTTTAGTAAAAATATCAGCAAGTTGATCATTTGAACACACAAATTTCCTTTTTGCATACAAGATCTCTAATAAAATGATGCTTGACATCTATGTGCTTGGTTCTAGAATGCATGATAGGATTTTTTGTGAGATTAATTGCACTAGTGTTATCACATTTTATAGGCACACAATCAAAAATAACACCAAAATCTTTTAATGTATGTTTCATCCACAGAAGTTGAGCACAACAGTTTCCAGCAGCAATATATTCGGCTTTTGCTGTAGAAAGTGAAATAGAATTTTGCTTTTTGCTAAACCAAGACACTAGACAGTTGTCCAAGAAATGACACATACCACTAGTACTTTTGCTATCAATTTTACAACCAGCAAAATCAACATCAGAATAACTAATTAAATCAAAAGTCATGGAGGATTTTGGATACCAAAGACCAAAATTCATTGTACCTTTTAGGTACCTGAAAATTCTTTTTACACCAATTAAGTGTGACTCTTTAGGACAAGATTGAAATCTAGCACATAGAAAAATAGCAAACATAATATCCGGTCTGCTAGCTGTTAAGTAAAGTAGGCTTCCGATCATACCTCTATAGTATTTTTCATCAACACTATTACCTTCTTCATCTTTGTCAAGTTTAGTTGAGGTGCATATTGGTGTCCCGACCTATTTGTAGTCTTCCATTCCAAATCGCTTGAGTAGCTCCTTTGTGTACTTGATTTGAGCAATGAACGTTCCTTCCTTTGTTTGGGGAACTTGGAGTCCGAGAACAAATTTTAATTCTCCCATCATACGCATTTCAAATTCTTTTTGCATCAAGTACGAGAATTTCTTACACAAGTTTTCATTAGTTGCTCCAAAGATAATATCATCAACATAAATTTGAACAATTAACAAACCATTAAAATCAGTTTTCCGTGGTGAAGAGAGTGGTATCAACAACTCCTTTTTTTGAAACCATTTTCAATCAAAAAACCACTTAGCCTTTCATACCATGCTCTAGGAGCTTATTTCAAACCATACAAAGCTTTGGAAAGTTTGAAAACATGATTTGGAAAATTTTTGTTTTCAAAACCAGAAGGTTGTTCAACGAAAACTTCTTGATCAATAAAACCAATTAGAAATGCACTTTTAACATCCATTTGGAATAATTTGAATTTGTTAAAACATGCATATGCAAGAAACTTTCGAATAGATTCTAAATGAGCAACGGGTGCAAAGGTTTCATCAAAATCAATACCTTCTTCTTGAGCATAACCTTTTGCAACAAGTCTAGCTTTGTTCCTAATAATTTCACCTTTATCATTTAATTTATTTCTAAAACCCATTTCGTTCCGCAGGTTGAGTTGATGGTCTTTCAACCAAAATCCATACATTATTTTTCTCAAATTGGCTAAGTTCATCTTGCATAGCAAAGACTCAAGAATTCATCATTTAATGCATCATCCACATATTTAGGTTCAATATGAGAAAGTAATGCACAATTACTATTCAAAGGTTTATGAGATCAAGTTTTTACCCCATCGGACAGATCACCTATGATTAAATTTTGAGGGTGACTAGAAACAAATCTCCATGCTTTAGGAAGATCTTTTGGAGTATCTTCGTCCTTTTCTCCTTCTTCACCCAAGTGATTTGTATTGCTCACATTGTTTGGAGAGATCCCTTGATGTTCTTCATGAATAGTGAGTTTCTCAAGCTCGTTTTGAATACTTACATCTTCATCTTCACACACATTCTTTGAAATAATATCATTAGTTTCATCGAATGTAACATGCACAACTTCTTCAATCAAAAGTGTTCTTCTATTGTATACTCGGTATGCTTTCTTGTCACTAGAATATCCAAGAAAAATTTCTTTATCCAATTTTTTGTCAAATTTTCCAAGATTTTCTTTGATTTTAAAATAAAACATTTACAACCAAAATACTTTGAAATAGCTCAAAATGGGTTTTTTTACAAAATAAAAGTTCATAAGGTGTTTTATTTAAAATAGGTCTTAACAAAACTCGATTCATAACGTAACAAGCTGTATTAACGTTTTCGGCCCAAAAATATATTGGTAAGTCACATTCACTAATCATAGTTCTAGCGGCCTCTTGAAGTGTTCTATTTTTTCTTTCAACAACACCATTTTGTTTAGGCACTCGAACAACTGAAAGTTCAAGTGAAATACCATTGTGATCACAAAACTCGGGAAAACCTCCGAATTTAAATTCGGCTCCATTATCACTTCTCAACCGAATGATTTTTAAATTCAACAAATTTTGAATTGTAGAAAATAATTTCACAAAATTTTCAAAAGCTTCATTTTTGTGAACAATAAATAGTACCCAAGTATACCTACAATAATCATCAACAATCACAAATGCATACTTACTACCGCCAAGACTAGCATATTGAGTTGGACCAAACAAGTCTAGATGCAATAATTCTAAGTCTCTTAGGAGTTTAGAAGTAGACACATAATTTTTTGGTTTAAAAGACACTTTAACTCGTTTCCCAAATTGACATGCATCACAAATTTTATTTTTCAAAAACTTCAATTTTGGTAAGCCTCTTACCAATTCCTTCTTGGCAAGTTTTTCAATTAAATCCTTGTTAAAATGACAAAGCCTTCTATGCCAAAGCCAAGGATCATCTATAGAGGCGGGCCAAGGATCATCTATAGAGGCGGTTAGACATTTTACATTGTTACTACTAATATTGTCAAGATAGATCACATAAACATCATTGTGCCTAGTACCTTTAAACAAAACAACATAATTTTTATCAAGAATTAGACATTCATGTTTGGTAAATAACACATATAGATTTTTATCACATAGCTGACTTACACTTAATAGATTGTAATTCAAATTATCAACAAGAAGCACATTTTTAATCAAGGTCTCACCATTTTTACCTACATCACCAATGCCGATTGATTTTACTTTCAAGTTATCCCCAAATGTTACTTTTCCACTGTTTTTGGATTTGAGGTTTGTGAAGATAGATGCATCACCAGTCATATGTCTTGAGCACCCAATATCTATGAACCATTTTGCATCCTTGGTGATATTCATTTCCTACATAAGAAATTAATTGATAACTTTTGGTACCCATATTTTCTTGGGTCCGTAAGAGTTAGTAAAATGACTAAAAATCCATATGGAATTCATACCAAGTTTTTCATTTCTTTGACATAGCAATTATTTTTCACATGACCATGTTGTTGACAATAATTGCAAATCCATATAAGGATGATTTTGATTTTACAAACCATAAACCATTCCTTCTAAAGGTGACAAAATTCTTGTTGATCAAAACATTTCTATTCCTTTTCAAATCAACAATATTTTCCTTTTTTCTATGCAAAAGAATATTCAAGTCATCCAATCTTTTCTTCAAGGAGGCTTGATCTTCTTTGATCCTTGTTTTCACGTGCATTATTTTCTTCAAATTACTAGTAATTTTCTTGTGATAACCTATTGTTTTAATTCACAAGTTTGAGTTAATAGAACATTTGATTTCTTAACTAACTCCTTATTTCTAGCATATGACTTCTTCAAGCTATCATGTAATTTTAAAATGAAAGCTTCAAGATCACTGTCATCATTTTCATCATTAGAATCATAATTAAAAGTTACCTCATCATCACCAATGGCCATAAATGCCATTTGTGCCGTCTCCATTTCTTCTTCAACTTCTCCTTCGGAATTGCAATCATCCCATGTGATTTGGAAATTATTGAAGCGGGGCTTTCTTCCTTCCTTTTTCTTTCTAGAAGGACATTCATTTGCAAAGTGACCGGGTTGACCGCATTCAAAGCACTTTTCATTTTGCTTTTTTATTTCTAGCTTGGTCTTTCCTTTGAAGTTATTTGAGTTGATTTCTCCACCTCTTCTCATTCTCCATTTGTTGATGTAGTGTTTGAGAAATCCTTTGGTTATGAGTGTAAGATCTCCTTCATCAAGATCTTCATCTTCTAGGTTGATGGAAGCATTTTCATCTTCTTCTTGAGAAGTCTTTAATGCAATGCTCCTTTTTGGTCTTGCTTCTTCATCATCCACTACTTTAGCCTTTAGCTTCAATTCATAGGATGTAAGAGAGTTAATTAGAGATTCAATAGGCATGGAATTTAAATTCTTAGCCTCTTCTATAGCGATTATTTTGGCCTCCCATTCTTTGGATAGAGAATTCAAGATTTTTCTATTCTTTTCACCCAAAGAATACTCCTTACCCAAGGCTTCAAGATCCTTAATGATGTCAATGAACCTACAATACATTTTGTCAATACTTTCATGTGGTTCCATCTTGAAGGACTCATACTTGGCAACAAGTAAGGATTTCTTTTGCTCTCAAACATCATCGCTCCCTTCATGAATTTCCTTCAATTTATCCCAAATTTCTTTAGCGGAAATGCATCCCTTGACACGAGTTGATTCGTTAGCATCCAAGGCGTTGTATAGCACAGGTTCATAGCTTTCGCATTTAAAGTTAAGTTTTCCTTGTCTTGTGGAGTGAGCTCATCCCTTGTCTTTTCTCTTCTTCTATTCGTATGATCATCAATGATGGTAGCTTCAAAGGGACCTTCATTTACAACATACCATAAGTCAATATCAATAGATTGCAAAAATATTTTCATTCTATCTCTCCAACTAATGAAATTTGCCCCATTAAACATAGGGGGTCTTGTTATAGATTGACCCTAAAAAAATAATGCATTATTGGTTACCATGATCTTTGCTCAAAAGCTAGTTAAGCTCAAGACAAGAGACCAAGCTCTGATACCAATTGTTGGCCCCAAAGCAACCTAAGAGGGGGGGTTAAATTAGGTTTCTTAAAAATTACTTGGCAAAATAATCACCAATAAAATCTTTTAAACTAACAAATGGATAAATAGATGTAAAGACAATGAAGCTTATGGAATATAAAAAAGGGTAAAGAGAGAAATTAAACAAGCAACACTCCCAACTACCAACGTTTGAAGTGCTAATCCACTAGAATGCGTCACAAAATTGGTGAGTCAATAATCTTCTAATGTACATAAAGTAGGACAATCCTTGCTCACACTAATTCACTTTAGTTGAGCCAAGGATTTTTCTCTTAACCTCACTTTAGTACAAGATTATCACTCCACTCAATATTTTTGAATTGCACTTCAATGTACATACTAATACAATGTTTCTCAATTGCTAATTTGCACTCAAATTGCTTTTCTACTATCTTGTATTCAATGTGTAAGATTTTTATACAAAAACAATAGAGTAGGTATTTATAGGAGCAATGAATTCTGGTTGTAACTACTTCCCAACGGCTCAATAATAAATGCACAAAAACTAGCCGTTAAGGGTTTCGGACGTCCGATGTATTAGTTGTGCGTCCGACCAAGCGTCCGATTCAGTACAGAATGTGTGATGAATGCCTTTCGGTCGGCCAAGCATGCATCCGTTCCATCGTCTGAACTAGGTTTCAGGCAGTCTTGACTTCTTCGTCCGAAGTAGACTTTTTTTCCAACAGTTGTATGCGTCCGTTGTGAAGCTTAGGAGATTTGATTCTACCTCATCTATCGGACAAAAATATGCGTCCAAGGGATATTTCCCCGGACGCGCCTGTGCGTCCGTTGCAAATACTTGAAAAAGTTTCCTTTCTGCTTATCTGTTCGGACAGTGAACTACGTCCGTGGGAGTCTGTATCAGACGTTCCTATTCGTCTGAAAGATGTAGTACAGTTCGAAAAGTGTACTGCGTCAGAAAATCTTATTTCCAGTAGACAAGATAGTAGACCTGCACAGCTTGAATTCAGAGTTTAGTGCATATATCATCATCAAAATAAGGTTTGGGAAACATCACTAATGTCGATCCTTAGAGCCAACAGGTACTTGTAAGCCATTATCTCCCAAATTGCTTCACCTTAGGCCCTCCCAATGAGAAAGACACTAGGATCCTACCCCTTAGCCATGGAGTTTGTCTAGGATCAATGCCATCCTTCACTACATGGGTGATCACTCTTCATCTCAGCCAACCTATCAAATATCCCTTCTTATCTCATTTCTACGCGGGAAAAGAGAGGTTGGAAGCCTGTTCTAGTTGGTTACAATGTCTCTCTCTCTCCTCTCGTAGGGATTCAGATCCAACAACCATACCCAAGCCATTGCCCTCTGCTTAACATGTAAGTGTAATTGTTCTGAGGTAGAATCACTCCCAAGGTCCTAAAAACACCCTCGAGTCCCACACTCTTTGCCCAATTGCCCTACTATCCACGTAGGGAAATTACGTATGGCTAGGGTTTTAAATCCATGTGTAGCATATTCATAATCAAGGTTGCAACAAAGCTTCTCTTGTTTTTATCTACTATTGCTAATGATTTCAGATGGCTCATGAGCAAGCTTAGAAGATTCTCTTCCAAACATGTTCTTAGGGAAGCCAATAGGAGTACAAATGTCCTTGTAAAATGGGGAGGGAAAACTAGACATAGATTTTTTTTAGGGTTAATAACACTTTGCCTCCCAAAGTTATGGGGGTAATTATGCTTTACCACCTAAACTAAAAAATTTACACTTTGCCCCCATTTATACTAGGGTTAAATACAGTAAAGCCTCTTAAAGTTTGAGTTGTTTTACACTAAACCCCCTAACGTTATTTTTTCTTACTTTATCCCTTTGACTAACGGTCAAATGTAACACCGCCATTAGTTTTTTCAAAAATAAAAATTTACCCCTAAAGGTTAGTTTCAGTAAACCCCCTTAAGGTTTAATTGAGATTTCACTTTACCTTCTCATGTAAGTTTTGTATCATTGAATACATTGGGATAAAAATAAAACTCAATAATATTGTCAATATTGTTAAAAATATAAATACTCGCCAAATTAATTCATATTCTAATTCTTGAATTATGTTTTTTTTAATATTTAAAAATTAAAAATATGGTGAAATAATTATTTTTAAAATTTTTGAGGAATTATTAAAGGTATTTCATCTAAATTATTTCAATTTGATTTTTTGTTTATATGTAATAGTTATTTCAATATAATTTAGGTGAAAGTTGAATTATATTAACAAAGGAAAAAAAAGAAAGAAAAAATCATTTTAAATAACGTAAAGAAAAGTAAAAAGAAAAAAGACTAATATAACTTTAATAGATGATTATGGGTCTCATATATTTTTAAAAAATATTTTTACATGAAAATAAAATATAATAAAAAGACCAAAAAATACCAATAGTGTTAAGGAATTTTTGTATTTAAATTTTTTTCACAAGTATTTTTAAAGAACCACTGTTGTTGGTGGGCATCATTATATTTTTAGTTGTTTTGACAATATTTTTATATTAATTAATGAATGAAGTAGGTTAATTGACACTAAACTAGAATTAGGGACTAAAATGATAAATATAATAAACTTTAAAGGATTAATTTTATATTTTCTTATAGTGTTTAGGGGTAAAAATGTCTTTATTGACTTTTTAATAGTTAAATTGTTGATGTGTACTAACAGAAGGAGCAAAGTGAGGAGAAAAATAACGTTAGTGGGTCTTAGTGCAAAATCGTCCAAACCTTAAGGGGGTTTACAATATTTAACCCTTTACACTATTCATCCTTGAGTGTTTCTAAAACAGTCAAGAAAAATCAGTTAAATGACTGAAATGCCCTTGTTTTTATTTTTTTGATTTTTCAAGGATTTTTATTTTTGATAATGGTTTGACAATTATTAAAATTAGGAAAAATAAAATATACTTAAATGGATTTCTCTATCTCTGAGTGTGAAAATTATGAGAAAAACTTATATTTGATGTTTTCCAAACCTTATTTTGATGATGACATGAACACTTAACTCTTTAAAACAAGCTTTTGCAGGAACAGATCTTTCGGACGCACAGAACCGTCCGAACTAGGTCAAAACTCCTCGGACGCATTGCATCGTCCGAACGAACTGGCAGAAAGAATGGGATCCTACTGCCTTTCTTTCGACACATTGTGTATCTGAAAAAAATCTTATAAACATCCGGACGCATGCACGAACGTCCGAACGAAGCCTCTCATGATTACAAAACTGAAAGAAGATCGGACGCTGCCTCGGACGCATTCAATCCTTCTCGGACGTCCGAAACCCCAACGGCTATTTTTTGTGCATTTATTACTTAGCCGTTAGGAAGTAGTTGAAACCACTATTTATTGCTCTTATAAATAGGTGCTTTAATAACCTTAAATAACAATCTAATACATTGAATACAAGCCCTAGAAAAGAGTAATTTGAGTGCAAATTGACTATAGTGCTTTGTTGTATTAGTGTGCAATTGTGAGTGTAATTCAACTTTGAGTGGAGTGATAATCTTGTATGAAAGTGTGGTTGTAAATAAGATTCTTGGCTCAACTAAAAAAGTTTTAGTGTGAGCAAGAACTTCCCAACTTTGTAAAGATTATTGGCTCACCAAGTGTGTGAAGCATTCAAGAGATTTGATACTTCAAGCTTGCTAGCTTGGAAGTATTGATTGTTTAATTTATTCTCTCTTTACTTTACTGTTCTATTGATTTTGTTATATCTGCATTTTCAATTTGAAAATCTCAATATTTCTCAAAGTAATTTTTAAGAAACCTAATTCACCCCCCCTCTTAGGTTGCTTTGGGACCAACAATTGGTATCAGAGCTTGGTCTCATTATATTGCTTAAACTGCTCTTGATTAAAGAAATATGGCAACCAACAATGCTCTAATTTTTTAGGGTCAATCCGTTACTAGGCCCCCTATGTTTAATGGGGCAAATTTTATTAGTTGGAGAGATAGAATGAAAATATTTCTGCAATCTATTGACATTGATTTGTGGTATGTTATCAATGAAGGTCCATTTGAAGCTTCTATCATTGATGATCACACAAATAGAAGAAGAGAAAAGACAAGGAATGAGCTCACTCCACAAGACAAGGCAAACTTGATATTGAATGCAAAAGCCATGGATGTGTTATATAATGCCTTGGATGCAAATGAATCAACTCGCGTGAAGGGTTGCATTTCTGCTAAAGAAATATGGGATAAGTTGAAAGAAATTCATGAAGGGAGCGATGATGTTCATGAGCAAAAGAAATCCCTACTTGTTGCCAAGTATGAGTCCTTCAAGATGGAACCACATGAGAACATAGACAAAATGTACTGCAGGTTCAATGACATTATAAAGGATCTTGAAGCCTTGAGTAAGGAGTACTCTTTGGGTGAAAAAAATAGAAAAATGCTAAATGCCCTATCCAAAGAATGGGATGCCAAAACCATTGCTATAGAGGAAGCCAAGAATTTAAATTTAATGCCTATTGAATCACTAATCAATTCTCTTACATCTTATGAACTCAAGTTAAAGGCCAAGGGTATGGATGATGAAGAAGCAAGGCCAAGAAGGAGCATTGCTCTAAAGATCTCTCAAGAGGAAGATGAAAATAGCTCCATCAATCTAGAAGATGAAGATCTTGATGAAGGAGATCTTGCACTCATCACCAAAGGATTTCTCAAACATTACATCAACAAACGAAGAATGAGAAGAGGCGGAGCTACAAACTCAAATAATTTCAAAGCGGGAAGTCAAGGCTTGAAATGAAGAAGCAAAACGAAAAATGTTTTGAATGCGGTCAACTCGGTCATTTTGCAAATGAGTGTCCTTCCAAGAAAAAGAAGGAAGGAAGAAAACCGAGATTCAATAACTTTCAAATCACATGGGATGATTGCAACTCCGAAGGAGAAATTGAAGAAGAAATGGAGTCGGCACAAATGGCCTTTATGGCCATTGGAGATGATGAGGTAAATTCTAACTATGACTCCAACAATGAAAATGATGAAGATGATCTTGAAGCTTTCATTTTGAAATTACATGATAGTTTAAAGGAATCATATGCTAGAAATGAGGAGTTAGTTAAAAAGTCAAATGCTTTATTGAATGCTAACTCTAAACTTGTGAATGAAAACAATAGGCTATCACAATAAAATCGTGATTTGAAGAAAAGAATGCATGTGAGATCAAAGGTCAAGGAAGAACAAGCCTCCTTGAAGAAAAGAATTGATTTGAATGGTCTCTTAATGAAACATAGAAAGAAAGAAATATTGTTGATATGAAAAGAAATAGAAATATAGCTGTCAACAAAAATTTTGTCATGTTTAGAAGAGATGACTTATGTATTGTAATACCAAAATCATCTTTGTATAGTAATAAAAGCATTATTTGTAGATATTGCCAACAACATGGACATGTTAAGAATAACAACATGGACATGTTAAGAATATGTGTTATGTCAAGAAGAACGAAAAACTTGGAATGAAAGTTGCATGGATTGAAAGCAATTTCACTAACTCAAATGGACCCAAGAAAACATGGGTACCAAAAGTTATCAATTGATTTATTGTGTAGGTACTTAACATCACCAACAATGCTAAGTGGTTCATAGATAGTGGATGTTCAAGGCACATGACGGGTGATGCTTCTCTCTTCACAAATCTCACATCCAAAAACAGTGGAAAAGTCACTTTTGGAGATAACAATAAAGCAAAATCAATCGGCATCGGTGATGTAGCTAAAAATGGTGAAACCTCAATCTGATTAAGAATGTGCTTCTTGTTGATAATTTGAACTATAATTTATTAAGTGTTAGTCAACTTTGTGACAAAAATTTATATGTATTCTTTACCAAGCATGAATGTCTTATCCTTGATAAAAATCATGTTGTCTTATTCTAGGGCACTAGGCACAATGATGTGTATGTGATTCATCTTGATAAAATTAGCAATAGCAATGTAAAATGTCTTACCGCTTCCATAGATGATCCATGGCTTTGGCATAGAAGACTTTGTCATTTTAATATGGATTTGATTGAAAAACTTGCCAAGAAAGATTTGGTAAGAGGTTTGCCAAAACTGAAATTTTTGAAAAATAAAATTTGTGATGCATGCCAATTTGGTAAACAAGTCGAAATTCTTTTAAACCAAAGAATTTTGTGTCTACTCATAAACCTTTAGAATTGTTGCATTTAGACTTATTTGGACCTACTCAATATGCTAGTTTAGGTGGTTGCAAATATGCATTTGTTATCGTAGATGAAGGGCTATTCTAGATTTACTTGGGTATTATTTCTTGTTCACAAAAATGAAGCATTTGAAAAATTTGTAAAATTGTTTTCCAAAATTCAAAACTTATTGGATACAAAAATTATTCGTCTAAGGAGTGACAATGGTGCCGAATTTAAATTTGGGGGTTTTCTCGACTTTTGTGATCACAACGGTATCTTTCATGAGTTTTCGGTTGTTAGAGTCCCTCAACAAAATGGTGTTGTTGAAAGGAAAAATAGGACTCTTCAAGAAACGGCTAGAACTATGATTAGTGAATGTGACTTACCAGTCACATTTTGGGCCGAAGCGGTTAACACCGCTTGTTATGTTATGAATCGAGTTTTATTAAGATCCTCTTTAAATAAAACTCCTTATGAACTCATATTTTGTAGAAAACCCGTTGTGAGCTATTTCAAAGTTTTTGGTTGCAAATGCTTTATTTTAAAAATCAAAGAAAACCTTGGAAAATTTGACAAAAAATCGGATGAAGGAATTTTTCGAAACTAAGATATTCTAGTGACAAGAAAGCATACCGAGTTTACAATAGAAGAACGCTTTTGATTGAAGAAGTTGTGCATGTTACATTTGATGAAATAATGATGTTATCTCAAAGAAATTATGTGAAGATGAAGATGTAGGTATTTTAAAGGAGCTCGAAAAGCTCGTTATTCATGGAGATCATCAAGAGATTACGTCAAGCGTTAATGTCAACAACCATCAAATTGATGATGAAAAGAATGAGGATGCCCAAAATGATCTTCCGAAAGCTTGGAGATTTGTCTCTAGTCATCCTCAAGATTTAATCATAGGTGATCTATCCGATGGGGTAACTACTCGTTCTCATAAGCCTTTGAATAGTAATTGTGCATTACTTTCTCACATTGAACCTAAACATGTAGATGTTGCGTTGAGTGATGAATCTTGGGTTAATGCCATGCAAGATGAACTTAGTCAATTTGAGAAAAATAACGTATGGACCTTGGTTGAAAGACCATCTTCTCATCTTCAATCCGTTATTGGTACTAAATGGGTTTTTAGAAACAAATTAAATGACAAAGGTGAGATCATAAGAAACAAAGCTAGACTTGTTGCAAAAGGTTACGCTCAAGAAGAAGGTATTGACTTTGATGAAACCTTTGCACCCGTGGCTAGATTAGAATCCATTCGCATGTTTCTTGCATTTGCATGTTTCAATAATTTAAAATTATTTCAAATGGATGTCAAAAGTGCCTTTTTAAATGGTTTTATCGACCAAGAAGTTTTCGTCGAACAACCTCTGGGCTTTGAAAATAAGAATCTTCCAAATTATGTTTTCAAACTTTCCAAAGCTTTATATGGTTTGAAACAAGCTCCAAGAGCTTGGTATGAAAGATTAAGTGGCTTCTTGATAGAAAATGGTTTCAAAAGAGGTTTAGTTGACACCACACTTTTTACAAAAATGGATTTAAAAGGATTGTTAATTGTTCAAATTTATGTTGATGATATTATTTTTGGAGCAACTAATGAAAGTAGTCATATCCTTGTGCAAGGATTTTTCACAATTAATGCAAGAAGAGTTTGAGATGAGTATGATGGGCAAGTTGCAATTTTTCCTCGGACTACAAGTTCATCAAACTAAGGAAGGAACATTTATTACACAAATCAAGTATACAAAGGAGCTGCTCAAACGATTTGGTATGGAAGATTGCAAACAAGTTGGTACGCCAATGTGTACTTCAACCAAACTCGATAAAGACGAAGAAGGTAATAGTGTTGATGAAAAACACTATAGAGGTATGATTGGAAGTCTACTTTACTTAACTGCCAGTAGACCAGATATCATGTTTGTTGTTTGTTTATGTGCTAGATTTCAATCTTGCCCTAAAGAATCACATTTGATAGCTGTGAAAAGAATTTTTAAATATCTAAAAGGAACAACGGATTTTGGTCTGTGGTATCCAAAGTCCTCTACATTTTATCTGATTAGCTTTCAGATGTATGTTTCGGGGTGTAAAATTGATAGAAAAGTACCAGTGGTATGTATGTTATTTTCTGAGAAATTGTCTTGTGTCTTGGTTTAGTAAAAAACAAAATTCCATTTCTCTTTCTACGGCTGAAGCCGAATACATTGCGCCGGAAATTGTTGTGCTCAACTTCTTTGGATGAAACATACTCTGAAAGATTTTGGTGTAATTTTTATTGTGTTCCTATATTGTGTGACAACACTAGTGCAATTAATCTCACAAAAAATCATGTTATGCACTCTAGAACCAAACACATTGATGTTAAGCATCATTTCATTAGAGACCTCGTTTGTAAAAAGGAAATTCGTGTTGATTTTGTGCCTACTTCAGATCAATTGGCTGATATTTTTACAAAACCCTTAGCTCTAGATCGCTTTGAATCACTCAAAAAATGTTTGGGGATTTTACAGATAAATTTGGCATAGGTTCATAGTTCGGACGCACTCCTTCGTCCGAACAACTTTTCTTTCGGACGCTTTGGATCGTCCGAAAGCATCTGTTACCTCTCGGACACTCATATTCGTCCGATTTGTCAAATTTTCCAAGGTTTTCTTTGATTTTTAAAATAAAGCATTTGATTAAAACCTTCCAAATTCCCCATTTCGGACTCACCCCCTCCCCCGAAAACCCTCAGGCGAATTATTTTCTCTCCACTACCCCCTCCAAATTCCCACTTTCTCTTCCAAAATTGATTGAAAAATCATCCTACCCATAGCCCTTATCACCTAAATCACATCTTATTTCCCCCATCCACCATCTCATTTCCTCAAAATCTCACCAGTCCTCAAAATTTTTCAATTTTCTCTTCTTTTATTACAATGGTGAAATCTCGCGGAGGTTTCTCTACAGCAAGAGGAGTCGAAAAACTAAAGGGAAGGCTCCAGTACGAGGAGAATCATCAGCCAATCCTCAAGTCTCCACCACTCCAACTTTATCGAAATAGCTCACAACGGGTTTTCTACAAAATATGATTTTTCCTATTTCTTTTCGTTAGACAAATGGCCCTCTGATGATACTCAGTTTGATATTGATGAAGTTAGAGCAATTTTTAACATTCATTTTAAACAGGCCTCGGAAGCCAAAACTACATTGCTCGCTCCTGAACTTAATATTCTATACACCCTTGGCCAAATCAAATAGCATTTTATATTCTTCTCTTGAGTAGTACGAGATTTACTTTTATAAGACTTATTTTTTTGTGTTTTCAAGGGTATTCCTCTTGATTTTGGGTATCTTTTTTGTTCTATATGGGAACTCTTTCTCACTGATACCCGAACAAACAATTCCTAATGGAAAATTTCTCACCAAAATTTTTACACATCAACATTCCTGTCAGAGGATACACAATATCCTCCCTATTTTAACAAATCCTAGATTGAGGAGCAAAGGCCTCCTTTTTTTCAACGATCAATGGCTAACTAAGGCACCTTTGATATTGCACACACAATCCCATGCCTCCACCTCTCGATTTTGCTATCCCTCATTCTCCTACTCCTCAACCACATCCACTTACATCCGAACCATCTACTTCGAACCATCTCTTTCACATATCCGTGGACTTCTCACCTCTCTGGAATTTTGTTTTTTACTAATCCAAGACACAGCATTAATTTCCCCCCTGTCTCTTATACACACTCTACTTTGTATATCAGATTTTACACCCAGCAAAGCTCAGCATCAGAATAGCTAATCAGATCAAATGTAGAGGACTTTGGATACCACATTGAGTCATTTTCCGACAGTGATGAACCTGAAGATGAACATATACGTGAAGACAATGCAGAAGCTGCTCAAGAAGCTGTCGATGACGATGACGACGATGATGAAGATGTTGACGACACATTTGACTTTATCATGCAACATCGTACCGGAGAGGAGGATGACAGTGAAGCCACGGCTGAAGATGTTCCATCCAAACGACAAAAGATGTGTATAAGAGCTCCAAAGCCCTCAGATCACTGCAAGTAGTTCTGATAAAAATGAAACAAGTTTAATATATCCAACTGAAAATCGAGTTTGGTGCTAGAGTTCTTTTGGTTTTCAGCAATTCTGTGGCTTGGTTATGTATTTACATAACTCTAGCACCGTTAAATTTTTCAGTTGGATATATTAAACTTGTTTCATTTTTATCAAACTACTTGCATGATCTAAGGGAGTCTTTTTTATTGATGACAAAAGGGGGAGTAGTTATATTATTGTGCTTTGATATGATTGATATAATGTGCTTTGATATGATTGATATGTTGATAATTGATATCCAATTATGATATATTGCAAATTGATTAGTCATATCCAATTGAGGTTTGTCATCATCAAAAAGGGGGAGATTGATGTTTTCCAAACCTTATTTTGATGATGACATGAACACTTAACTCTGTAAAATAAGCTTTTGCAGGAACAGATCTTTCGGACGCACAGAACCGTCAAAACTAGGTCAAAACTCCTCGGACGCATTGCATCGTCCGAATGAACTGGCAGAAAGAATGGGATCCTACTGCCTTTCTTTCGGACGCTCAGGACCGTCCGAAACCTCTATCGGACGAAGGATCGGACGCATGCATGGACGTCCGAACGAGGCCTCTCAACAAAACTGAAAGAAGATCGGACGCTGCCTCGGACGCATTCAATCCTTCTCGGACGTCCGAAACCCCAACGGCTATTTTTTGTGCATTTATTACTTAACCGTTAGGAAGTAGTTGAAACCACTATTTATTGCTCTTATAAGTAGGTGTTAGCTTTAATAACCTTAAATAACAATCTAATACATTGAATACAAACCCTAGAAAAGAGTAATTTGAGTGCAAATTGACTATAGTGCTTTTGTTGTATTAGTGTGCAATTGTGAGTGTAATTCAACTTTGAGTGGAGTGATAATCTTGTATGAAAGTGTGGTTGTAAGTAAGATTCTTGGCTCAACTAAAAAAATTTTAGTGTGAGCAAGAACTTCCCAACTTTGTAAAGATTATTGGCTCACCAAGTGTGTGAAGCATTCAAGAGATTTGATACTTCAAGCTTGCTAGCTTGGAAGTATTGATTGTTTAATTTATTCTCTCTTTACTTTACTGTTCTATTGATTTTGTTATATCTGCATTTAATTTGAAAATCTCAATATTTCTCAAAGTAATTTTTAGAAACCTAATTCACCCCCCCTCTTAGGTTGCTTTGGGACCAACAATATTCAACTTTGTAATTTGACCGTATTTAACCCAAATATAAAATATGAAACACAAAGGTACAACAAAATGTTAAAAATTTATAAAACTTTTACAAAAAATTTATTAGCACACAAAACCCTTAAAGAAAATTTTCAAATAGAAAATATCACCAAGAACATACTTTAAGAAACGTGATAATACTATGAAAAAAACTACAATTCAAAATAATATCAAATGAACTCCAAAAATTGCTAAAAAGTACTCCATAAATTACGAGAATTTGACCAAAAAAGATATGGATGTGGATTTTATTGATATATTTTTATACTTAACTTCGCTTCTTTTTTTTGTTTTTAAATTATCACACTATTATCAAAATTTGAAAACATGAAAATTTAAAAAATAAATATTAATCAGGGCATTTCAATCATATAATTGACTTTTGTTAAGTGTTATAAATGTTCATGGATGAATAGTGTAAATGGGGACAAAGTATAATTTTTTTGTTTAGGGGTGTAACGCATAATTACGCCTAAACTTTAGGGAGGCAAAGTGTTATTAACCCCTATTGTATTACTGATATTCTCCATTTTGACAGAGGATCCTCTGCTAGGGGAGCAGCTTTCCCTTGTTTGGTCTGTACTCTGTACTTTAACCTACTAATTGCTATATTACTTGGTTAACCCAAAAAAATAAAAACTAAAAATTTAAAAAAAAAAAAAGCTTGTCAAGCCAAGAAAAGATGCTTTGCAATCAGCTTACCGCACATCATCCAAGAGACTTCCAACTGCTTAAGGACAATTTTGCGTTCATGGTTAAGAACTTATAGCATGGGAAAATCTGACCACGCTTACTAAGCTGAACTAATAGGCTTTGATTGATAAATCACACATCATATGACTCTTTATCTGACTCAAGTCAGGCAACACACAAACCTAGTAGAAAGTATAGAGGTACAAACCAAGATGAGGTTATATAACTTCATGAATTATGATATTCAGACAAGGACGTAGATGGCCCAAACTCCCAAGAAAATTTACATCACATTCACCAACTTCCAGGCAATGAAAATAAATTTGGAACAAGACAACAATGCCAGAAAACTTGAGAAAAGTTAAAATAACAAAATTTAGAATATACTCTTGCAATACTAATTCACATTAGGTGCAATACTATCTTGCCTTGATTAAATTAATACAGAGAACCAATCCTGCAGTCACAATTTATGTACAACCCACCACTCTCTCTCTCTCAAATATTTATAAAGAACGACAATACAGCTATCTATAAATACTAAGAAATTATCATGGAACCACCTTCCCCACTTTTTAATATGGGGAAAATATTTGAGCAAATAACTTAGTGGAATCTCCAATCCAAACCAAAACAAGATGTCAGTTCTGACAAGAAACATACTGTATGATCTTCACCGGCCACCCTCAGTTAATATCAGATGCATACCTATTGGTGCGGAGGATGCGAATCTGAAGCAAATAATTGAAAGGCCATATTAATAGCAATCAATCTGTGTAAACTTTGGCAGGTAAACCTTGTGTTGGGTCTTAAACTACAATTTCTCTCAAAATAAAAGACATTATAACTTCCAGTTTGACATGAAAAGATGTTGAACGCAGATTATCCTCAAAATCACATTATAAAATAATTCTTTATAGAGTCTCAATTAAACAAAATAAAGTAAGAAGACCTCAAGTAAATTTATCTGCAATAATTTTTGTGGGTATGATGAAATGAAAAAATATAATTAAAGAGATAAAGAGGTTATTAGGTAATGTAACCTCACAATGATGAAATGAAAATTTATCTACATAGAATAAAGACCAATTGTTGAAATAGCCTAATCGAAGTCCACACAAAAAGTTCTGAAAGCATATTCAAGGTTTAACAATAAATTGTCCTCTGATTATTCCTGGTCTTGTCATTAGAACCATTATTTAAAAAGAATCCTAATGAATTAGAATATGCAGGCAGAGACCACAAAATACCTGTGCCAATGCATAGATGGCCCGCAGGATTCTAGAATAGTCAGTTCCGAGCATTTGGATGACAACATCTGCTAGAAAAGTTCCCCAAAGCCTGCAAATGATATAGTTGACATCACAGGTCAAGGAACAGAGGGTCCAACATTTAAAACACAACTATTTAAAGAATTTTTCGAAATTTCACCTCAATGCATTGCATATTTCTTGTTAATCATTCGTCCCCTTTATCAGGCATTCAACTACCCATGTCAAACTTATAACATCTCTGAACACACAACTGAAAATTTCTAGTTATTAATTGGTCTATCATTATTTCCCTGGTAATAAATAATTCCTGATTCTATAGAGATTATCTGTCTTCTCTGCTGATTGTTTCTATATTGTGCAGCAAACTGCATAAACAAGGACAAGAAAAAATCCATATAATACAATGGTTATCCTCAAAACACGTTCCAAAGGAAGCAAAAATTAGTTAACAAGCAGATGCAATGAGTCATTAGTTATTCTTCCATAAGAGAAAATTGTTCTAGACAGTAAACTAAACCTCAACAGCTCCACTTTTTATTTCCAATTGATTGCAAATTTAAAATCTTGTAAAACAAAGAAACATAATATTTTTCTGAGTTCCATTCGAGAAGCTTGGGGAGTGTTGCTAAGACACAGACATTTTTCTCATTCAGTTCGTTATTTCAAATTCATACACTCAGATATTGGACCTGACATCATCAATATATGAACAGCACATCAAGAATCTTGTCTTTGTGGCAGAAAGTGTGATAAGAACCACAACCTTCTAGTCTTCATATCAGAATTCTGATGCTGTTAGCTGTGCCTTAATATATGTCACCCTTTTGGGGCAAGATATAAGACACCATAATACATGCTTTAGTATCAAAAGGTTATTCTTAAAAAAGAGCAAACAAAATCCTACACTGAGATTTTGGAGCTTGAGAAATTTGGATGCAGGATATAAAATATAAATTATATTAGCAAGCAACATAAAGGTAACAAAAATCTTCCAGTTAAACAGAGTTATACATTGGGCCTAAAAGTGTCATCATACTCCTAACCCCCAGATATCGCGAGGCAGCACCTGCTACACCCTGCCAACAATCACAAAGGAAAATAGATTTTTAGAACAGAAACATCAAGTTGCCAGCACTCCTACAGTAATGTTTAGAACCACTTTCTCTGATTCGAACTTCAGATACTGCATTTGATATGAAATTGCAAACGGGAATATATACAAATAATTTGTCAGTATTTATGTCCTTTTGGTATATGTAACAAATTTGTACTCATTAGAGCTAGAAGAACTAAACCTCATACATATCTTTGAAGGATTCTGATACAAGACAAGATTAGGGTGATCTTGTCTACAAGCGTGAGCAAAAGAATAGAAAGGTTCTGGAACTGTTTAGAGGCTGTGAACAGTACCCATGAACAGCAATCTGGAGAAATCAAAGGGGAAACTAGGGAAGGAGAAAGGAATCTAATGGATTCTTAGGGGGAATTCCTAAAAGTTTTTAATTCATCAATCTCTCGACCAAATATCCTAGTAACAATATTATAAAGCCGTAAAATAGAATCCTATGTAAAATATCCAAGATTCCTAATGGAAGCTTGAGAATCAACTCATAAAATCCTTTAATCTTTAACTTCTTTGAGTAATTAGTCGGGTGCATCAGATTCTTATTCAGCAGAGTAACAAAATAAAAAGTCATTTTGTGCATGCAGGGAAGAGAGAGAGAGAGAGACTAAGGAACCATTTCATTCTGTCTTACATAAAATAGAGAGACTACAGAACGTTTTTATTGTAGGTGTTATTAAAATAATAAAACAATCACTACAAGTATAATTCATATGTGATCAGATGTTCCATCAACAATCTCTCAAGGTACAACTTATGTACAGTCAGATGATCCTAAATTGTTGTCCATAAAGATATACCACCAAAATAGTGAAGCATGTGGTCAGCATTTTGAAACATAGTTTGATTAGTCACAAACTTGATATGATAAAGACACAATAACCTGCTTTGCAGCGTGCAAAGCCGCTCTGGATTCGAAATTAACAGCTGCCAAGTGTGTCCCCTGGAAACCAAAAATGCCATGAATAATCATCAGTTTAAGCACCATAGAAAAGCTTGTGAAATGAGATCCATTTAATCATACAATGAATACTAAACAGCACTACTTTCTTTCTTCAATTTTTTGCTTGTTTTATCATATAAGAATGATTCACCAAGTACAGAAGGTAGCTATTATCCATCTAGGTAGCCGTCAACACTTCAGAACCAACTATCAAACACCACTTGTACGTGCAAAGATCATGAGAAAGAAAGCTCTAAATGATCGACAGAAGTACCCAGTGAAAGCTCTAAATGATCAACAGAAGTACCCAGTCAGCTAACCAATTAGACCATTTTTGGCATGTCCTCCAGCTAGGTTGTCATATAGTTGCCAAAATTTTGGAAGTAAGCACGATTTTTTTTTATTTTTGTTTGTTCTAGCAACATAGTATACTCTAGAAAGAATGCCGAAAAAATATAAGCCATCCATCTAGGAGAGTTGGAAAATTATAGTAATTCAACAATTGTGTTCAACAACTGCATCACAACAACCAGCTAAAAACTAAAAAGTGCTTGTCCGCTTATCACTACATGCATTTATGAAGCGGGCTAACATGTGTCAAGTTAATCCAGGCATCAACAAATTATTCATAAACCTCAGTAACACAGTAGTAGATGGTCAATGAAAAATTTGTAGCCTAATCCTACAGTTTTAAACAGTATATGGCACTATATTGCACCTTTACTCCAGCACTGAGTCAGATTAAAGTTTTTTCCTGAAGAAACACAGTCATCAACAATCTATGCAACAAGTCAAGCCTCTTAGGTCCCAATAGTAACGATCAACTTAGTAAAAATTTAAACAAATGCAGCATAGGGAACATACTTGGTATGTTAAATTTCTAGGTGGAAAAAAATAATCAGGAGCATTTAGAAACTGAAGAAATCTTTTAGTGTCTATTCCCGCATAAGGTCTCAAGTCATTTAATATCATTAGAGCATAATACCTCTTTAATTAGTTGGTTCTTGAGTTGATATTTGGCAGCTTCCTGAAACATTTTTCCAGATAATCCCCTTGCTAGCTGCAAGAATGAACTACCTCATAGATATGAATTATTAAAAAAATTATTCCAAGCCACATAGGACTCTACTTCTCACCAGCTCATATATTTTGCCCAGCGTAAGCATCCCTCCACCCTAAAATTAAATATCAAATTAAGAATGATAGTTATAGAAAGATCATTAAGCAAACAAAGTAAAAATTTAGTGCAAGTTACAAAAACCTTCAATATCATTGATCGGAGATCTGCTGGCCCATCCCTTAAAGCAGCAGCTGTTTGTACCTTCCACTGACTAAGTCCACGTTCTAAAGTACCATTGCTATCAGAATTTTCCACTTTTTCCTCTGAGCCATTGAAGCTTATAGATTCTTCTCTATATATAGTCCTCAAGTATAATGATTAGTATATTTCAGCAATGAAAATAGTTAACGCCATTTTGAGGCTATGAAGGAACTAATATGCAAGTATTTTGATTCACTGCAGCAGAAAACAAGAAAGTGAATCATTTGTACATAATTATAGTACGCAATATTGATTGGTGATTTGTAGCACTTCAATCCCTTTGGATTATAAGTTCTGTGCATCAATCAAACACTTGAAACCCCATCCACAAGGAAATAAACCAATTTCCACATAACTGTTTACACCAAGTGGTAAAAGTTTTTTTCTCAAAACATTTTATAGGATTACATCCTGGCAATTCATGATAGAGTTTTGAACTTGATACTCACTGCTGGTGTTGGCGGAGTAGGCAGAGAAAGAAAGAGAGAGTATTTAGTTCCCAAGAAGATGTAAGTCACTGGTGCTTCAACACAAGCTGGAAGAAAAAGAAATTCAATTTGACTAACAACATTTTGAACCAAGGAGGAGGTGACTGAAACTTATTGATGTGTGAAGTCTGGAACATATTCCTCAATGAATTCTTTATGATTGATATACTTTCAGGGCTGAGAAAGTTGCACTGGATATATAATTTAATACAAAAATTCAGTATCTGTTTTAGTCCTCGAAATCAGTACAGTATTTCAAGCTACTATCCTATCAGTTCTAGTTTTAACCACAAATTTAACCATGGCTCAATGGCTAAGGCACCAAACTGTTACAAGTAAAATCATTGGTTCAATTCCGACTGGAAAAGCACTTGAAAGTAGCAAACCCTATGACACGTTTCTCGGAATTCACCATGTACAATTTTCATTTTATGATCCATACACTAAACCAATAAGTTATACATATAACATGAATTATGAACATTAAGAACTAGATTGTTATTGAGATTCAAATATGCAGAGAATTTTAAAGTAATGAACCCCAATAACTAGAGTACTGTACTTTATAGACTCGAGTGAAGTTTGCATTACCGGGACAAAAGTGTCTTCTGCTAAAAAGGTGATAGCCAGTAATGATGAGAAACAATTCACACATTCCAAAACAGAAAGGACGAGAAAAAAACTGAAAGATAAATTAGTGAAACAGTTCCAGCCATGATTTACATTCCGCTGTATAACTGAAGTCTGCTTGTTTGAATAACGAGAATTTCGCACTTGCATCAGCTATGAACTAATTATCTGCTTAGATTGAAAATTAAAACCTAAAGTTTAAAACAACTGCACCATACTAGATACCTTGAATAATCTTGTAGCATATGAAGAAAAATCTCTGCTTCTAGATCCTCGGTTGCCAATTTAGAAGAACAAGCTATATTTAACTTTTGTCTAACTCCAAGCAGTACATTCCTGTAGGAAGGTCTCCAACCCCTACAGCAACATAAGCCAATTCGGATCACAGACAGAGGATCTATATGATGTCAAGTAAAGTTCTTGAAAAGAACAGGAAAAGGAAAAACAATTCCGTTAGGGGTGTGTTTGTTTGGACTGAAAATATTTTCCTTGAAAAACATTTTACATGAAAAAGTTCATTTTCCGTACAATTTTCCGGTGTTCGGTTAACAAAATGAAAATATTTTGAAATAAAAATTTTAAACGGTTTCATCTTTAATTTTATGAATACAAGTTAAAAAAACTTATAACAATGGTATTGATAAATACCTTACAAGTAATTGTGGTTAATAAAAGATTGATTTTGTTCAAAATTAAATGATAGTACAATGTAGTAGTAAAATATGCATAATGATAGTTATATTAGTGTGGGATTCATGATTAAGAGAAAAATGAATGGAAAAGAATTGAAAACGAAAATAAGTTTAGCAAATGAAATTATAAAAGTAAGTATTTGAGGTTTAATGTCACTCTTGAATTATATGGAAAATAACTTACGCTCAAAAATTCCATAAGTTATTTTCAGCCCGAGGAAGGAAAATTAGAAAATATTTTACACCGGATTTCCGGTGTTTGGCACAAAAAAAATTTCTGTACAAGCTTCGTTAATACAACAATGTAAATTCACTAGAGAACAAAGGTCAGATAACCATTACAACGTTGAAAAGCAGATGGACTCTTTCATAATATAATCTTCCATAGAACACAGAATATGCTACAGGTATCAAGGGTACATCACACCAAAAATTTTGGCTTCATACCACCGCATGAAAAACAAACATTTACTCTACATTCAATTAAACAAGCACAGACATTTCATTCTCATGTTTATTCAAACATATTTCAATAGGGTGGGGGGAGCTTATCAACCATACAAAACCCAACTTATAACTTGTTTTTCTTAGATTACTTCAACAGTAGTAGTAAATTTGACCACAAAACTTGAGAACATTGAAGTTTAATTACTTCATTTCTTAGATATTTACATCCCAAAATCTTAAAAAAATACAGTCAAATTTACTAAACATCAGCAACCATGACTGACAAAGTTAAAAAGTAACCTCAGAATGGACCGGGCATCGGCAGCAAGGTACAAGAATCTCTTTTCCAACATGGATATATATTCATCCCTTTCCACCGGGTCCTCTCCAATCATATAGTAATCAATGTCAGCCCTCTTCGTTATCGACTTCAATAACGGACTAAAATAACTGGAACACTTCTAAAAATTCAGCCACTCAAAAAGATAAAATATACAGTTTCTCCAATCACTTAAATGACATAGCACATTAGAACCGACATTATTTAAGGAAAAAAGGAAGCACCTTGTACCGAATAAAATCTGCTCAAGCTCATATAATTCGGCATCTGTAGCAAGTTCAAGAACGTATCTAAGCTCTCGATCATACGTGCTATCATTAAATTCTGTTAATTAAAATGAAACCAAGAGTTTCTTCAACGCATGTATACAACAGGGAAAAAAAGATTATCAGAGAACAATATTATGCTTTTGAAAAAAAAAAAGTATGTACCCTGTGGTTTTGTTGAAATTGAATAGTGAGGGCAGGAGTATAAGAGCCTTGAATTGTAATAATGGTGACCCATCCGTAACTTTAGAAAAATCTGCAAACAGTATATCTATCTGGTGAATAATGATATAAACAAATCAAAAAAGAGACTGTGTGGAAGTATGCTTGCTTACTTGTGGGTGGGAGAGAGGGGAAAAGGGTAGTTTAGGAAAGGGAAGGTAATAGGAAAGTGATGGATTTTTAGGTAATGGATGAAATACTCCCTCTGGGCAAGCACATGGAAGCTTGTGGCTGTGGCTACCGGAGACATGTTGCGACTGGCTGATTACGGCGGCGGGCGGCGGAGCTGGAAGGAAAAATGGGCGTCTTGCGTTCAATCCAGTTTGACCAACCGACGACTGAAGCTGGACCTCTCATCTCTAGCAACTAGTACCACTACCACTCGCTATAACGGATAAACTAAATGCCGCTACTAACTTCCACCAAAATTGCAAAATGCCCCCTCACTAATCTTTTATACTGTATTTGGATCGGTCAAATTTTTTGCTCTTTTCTCCCTTTATATCAAATGATTGTGTGTCTCCAACAGATATACATTTCGCACTTCGAAAGTTGTATTCTAATTTTTTTTTTCTAACACTAACCACTTTGTTTTGTCAATTTTATTTTTAATGTCTTGTAGGTGGAAAGAGACTTTCTTTACTAAGATTCTTGTGAATGAAAGGATTTGTGGTACTGTAATTGATAGAAACTTATGGACTAATATGGCAAATACAGAACATATCTTGTTGAAAAGTTGAATTTGCCTACTTTGCCACACCCAAAACCTTATAAGTTCTTATGGTCAACTCAAAGTGAAGCGTTTGAGGTAACTTGGTAAGTTATTATATCCTTCACTATTGGTAAGTATTTTGATAAGATAGTTTGTGATATAGCACCTTTGATAACATGTTATTTACAACTTGGTCAGTTATGGGAATTATCTGAAAATGGATTTTATGATAGCTATACTAAGGCGTATCACTTGTGTAAAAAGGGTAAAAACTTTAAATTTATTCCATTTCCACAACATCAAAGAAATGAAGAAAGATTAGAAATTCAAAAAAACTTTCTTGAATGGAATAAAGGAAAAAAGCAAAGTGAGGAAAAGCCAAATGGCGGCCGAAAGTCAAGATAGAAAGATTGTAAAGGGTTCGACCGTAGGCCAAGAAAAAAAGAGAAAAGAGGGAGATGTCATGAGAATTTATTTTGTCATGCCAAACCTTGATTTATCCATGTCTAGGGTTCCTTTCTTATGTACAGCCCTTCAAAGGTATAAGTCATGATACACTAACCTTCCAATTGAGTTTCTCATCATTCCAACCAAAGCAAGGTAAGAAAGATATGGTAGTCAGTACCGTATCTCCAGGATATGAACTTCTTTCTTCTTTTTGTGCTAAAATTCTGAGATTTGAGCATCTTAAGAAATTGTACAAGTTTAATTCTGAATTTAGAATTATTTTTAGTGTACATTTTGTATATTTCCTGTTTCAAATTAATTCCTTTGACTTGGTTGTTGTTTTGAACAAAAAAAGCATGCAAATTCTTGGACTTCAATTCCAATTTGTGGAGCATTGTTTTGATAAATCCATCCAAGCTTTTGTTGATAATCATTTACAGCCATCAAATCTAATTTGAATTGTTGTGTTAGCATGCTACATGATTTTCAACCTTTCACTTTTGTTCAGGTTAACTTCTTTTATGAATTTTGAATTTCAAATAAAGTTAATTTCAAAATTTTGAAATTTGGATGTTGTCCAAGACAAGTTAAGTTTTTGTTATGGCGCATTAACTTGTTTGATTTTATTTTACTTAGACGCCACATAAATTTTTGTTTATTACTTAGATGTTGAGCAACCTAAGTTGTATCATTTAGGTCAAATACTTTGTAAGAATGAAATCGTATCAATTTTTCCTCAAAACACTTTGACTAAAAATTTTGTTTAAGGTCAAATAACTTCCAATTTGTTTCAAAATCTGTATTTTCTGGCAATTTCTCAAATTGTGCTTATCTTGTCAAAATTGAATGATTTTCTACTTTGGCGTGCAGATTTGTTTAACTGTTTAGATGATTACTTTGCCAAACTTTGTTGTGTTCGCCGTAGTGCAGGGCTTCAAGGCCTATCTTCTACCAGTCTTGTGTCCCATTTGACTAATCCGTGTTTATCTTATCCAGATTCGGATTCGATGACAAATCCTTTGGAGGAGGGAGGGAATGATATGGATCCGAACATCCTGAAAATGTGTCAAGATGAGTTGAGATGAAAGATGGAGCAAGCATGGATTCACTCTTGCCAAGATTGGAGTAAATTCATGGTATTTTGATCGAGTTGGATTGGACTATCTTCAATTCATTATTACATGATACCCAATTCTTCAAAGTAAGGCACAAGTGGAGATCCTTTAAGTGCAAGAAAGCCGAATTTCGTTTCAAGTTTATTTTAGTTTGGTCTTTATTATGTAAAGCCCAATAGTAGTTTAAGTTTGTGTAAATTGGGCTGGTTTTAACTGGGGTTTAAGTCGAGTTTAGTTGTTGATTTAATTCTCAGTTTTAGGCTCATTAATTAGCCTTAATAAGGCCCATTTAGCCCAAATCTTGGGGCTACTCATGGCAGAATCCTAACACTACTTTTTTTTTGGAGTTTTTAAGCTAGTTTTTAGGATTTCTATAAGCCTGTAAATAGGCCTCATCATATGGACGAATTTGAGCACATTTTTATCAATAATATTCAAATTTTTCGTGGGGAAAAAGTTCTTTCTTTTCCCAGTCTTTGGATTAAGACTTTGTTGGGATCATCGTTTGAGCAAAGGTGATTGTTCTAACTGACTTATAGATTTGGTTCATTCCTAATTGATATAGGCAACGGGCCAATTCTTGCTTTAAATCTTGTTAAGAGTTTGGTTCTTGTCTCGCTATAGACAACGGGTTAAATTCTTGCTTGATTCTTGTGTGTTCTTTTTCGTTCTTGTTTGTGTGTTTGCTGTCCAAATTCTTGTGACCAACTTTGGAGTTGATCCTTGGGGTTCTGGTGCCATCTTGAATTGTTGGGTTTCGTGTCATCAAGTTGATCTCGCACGGCGTTCGCATCAGACTGGTATCAGAGCTGTTCCAATTCTGGTCAATTCTATTTGTTTTTGTTTTCAATTGTTTCAGATTTTCTTTCAAAGAAAATCATATTTGTGTTTCTGAAAAAATAAAATAAAATCGTGCTGTTCTCGTACTATTCATCCAAAAAAAAATGGGAGAAGGAGAAGAATAGGATATTGGGAAGGATAGAAAAAAAAATTATTGTCCTAATCCAAGATGGTTTCGATTTCCTAGTTGAGTTTGGAAACTTTCCAACTTCCAAATTTGAAAACTTACCAAATTCATCTTTGGAAACTTTCCAAATTCTAAATTTGGAAACTTACCAAATTCATTTGTCGGAAACTTTCCAAATTCCAATTTTGGAAACTTACTAAATTCATTTTTGGAAACTTTCCAATTTCTAGATTTGGAAAACTTTCTATTTTTGAAAACTTTCCAAATTTGTAATTCTATTTAAAAGCACTTAATTTTTGTTGTTTCTTTTAATTTCTTTGTTATTCTTAAGTGCTACTTGTTTGTTTTTGTGTGCTTAGTTTCCTTTTCTTTATTTGGTAAATTTGCATACCAAATTCTTGTTTGCTTTCTATACGTTTTGTTGCTTTACGTAGCCTCGAGTATTTTGTTGTCTCCTATTCTTTGAAAGTTAAATCTGAAACTTTGGTCTCTATTATTTGCCGTTGGCCCGTGATTGAACATTTGTTTTCTTTGACTTCCATCCAATTAAGTGGCTAAAACATAACTAGAGCTCACTTTGGTTCTCGTAGTCGTTCAAAGACTTTTAGAGAGAACTAAAGAGAGGAAAAAGGCAGTGTTGTGAGATCATTTGAGTGATAAAAGCCATTCAATTCAGGGTATACACGAGAGATTGAATGATACAACTTGAGTGAATTACTCTCCAAAGAGTAAGGCCGAGTAGTGAGGAAAAAACTCTAATTATTTCTTTTTCTAACACTAACCACTTTGTTTTGTGAGTTTTATTTTTGATGTCTTACTGTAATTGATAGCAGCTTATTGATTAATATGGCTAGTACATATCTTATTGAAAAGTTGAATTTGCCCAATTTGCCACATCCAAAATCTTATAAGTTCTGTTGGTCAACTGAAAGTGAAGCGTTTGAGGTAACTGGACAAGTTATTGTATCCTTCACTATTGGTAAGTATTCTGATAAGGTAGTTTGTGATGTAGCACCTTTGCTCATACATGTAATTTACAACTTGTTCAGCTATGAGAATCATCTGAAAATGGATTTTATGATTTCTATATTGAGGCGTATCATTTGTGTAAAATGGGTAAAAAGTTTAAATTTATTCCATTTCCACAACGTCAAATAAACGAAGAAACATTAGAAATTCAAAAAAAAAAATTGAATGGAATAAAGGTAAAGGGCAAAGTGGGGAAAAGCCAAATGGTGGCCAAAAGTCAAGATAGAAAGATAGTAAAGGCTTCGACCATAGGCCAAGAGAAAAAGAGAAAAGAGGGAGATGTCATGAGAATTTATTTTGTCATGCCTAACCTTGATTTATCTTTGTCTAGTTTTCTTTCTTATGTACAGCCCTTCAAAGGTGTAATTCAGGATACACTATCCATCCAATTGAGTATCTCATCGTTCGAACCAAAGCGAGGTGAGAAAGATATGGTAGTCAGTACCATTCTCCAATTCTTAGATTTGAGCATCTTAAGAAATTGTACAAATTAAATTCTGAATTTAGAATTATTTTTAGTGTACATTTTGTATATTTCTTGTTTAAAATTAATTTCCTTTGACTTCGTTGTTGTTTTGAACAGAAAGGGTATGCAAATTCTTGGACTTCAATTCCAATTTGTGGAGCATTGTTTGGATAAATCCATCCAAGATTTAGTTGATATTCATATTTACATGCCATCAAATCTAATTTGGATTGTTGTGTTAGCATGCAACATGATTTTCAACCTTTAACATTTTTTCAAGTTCACTTCTTTTATCAATTTTGAATCTCAAATAAAGTTAATTTCAAAATTTTCAAATTTTGTCCAAGTCTAGTTAAGTTTTTGTTATGGCGCGATATCTTGTTTGGTTTTATTTTACTTATACGCCACTTAAATTTTTTTTTATTACTTAGATGTTGAGCAACCTAAGTTGAGTGATTTAGGTCAAATACTTTGTAAGAATGAAATCGTTTCAATTTTTCCTCCAAACACTTTGACTAAAAATTTTGTTTACGGTAAATGTTAACTTCCAATTTGTTTCAAAATCTGTGTTTTCTGGCAATTTCTCAAATTGTGCTTATCTCGTCAAAACTGAATGATTTTCTACTTTGGCGTGCACATTTGTTTAACTGTTTGGATGATTACTTTACAAAACTTTGTTGTGTTTGCAATAGTGCAGGGCTTCAAGGCCTATCTTCTACCAATCTTGTGTCCCATTTGACTAATCCGTGCTAATCTTATCCAGATTTGGATTCGAGGACGAATCCTTTGGAGGAGGGAGGGAACGATATGGATCCGAACAGCCTGAAAATGTGTCAAGATGAGGAGATGAAAGATGGAGCAAGCATGGATTCACTCTTGCCAAGATTGGAGTACATTCCTGGTATTTTGATCGAGTTGTATTGGACTATCTTCAATTCATTATTACATGATACCCAATTCTTCAAAGTAACACACAAGTGGAGATCCTTTAAGTGCAAGAAGACCGAATTTCGTTTCAAGTTTATTTTAGTTTGGTCTTTATTAGGATGTAAAGCCCAATAGTAGTTTGAGTTGGTGTAAATTGGGCTGGTTTTAACTTGGGTTTAAGTCGAGTTTAGTTGTTGATTTAATTAACAGTTTTAGGCTCATTAATTAGCGTTAATACGGCCCATTTAGCCCAAATCTTGGGGCTAGTTATGGCTGAACCCTAACACTACTTTTTTCGGAGTTTTTAAGCTAGTTTTTAGGATTTCTATAAGCCTGTAAATAGGCCTCATCATATGGTCGAATTTCAGCACATTTTTATCAATAATATTCAAATTTTTTGTGGGGAAAAAGTTCTTTCTTTTAAGTCTTTGGATTAAGTCTTTGTTGGTATCATCGCTTGATTAACGGTGATTGTTCTAACCGACTTATAGATTTGGTTCATTCCTGATTCATATAGGCAACGGGCTAATTATTGCTTTAAATCTTGTTGAGAGTTTGGTTCTTGTCTCGCTATAGACAACGGGTTAAATTCTTTCTTGATTCTTGTGTGTTCTTTTTTGTTCTGTCAGTTGTTTGTGTGCATGCTGTCCAAATTCTTGTGACCAACATTGGAGTTGGTCCTTGGGGTTTTGGTGCCATCTTGAATTGTTGGGTTTCGTGGCATCAAATTGATCATGCACGGGGTTCGCATCAGATTGGTATCAGAGCTGGTCCAATTCTGGTAAGTTCTATTTGTTTTTGTTTTCAATTGTTTCAAATTTTCTTTCAAAGAAAATCATATCTCTGTTTCAGAAAAAAAAAATCATATCGTGCTGTTCATCGTTACTGTTCCCGTACTATTCATCCAAAAAAAAATGGGAGAAGGAGAAGAATAGGATATTGGGAAGGAGAAAAAAAAATTGTTGTCCTAATCTAAGAAGGTTTTGATTTCTTAGTTGAGTTTGGAAACTTTCCAACTTCCAAATTTGGAAACTTACCAAATTCATCTTTGAAATCTTTCCAAATTCCAAATTTGGAAACTTACCAAATTCTTTTTTCAGAAACTTTCCAAATTCCAATTTTTGAAACTTACTAAATTCAATTTCATTTATGGAAACTTTCCAATTTCTAGATTTGGAAAACTTTCTATTTTGAAAACTTTCCAAATTTGTAATTCTATTTAAAAGCACTTAATTTTGTTGGTTCTTTTAATTTCTTTGTTATTCTTAAGTGATACTTGTTTGTTTTTGTGTGCTTAGTTTCCTTTTTTTTTATTTGGTAAATTTGCATACCAAATTCTTATTTGCTTTCTATACGTTTTGTTGCTTTTCGTAGTCTAGAATATTTTGTTGTCTCTTATTCTTTGAAGCTTAAATCCGAAACTTTGGTGCCTCTTATTTGCCGTTGGCCCATGATTATTTGTTTTCTTTGACTTCCATCCAATTACATGGCTAAAACATAACTAGAGCTCACTTTGGTTCTCATAGTCTTCCAAAGACTTTTAGAGTGAACTAAAGAAAGGAAAAAGGTAGTGTGGTGAGATAATTTGAGTGATAAAAGCCATTCAATTTAGGGTATACACGAGAGATTGAATGATACAACTTGAGTGAATTACGCTCTCCAAAGAGTAAGGCCGAGTAGTGAGGAAAAAATTCTAATTATTTATATTTCTAACACTAACCACTTTGTTTTGTGAGTTTTATTTTTGATGTCTTCTAGGTGGAAAGAGACTTTCGTCACTAAGATTCCTGTGAATGAAAGGGTTTGTGGTACTGTAATTGATAGTAGCCTATGGATTAATATGGCAAGTACATATCTTGTTGAAAAGTTGAATTTGCCTACTTTGCCACATCCAAAACCTTATAAGTTCTTATTGTCAACTGAAAGTGAAGCGTTTGAGGTACTGAGCAAGTTATGATATCCTTCACTATTGGAATGTATTTCGATAAGGTAGTTTGTGTTGTAGCACATTTGCTCACATGTTATTTACAACTTGGTCAGTTATGGGAATTATCTGAAAATGGATTTTATGATAGCTATACTAAGGCGTATCACTTGTGTAAAAAGGGTAAAAACTTTAAATTTATTCCATTTCCACAACATAATATAATGAAGAAAGTCATTAGAAATTCAAAGAAAATTTCTTGAATGGAATAAAGGTAAAAAGCAAAGTGGGAAAAGCCAAATGGCGGCCGAAAGTCAAGATAGAAAGATTGTAAAGGCTTCGACCATAGGCCAAGAAAGAAAGAGAAAAGAGGGAGATGTCATGAGAATTTATTTTTTCATGCTTAACCTTGATTTATTTTTGTCTAGTTTACTTTCTTTTGTACAGCCCCTCAAAGGTGTAAGTCATGATACACTAAACTTCCAATTGAGTATCTTATCATTCTAACCAAAGCGAGGTAGGAAAGATGTGGTAGTTAGTACCGTATCTCCAAGGTATGAACTTCTTTCTTGTTTTTGTGCTAAAATTCTTAGAATTGAGCATCTTAAGAAATTGAACAAATTTAATTCTAAATTTAGAATTATTTTTAGTGCACATTTTGTATATTTCTTGTTTAAAATTAATTCCTTTGACTTTGTTGTTGTTATGAACAGAAAATGTATGCAAATTCTTGGACTTTAATTTCAATTTGTAGAGCATTGTTTGGATAAATCCGTCCAAGCTTTAGTTGATAATCATTTACATGCCATCAAATCCAATTTGAATTGTTGTGTTAGCAAGCTACATGATTTTCAACCTTTAACTTTTGTTCAAGTTAACTTCTTTTATGAATTTCGAATCTCAAATAAAGTTAATTTCAAAATTTTGAAATTTTGTCTAAGTCCAGTTAAGTTTTCGTTATGGCGCGATAACTTGTTTGATTTTATTTTACTTAGACACCCCATAAATTTTTGTTTATTACTTAGATGTTGAGCAACTTAAGTTGTGTGATTTAGGTCAAATACTTTGTAAGAATGAAATCGTATCAATTTTTCGTCAAAAAACTTTGACTAAAAATTTTGTTTACGGTCAAATAACTTCCAATTTGTTTCAAAATCTATGTTTTCTAGCAATTTCTCAAATTGTGTTTATCTTGTCAAAACTGAATGATTTTCTACTTTGGCGTGCACATTTGTTTAACTATTGAACTGTTTGGATCATTACTTTGCAAAACTTTGTTCTGTTCGCAATAGTGCAGGGCTTCAAGACCTATCTTCTACCAATCTTGTGTCTCATTTGACTAATCCGTGCTTATCTTATCGAGATTCGCATTCGAGGACGAATCCTTTGGAGGAGGGAGGGAATGATATGGATCCGAACAGCCTGAAAATGTGTCAAGATGAGTAGATGAAAGATGGAGCAAGCATGGATTCACTCTTGCCAATATTGGAGTACATTCGTGGTATTTTGATTGAGTTGGACTATCTTCAATTCATTATTACATGATACCCAATTCTTCAAAGTAACACACAAGTGGAGATCTTTTAAGTGCAAGAAGGCCGAATTTGCTTTCAAGTTTATTTTAGTTTGGTCTTTATTATGTAAAGCCCAATAGTAGTTTGAGTTGGTGTAAATTGGGCTGGTTTTAACTTGGGTTTAAGTCGAGTTTAGTTGTTGATTTAATTCTTAGTTTTAGGCTCATTAATTAGCCTTGGCTTATAACTTAATAAGGCCCATTCAGTCCAAAAGAGACAGGGGCTAGTTATGGCTGAACCCATAACACTACATTTTTCAGAGTTTTTATGCTAGTTTTTAGGATTTCTATAAGCCTATAAATAGGCCTCATCATATGGACGAATTTCAGCACATTTTTATCAATAATATTCAAATTTTCCATGGGGAAAAAGTTCTTTGTTTTAGTCTTTGGATTAAGACTTTGTTGGGATCATCGTTTGAGCATCGATGACTGTTCTAACAGACTTATAGATTTGGTTCATTCTTCATTCATACAGGCAATGGGTCAATTCTTACTTTAAATCTTGTTAAGTGTTTGGTTCTTGTCTCGCTATAGACAACGGGTTAAATTCTTTCTTGATTCTTGTGTGTTCTTTTTCGTTCTTATTTGTGTGCATGCTGTCCAAATTCTTGTGACTAACTTTGGAGTTGATCCTTGGGGTTCTGGTGCCATTTTGAACTGTTGGGTTTCGTGGCATCAAGTTGATCGCGCACGGGGTTCGTATCAGATTGGTATCAGAGCTGGTCCATTTCTGGTAAGTTCTACTTGTTTTTGTTTTCAAATATTCAGATTTTCTTTCAAAGAAAATCGTATCTTTGTTTCTGAAAAAAAAAATAAAATCGTGCCGTTCATCGTTATTGTTCCTGTACTATTCATTCAGAAAAAAATGGGAGAAGGAGAAGAATATGATATTGGGAAGGAGAATGAAAAATTGTTGTCCTAATCCAAGAAGGTTTAGATTTCCTAGTTGAGTTTGGATACTTTCCAACTTCCAGATTTGGAAACTTACCAAATTCAACTTTGGAAACTTTCCAAGAATTTGGAAACTTACCAAATTCATTTTTCGGAAACTTTCCAAATTCCAATTTTGGAAACTTTCCAAGTTCTAGATTTGGAAAACTTTCTATTTTTGAAAACTTTCCAAGTTTGTAATTCAATTTAAAAGCACTTAATTTTTGTTGGTTCTTTTAATATCTTTGTTATTCTTAAGTGCTACTTGTTTGTCTTTTGTGTGCTTAGTTTCCTTTTTTTTTATTTGGTAAATTTGCATACCAAATTCTTATTTGCTTTCTATACGTTTTGTTGCTTTACGTAGTCTAGAATATTTTGTTGTCTCCTATTCTTTGAAGCTTAAATCCGAAACTTTGTGTCTCTTATTTGCCGTTGGCCCATGATTATTTGTTTTCTTTGACTTCCAACCAATTAAGTGGCTAAAACATAACTAGAGCTCACTTTGGTTCTCTTAGTCTTCCAAAGACTTTTAGAGTGAACTAAAGAGAGGAAAAAGGCAGTGTGGTGAGATCATTTGAGTGATAAAAGCCATTCAATTCAGGGTATACACGAGAGATTGAATGAAACAACATGAGTGAATTGCTCTCCAAAGAGTATGGCCGAGTAGTGAGGAAAAAATTCTAATTATTTCTTTTTCTAACACGAACCACTTTGTTTTGTGATTTTTATTTTTGATGACTTGTTGGTGGAAAGTGAAGAACCCCAGTTATGTTAATCATGTGTTTTGTTTTTTGATGATGACCAAATCATGCTAATGGTTTAAAGACAAGTGTGCAGAAAAACAGGGAGGTTCGGACGCAAATGATCGTCCGAACAAAACAACCACACAGAGCTTCGGACGATGGTAATCGTCCGACACAAAGAATTTGAAGCAAGCCTCGGACGAAGAACAGCGTCCGATAAATTTCCAGAAGACTTCGCTTCTATCGGACGCATGTTCGGACGCATACTCGGACGTCCGAACGAACACCTCGAAGAACGGACGCAGATGTCGGACGCGAGGTTCAGCAGGCCGTCCGAAAGGTCCAACGGCTTAGTCAAACCAATACAACCCACTCTTGCTGGCATCGGCCGTCCGAAAGGTCCAACGGCTAGTTTTCCAGTAGACAGAAAATAGCCGTTGGGAAGTTGTTGAAAGCAGATATTTGGCAACTATAAATACCCCAAGGTCTGAATTAAGTAAAAGAGAAGACTACATTCAATACAAACACTTGTAAGAGCTATTTGAGGAGAAAGCTAGGCTAAAATATTGTGGGTTGTATTGGTTTGAGAAGTCTAGCTTTCTTGGCTCAACTAGTGGGAATTAGTGTGAGCAAGAATAGACTAGTGAGTGATCTTCAAGTGTAAGAGTGGAGGGATAACAAGTGTACAAAAGTGAGGTTGTTGTGTAAAACCCTTTGGCTCAACTAGAGGAACTTAGTTGGTGCAAGGGTGAGCCTACTTTGTGTACAAGAAGGTTATTGCCTCACCTTCTTTGAAGAGGCACTACTAGTGCATGTATTCCAAGCTTGAGAAGCTTGGGAGTTTGGTTTGATATTCTTTATCTCATTCTTATTTGTTCTTTAAGCTTAAACTGTTGAATATCTATTATATTCATTTGTGCTTAAGTATTCATTTGTTGCATAAAGTTTGAATTTCTATTAAGCACTTAAAAAAAAAAAAGTTTGTCTTTAGAGATAACCTAATTCACCCCCCTCTTAGGTTGCTTTTGGGACCAACAATTGGTATCAGAGCATTGGTCATCTTTATTTTTGCTTAAACTGCATTAGAGTAAAGATCATGGCAACCAATAATACTTTGTTTTTAGAGGGGCATTCTATCACTAGACCTCCCATGTTTAATGGCATTAATTTTGTTTTTTGGAGGGATAGAATGAAAATTTTTGTTCAATCTATTAATATTGAATTATGGTATATTATTTATGAAGGTCCTATTGAGGCAAATATTTTTGATGAAAATACTCATAGATTAAGGCCTAAAACCAGATTTGAGTTAAATGCACAAGATAAAATAAATTTATCTTTAAATGCTAAAGCTATTAATATTTTGTATAATGCTTTGGATGCAGATGAGTTTTCTAAAGTAAAAGGTTGCATATCGGCCAAGGAGATATGGGACAAATTGAAAGAAATCCATGAAGGAAGTGAAGATATTAGAGAGCAAAAGAAGTCACTTCTTGTGGCTAAATATGAATCCTTCAAAATGGAACCTCATGAGAACATTGACAAGATGTATTGTAGGTTCGATTATCATGATATGGTAAAGGACTTGGAAGATTTGGGTAAAGAATATTCCTTGGGTGAAAAGAATAGAAAATTTTTGAATGCTTTACCTAAGGAATGGGAACCTAAATCCATTGCCATAGAAGAGTCTAAAAATTTAAATTCTATGCCTATTGATTCTTTGATCAATTCTCTAACCTCATTTGAATTGAAGTTGAAAAACAAGCTACAAGATGAGGAGGCAAAGGGAAAAAGAAGCATAGCATTTAAAGCTTCATCAAAAGGGAGAAAAGATTCAAGGAAGCCTCACTTCAACAACTTCCAAATCACTTGGGATGATTGCAATTCGAGATGGAGAAGTTGAAGAAGAATATGAGGAGGCTCAAATGGCCTTTATGGCACTTGGCGATAATGAGGTAACCTCTAGTTGTGATTCTTGTGATGATTCATGCAATAATGATGATGAAGATGTTGAATCATTTATTTTTAAAATGCATGAATGTTTGAAAGAATCATATGCTAAGAACAAAGAGTTAAAAATTAAAGTTAATACTTTATTGAGTGCCAACTCAAAACTTGTGCATAAAAATAATTCTTTGACAAAAGAAAATGATGTTTTGAAAGAAAAATTCGTTGGAAAAACCAAGATCATGGAAGAACAAGCTTCATTGAAGAAGAGATTAGATGATCTTGATGTTACTTTGAAAACAAAGAAAGAAAAAGTTTTGAAAAGAAAAAAACTAGAAATATATTTTTGAACAAAAATTTTATCACCTTTAGAAAAAATGATTTATGCTTTGTTAAATCTAAATCTTCTTTTTATGTTAAAAGCAATATAACATTACTTGTAATCATTAAGAGACCTGGCCTTATAAAGAAAAATTGTTATGTTAAAAGAAATGAGAAATTAGGAATAAATTCTATTTGGGTGATTAAGCATGTTACTAATCCAATTGGACCCAAGAAAGTTTGGGTACCAAAAGTTGTTGCTTAACTTTGTATGTAGGTATGCTTGGAGTGCACCAAGGAATTCGCAAGATAAATTATCTATGAAGGGTGCTCAAGGCATATGAGCTAAGATCATATTGAAATGGGTAACATCTAAAGTTTTGTGTGCTTTCATTTATCAAGTTGAACTATGTTCTCTTGAATATTACTCATCTATATGGTCAAATATGTTTAGAATACTAGGATACTTGTATCCCCAAAATTTTGTCTATAAATATCACTACTTGCAAAAGAAAGGGGGAGCATTTTTTTAAAAAAATGAATCTGTTTTTACAAGAAATTGCATCACACATGCTTCATTGTTTTCATGATGTTTTTTAGTAAAGAATAAGCGAAAATTGTTTGATCATAAGTGCTATTGATCATAATTTTTTGCATGAATTCTCTCCTTCTCCGTGTCCTCATTTTATTCATCTTTCAAGGGGGAGAATAAACTTAGGGGGAGCTTTAACTGACTATTCTTTTTTACCTTTCGGACGGCCGCTGCTGAACCCCCAATTGTTATACCCAAAAGCAACCTAAGAGGGGGGGCCCCAAATGCAACCTAAGATTGAATTAGGTTATCTCAAAAGACAAACCTTTTTAAGTGCTTAATAGAAATTCAAACTTTAAGCAACAAATGAATACTTAAGACCAAATGAATACCAATTGTTGGCCCCAAAAGCAACCTAAGAGGGGGGGTGAATTAGGTTATCTCTAAAGACAAACCTTTTTTAAGTGCTTAATAGAAATTCAAACTTTATGCAACAAATGAATACTTAAGACACAAATGAATTTAAAGCAAGCCTCGGACGAAGAACAGCGTCCGATAAATAAAGAATACTCCTCGGACGAAGAACAGCGTCCGATAAATTTCCAGAAGACTTCGCTTCTATCGGACGCATGTTCGGACGCATCCTCGGACGTCCGAACGAACACCCTCAGAGAACGGACGCAGTAATCGGACGCAGGGTTCAGCAGCGGCCGTCCGAAAGGTCCAACGGCTAGTCTGTTCGGACGCACTCTTGCTGGCATCGGCCGTCCGAAAGGTCCAACGGCTAGTTTTCCAGTAGACAGAAAATAGCCGTTGGGAAGTTGTTGAACAGCAGATATTTGGCAACTATAAATACCCCAAGGTCTGAATTTGTGCTTAAGTATTCATTTGTTGCATAAAGTTTGAATTTCTATTAAGCACTTAAAAAAAAAAAGGTTTGTCTTTAGAGATAACCTAATTCACCCCCCTCTTAGGTTGCTTTTGGGACCAACAGAAAGAGACTTTCTTCACTAAGGTTCTTGTGAATGAAAGGGTTTGTGGTACTGTAATTGATAGCAGCTTATTGATTAATATGGCTAGTACATATCTTGTTGAAAAGTTGAATTTGCCCAATTTGCTACATCCAAAGCCTTATAAGTTTTGATGGTCAACTGAAAGTGAAGCGTTTGAGGTAATTGGGCAAGTTATTATATCCTTCACTATTGGTAAGTATTCTGATAAGGTATTTTGTGATGTAGAACCTTTGCTCACATGTTATTTACAACTTGGTCAGCTATGGGAATCATCTGAAAATGGATTTTATGCTAGCTCTATTGAGGCGTATCATTTGCGTAAGGAATGGGTAAAAAGTTTAAATTTATTCCATTTCCACAACGTCAAATAAACGAAGAAAGATTAGAAATTCAAAAAATTTTTTTTGAATGGAATAAAGGTAAAGAGCAAAGTGGGGAAATGCCAAATGGCAGCCGAAAGTCAAGATAGAAAGATTGTAAAGGCTTCGACCATAAGCCAGGATAAAAAGAGAAAAGAGGGAGATGTCATGAGAATTTATTTTGTCATGCCAAACCTTGATTTATCTTTGTCTAGTTTTCTTTCTTATGTACAGCCCTTCAAAGGTGTAATTCAGGATACACTAACCATCCAATTGAGTATCTCATCCTTCGAACCAAAGCGAGGTAAGAAAGATATGGTTGTTAGTACCGTTCTCCAATTTTTGAACTTCTTTCTTCTTTTTGTGCTAAAATTATGAGATTTGAGCATCTTAAGAAATTGTACAAATTTAATTCTGAATTTAGAATTATTTTTAGTGTACATTTTGTATATTTCTTGTTTAAAATTAATTTCCTTTGACTTCGTTGCTGTTTTGAACAGAAAGGGCATGCAAATTGTTGGACTTCAATTCCAATTTGGGGAGCATTGTTTGGATAAATCAATCCAAGCTTTAGTTGATAATCATTTACATGCGATCAAATCTAATTTGAATTGTTGTGTTAGCATGCAACATGATTTTCAACCTTTAACTTTTTTTCAACTTCACTTCTTTTATCAATTTTGAATCTCAAATAAAGTTAATTTCAAAATTTTCAAATTTAGTCTAAGTCAAGTTAAGTTTTTGTTATGGCGCGATGTCTTGTTTGGTTTTATTTTACTTAGACGCCACTTAAATTTTTTTTTAGTACTTAGATGTTGAGCAACCTAAGTTGTGTGATTTAGGTCAAATACTTTGTAAGAATGAAATCGTATCAATTTTTCCTCAAAACACTTTGACTAAAAATTTTGTTACGGTCAAATAACTTCCAATTTGTTTCAAAATTTGTGTTTTCTAGCAATTTCTCAAATTGTGCTGCATTTTTTTATCTTGTCAAAACTGAATGATTTTCTACTTTGGCATGCACATTTGTTTAACTGTTTGGATCATTACTTTGCAAAACTTTGTTGTGTTCGCAATAGTGCAGGGCTTCATGGCCTATCTTCTACCAATCTTGTGTCCCATTTGACTAATCCGTATTTATCTTATCCAGATTCGGATTCGAGGATGAATCCTTTGGAGGAAGGAGGGAATGATATGGATCCGAACAGCCTGAAAATGTGTCAAGATGAGGAGATGAAAGATGGAACAAGCATGGATTCACTCTTGCCAAGATTGGAGTAAATTTATGGTATTTTGATCGAGTTGGATTGGACTATCTTCAATTCATTATTACATGATGCCCAATTCTTCAATGTAAATCCCGAGTAGAGATCCTTTAAGTGCAAGAAGGCCGAATTTGCTTTCAAGTTTATTTTAGTTTGGTCTTTATTATTTAAAGGCCAATAGTAGTTGAAGTTTGTGTAAATTGGGCTGGTTTTAACTTGGGTTAACACTAAGTTGAGTTTAGTTGTTTATTTAATTCTTAGTTTTAGACTCATTAATTAGCCTTAATAAGGTCCATTTAGCCCAAATCTTTGGGCTACTTATGACTGAACCCTAACACTATTTTTTAGGAGTTTTTAAGCTAGTTTTTAGGATTTCTATAAGCCTATAAATAGGCCTCATCATATGGACGAATTTTAGCACATTTTTATCAATAATATTCAATTTTTTCGTGGGGAAAAAGTTCTTTCTTTTGGTTTTTGGATTAAGACTGTGTTGGGATCATTGCTTGGGCAACGGTGATTGTTCTAACTGACTTATAGATTTCGTTCTTGCGTGATTCATATAGTCAACGGGTTAAATCTTGCTTTAAATCTTGTAAAGTGTTTGGTTCTTGTCTCGCTATAGGCAACGGTATAAATTCTTGCTTCATTGTTTGGAAACTTTCCAACTTGCAAATATGGAAACTAACCAAATTCATCTTCGTAAACTTTCCAAATTCTAAATTTGGAAACTTACCAAGTCCAACTATGGAAACTTTCCAATTTCTAAATTTGGAAACTTACCAAATTCAATGTTTGGAAACTTTCCAAATTCCAATTTCGGAAACTTACTAAATTCCTTTTTGGAAGCTTTCTAATTTCTAGATTTGGAAAACTTTCTATTTTTGAAAACTTTCCAAATTTGTAATTCTATTTAAAAGCACTTAATTTTTGTTGGTTCTTTTAATTTCTTTGTTATTCTTAAGTGCTACTTGTTTGTATTTGTGTGCTTAGTTTCCTTTTTTTTATTTGGTAAATTTGGTTGCCAAATTCTTATTTGCTTCCTATACATTTTGTTGTTTTACGTAGTCTGGAATATTTTGTTCTCTTATTCTTTGAAGCTTAAATCTGAAACTTTGGTGTCTCTTATTTGCCGTTGGCCCGTGATTATTTGTTTTCTTTGACTTCCAACCAATTAAGTGGCTAAAACATAACTAGGCTCACTTTGGTTCTCGTAGTCTTCCAAAGACTTTTAGAGTGTTGAACTAAAGAGAGGAAAAAGGCAGTGTGGTGAGATCATTTGAGTGATAAAAGCCATTCAATTCAGGGTATACACGAGAGATTGAATGAAACAACATGAGTGAATTGCTCTCCAAAGAGTATGGCCGAGTAGTGAGGAGAAAATTCTAATTATTTCTTTTTCTAACACTAACCACTTTGTTTTGTGAGTTTTATTTTTGATGACTTGTTGGTGGAAAGAGACTTTCTTCACTAAGGTTCTTGTGAATGAAAGGGTTTGTGGTACTGTAATTGATAGCAGCTTATTGATTAATACGGCTAGTACATATCTTGTTGAAAAGTTGAATTTGCCCAATTTGCCACATCCAAAGCCTTATAAGTTCTGATTGTCAACTGAAAGTGAAGCGTTTGAGGTAATTGGGCAAGTTATTATATCCTTCACTATTGGTAAGTATTCTGATAAGGTATTTTGTGATGTAGAACCTTTGCTCACATGTTATTTACAACTTGGTCAGCTATGGGAATCTCTTGGTTAAATCTGAAAATGGATTTTATGCTAGCTCTATTGAGGCGTATCATTTGCGTAAAATGGGTAAAAAGTTTAAATTTATTCCATTTCCACAACGTCAAATAAACGAAGAAAGATTAGAAATTCAAAAAATTTTTTTTGAATGGAATAAAGGTAAAGAGCAAAGTGGGGAAATGCCAAATGGCAGCCGAAAGTCAAGATAGAAAGATTGTAAAGGCTTCGACCATAAGCCAGGATAAAAAGAGAAAAGAGGGAGATATCATGAGAATTTATTTTGTCATGCCTAACCTTGATTTATCTTTGTCTAGTTTTCTTTCTTATGTATAGCCCTTCAAAGGTGTAAGTCATGATACACCAACCTTCCAATTGAGTATCTCATCATTCCAACCAAAGCGAGTTAAGAAAGATATGGTAGTCAGTACCGTATCTCCAAGGTTTGAACTTCTTTCTTGTTTTTGTGCTAAAATTCTTACATTTGAGCATCTTAAGAAATTGTACAAATTTAATTCTGAATTTAGACAATTTTTTTTAGTGTACATTTTGTTTATCTCTTGTTTAAAATTAATTCCTTTGACTTGGTTGTTGTTTTGAAAAGAAAAGGCATGCAAATTCTTGGACTTCAATTTCAATTTGTGGAGCATTAATTGGATAGATCCGTCCAAGCTTTAGTTGATAATCATTTACATGCCATCAAATCTAATTTGAATTGTTGTGTTAGCAAGCTACATGGTTTTCATCCTTTAGCTTTTGTTCAACTTAACTTCTTTCATGAATTTCGAATCTCAAATAAAGTTAAGTTCATCTTGTCAAAATTGAATGATTTTCTAATTTGGCGTGCACATTTGTTTAACTGTTTGGATCATTACTTTGCAAAACTTTGTTGTGTTCGCAATAGTGTAGGGCTTTGAGGCCTATCTTCTACCAATCTTGTGTCCCATTTGACAAATCTGTGTTTATCTTATCCAGATTCGAATTGGAGGACGAATCCTTTGGAGGAAGGAGGGAATGATATGGATCCGAACTTAAGATTGAAGTCTGAAAATGTGTCAAGATGAGGAGATGAAAGATGGAGCAAGTATGGATTCACTCTTGCCAAGATTGAAGTACATTCGTGGTATTTTGATCGAGTTGGACTATCTTCAATTCATTAATACATGATGCCCAATTCTTCAAAGTAATGCACAAGTGGAGATCCTTTAAGTGCAAGAAGGCCGAATTTCGTTTCAAGTTTATTTTAGTTTGGTCTTTATTATGTAAAGCCCAATAGTAGTTTAAGTTTGTGTAAATTGGGCTAGTTTTAACTTGGGTTTACGTCGAGTTTAGTTGTTGATTTAATTCTTTGTTTTAGGCTCATTAATTAGCCTTAATAAGGCCCATTTAGCCCAAATCTTGGGGCTACTTATGGTAGAACCCTAACACTACTTTTTTAGGAGTTTTTGAGCTAGTTTTTAGGATTTATATAAGCCTATAAATAGGCCTCATCATATGTACGAATTTCAGCACATTTTTATCAATAATATTCGTCTTTTTCGTGAGGGAAAAAGTTATTTCTTTTGGTCTTTGGATTAAGGCTTTGTTGGGATCATCGTTTGAGCAACGGTGATTGTTCTAACTGATTTATAGATTTGGTTCTTGCCTGATTCATATAGGCAATGGGTCAATGCTTGCTTAAAATATTGTTAAGAGTTTGGTTCTTGTCTCGCTATAGACAACGGGTTAATTTTTTGCTTGATTCTTGTGTGTTCTTTTTCGTTTTTGTTTGTGTGTTTGATGTCCAAATTCTTGTGACCAACTTTGGAGTTGATCCTTGGGGTTTCGGTGCCATCCTGAATTGTTGGGTTTTGTGGCATCAAGTTGATCGCGCACGGGGTTCGCATCGGTACCTATGCAAGCTAGTCATATCTTGTTTGGTAGGCCTTGATAATATGACCGTAGAACTACTCATGATTGATTTGAGAACAAATGTTGGTTTGAAAAAGATGGTCACAAAATTGTGTTCAAGCCTTTACCGCCACATCAAGTCTATTAGGAGCAGCTAAACAACTTCGCAAATCACTTGAGGAGCATGGTATGCTGAAAGCTGTAGACAAGCAAAAAGATAAGTTAGTCAAAAATCAGCTAAGGAGAGTGAGGTGGTTTTGACTTAAGGGAAGGATAAAGTTAGGCAATTAAGTTTGTATGTTAAACCGACAGAGGTTGTGAGTGCTTGGACAAACAACATGCTTATATTATGTTGATGTTTAAATAAGCTTATTTTGCTAACTCTGACCTTGATCCTTCTCTTCCTAGTGCTTTTAGATCTCTTGAAAGAATTTGAAGACATATTTCCCAAAGAGACTCCGCCTGGATTGCCACTGATCTGCGGGGTAGAGCACCAAGCTAATTTCTATGATGCCTTTGATTTGAGGATGAATCCTTCCAAAGAGGGAGGGAATGATACGAAACTGGAAGACTAAAAATGTACCAATTTGAGGAGATAAAAGCTGGAGCAAGCTTGACTCATGCTTGCCAAGACTGAGCACATTCGTGGTATTTTGATCAAGTTCCGGATTAGACTATCCTTGGTTTATTAATACATGAAGTCCAGTTTCTTCAAAATGAAGTATAAGTAGAGATCCTTCAAGTCCAAGGGATGAATATTATGCTATATTTTTACTTGGCTTTTTATTTGTTTAAGTTCATTAGTTTAAAGTGTTGTGTAAATTGAGCTAGTTTTAAGTGTTTTTGGATATACCCATCAATTAGGCTTACCTTGGCCGAGTTCTAGTGCCTTAGAATTAAGGGATTCTTTTCCTTGTTTTGCAAGGAAACAAGTTTTAGAAGCTTCCGGATTTGGGGTTTCTTATAGACGAACTCCTAGCCCTACTTTAAGGTGATTTTAGCTACTTCTTAGGACTTTATTCAGCCTATAAATAGGCTTCATATGGACAAAAATTTGCAGCATCTTTATCAATAATATTTTCAAGTTTTCTGGTGAGAAAAAGTTCTCTCTTTCTGTCTTAGGATTAAGACTTTGTTGGAATCATCGCGTGAGCAATGGTGATTGTCCTAACTGACTTAAGATATTGGTTTGTGCTTGAACAATATAGCAATGGGTCAATTCTTGCTTAGTATTATTTGTTCTATTCGTTTCCTCTTTGTGTTCTGTTGTCCAATTTGTGTAACCAAACTTTGGATTTCGATCCTTGTGATTTTGGTGCTTTACTTGATCGTCGAGTTTCGTGGCATTGTGTCTAGCTGCGCACAGGGTTCACGTCAATCTCTCTCCCTACCTGACTTGTTGTATGTCAGATATGGAAAGTGTGAATTTCAACAACACAAGTAAAATAAAAACTCTTTCAACACTAAACCATCACCAGCAGCCCGCAAGAATATAGAGCAAATGAATAGGTAGCGGTAAGGAGTAACACCCAACAAAGATTGGCTACTGGCAATTACTGGACTTTAAGGGTACATGCACTATTTGGACAAATAAAAGTTGGATTTTGATAATTACTACTTCAAAATTAAACTATTAAAGCAATTAGCAACTACAAATTAACTAAATTAGTGCTAGAAATAAGCAAGTAACAACTAAGAACTAATTAAACTAGTCTAAGGAAAGTAATTAACAATTACTACTAAATAACTAATATAAGAAACCATAATTGAAACATAAAAGCAATTTATCCCAATATTATAAGAAAGCATGCAATAAATATGATAAATTAGAAAGCACCACTTTCTTAATAAAATTAAGTTTACTACAAATGAAAGAGATAATCTTTAAAAAAAAAAGCAAAACTGGTTAGATCAAAATGAAGTTAAGAAAAGCCTACTAGATTACTCTAAATACAAAAACAGAGAAACAATGATTAAACTAAAAGGATTCAAATGAAGCAAAAACAAGAGAGTTTTTTGATTAGAATAGGATTTTATTCTATTTGTATGGCAAGAAATTAAGATTGAAAACAAACAAATTTTATATCTACATAAAACTAATGAAAAGTCCACTAAGGTAAGAAAGATTGAAACTTGCAAGAAATTAAGTTATGGATTTGAAGTAATTAAAAGCTGTAAATTTATTTTAAACTATTAACTAAACTTGGAGAAAAATTTAAGTAGAGTGGATTTAAAAGGAAGATATACAAGAGTGGATTTCTACTACTAAATTACCCACTCACTATTACTATGTGTCCTTTGGTACTATACAAGAGTGGATTTAAAAGGAAGCTATAGTCACAAAATTTTAATTTTGCACCTTTTAATACATATAAGAATTTGAGCTACAGTATAAAACTTTTGTATTGGATTTGATACCGTGATATCCAATGACTCTAGAAAGGTAGAATTATATGTACCCTAAATTTAAGTATTTTGGCTTTAGTTTCGAATATTTTTAAGGTTTAAGGGTCATTTTTGCTTTTATGTCCTAGAATGTGTTAGTTTGTCTATTTTTGTGTTTTTATGTTATTTTAGTGTTTTTGTTGTAACTAAAGAGTGCTTTTATGTGTAGGATTTGGTTGGAGAAAATGTCGCGATAATCGGATGAGAAACGAATCAAATCAAGCCTTGTTTAGACGATGGAGCCAAATAAGAAAATGTTTGGGAAAATGGTTAAGTCTTTGATACTATGGTGTCCAATCTTAACACCACAGTGCCAAGACCAAATGAGCTCATTGAAAGTGGCACTGCTCCCTGACGCCGAGGTGTCAAATGAAGAAACTCGGTACCCTGTTGTCCAGTTTCAAGAAGGGAAAAATGACACCACGGTGTCAAACAAAATTTTGTCTAAAATACTCCACACCGCGGTGTCAAAATTAAGAAGAAAAACTCGACACCACAATGTGAAGTGTAGTTCAACACCACGATAGTGAAGTGTAGTTCGAGAATTCCTAGGGCAAAAATGTCCAAATCGATGCAAATTGTTGCTACAGCCATTTTCTCCAACCTAGTACTATAAATACATCCTTTAAGCTTTTTTGGAGGCTAAGTAGAAAATAGTAGGCTAGCGTAGCTCTCCTTTTTCCTCCCTATTTGGGGAGGTTTTCTTGTTTTTCAAGAAAATCGAAGAGGAGGCTCAAGATTGACAACCTTTAGACCAAATTATTCGTATTCTTCAATAGAGAGTCATAAGTTTAGAGTAGAGAGAAGCCATAGAAACATCAGGAGTTGATTAATCTTCTGGAGGAGGAGAATCATCAAGGCGGAGGACGAAGAATGCAACTACTACTTGTTTCTCTTCTCTTTCTCTTTCTCTTTCCTTTGTGATTATTTACCCTAGGATGGTTGTTAAACATATCTTCAATGTATTTATGACTTTGTTGATGCATTAATTTTATACCTAGGGTTTTATTCCAATTTTACCATTAAGATTGTTTGTTAATGTTTTGATTGTTCTATTTGATTGATTATGTTTTTTTGCTTTCTTGAATTGATCTTACTGCTTCTAGATGACAGATCACCCTCGAATTGAATTATAAACCCTATTTCAAATTGACAGAGGACACTTAGGTTTAGGACGGGTTCAAATAACCATTGTTTATAACAATAGCTCACCCATAGATTGAACCATTTCGTGGGTACGATAGAAATATAACTTGTATGTCATCTTAAGTACTCAAGTAGGGTTGCACCAATGCATTAGTCGGGACCTTAATCTACATAGACATATAGTAGACTAGTCAAGATTAATAGATTTGCAATTTATCTTAACTGAACTTGCAATTATCAGCGAACTCCTGGATTAGTAAACAACATCAGTTAATGATTGAACAATGAACCGAATTAGAATTCAATTGGATTGGTAAAGGAAGAATAAACCTAGACATTCAACTTATAAGTTCCATTGTAATCTCCTTCTTCATTCTAACTTTTTTCTCACTAAAACACAGCAATTATTGTCATCCTCCTTGATCATTCTCGGCTATGGCAGAAGGGGAAACCTTTCAGCCCTCTGCTAAAATATAAACAACGTCCTTTGCAGATGCTCTCAAGGGCAAGAGTCATCCCTTAACACCAATACAACAGCCAGATCAACCTTTGAAGATGCTTCCATCATACAAAAGAGAACCAACCATATTTTTCACAGAAAAAGAAGTCCAGAGGCTAGCAGATAAATCACTTGATCTTCTCATGCCCCATTTCACTTCACTTTGGTGGTGATTTTCCAAGAGGCAAACCCAACATGAACATAATGTGGAAGAGTTTCCAAACAATTGGTTTCAAAGGCAAATTTTCAGTTGGTTTCCTCGGCCACAAGCATGTGCTCATTCTTTTTGCTTGGGAGGAGAGGACTATCTTCGTTGTTGGCTCAAGAACAAGTGATTTATCAATGGCTTCTACATGTGTGTTCTCAAATGGCACCCTTTATTTACTCCAAAAATTGAACCTTCCATAATGGCCATGTGGATTACATTTGAAGGGCTACCCACACCCTTCTTCACAAAGCATGTAGTCTTTAGCCTTGCATAAGCCGCTGGAACTCCCTTAAAGCCAGATATGGCAATGGAGAACTTTACTCGACCAAACACAGCCAAGGTGTGCGTGGAAGTGGATATATTAGCCAACCTCCCTTCGAGAGTTTGGCTAGGAGTGGGAAACAAAGGAAAATGGAAGAAGATTAGCTATGAGGAAATTCTCTCCATCATAGTCCAGTTGATTGTTTTGCTGGGCCAAAAAATGCAAAAAGAACACTTGGGTTCCACCAAAGCACCGTCCAAAAAGAATGAAGCTATGCAATGGCAACCCATTAAAAATAGTGAAGCTGGTCCTTCTGGAGTAGCTCATGAAAAGCCCCACGAAGATACGAATCATGTTGATGCTACAAGAAGTTTGGAATCGCTAGTTGATCCAATGAAAGAACGACAAATAGTGAATGAGTAGCCTAAGGTAGTTGAACAACCAAGGATGGAGGAGCAATGCAAGGAGAACCACCAGGTGGAAAAGACACCAACGGTCCAGAAGGGGGTCAACTAACTCCTCCCAAAAATTGTGTGCTGAAAATTTGACCTCCTTGGATCAAGGGATTGAAGATTCAAATTTGAATTCATTAGTAACTAATTTGGTTGGAGAAGTATTGACCAATTCAAATCAGCTAGAATCCCCTCAAAATCCTCAAATTCGAAATTCAAGGGAGCTGTCCAAGGATCAAATTGATTCTCTCTTACCACATGTAAAATTCATCCAAGAAATGCCATGCTACTTCTTTGAAAATGAGGAAGACTCCCATGCACTTGAATTTGATGATGCAGAAGAACCACCACCATTGGTGGAAACACCAAATTCACGGATGGATAGTAAGGTAATGAAGAAAGCAAGAAGAAGAAGAATATACAACATGCCTAGAGGCATTCAAACAAGGTCTAAATCCAATCCCATCTAGCCCTCTAACCCAGCCCCTATAAATGGATAGTGTGCTAGTGTGGAACATAAGGGGGGTGGCCAACAAACCCTCAATTCGTAGATTAAAATTGATGGTAAGAGAACACAAAATAAAAATCCTAGCCTTATTAGAACCAATGGTGGATAAAGCCCGGATCAATTCTTTTGCATACAAATTAGGTTTTCATCATTGCAAATCAAACACAAATGGCCAAATTTGGCTATTTTGGAATAAAGATGTTATCCTAAAGGATATCTTCATTTCTGACCAATTGTTGGACCTCATGTCTTACTTTCTTCGAGTCTTAGCAACATCAATGTATTAGCATCATTTGTTTATGCCAAGTGCACGAAGGTGGAAAGGATGAGGCTATGGACGGAACTTAGAGCTGCCCAGAACACTACAAATGCTCTGTGGATAGTGGGAGGGGATTTCAACATCATATCGACCTCTGATAAATACAAAGGTGGTGCGAAGGGCTGAAGGAATTCAATGAATGCCTATCCGACTATGGTCTGTTGGACTTAGCCTTCCAATGTTGCAAATACACATGGATAGGAAACAGATTTGGCAATGTAGTGCGGAAACGGTTGGATAGTTTGTTTGCAACAATGCCTTCCTCATGGCTGTTCAACAAGTTACAGTCAACCATCTTCTAAAAACTTGCTCGGATCATTCTCTACTTCTCCTTAAGCTATCCAACATGCCAAATGCAGGGCTGAAACTTTTAAATTTTTAAATATGTGTGGATTAAGCACCCAAAATTCTTGCAGGTTGTAGAAGCTATAATTGGCAACTCCATTGCGTTGGAGATCCCTTGCAACTTCTAGCTAGCAAATTCAAGCGCTTGAAGGCAGAGCTTAGAAATTGGAGTCACACGATTTTTGGAAATGTGTTTTCCAAAGTCAAAGAAGCTAAGCAGGATGTCAATCAAAATGAAGCCACTTTCTTGCAAACTCCAACCCAAACCAATCAACAAGCTTTAGCTCACTCCTTAGCATTCCATACCAAATGCCTAGTGGTGGAAGAAACCTTCTGGAGACAAAAATATGGAATGAAGTGGCTGAAAGAAGGAGATAAAAACTCAAAGTTCTTCCACTCCTTTCTAATGGCCAAACGACAAAGGTTGAGCATCTCAAAAATAAAGGTGGAAGGTTGTTGGATGGATAACTTGCATAGTATTGAAAATGAAGGTGTTGCTTACTTCCACAACCTTTTAACCGAGGACACCTTCTTAATGATTGATCATGAGCTGCTGGAGAATATCACGGCATTAATCAGAAGGAAAGACTTTTATTCAATCAATATTTGTTAGCAGAGCTCTGCTTGTCCGAATTAAAAGAGGCAGTTTTCTTACTCAATCTAGATGGTGGTGCAGGAATTGATAGATTTAATGGGGTATTCTGGTACATCATCCACCAAGACCTATTCTTAGCCGCAAAAGCATTCTTGAATGGAGCCAAACTACCAAGGGCCTTCACTAGTACAATCATTGCACTCATCCCCAAATCAGCCAACCCCTCCACTTTTAATGATTTTTGTCTCATAAGTCTTTGTACTTACTTTAATAAAGTTTGCACCAAGATATTGGCAAATAGGCTTTCTCCTCTATTGTCTAAATTAATATCTCTTGAGCAAGTGGCCTACGTGCGTGGGAGCGAAATTGCAGATAACATTTTACTTGTGCAGGAGATGGTGGATTTTCTTGACAGGAAAACACGTGGAGGAAACATGCTCATCAAACTCGACCTCTCTAAAGCATTTGATAGGCTCTCATGGACATTCCTCTACGCTTTAAGCGTTAGTTTGGCTTTGCAGAAGCATGGATCTCTTTGGTGCAGAATATACTAGAAAATTGTTGGTTTTCTATCCTCATTAATGGAGTGCTAAAGGGATACTTCAAGTAATCAAGAGGAGTTTGGCAAGGTGACCCCTTATTGCACCTTCTTTTTATTATAATGCTGGAGGCCTTCTCTCGAGGACTACAAAAACAATTCCAAATTGGCAAGGTACTAGAATTCTCTCAGCTTAAACAATGTCCAGCCATAACCCATCTACATTTTGCAGATGATATTGTGGTATTTACAAGAGGAGGCCTCAAATCCATCAAGAATCTAATGGATTTCTTCACTACATTTGAAATCTCATCTGGACAACTCTGCACCAAGGCAAAAAGCTCTTTCTACACCCCAAAAAAAAGCTCCAACAAGTAGGATTCAGAAGATACACAATTTAACAGGCTTCATGTGAAAATCCCTACCATTCCTATACTTGGGCTACCCAATCTAGAAAGCCAAGAAAAGGAAGTCCTTATTTGAAACAACTAATATTCGAGAAAGTAACTTTTAGGATTCATGGCTGGCAAACAAAATTCCTATCTCCCGGAGGCAAGTTAATTCTCATTGAGCACGTCCTTAATAGCATTCCAAGGTACCTCATGGCTATTCTAGCTCTACCCAAAGCGAACATTAAGGAATTGGAGAAGCAATTTGCCAATTTCTTTTGGGGAGAGAAGGAAAATTAGCACAAGCACCATTGGCTCTCTTGGAACACCATTTGGCAGCCAATAACCGCTAATGGTCTCGGTATTAACTCTCTCACCGAAGTGGTTAGTGAATTTAGCACCAAGCTGTTGTGGAAAATCCGCAAAGGAGATTCTTTGTGGAGTAATTTCATCAAAGGGAGGTACCTAAAGAATAGTATTCATCCCACTTTAATTAGCCCTTATCCAAGCAACTCATCCACATGGAAAAGAATGCTAACTGCCCGAGAGTATACTGAAAATCACATGCTTTTCTTGATTAGGGATGCAAGCTGCTCTTTTTATTTGTTCTCCATGGTATGACAAATGGATGGAACAAGGGTCACTATCCCAACTTGTTGAACAAGTATACGATGGACATCTCAGGGTTTCACAAGTTTGGAGAGCAAATAAATAGGACTTTTTCATGCTAGACACATGATATTCCAATGAGGAGCTGCAAAAAATAGGGAAACTTCTTGAAGACAAAGCTCTAGTGTTGACTGAAGAAACGGACAGATTAGTATGGACGCTGTCCCCAAACAAAACTTTCTCGATCTCTTCCACATTCCCTCCAAGAGCAGCCTCATTCACAAGGAAAATGATTTGGTACGATAGAATCTAACTTAAAATTTCTATCTTCTTGTGGAAACAATCGTCTACCCCTAGATGATGCCCTTGCAAGAATTGGATATTCTATGGTCTCAAAGTGCTATTTCTGTAACAACATTGAAGCAGCCAATCACTTATTTGTAGAGTGTGAAATGATAAGGCCAATCTGGGTGTTTTTGAAAATTGTATGGAGCTGCCTTTTCCATCATCTACAAACTGTATTTTGGACAAGGTGAACTCATGGTGGTGGAACTCATCAAGCTCGGTTGCAATTGGTATTCTACATAAAATTATACCTCTAGATTTATATGCTCGTTTGCATGGAAAGCAAGGAACAAGCTTATCTATGAAGCACAAAGGGTTTATCCCCAAAGAATTCTCATGGAGGTTTGTTCTCACTTGAAGGATATTTCATTTGTCAAACCCTTTTAAGCAAACGCCCAAGAAGGCAGAAATTTTGTTGATGTCAATAATTTTTACAATGTTGAAGATTAGGGCAGCCCCTAGCATCTAGGATAACCAAACCTTTAATAGGGCAAGGAATGGTATATCGATCATACTCAACATATGTAGGGTGTAGAATACCCTCATTTGCTAAACAATCCGCAACTTGGTTTGACTCTCTAAATACATGTTTAAAAGAAATGTCCTTGCCTGGACAAGAGCCTTTAATGAAGCGGAGTTGATTGTCAATACTCCAAATTGATGTCGATGACGAAACCACATCCATTCAAAGTGTTAACAAGAATTAGTGAATCAATCTCCGCTTCCAATGCTTGTATCTTCAGTTTGCCACACATCTTAAGCCCATCTACAAGGGCCATTGCCTCAGCTTGCAGGTTGGTTTGGTGTTTGTAGCCAGTGGAGAAGGCCATGATGCATTGCCCATTGTGGTCTCTTAGAATGCCGCCACCCGCTGCCATACTTGGATTTCCTTTAGAAGCACCATCCACATTCAATTTAAAGCGTCCGAGAGGAGGGCATTCCCATTTGATTGCCAGGACTTTCCTGGGTTTTGTTTTGAGTAGTTGCTTGCAAACGCCTTTTGAAAGTAGCAAATCGTCTGCTAGGCTTACTCTTGTAAATGGATAAATGGAGGAGATATTCTCCAAATAAGAATGTATGTCAGCAATTATCCTTGTTGCACTAGTTGTTTTCTTTCAAAAAACGCCTTGTTTCTAGCTTTCCATAAGAATCAGCAAATTATGCAAGGGAGTTGTTTCTAGCTTCTCCATAAGAACCAGCAAATTATGCAAGGGAGGAGTTTATGGATTGTCCCAAGTGTGGATGAAGGAGCAGTAGCCTACCACCAAGAATTTAGCTTGTCTAAGATGGTCATGGATGGAGCAAGCATCACCTCAAGCCAAGCTTCAAACCAGATTTGCTGTGATATTTTGCACTCCACAAAAAAATGATCCAAGGATTCTTCATGGCAACAAAAACAGCACTTGGAAGCTAATGAAAAACCAATTTTGGACATAGTGTCGTCTAATGGCAACCTCTTATTCAGTAATTTCCACATGAAGATGGAAATCTTCAACTGGAGTCTCACATCCCAAATCAATTGTCTAGATAGAATTCGCGCCTTTGAGGGGTTGGTCAATGACATTGAGAAAGAGTCCTTGGTTGTTAAGGTCCAAATGATTTGGTCTAGTTCCTCAGTCATGAAAATTGTCCTTTCATTGAGAATTGCTGCGATGTTTTGTAACTCCTCATTGGAATATCTTCCATCGACCAGAGAGGAAAGATTCCAGCCATTGGGACTCCATACATGTGACACGTTAAGATGAGCATCATATACTTGTTCCACCATGTGGGAGAGAGGCCCATGTTTGGTCCAAGGATCAAACCAAATGTTGCAATTAGCTTTCCTTATTAGGAATAACAGCAACTTTTCTGCTTCATCACGAACTCTCAACATTCTTTTCCAAGTAAGTGAATCTCCCGGTGATTCCATGACTAAGGAGGAATGTTGACCTTTAAGATATCTTCCATGAAGAAATGAATACCACAGTGAGCTATTTTTTCGGAACTTCTACCAAAGTTTGATACTAAAACTACGAACCACATCTTCTAGTGATAAAATTCCTAGCCCATTTGAATGTGTTGGTTGACAAACTGTGGTCCATGAGATCCAATGTCATTTTAGAACCCCATCCGAGCATCCCCAAAAAAAATTTGCAAATTGCCTTTCCAGCTCCTTGATAACTGACTTTGGGGGTAAAAGAACCAATAATAGGAATGAGGCAAGAATCAGGATACTACTAAGGACATGCTTGATAAGGACAAGCCTACCTCCGGGGGAAAGAAACTGAGTTTGCTATCCATGGATACGAGAACCTACTTTTTCAATTAGTGGCTGGAAAAGATTACGTCGGCTTTTAGTTTCTTGAATGGGACATCCCAAGTATATGAAAGGAAGGGATTTATGGGGGAAACCTGTCTTTCCTTTGATCATCCAAATTAGCGCTAGTGCTGCCTTTTTGGATAAGTAGAAGGAACCTTTGGACTTGTTAAAGAGCTGCCCTGATGAGTTCTCAAAACTTGATAGGAAGTTCATTGAGTACCAAATGGATTTGACATCTCCCTTTGTGGAAATGGTAATGTCATTTGCAAATGCCAAGTGAGAGATGGTTGGATATTGCTGCGAAAGTGCATAATGTGTTATCTTGGCCAAATGAAATGGGGCATCCATTCCTCGGGAGAACGTCTCTAGCATTATTATGAATAGGAGGGGTGATACGGGGTCTCCTTCGCGAATCCCTCTGGAGTATTTGAAGAAACCCTTAGGTGCCCCATTGATGAGAATAGAAAACCAGCAATCCTCCAAAATATTCTTCATGAGGGAAATCCATTGCTCAGCAAACCCAAATTTCTAAAGAATTGCATAGAGGAAAGGTCAAGAAAGCCTATCAAACGCCTTAGTAAGATCAAGTTTGATGATCGTGTTGCCTCATCTTATTTTTTGATATATGAAATCGGCCATCTCTTGCACCAGAAGGATGTTGTTCGCAATATCTCTCCGTTGGACATAGGCAACTTGCTCGGATGAAATAATTCTTGGCAGAATGGAAGAGAGACGATTGGCCACAATTGTAGTGCAAATTTTGTTAAAAAAAGGGCACAAACTAATAGGCCAAAAGTCATTGAAGGTGTTGGGGTTGGGTTTCAAAAGGATGGGAGTGGCTGATGATGTGTTATTAACTCAAGGAGTCATTCACCAATTCATACAAATCAAACCAATAAAAGTAATATTGGTTTGCTGCTATGTCTTGCCATCCTTGTGGAACTTATAAGTTGAATGTGGATGGAGCTTCAAAAGGAAATCTGGGGATGGCAACAGGAGGTGACATTATTCGAGATTACAATGGATGGATTCTCAAAGCTTTTTGTAACTTTTTTAATCAACAAACTAGTTTGCAAGCAAAAGCATTGGCGCTTAGTGATGAGCTCAAGCTATGTGGAAACTTAAGGCTTCAGCAAGTTGTAGTGGAAATTGATTCGCAAGTCCTAGTAAATATCCTACAAGGCGAAGCACGAGTTCCATGGAGTATTGGCTTTGAAATACAGTTCATTTCTGAATTTGTAAAAGACAAAAGTTTTACTTTCACTCATGTATTTAGAGAAACGAACCAAATAACCGATTGATTAGCAAATGAGGGCACTAGGTCAATGACATTTTTCGAGTACTCCAGAGACTCAATCCTTAGCTTTGCGAAAGGATTGCTATCTTCGGATGCTAGGGGCTGCCCTTACATCTGTCATCGTAAAACTGCAAATTAATTGTCCGATCAATAAAATTCTCTTCCACGGGTGCTTGATTAAAAAAAAATAGAATATTGTGTGTGTCATTCTGGTGCTTAGTAGCACATTGTCAAGCATAGTCCTTGGGGGAGTGAACTCGACTTATTATTGTATTACATGTAACGATACTTGCACTTTCGTGTGTAAATAGTGCAACAAGTTTTTGGTATTATTGCCAGGGACTTTGCTCTTGATAGCATGTTTTCTTTTGCTAATATTAGATTAAGCATTCAATTTCTAATTTAAACATTTGTTTATTATTATTATTATAATGTATAGAAATTTGTACCCATGATTAATTGGGCAAACTTCTCATGTTTTTTTTTTTTTTAAGCAAACACCCAAGGTGGGTGGAGTTTATTTAAGGAATCAAAATTTACAATGCCTTATGTACGGCAGCCTTGAGCATCCAAGCCCAACAACCCATTAATAGGCCTAGGGATAGTGTCTTGGTTATTCTCTAGATAGGAAGAATTAAAAATCACCTTCATTTGCTAGCCTATCCGCAACTTGATTTGCCTCTTCGTAAACATGCGAAAAAGCAAAATGCCTATCTAAGGTGAAAGCTTTGATGAATTGCCATTGTTGGCCAATGCCCCATGCAGGCCTAGATTGCTGCTTTATTATGTGCACAAGAACAAGGGAGTCGAGTTCCACTTCTACTTTTGTGAGTTGCAATTGTGCACAAAGTTTGAGGCCATCCACCAAGGCAGATGCTTCAGTTTGTAGATTGGATTGGAGAAGGTAATTGTTGCTCAATGCCTTGATCAGGTTTCCATGGTGATCTCTAATAACTCCACCACTGGTCGCCAAACTTTGAATTCCTATTGAGGCCCCATCAACGTTGAGATTTGCACTACCATCGGGGGAGGAATCCACTTGACTGCCAATGCTCTCCTCGGCTGTGTGGTGAGTATTTGATAGCAAATGAAATGAGAAAAGAAGGTATCATCAGCTGGTCCAGCCGTATAAAATGGTTGAATGGTAGAGAGTTGCTTCGCAATTGGGAGCATATGTGTATAATGGTGCGTTGAGGTGTGGTGAAATGGCCTTCAAAGATAACCATATTGTGTGCTTTCCATATGAACCAGCATACCAAAGATGGAATAAGCTTCTGGACAGCGACAAGGGTAGTCGATGGAGGGTCATACTACCACCAATAATTGAGTTTGCCTAGTATAGTAGAGGCTTGGGGAAAAAGCACTTTAAGCCATGATTCAAAGTATAACCAAACTTGGCAGGCAAATTCACATCCTACAAAGAGCTAATCCAAAGTCTCGTTGTTGTTGCTAAAGGAGCATTTTGAAGCCAAAGAGACTCCAAAGTTGATTATTACATCGTCAAGGGGAAGCTTTCTGTTTATAAGTCGCCACATGAAGATAGAAATCTTGACTTATAAACTGTTATCCCATATCATTTTTCGAGAGAGCATGGAAGCTTGTGAAGGGAGGGTGGATGAGATTGAAAACCTACCATTTGTTGAGAGAATCCATACTAGCTGCTCGTCCGGTTCATTAGACAACTGGATAGTACTCTCGTGAAGGAGCTGCCTTAGTCTTTCTAGCTCTTGAAGTGGATAATGCTCATTCAAACACGAAAGATTCCCTCCATTTGTGCTCCACAATTGAGCAATAGTAAGGTTTGGCTCTAACACTTGATTGACCTCATGAAATAAGGGTCCTGTGGGCAACCATGTATCAAACCAAAAAGAGGACTGTCCGTTGTGTATCAAGAATAGAAAGCTTCGTTCTGCATCTTCTCGAATCTTGAGCTTGCACTTCCATATGTAGGAGTCTTCATGCCCCTCTTGTATTAGGCAAGGGTAGGAATGACAATATCTTGCTTGCATGAATGTCCACCATAAGGAATTATCCTTTCAAAATTTCCACCATTGCTTGATACGAAATCCTTTGGCCAAATCCGATAAGGAAGCAATCCCAGGTCCATTTGCCTCTACTAGCCTACATATTGATTTCCATGCAGTCCAATGGTGTTTACTACCATCTAAGTTCGAGTTACCCCAGAAGAAGTTGGCGAAATGCCTCTCCAAGTCCTTGGTGACAACTTTAAGAGGTTGAAGCACTGTGAAGAGGTATATTGGAATGCTACTAAGGACATGCTTTATCAGGATTAACTTACCTATGGGGGAGAGAAATTTTGTTTGCCACCCATCAATCCTAGAGGTAATTTTATTAAGCATTGGCTGGAAAAGAGATTTTCTTTTCTTTGCCTTTTGATTAGGGCAGCCAAGGTACGTAAAAGGAAGGAACCATTGGACAAAAGCTGTTTGACATTGGATCATCCTTACCCTTGGAACTTCTCGTGCTTATGTTGATAATCTGCACAAAGAATTTGAAGGTCAGTTAGAAGCTTTAAAAATGAAGGACCATAATTTCTTAAAAGTACAAAACACTTATAATTTTCATGTTGACAATCACTATAGCTATGAATGTCTAATTGGTAACATGTATGGTTTTCCTTCTTATGGTTATGCTAACCAATCAAATTCATTTTAACAGGTGTTCATATTTGTATAATGATCCATGCAATCCTAGTTGGGGGAGTATTTAGGCTACCGGTGTAACCCATATCAGCAGTGCTACTCGAATCCACCAAATGAAGTATTACCACATTTAGAAGATGCATGGTCTCACGTGGAAGAAAAGTCCAACCTTAAGGAAATGATAACAAGATATTTTGAATCAATAGAGACAATGTTGAGGAGTCTAAATAAGAGATAACGTATTCACGATGAGACAATACGTAGTTTGTAGGAGTAGATTGTTCAACTTGCTACTGCAACATTAGAAATATCATTAATGATACCACCATTCAGTGACGATATCCATGAAGAGCAAGATGGAATTGAGTTCTAGGAACATCTAGAGCCGATCACAAATGGTAATTCATACAAAGGAGTGGATGAGAAGGGCACATCTAAGTATTTAGTAGGGCGTGACATCATGGAATGAAAGATAAACAAATCTTATAATGTTCATGCTTTTCTTTTTACAACAAATTGGCAACGGGAATTGGAAGATACTTCACCTCTACCCGTACTTCAAGAGTCAAACTTTGCCAAGGAGGTTGAGGTAAGCCATATGAAGCAGGAGTTTGTCGAGGAGATGCCCTCATATATAATAACCAATAATTTGAAGGGTTACCACAAGGAACTAGATCATGAGTTGAACATGAACACGACCATGAGTACTTGAAAATAGCAAAGCCTCCATGCATTTGTTATAAAGCTTCGCAATGGGCGAGGGGTACACATTGTCTGAAGATTCGTAAACCCCCTTGGCTCCATGAGGAGAGTATTTCTATGTCTTTGAATTTTCTTGTTCTTTTGTTTTTCTTTGGGTTATGTTTTGGCATGAGTATTTGTGTTGTTTTTAGCTTTTGTTTTGTCCTTGGGTTCAAGGTGGTGTGCCATATTTGTTTTTCTTTTGTGTTTTGTGCGTTTTATCAGTCTTGAGGATTTCACTATTTAAAAGATTCCCTAATTGCCGAATAGAATAACCTTTAGGATTTCTATACCCTTATTGCTTGAAGTATTGTCGAGGGTCAACCGAAAAGATTTTTCATTTTTAGTAGTAGTTTTTGTGTATTCATTAACTTTTGTGACTATGCATCTTGAGTTTAAATATGTCTCATGGGGAATATATTTGTTGGAGTAAATCAATTGAAAGTGTGTATAAACTTTCTTTGCCCTTTAATCCCTTTGAATTGTGAAAGTGTTACCACTATATACTTAAATATATTCCCTTGAGTGAGGGTATGAAAGTCAGCTAATTTTTAATGAGTGTCATCATGATTGCCTTGTGATATTTGATTTACTTGTGACATTCGTTGGAATTGTGTGTGATTTGTTACATGTGAACTATGTGTGAATTTTTTACCATGGAAATAATTTAGGCAAATTCTTTGAACCATTTGTGCCAAAAAGCTAACCTAATTGACATTTTATCTTTAGTATCCCCTTTTGAGCCTTACATGCCTTAACTCTTGTTTAACATGTTCATTTAGCTAATTTACTCTTATACTTTATCATTCTTTCTACCCATCACCTCAGTAGCTAGTGTTGGTTGTATATAACATCAATACTATGAGAATGATGTTATTGATGGTTAGGAAGCATGTGAGTGGTGTTTGTTGGGGGGAAAAGTTAAAGTTATACAACTTGTTTGATGTAAATCCCCTCTGTGTTTGATGGAAAAAGAAGGAAAAAGAGAAAAAAAATGCAAAAAATGCGAAAAAGAAAAAGAAAGAAAGAAAAGAAGGACTCCTTCTAAGTTGTGTCAAGTGTTATGAATAAAGAAGGACAATTCTTTCTAAGTTGTAATAAAAAAGGTACATTTTTGCCTTTGGAAATGGTAGTTGGTTAAATGCTATGGTTGTTTAGGGGATGCTCTAGAGGATTATGGTTCAAGTTATTCATTAATGTATTTAATGTGATATGAACTACTTTTATCCAAATATATATCATACATTTATCCCTTAGCCTACGTTACAAGCTTTAAAGACCTATTAGACTTGATCCTTAGTTTGAGTTCATTGGTATTAGTAAGTATTTCGTGTTCTAATTTCTTCCAACATGTTAGTCGCTTGCTAAACTTTTGTGCAATAAGTTTTCCATTGATTGGTGAGCAAATGATATATGCTTTCATGGTGGAGAATTGACACATTCACAATGATGATATGGGCATGGATTTTTTTAATTTTTATTTTCACAAACACCCGAGGTGGGTGTAGTTTATTTAAGGAATCAAAATTTACAATGCCTTATGTACGGCAGCCTTGAGCATTCAAGCATAACAATCCACTAATAGGCCTAGGGATAGTGTCTTGGTTATACTTTAGATAGGAAGAATTAAAAATACCCTCATTTGCTAGCCTATCCGCTACGTGATTTGCCTCTCGGTAAACATGCGAAAGAGTAAAATGCCTATCTAGGGTGAAAGTTTTGATGAATTGCCATTGCTGGTCAATGCTCCATGGTGGCCTAGCTTGGCCCTTTAATATGTGCACAAGACGCACGGGAGTTGAGTTCCACTTCTACTTCCGTGAGCTGCAATTGTGCACAAAGTTTGAGGCCATCCACCAAGGCAGATGCTTCAGTTTGTAGGTTGAATTGGATAAGGTAATTGTTGCTAAATGCTTTGATCAGGTTTCCATGGTGATCTCTAATAACTCCACCACCGGCTGCCAACCCTAGATTTCCTTTTGAGGCCCCATCAACATTGAGTTTTGCACTACCATACGGGGGAGGAATCCACTTGACGGCCAATGCTCTCCTTGGCTATGTGATGAGTATTTGACGACAAATGAAATGAGAAAAGAAGGTATCATGAGAAAAGACGACAAATGAAATGAAATGAAATGAAATGACGACAATGGTTGAATGGTAGAGATGCTTCGCAATTGGGAGCATATGTGCATAATGGTGCATTGAGGTGTGGTGAAATGGCCTTCAAAGATAACCATATTGCGTGCTTTCCATATGAACCAGCATACCAAAGATGGAATAAGCTTCTGGACACGCAACAAGGGTAGTCGATGGAGGGTCAACTACCACCAAGAATTGAGTTTGCCTAGTATAGTAGAGGCTGGGGAAAAAAGCACTTTAAGCCATGATTCAAAGTATAACCAAACTTGGCAGGCAAATTCACATCCTACAAAGAGCTAATCCAAAGTCTCGTTGTTGTTGCCAAAGGAGCATTTTGAAGCCAAAGAGACTACAAAGTTGATTATTACGTCGTCAAGGGGAAGCTTTCTGTTTATAAGTCGCCACATGAAGATAGAAATCTTGACTTGTAATCTGCCGTCCCATATCATTTTTCGAGAGAGCATGGAAGCTTGTGAAGGGAGGGTGGATGAGATTGAAAACCTACCATTTGTTGAGAGAATCCATACTAGCTCGTCCGGTTCATTAGACAACTTGATAGTACTCTCATGAAGGAGCTGCCTTAGTCCTTCTAACTCTTGAAATGTATAATGCTCATTCAAACACGAAAGATTCCAACCATTTGCGCTCCGCAATTAAGGAGAGCAATAGTGAGGTTTGGCTCGAACACTTGGCTGACCTCATGAAATAAGGTTCCTATGGGCAACCATGTATCAAACCAGAAAGAGGACTGTCCATTGCGTATCAAGAACAGAAAGCTTCGTTCTGCATCTTCCCGACTCTTGAGCATGAACTTCCATATGTACGAGTTTCCGTGCCCCTCTTGTACCAGACAAGGGTGGGAATGACAATATCTTGCTTGCATGAATGTGCACCACAAGGAATTACCCTTTCGAAATTTTCACCACTGCATGATACGAAATCCATTGGCCAAATCCGATAAGGAAGCAATCACAAGTCCATTTGGCTCTACTGGCCTACATATTGATTTCCATCCAGTCCAATGGTGTTTACTACCCAAGTCCGAGTTGCCCTAGAAGAAGCTGGCAAAATGCCTCTCCAAGTCCTTGGTAATAGCTTTAGGAGGTTGAAACACTGTGAAGAGGTATATTGAATGCTACCAAGGACATGCAAAATTAGGATTAACTACGTACCTCTGGGGGACAGAAGTTTTGTTTGCCACCTAGCAATCCTAGAGGTAATTTTCTCAAGCATTGGCTGGAAAAGAGATTTTCTTTTCTTTGCCTTTTGAATAGGGCAGCCAAGGTACGTAAAAGGAAGGAACCGTTGCACAAATCCTGTTTGACATTGGATCATCCTTACCCTTGAAAGTGGAGCATTTTTGGGCATGTAGAATGAAGTTTTGGACTTGTTAATGAGTTGCCTGGATGAAGCTTCAAATTGAGTGAGGAATTCCATGAGGCTCTTGTTAGACTTGACCTCTCCCTTTGAGAAAATAACTATGTCGTCCGCAAATGCTAGGTGAGTGATTGGTGGGCATTTCCTCGACAATGCATAATCTGAGATTTTCCCCGCATGGTATTGTGCTTTTAATCCTCGTGCAAAGGTCTTCATTGCGATTATGAAAAGGAGAGGTGATAAGGGGTCTCCCTGGCAAACACCTCTGGTGGACTTGAAAAAGCCTTTTGGGGAGCTATTACGAAGGTAGAGAACCAACAATTTTCTTACACATTCTTCAAGCTGGCATTCCAGTTTTCTCTGAACCCAAGTTTCCTCAGAACAGCATAAAGAAAAGACCAAGAGAGGCGATCAAAGGCCTTTGCTAAATCAAGCTTGATAATGATGTTACCTCTTATGGTTTTCCGGTTTATGAACTCAACAATCTCCTGGACTAGCAATATGTTGTCGGTGATGTCTCTACCTTGTACCTAAAATACTTGCTCTTGAGAAATAATTTTGGGGAGCACTAAAGATAATCTATTAGCCAATATCTTGGTACAGATTTTATTGAAAAAAGTACAAAGGCTAATGGGTCTAAAGTTATCAAAAGAGAAAGGGTTCGTAATTTTTGGGATCAACGCTATGAGTTTGCTTGTAAAAGCTCTGGGGAGCGGCTACCCTTTCAAAAAATCTTTCACTGCATTGTGAAGGTCATTTTGTATGATTTCCCAGCAGGTGGTGAAAAACACTCCATTAAAACCGTCTATACACATCTAGCAACCCCATATGGGTTAAGGCCGAACGTTGCCTCCTTGAGCTCGTTCATGGATGGCTCGGCAAGTAGTGAGGAATGAAAGAATTTTGAGTTTTGGTCTCCTTCTTTGATTAACAATTTTCTTTTGGATTCATGTTGTGTTCATTTCTTTACTTGTTACTTTTCCTTGTTACGACTATTGATGCATTGAAAAAGGTTAAAGAATCTTTTGTGTTATTTGTATGTTTGTTTTACTCGAGACAAGCAAAAGTTCAATTTGGGGGGTGTGTGTCAACTCTCCAAAAGAGAGTTATTTATATGCTTTTAGCTTGGATTTTAATTGGATTCCTAGGCTTTGTGTTATTTTTGTTGTTTGTTTTACTCAGGACGTGTAAGAGTTCAATTTGGGGGTTGTGTTAACTCTCCAAAAGAGAGTTATTTACATGCATTTTAGCTTGGTTTTAATCAATTTCTTTGGTGTCTTGTTAATTAATTAGGGATATTTTGGAAATTTTAGGATTAGCCTAAGTGTCAAAATGGTATTTTATATGTTTTAAACATTTTATTACACTTATTTATATATTTTATGGTGTTTCTATAGGTTTGGGATCAACTTAACATCTAATGGGAAGAAAATAGAGCAAAATGGCAAAGCCAGGTACCGAGGCCCAGGTGTGGGTATGCCTAGAAGGTCGGAGCCGCCAGGACTGGTGTCCAGCATGGGTGTGCCTGGAGTACCTGAGTTGTACTTACACTGTGTAGCAACACACTCTTCACGATTTTGAGCTTTTCTAGGGTTCTGGGTGTCTGTTTTGGGCTCATAATTGTGTGTTTGAAAACATATTCAGACCCCTACATTGTAACTCTTCAAACCTATAAATAAGAGTCTCTAGGAACAAAAAGCTACGTTCTAATTCAGTCTCCCTCTTGGGAGTTGCAGAATTAGACTAGAGTTTTCTTGATTTTCAAGAAGAATTGAAGAAGAGACAAAAAATTGACAACCTTGGACCAAGTTCTTCATATCCTTCATTAGAGTTAGTCATGAGTTAGCAAAAGTTAGAGTAGAGAGAAGCCATAGAAACATCAGGAGTTGATCAATCTTTCAGGGCAGGAGAATTACCAAGGCAGAGGATGACGAACGTGACTACTGCTAGTTTTTCTTCTCTTTCTCTTTTCTTCATGATTTTTTACCCTAGTACGATTGTTAAACATATCTTTAATGCATTTATGACTTAGATGATGCATTATATTCATACCTACGATTTTATTCTAAATTTACCATAAAGATTGTTTGTTAAGCTTTTGATTGCTTTGTTTGATTGATCATGTTTGTTTGGTTATTTGAATTATCTTAATGCTTTTAGCTAACTGGTCACCTTCTATTTAAATTGTAAACCCTATTTTGATTCAACAAAGCATATGTAGGATTAGAGCGGGTTCAAATAACCTTTGTTTGGAATAATCGCTCACCCATAGATTGAACCATTTCTTGGGTACAAATAGAAATGTACCTACTCATCTTAGGTAGTCAATTAGGGTTGGTTTTTAATGCATTAGTCGAGGCTTTAATCCACATAAACATATAGTGGACTGTTCGAGATTAATAAATTTGCAATGTGTCCCAAGATTAGTAAACAATATGAGTAATTGATTGAATAATGAACGGAATTAGCATTCAATTGGATTGACAAAAGAAGAATCAATAGTAGATAGTCAATCTTCTGAATTTTACTCTAATTGCTATTAAACTTGCTCATTTGCTTAGTAGTGTTAGGAATGCATTGTTGATAAATTCCCCGATTAGAAGTGAAATAATGTTTTAAAGTTGAAATTTGTTTATTCAGTGGCATTCACATTCACTTGCTTGAATTTTGTTTCTCATCTGTTAGACCTTTTTGGTTATTCAAGCATGGGTATAAGTGGTTCATTAGGATTATTTAGCTTTGAAAAGAAAATTCATTGAAAAAAAGTGGAAGTTACTTAAAAAATCAAAAAGTTTTTATGTTTTGATTGTGTCTTTTTATTTTATTAGCCTTGTGGACCTGACTGGCATTTAAAAAACTACCAAGCTACCTAGCGGCAGCCTTCTGTATTTCGGTACCCTCTTTGCTTGAAGTATTGTAGAGGGTTTAAAATAAAAAAAATTTCTATTTTTAGTATTGTTTTTCACACATTAACTTTTGTGACTATGTATCAAGAGTTTAAAAATGTTTCAAGGGGACAATTTGCTAGGGTTTTTGGATTGAAAGTATACATAAATTGCTTTGCTTTTGTAGCCCTTTGAATTGTGGAAGTGTTATCACTACATACACACACATATGTACTCTGTTGTGCGATGTGAGAAGATTGAGAGCTTTGATATTTTTTCTTTGACTGTTAATCAGGATTATACCTAGCAATTTTTTTTAACTTGTGACATTTATTGGACTTATGTGAATTTTATACAGGCAAAGTATAAGTGAAACTTAAACCTTGGACATGAGTTGGGAATGTTCTTTGAACTAATTCAGCCAAATTGCCTACCTGATTGAAATGTTATCCCTCGTTACCCCATTTGACCATAATGTTTCATTCTTATTTTCTTTGATAATCATGCTATTTTAACCAATTTACAATTTTGTTTTGCTTTACCTTTCTTTTACCTCTTTGCTTGAACTTTAGTTTATATAATTTATTGTAGAACTCTTTCAAATGGGCTATTTATATTCAATTATGCACTAGTTTCTTATTCTGAGTTTTTATTTTGAGATTGTCATGAATATTCAATATTGAAATTAATTTTTTCCTTTAATTCTAGATAAAGGTTTAGTTATTCAAATTGTTCTTATTGTAGTATCTAGTTGATTGATCACCTACTAGTGTGATAAATTCTAATTGGAACTTGGGAAAGAAAGGTTAGGGTTAGTACTTCATAGAATAACGTAGGTTGGGTAAATTCAACTAATGAATGAACTGATTCATGAATAAGATAGTTGTGTATCTATTAACCTTGGTGTTCACTATAAGGTTTATTCTTAATGCATTAATCATAATTCGAATTCACATAGCCACATATAGGGTTTGTTCTAGGTAAATAACCAAAAAAAATCTAAGAAAGCATGTAAAAATTACTCTAAGAAAGAAAATAAAGCTAATTTTCTCCTCCTTCTCTCTAACTTTTCTCTCACTAAAACACAAAAACCATAGTCATCCTCTTCGGCCACCCTCGGCTATGGCCGAAGAGGAATCCCTCCAGCCCTCGGCTGAAGGAAAAAAAAGTCCTTTGCAGATGCTCTCAAGGGTAAGAATCATTCCCTAGCACCAATAGAATAGCTGGATCGACCATTGAAGATGCTTCAGTCGTACAAAGGAAAGCTAGCCATATTTTTCACTGAAGAAGAAGTTCAGAGGCTAGCTGCCCCATTTCACTTCACTTTGGTGGGAAAATTTCGATGAGGCAAACCCAACATGGAAACAATGAGGAAGAGTTTTGAAACTATTGGTTTCAAAGGTGATTTTCGATTGATTTTCTCGACTATAATAAGCATGTGCTCATTCGTTTTGCCTTGGAGGAGGATTATCTTCGTTGTTGGCTGAAGAACCCTCGTATTTACCCCAGACACTGAACCATCAATAATGCCCATATGGATTACATTTGAAGGTCTACCTGCACTTTTCTTCACAAAGCTTGCAGTCTTTAGCCTTGCACAAGCCGTTGGTACTCCCTTAAAGTTAGATATGGCCACAGAGAATTTCACTCGACTAAACATAGCCAAGATGTGCGTGGAAGTGGATCTATTGTCCACCCTCCCTTTGAGAGTTTGGCTAGGCTTTGGAAACAATGGAAAATGGCAGAAGATCAGCTATGAGAAAATTCCACACCATTGCACAAAATGTCACAAGATTGGCCACAGTCCAGTTGATTATTTTGCTGGGCAAAAAATGCAAAAGAACACATAGTTCCCTCCAAAGTTGTGGTCGAAAAAGAATGAAACAATGCAATGGCAACCTATTAAAAAGAACGTAGCTGGTCCTTCGGGAGTGGCTTGTGACAATGCTCAAGAAGATGCCTCTACCGATCATGAAGAAGAAACAAGTTTGGAACCGCAAAGTAGATCAAATAATGGAACAACAAATAGTCACAAGGTGGCTGAGCAGCCAGGGATGGAGAAGCAATGCAAGGAGGACTGCGAGGTGGGGGAGACACCAACGATGGAGCTATTGGGGGATAAACCAGTAGGGGCAGATTTGGAATTTCACCTCGCTGGGGGTGCACCAACTAACTCCTCCCAAAATTTGGGAACTGAAAATTTTACCCCCTTTGATCTAGGGATTGAAAATTCAAATTTGAATGCATTAGTAACTGTTGGCCCCAAACAGCAACCTAAGAGGGGGGGTGAATTAGGTTATTTCTAAAACAAACCTTATGATGTGCTTAATAAGAAATGCAAACTTTATGCACCAAATAAAAACTTAAGCACAAATGAATACAATAGATATTCAACAATTTAAGTTTAAAGAATAAATAAGAAGATTGAGATTAAGAGTTTCAAACCAAACTCCCAAGCGAATTCAATGATTGCCTCCACGAATGCGGCGTGGTGGATTTACCTTTCTAAGGCTGCAAATCCCAATTCACTTGGCATGGGAATAGGTTTGGAAATGTGGTTTGGAAGAGGCTGGATAGATTCGTTTGTAACACCAATTTTCTGGCAGCCTTTCAACATATTAGCGTCGAACACCTTTTCAAGACATGCTCAGATCACTCGCCACTTGTTTTCAAAGCGTCTATTGAAACTACACTAGGTCCAAAGCCATTTAAATTCCTTAACATGTGGATTAAGCACAAAGATTTTTTGCAGGTAGTTGGCAAAAATTGGCATTTGCAATGCACTAGTTCCACCATCTCCATTCTTGCCTCCAAACTGAAAAGACTAAAAGCTGAACTCAGGAATTGGAGTCACAACGTGTTTGGCAATGTCTTCGCAAAGGTAAAAGTGTTGGTCCCAAAGCAACCTAAGAGGGGGGGTGAATTAGGTTTCTTAAAAAATAAATATTGAGATTTTCAAATTAAATGCAGATATAACAAAATCAATAGAACAGTAAAGTAAAGAAAGAAAAATTAAACAATCAATACTTCCAAGAATAATAAGCTAGCAAGCTTGAAGTATCAAATCTCTTGAATGCTTCACACACTTGGTGAGCCAATAATCTTTACAAAGTTGGGAAGTTCTTGATCACACCAAAACTCTTTTAGTTGAGCCAAGAATCTTACTTACAACCACACTTTTATACAAGATTATCACTCCACTCAAAGTTGAATTACACTCATAATTGCACACTAATACAACAAAGCACTATAGTCAATTTGCACTCAAATTACTCTTTTCTAAGGCTTGTATTCAATGTATTAGATGATCTTTTCAGGTTATTAAAGCACCTATTTATAAGAGCAATAAATAGTGGTTTCAACTACTTCCTAACGGCTAAATAATAAATACACAAAAAATAGCCGTTGGGGTTTCGGACGTCCGAGAAGTATTGAATGCGTCCGAGGCAGCGTCCGATCTTCTTTCAGTTTTGTTGAGAAGCTTCGTTCGGACGTTCGTGCATGCGTCCGTTCCTTTCTTCCAACAGAGGTTTCGGACGGTCCTCGAGCGTCCGAAAGAGAGGCTGTAGGATCCCATTCTTTTTGCCAGTTCGTTCGGATGACGCAATGCATCCGAGGAGTTTTGACCTAGTTCAGACGGTTCTGTGCGTCCGAAAGATCTGTTCCTACAAAAGCTTGTTTTATAGAGTTAAGTGTTTTTGTCATCATCAAAATAAGGTTTGGAAAACATCAATCTCCCCCTTTTTGATGATGACAAACCTTTATGTAAAAACAATTGGATATGACTAATCAATTTGCAATATATCACAATTGGATATCAATCATCAAAGCACAATGGTATAGAGAAGACTACTCCCCCTTTTGACATCAATCAAAAAGACTCCCCCTTAGAACATGCAAGTAGTTACTCAAACGATTTGGAATGTGTATAAGAGACAGCCTGAAGGGTTCAATGGATTTTAATATACAACCAAGCCACAGAAATGCTGAAAACCAAAAGAAATGCTGAAAGGTTCTAACAAGCAAAGAACTGAAAACAAAATTTTCACATTTGTAGATGTGTATAAGAGACTCTTATACACCTCAAGATGTGCTCCACAGTCATCTGAACCATCTCTTTCACATCTTCAGTAGTGGACTTCTCACCTCATCTGAGCACTCCAAGTCAGACATTTCATGATGAAGTCAAACGTGTCGTCAACATCCTCATCATCGTCGTCGTCGTCATCGTCATCGGCAGCTTCTTGAGCAGCTTCTGCATTGTCTTCACGGGTATGTCCATCTTCAAGTTCATCACTGTCAGAAGATGACTCAAGTGGATATTGGGACTGGAGATTAGCAAATTGAACCTGAGCCGAATCAGACATGCCAAGGCCGAGTGCCTCTTGGAGAATCATTTGACGAGTTTCAAGTCGCTTTAATTTTCGATTTGTGCGACACTGAAATGAACTGACTTGAGTGCTCAGAGAGGTGAGAAGTCCACAGATATGTGAAAGAGATGGTTCAGATGTAAGTGGAGGTGGTTGAGGAGTAGGAGAATGAGGAATAGCAAAGTGAGGTGGAAGCACCTTTTGTGCAATATCTGTGCAATATCAAAGGCTGCCTTAGTTAGCCATTGATCGTTGAAAAAATGGAGGCCTTTGCGTTCAATGTATGATTTGTTAAAATAAGGAGGATATTGTTTGTTTCCGCTGAAAGGAATGTTGAGGAAATCAAAAATTTTGGTGAGAAATTTGCCAAACGGAATGTTTCTTCGGTATCAGTAAGAAAGAGTTCCCATAGGGAACAAAAAAGATACCCAAAATCAAGAGGAATACCCTTGAAAACACAAAATTTTAAGTAAAGTTCATTTTTCCTGTCTCTTATACCCGTCAGTTGGCAATAACAGATTTGTGACAAGAGTGTACAGAATATTGAGTTCAGGAGCGAGCAATGTAGTTTTGGCTTCCGAGGCCTGTTTGAAATGGATGTTAAAAATAGCTCTAACTTCATCGATATCAAATTGACTATCATCAGCGGGCCATTTGTCTAACGAAAAGAAATAAGAGAAATCAGTGGGGTTTGAGACTTCACATGTATCAAAAATGGTGTTAATGATGTTTGATGAAATCTCAAGATCGGTGTTGTTAACACGAGAAGTGAGAGTGCGAACATTAGGACCTTTCTGAAGATTGGCCGTGAACTGAAGCACCATGTCATGATAGACAGGTAAATCAAGATGCACAAGATGACCCCAATTTTGTTTTTCAAAACAAGATTTGATAATGGGAAGATTATATTCATCAAATAGACTATGAGAAGTAGGACGTTGAACGATTATAGATTTACTTAAAAGGGAAGTATACCGTTTGGATGCCTTGGAATCGATAAATTTTGATAAAATTTGATTGGTGGAGACTTGAGGATTAGCTGATGATTCTCCTCGTACTGGAGCCTTCCCTTTAGTTTTCAACCCCGATTTGCTGTAGAGGAACCTCCGCGAGATTTCACCATTGTGATGGAAGAAAAAGAAAAGAGGAGAAAATTGAAATTTTTGAGGATTGGGGAGAATTTGAGGAAATGAGATGGTGGATGGGGGGAAATTAAAGATGTGATTTAGGTGAAAAGGGCTTTGGGTAGGATAATTTTCCAATCAATTTTGGAAGAGAGAGTGGGAATTTGGAGGGGGTGGTGGAGAGACAAATTTCACCTAGAGGGTTTTCGGGGGAGGTGGTGAGTCTGAAATGGGGAAGATGGACGGTTTTAATCAAACAGGGGCACCTTTCGGACGGCCGAACGTTTGGTATGTGTCCGATGAAGCGTCTGAAAGCCGAAGAACGGACAGCCGAAGGAGGAGCCAATGCATCCGAAGTTCTTTCGGATGATGGTGCGCGTCCGGAAGATTTCCAGAGAGTTTGGTAAAAAAAAAGAATAATGTTCGGACGATTATGAGCGTCCGAGAAGTAATAGAAGCTTTCGGACGATCCAGAGCGTCCGAAAGAATAGTTGTTCGGACGAAGAAGTGCGTCCGAACTATGAACCTATGCCAAATTTATCTGTAAAATCCCTGAACATTTTCTGAGTAATTCAAAGCGATCTAGAGCTAAGGGTTTTGTAAAAATATCATACCAATTGATCTGTAGTAGGCACAAAATCAACACGAATTTTACAAACAAGGTCTCTAATGAAATGATGCTTAACATCAATGTGTTTGGTTCTAGAGTGCATAACAGGATTTTTTGTGAGATTAATTGCACTAGTGTTGTCACACAATATAGGAACACAATAAAAAAATACACTAAAATCTTTCAGAGTATGTTTCATCCAAAGAAGTTGAGCACAAAAATTTCCAGCAGCAATGTATTCGGCTTCAGCCGTAGAAAGAGAAATAGAATTTTGTTTTTTGCTAAACCAAGACACAAGACAATTTCCCAGAAAATAACACATACCACTGGTACTTTTTCTATCAATTTGACATCCAGCAAAGTCGGCATCAGAATAACTAATCAAGTCAAATGTAGAGGACTTTGGATACCATAGACCAAAATCCATTGAACCCTTCAGGTATCTAAAAATCCTTCTAACAGCTATCAAATGCGATTCTTTAGGGCAAGATTGAAATCTAGCACATAAACGATTAGATAGCAAACATGATATCTGGTCTACTGGCAGTTAAGTAAAGTAGACTTCCGATCATACCACTATAGTGTTTTTCATCAACATTATTACCTTCTTCGTCTTTTGTAAGTTTGGTTGAAGTGCACATTGGCGTGCCAACTTGTTTGCAATCTTCCATTCCAAATCGTTTGAGTAGCTCTTTTGTGTACTTGATTTGTGTAATAAACGTTCCTTCCTTAGTTTGATGAACTTGTAATCCGAGGAAAAATTGCAACTTGCCCATCATACTCATCTCAAACTCTTCTTGCATCAAATGTGAAAAATCCTTACACAAACTTTCATTAGTTGCCCCAAAAATAATATCATCAACATAAATTTGAACGATTAACAAACCATTTGAATCCGTTTTTGTAAAAAGAGTGGTGTCAACTACACCTCTTTTGAATCCATTTTTTTATCAAGAACCCACTTAATCTTTCATACCAAGCTCTTGGAGCTTGTTTTAAACAATATAAAGCTTTGGAGAGAATTTGAAAACATAATTTGGAAGATTTTTATTTTCAAAGCCCGGAGGTTGTTCGACGAAAACTTCTTGGTCGATAAAACCATTTAAAAAGGTACTTTTGACATCCATTTGAAATAATTTGAAATTATTGAAACATGCAAATGCAAGAAACATGCGAATGGATTCTAACCTAGCCACGAGTGCAAAGGTTTTGTCAAAATCAATACCTTCTTCTTGAGCGTAACCTTTTGCAACAAGTCTAGCTTTGTTTCTTATGATTTCACCTTTGTCATTTAATTTGTTTCTAAAAACCCATTTAGTACCAATAACAGGATGAGAAGAAGGTCTTTCAACTAAGGTCCATACATTATTTTTCTCAAATTGACTAAGTTCATCTTGCATAGCATTAACCCAAGATTCATCACTCAAAGCAACATCTATATGTTTAGGTTCAATTTGAGAGAGTAATGCACAATTACTATTCAAAGGTTTATGAGAACGAGTAGTTACCCCATCGGATAGATCACCTATGATTAAATCTTGAGGATGACTAGAGACAAATCTCCAAGCTTTCGGAAGATCATTTTGAGCATCCTCATTCTTTTCATCATCAATTTGATGGTTGTTGACATCAACGCTTGATGTAATCTCTTGATGATCTTCATGAATAACGAGCTTTTCGAGCTCCTTTAAAATGCCTAAATCTTCACCTTCACATAAATTCTTTGAGATAACATCATTAGTTTCATCAAATGTAACATGCACAACTTCTTCAATCAAAAGCGTTCTTCTATTGTAAATTTGGTATGCTTTCTTGTCACTAGAATATCCTAGAAAAATTCCTACATCCGATTTTTTGTCAAATTTTCCAAGGTTTTCATTGATTTTTAAAATAAAGCATTTGCAACCAAAAACTTTGAAATAGCTCACAACGGGTTTTTTACAAAGTGAGTTCATAAGGAGTTTTATTTAAAGAGGATCTTAATAAAACTCGATTCATAACATAACAAGCCGTGTTAACCGCTTCATCGGCCCAAAAGTATTGTGGTAAGTCACATTCACTAATCCTAGTTCTAGCTGTTTCTTGAAGAGTCCTATTTTTTCTTTCAACAACACCATTTTGTTGAGGGACTCTAACAACCGAAAACTCATGAAAGATACCGTTGTGATTACAAAAGTCGGGAAAACCTCCAAATTTAAATTCGGCACCATTATCACTCCTTAGACAAAAAATTTTTGTATCCAATAAATTTTGAATTTTGGAAAACAATTTTACAAATTTTTCAAATGCTTCATTTTTGTGAACAAGAAATAATACCCAAGTAAACCTAGAATAGTCATCTACGATAACAAATGCATATTTGCAACCACCTAAACTAGCATATTGAGTAGGTCCAAATAAGTCTAAATGCAACAATTCTAATGGTTTATGAGTAGACACAAAATTCTTTGGTTTAAAAGAAACTTTGACTTGTTTACCAAATTGGCAAGCATCACAAATTTTATTTTTCAAAAATTTCAGTTTTGGCAAACTTCCTATATTCTCTTACCAAATCTTTCTTGGCAAGTTTTTCAATCAAATCCATATTAAAATGACAAAGTCTTCTATGCCAAAGCCAAGGATCATCTATGGAAGCGGTAAGACATTTTACATTGCTATTGCTAATTTTATCAAGATAAATCACATAAACATCATTGTGCCTAGTGCCCTTGAATAAAACAACACGATTTTTATCAAGGATAAGACATTCAAGCTTGGTAAAGAAAACATATAAATTTTTGTCACAAAGTTGACTAACACTTAATAAATTATAGTTCAAATTATCAACAAGAAGTACATTCTTAATCAAGGTTTCACCATTTTTACTTACATCACCAATGCCGATTGATTTTGCTTTGTTGTTGTCTCCAAAAGTGACTTTCCACTGTTTTTGGATGTAAGATTTGTGAAGAGAGAGGCATCACCCATCATGTGCCTTGAACATCCACTATCTATGAGCCACTTAGCATTGTTGGCGATGTTAAGTACCTGCACAATAAATCAGAACCAGAATTGATAACTTTTGGTACCCATGTTTTCTTGGGTCCATTTGAGTTAGTGAAATTGCTTTCGATCCATGCAACTTTCATTCCAAGTTTTTCATTCCTCTTGACATAACACATATTGTTAGCATGTCCATGTTCTTGGCAATATCTACAAATAATGCTTTTAATACCATATAAAGAGGATTTTGGTTTTACAATACATAAGTCATCCCTTCTAAACATGACAAAATTTTTGTTGATTGCTACATTTCTATTTCTTTTCATATCAAAAATATTTTCTTTCTTTCTAGTTAAAAGGGCATTCAAATCATCCATTCTTTTCTTCAAGGTGGCTTGTTCTTCCTTGACCTTTGATCTCACATGCATTCTTTTCTTCAAATCACGATTTTCTTGCGATAGCCTATTGTTTTCATTCACAAGTTTAGAGTTAGCATTCAATAAAGCATTTGACTTTTTAGCTAACTCCTTATTTCTAGCATATGATTCCTTTAAGCTATCATGTAATATTTTCAAAATGAAAGCTTCAAGATCATCTTCACCATTTTCATCATTAGAGTCATAGTTAGAATTTACCTCATCATCTCCGATGGCCATGAAGGCCATTTGTGCCGACTCTATTTCTTCTTCAACTTCTCCTTCGGAGTTGCAATCATCCCATGTGATTTGAAAGTTGTTGAATCTTGGTTTTCTTCCTTCCTTCTTTTTCTTGGAAGGACACTCATTTGCAAAATGCCCGAGTTGACCGCATTCAAAGCATTTTTTATTTTGCTTCTTCATTTCAAGCCTAGACTTCCCTTTGAAATTATTTGAATTTGTAGCTCCGCCTCTTCTCATTCTTCGTTTGTTGATGTAATGTTTAAGAAATCCTTTGGTGATGAGTGCAAGATCTCCTTCATCAAGATCTTCGTCTTCTAGATTGATGGAGTTGTTTTCATCTTCCTCTTGAGAGGTCTTTAAGGCAATACTCCTTCTTGGTCTTGCTTCTTCATCATCCACTACCTTGGCCTTTCGATGTGAACTTGAGTTCATAAGATGTAAGAGAATTGATTAGAGATTCAATAGGCATTAAATTTAAATTCTTGGCTTCCTCTATAGCAATTGTTTTGGCATCCCATTCTTTGGATAAAGCATTTTGGATTTTTCTATTTTTTTCACCCAACGAGTACTCCTTATTCAAGGCTTCAAGATCCTTTATAATGTCATTGAAGATGTAGTACAAAAGATGAGAACTATGTGGATCCATCTTCTTAGGACATCATAGATGTGTATAAGAGAAAGGATCTTGTTATAAGTTGCTCACGAACAAGAAGCTGCTTCTTCATGAATTTCCTTCAACTTATCACATATTTCTTTAGCGGAAATGCAACCCTTCACGCGAGTTGATTCATTTGCATCCAAGGCATTATATAACACATTCATGGCTTTTGCATTCAACGTCAAGTTTGCCTTGTCTTGTGGAGTGAGCTCATTCCTTGTCTTTTCTCTTCTTCTATTTGTGTGATCATCAATGATAGAAGCTTCAAATGTGACCTTCATTGACAACATACAACAAATCAATGTCAATAGATTGCAGAAATATTTTCATTATCTCTCCAACTAATAAAATTTGCCCCATTAAACATAGGGGGCCTAGTAACGGATTGACCCTCAAAAAATAGAGCATTGTTGGTTGCCATATTTCTTTACTCAAAAACAGTTTAAGCAATATAATGAGACCAAGCTCTGATACCAATTGTTGGTCCCAAAGCAACCTAAGAGGGGGGGTGAATTAGGTTTCTTAAAAAATACTTTAAGAAATATTGAAATTTTCAAATTAAATGCAGATATAACAAAATCAATAGAACAGTAAAGTAAAGAGAGAAAAATTAAACAATCAATACTTCCAAGCTAGCAAGCTTGAAGTATCAAATCTCTTGAATGCTTCACACACTTGGTGAGCCAATAATCTTTACAAAGTTGGGAAGTTCTTGATCACACCAAAACTCTTTTAGTTGAGCCAAGAATCTTACTTACAACCACACTTTTATACAAGATGGATCTATCGCTCCACTCAAAGTTGAATTACACTCATAATTGCACACTAATACAACAAAGCACTATAGTCAATTTGCACTCAAATTACTCTTTTCTAAGGCTTGTATTCAATGTATTAGATGATCTTTTCAGGTTATTAAAGCACCTATTTATAAGAGCAATAAATAGTGGTTTCAACTACTTCCTAACGGCTAAATAATAAATGCACAAAAAATAGCCGTTGGGGTTTCGGACGTCCGAGAAGTATTAATGCGTCCGAGGCAGCATTTGATCTTCTTTCAGTTTTGTTGAGAAGATTCGTTCGGACGTCCGTGCATACGTCCGTTCCTTCGTCCGATAGAGGTTTCGGACGGTCTGAGCGTCCGAAAGAGAGGCAGTAGGATCCCATTCTTTCTGCCAGTTCGTTTACGATGCAATGCGTCCGAGGAGTTTTGACCTAGTTCGGACGGTTCTGTGCGTCCGAAAGATCTGTTCCTGCAAAAGCTTGTTTTACAGAGTTAAGTGTTTATGTCATCAAAAAAATAGACAGGTTTGGAAAACATAAAAAAGAGGCTGAACAAGAGGTCAAAAGTAAGGAAGAAGCTCTTTCGCTACACCACAGCCAAAGTAACCAAACTGTATTAGCTCACGCACAAGCTATTCACATGAGGTGTCTTGCAGAAGAAGAAACCTTTTGGCAGCAAAAAGTGGAGATGAAATGGCTGAAAGAGGGCGACAAAAACTCCAAATTTTTTCACTCTACTCTTTTGGCCAAAAGACAAAGATTGCGCATCTCCAAGATTAAGGTTGATGGGGATTGGACGGAAAATATGCAGCCAATTGAAGGTGAAGAATTAACTTCTTTCAGGAGCTCTCGACTTCCAACAATTCTGCTGCCATAGACCTCTCATTACTCGACCATCTCACATGCAATGTCTCAGATGAGGACAATTAGCGCTTATTAACCGAGTTTTGAAAAAAGAAGTTGATGATGCAGTGTTCTGCTACTCTTTAACTTTTCTCTCACTAAAACATAACAACCATAGTCATCCTCCTGCTCGACCACCCTCGGCTATGGCCAAAGAGGAACCCCTCCAGTCCTCGGTTGAAGGAAAAAAGAAGTCCTTTGCAGATGTTCTCAAGGGTAAGATCATTCCCTAGAACCAATACAACAGCCGGATCGACCATTGAAGATGCTTCAATCGTACAAAGGAGAGCCAGCCATATTTTTCACTGAAGAAGAAGTTCAGAGGCTAGCTGCCCCATTTCGATTCACTTTGGTGGGAAACTTCCCACGAGGCGAACCCAACATGGAAACAATGAGGAAGGGTTTCCAAACTATTGGTTTCAAAGGTGATTTTTTAGTTGGTTTTCTCGACTATAAGCATTTGCTCATTCATTTTGCCTTGGATGAGGATTATCTTTGCTTTTGGCTCAAGAACACGTGGTTTATCAATGGCTTCTACATGCGTGTTCTCAAATGGCATCCTCTAGAAATTCAACCATCAATAATGCCCATATGGATTACATTTGAAGGTCTACCAGCACCTTTCTTCATAAAGCAGAATGCAGCCTTTAGCCTTGCACAAGATGTTGGCACTCCCTTAAAGCTAGATATGGCCACAGAGAATTTCACTCGACCAAACACAACCAAGGTGTGCGTGGAAGTGGATCTATTGGCCACCCTCCCTTTGAGAGTTTGGCTAGGCATTGGAAACAATGGAAAATGGCAGAAGATCAGCTATGAGGAAATTCCAGACTATTGCACAAAATGTCACAAGATGTGCCAGAGTTCAGTTGATTGTTTTGCTGGGCCAAAAATGCAAAAAGAACACACGACTCCCTCCAAAGTTGCATCCAAAAAAGAATGAAACAATTCAATGGCAACCTATTAAAAAGAACGTAGTTGGTCCTTCGGGAGTGGCTTGTGACAATGCTCAAGAAGATGTCTCTACCGATCATGAAGAAGCAACAAGTTTGGAATTGCAAGGCAATCAAATAATGGAATAACAAATAGTCACTAATGCAGCTGAGCAGTCGAGGATGGAGAAACAACACAAGCAGGACCACGAGGTTTAGTGGAGGAGACACCAATGGTGGAGCTATTGAGGGCTAAACTAGTAGGGGCAGATTTGGAATTTCACCCCTCTGGAGGTGCACCAACTAGAACCCCCCAAAATTTGGGAGTTGAAAATTTGATCCCCTTGGATCAAGAGATTGAAAATTCAAATTTGAATTCTTTAGTAACTAATTTGGTTGGGGAAGGATTAACCAATTCAAATCCGATAAAATCTCCTCAAAATCCTCACATTCAAATTTTAAGGGAGCTCTCCAAGGATGATTCTTCCTTACCACATGCAAAATTCATGCAAGAAATGCCATGCTACTTCTCTGAAAATGAGGAAGAGTCCCATGCACTCGAATTAGATGATGGAGAAGAACCACCGCTATTGGAGGCGTCACCAAATGCATGGCTGGACAGTAAGGCTAAGCAGAAAGCAAGAAGAAGAATAAGATTATACAACATGCCTAGGAGTATTCGAACATGGTCCAAATCCATCCTCATCTCACCTTCTAACCCAGATAGGCCCTCATAAATGGTTAGTATGTTAGTGTGGAACATAAGGGGGGTGGCCAACAAACCCTCAATTCCTAGAGTAAAGTTGCTGGTAAGAGATCATAAAATAAAGATCCTAGCCTTATTAGAACCAATGGTGGATAAGGTCTGGATCAATTTTTTTGCACACAAATTAGGTTTTGATCATTGCAAATCAAACCCAAATGGCCAAATTTGGCTATTTTGGAATAAAGAAGTTATCTTAACGGATTTTTTCATGTATGACCAATTGTTTCATGTTTCAATTTCTTCGAGTCTTAGCAACATGGATGTACTAGCATAATTTGTGTATGCTAAATGAACAAAGGTGGAAAGAAGGAAGCTATGGACGAAAATAAGAGCTGCCCAGAGCACAACATCTACTCCGTGGATAGTTGGAGGTGATTTCAACACCATATCAATCTCTGATGAATACAAAGGGGGTACGAGCACCCTAGATTACAAAGGGATGAAGGAATTCAATGAATGCTTATTCGACTGTGTTCTGTCTAGACCTGGCCTTCCAAGGATGCAAATACACATGGATGAGGAATAGATTTGGAAATGCGGTGTGGAAACGGTTGGACAGGATTGTTTGCAACTATGCCTTTCTCTTGGCTACTCAACAACTCACGGTTGACCATCTTTTAAAAACTTGCTCAGATCATTCACCACTTCTCCTCAAGTTGTCCAACACATCAAAAGCAAGGCCAAAATCCTTTAAATTTTTAAATATGTGGTTTAAGCACCCAAATTTCGTGCAGGTTGTAGAAGCTAATTGGCAACTCCATTGCGTTGGAGATCCCTTGCAAGTTCTAGCTAGCAAATTCAAGCGCCTGAAGGCAGACCTTAGAAATTGGATTCACACAATTTTTTGAAATGTGTTTTCCAAAGTCAAAGAAGCTGAGTAGGATGTCATACAAATGGAAGCCACTTTCTTGTAAACTCCGAGCCAAGCCAATCAACTATCCTGGGCTCACTCCCAAGCACTTCATACCAAATGCCTAGCAAAGGAAAGAAATATTTTGGAGGCAAAAATCTGGATTGAAATGGTTGAAAGAAGGAGATAAAAACTCAAAGTTCTTCCACTCCTCTCTGCTGGCCAAACGACAGAAGCTAAGCATCTCAAAAATAAAGGTGGAAGGTTCTTGGAATAGGGGTGACCACGGTTTCGGTTCCGAAATCGGAATCGTCAGAACTGGACCGCCGAAAATCGGCCGTTCCAGAACTGGAATCGGGTAAATTAAAAAAAGAAAAGAAAAAAAGAGTCAATGAATGACCGTTGGTGTAGCTGCCAAGGCAGTGATGGCACATCAGCACACCAACAGTCATGTGATCGTTGGAGACTTGGAAGAGGAAACGACTATAAGCTATTTCCTTTTACTTTTTTTTTTATTTTTTATTTTCAAAATTTATGAATAAATACCTCTTCTTCTTACTATTTTCAACACACAATTCTCTCAATGCAATCCCTCTCTCATTCTCTCAAATACTCATTTTTTTCACAATCTCTAATATTATTTATCAATTTCTATTTCTATTGTCTTTATATTTATAATTTCAATTTATTTCTTATTATACAATTTTCAAGTGTCATTTATTTTCTTTAAATTTCATAAATTCTATTAGTTATTTTTTTATAATAATTTTTTTTTCAAAATTTCAAATTACTTTTTCTAATGGATAGTCAAAATTCCAATGAAATTTTTATTAATCTTGAAGATAATGTTGAAATAACTCTCGATTCCTCAAGTAAATCAACAAAACCTCCTATTTTTATGGCTCCAAAGGCCGAAATGTTTACAAAACATTTTACAAAAAAATTAGATAACGAAGGGAATCCTACGAATGTAGTGTGTAATTATTGCAAGGCTAGAATTCTACAGTTGGAAAAAAGGAAGCGGATACGGAACACTTGTCGAAACACTTGACAAAGGACCATCCGACGAAATTCGGCATTGACAAGACGCAATCTCAAAGGAACATCCGACGGATACAGAACACTAGCGAAACACTTGACAAAGGAACATCCAACAGATACGGAACACAACTAGCGAACAACTTGACAAAGGAACATCCGACACAAAATCTACATTTGACATATAAATAAAATATATTTTTGTTTCTCATATTAACTTGTATTATAACTTATTTTATTTTATAATTTTAAAATTTTGAAATCTAAACCGGGATCGGAACCGGACGGGAACCGGAGAATTGGCCAGAACCGGCTCCCACGGTTCCGGTTCCGGTTTCGGTTTCGGTTCTATCTTTTTTTGGAACTGGAATTGGCGGTTCCGGAACAGTGGACACCACTATCTTGGCCGGATGACATGCAAAGTTTTAAAAATGAAGGCGTTGCTTACTTCCACAACCTTTTAACTGAGGACATTTCCTTAAGGATTGATCACAGGCTACTAGATAACATCACAGAATCGATCACAAGGGATGATAATCAACTTTTTTGAACGGAGCTCATCAATCCGAATTAAAAGCGGTAGATTTCTCACTTAATCTAGATGGAGCTCCAGGAATTGATGGATTCAATGGAGTATAGCTGTCTCTTTCACCACTTGCTGGAACATCATCTACCAAGACATTTTCTTTGCTGTAAAAGCGTTCTTGAACGGAGCCAAGCTTCCAAGGGCCTTCACTAGTACAATCATTGCACTCATCCCCAAATCCGCCAACCCTTCCACTTTTAATTATTTTCATCCCATAAGCCTTGGTACTTACTTTAATAAAGTTTGTACCAAAATCTGGCAAATAGGCTTTCTCATCTCTTGTCTAAAATAATATCTCCTGAGCATGTAGCTTATATGCGTGGGAGAGAAATTGCAGATAACATTCTACTTGTGCAGGAGATGGTGGATTTTCTTGAAAGGAAAACACGTGAGGTAAACATGCTCATCAAACTCGACCTCACCAAAGCTTTTGACGAGCTCTCATGGACATTCCTCTATGCTATTAGGCGTAAGTTTGGCTTTGCAGAAGAATGGATATCTTTGGTGCGGAATATACTTGAAAATTGCTGGTTTTCTATACTCATCAATGGAGTGCCAAAGGAAAGATACTTCAAGTCATCAAGAGGAGTTCGACAAGGTGACCCCTTTTCGCCCCTTCTTTTCATTATAATGCTACAGGCTTTCTCTCAAGGACTACGAAAATATTTCCAAATGGGCAAGATATTGGAGTTCTCTTGGCCTAAGAATTGTCCAGCCATAACCAACCTAGCTTTTGTAGATGACGTTGTGTTATTCACAAGAGGCGACCTCAAATCCATCAAGAATCTAATAGATTTTTTCACTATATTCGAAATCTCATTTGGACAGCTCTGTAACAAGGCCAAAAGTTCATTGTACATGCAAAAAAAAGCTCCAACAAGAAGGATTCGGAAGATACAAAATTTAACAGGCTTCACGTGAAAATTCATGCCAATCCTATACTTGAGAAAATTACTTCTCGGATACACAGCTGACAAACAAAATTCCTATCACTAGGAGGCAAGTTAATTCTCATTAAGCATGTCCTTAATAGCATTCCAATGTACCACATGATTATTCTAGCTCCACCAATCAATGACAAGTGATCATTAAGGAACTGGAGAAGCAATTCTCCAATTTCTTTTGGAGGGAGAAGGAAAATTAGCACAAGCACCATTGGATTTCTTGGAGCACCATTTTCCAACCAAAAAGTACTAATGGCCTCAGTATTAACTCTCTCACAAAAGTGGTTAATGGATTTATCACCAAGCTGTGGTGGAAATTCGGCAAAGAAGATTCTCTGTGGAGTAAATTCATAAAAGGGAGGCACCTAAGGGATAGTGGTCATCCCACTTTAATTGACCCAAATCCGAGGGACTCATTCACACGAAAAAGAATGCTCATTGCATGAGACTATGCTGAAAATCACATGCTATTTTTGACTAGGGATGCAAGTTGCTCCTTTTGGTATGACAAGTGGTTGACAAAGGGCCACTATTTCAACTTTTTGAACAAGTATATAATGGTTATGTCAGGGTTTCGCAAGTTTGGAGTGCAAATAAATGGGACCTTTCCATGCTAGACACAATATATTCCAATGAGGATCATCACTGCGGAACATTGGGAAACTTCTTGAAGATAAAGTGCTTGTGTTGAAGGAAGAAACATATAGATTAGTATGGATGCTGTCCCTGAACGGAACCTTCTCCATCTCTTCCATATTCTCACTAAGAGCAACCTCATTCACAAGACAAATGATTTGGGACGATAGAATCCAACCTAAAATTTCAATTTTCATGTGGCCTTTGTTAAATAACCGCCTATCCCTAAATGATGCTTTTGCAAGAATCGGCTACTCTATGGTTTTCAAAGTGCTATTTTTGTAATAACATTGAGACAGCCAATCACTTATTTGTGGAGTGTGAAATGATACGGCCAATATGGATGTTTTTTGAGAATTGCATGGAGCTGGCTTTTCTAGCAACAAACTACATTCTGGACAAGCTAAACTCATGGTGGTGGAACTCATCAAGCTTGGCTGCAATTGGTATTCTACATAAAATTATATCGAGTTTTATATACTGGTTTGCATGAAAAGCAAGGAACAAGCTTATTATTCTATGATGAACAACGGGTTTCACCCAGAGAATTATCACGGAAGTTTGTTTCCACTTGAAGGTATTTCATTTGCCAAACCCTTCAAAAGGATGGGAGAAGTTGATGAGATGTTATTCACTCAAGGAGTCATTCACCAACTCATACAAAATAAACCAAGAAAAGCAATATCAATTTGCTGGTCCTGCCCTCCTTGTGGTATATATAAGTTGAATGTGGATGGAGCTTCAAAAGGCAATCCGGGGATGGCAGCAGGAGGTGGCATTATTCGGGATCACAATGGATAGATTCTCATGGCTTTTTGCAACTTTTATAATCAACAAACTAATTCGCAAGCAGAAGCATTGGCGCTGAGTGATGGGCTCAAGCTATGTGGAAAACTAAGACTTCAGCAAGTTGAGGTGGAAATTGATTCGCAAGTCCTAGTAACATCCTAAACGGCCAAGCACGAATTCCATGGAGTATAAACTTCCAAATTCAATTCATTTATGATTTTGTAAAAGACAAATGTTTTAATTTCACTCATGTATTTAGAGAAACCAACCAAATAGCCGATTGGTTTGCAAATGAGAGCATTAGGTCAAGAACATTTGTTGAGTACTCCAAAGATTCAATCCCTAGCTTTGTAAAAGGATTTCTGTCTTTGGATGCAAAGGGGCTGCCCTTATATCCGTCATTGTAAAGCTTAATGTCCTATCAATAAAATTCACCTTCACGGGTGCTTGATTAAAAAAAAATGTAGGGTTGGTTCAGATTAATGGAGTTGTATAGCTTTTGCAAGAAGTTGTGTGATTTCTGTAAACCCTAGACTAATAAACCCTAATTGAAATTAATGGAGGATTGAATAAGATATTTGGTTGGATTGACTATTGACAAATAAACACTAGAGCTTTATTATCTTGATTCAATCTTAGTTTCTTAGTTTGGTTAATTTATTTTTTTTTCCATTTACAAAATTCACTATAATTCTCGAGTTAATTGGATAGAGTTGAAAGTGTGTCAAATTGGCACTTAGCTAGACTATCGAGCCCAGTCTTTATGGGAATGATCTATACTTTATTATTCTATTACTTGAATGATAAGTGCACTTGCGTATGATTCATACCCAATAGGAATTGGCTTTACTGCGGTGATAACTGATCTTCAGGTCATAATCCTTTTATAGTTCCAACCATCTACGATACCTCATGTTGAGCTCTTTCTGTGTAAACAAATATTTTAGTCTGTTGTGGTCAGTAAACACCTCACATTGATTCTTGTGGAGATAGTGTCCCCAGATCTTCACGACAAATACAATGGCTGCTAGCTCTAAGTCATGAGTTGGATAGTTTTGCTCATAAGGCTTCAACTGTCTCAAACCATAATCAATGACTCTACCATTCTGCATCAGTACACAACTAATGTGGACTAAGTATAGAACCAAGTAAACACTCAACCAAACAATAAAAATCTCCTACATATACTAAACTACCATCCAGACACCAACAAGTATACATGAAAGATAGGTAGTAAGTGGTAAGGAGATCGTCCAATCTTCCATGAGGATTTATCTCAACAAATGGTACCAAGGCATTCGAGATATACCTACTATTTAGAATTATTTTTTATTTGGCTAACCACCAGTACCTTGGTGGGGGAGAGGCGCCACTTCCAGATGTTATTAAAAAAATGAAGGTGAATACAAGGAAAGGGACATAGAGCCTTAACCTCCAGCAATGTGAAAGGTTTTCAAAGACATTAAACCCTTTGAAACCATGAAAAAAGAATTACAAATTGCATAGTCTAAAGTAGCTAAGGCCAATACTATCCAATCTAGCTATTCCTCGTACTCTACTAGGAATGGAAGTAGCATAATAGACTTTGAGCAAAGAGTTAGTATGAGATAGGCTTGCAAGGAAATCCGCTGCTGCATTAACCTCTCGATATATGTGTTTAATACTATATAATTTTGGAATTTAAGAATACCTTAATCCTTTGGACTGTACTATCAATGTGCCAAGGAACTGCTATAACACCCTGAATGCTTTTATATAGTGTAAGGGAGTCTGCTAATATAAGATTTCAATCTCAATGAAGTCCAAATTCTTTTCCAAGCAAAGCTGAATTCTGTCCAATAAGGCATAAGCCTCGGCTTCCAGGACACTGCAAGAGCCATAATAATTAGAAAACCTAAAGATGATATGACCCTCATGGTCCTAGAGAATACCTCTCCCTAAAGAAGAAGTAAGATTTTGTATAGAAGAGCCATCTGTATTAAGTTTAACCCATTCTTGGCCGGGACGTATCCAATTGAGCCTTTGGAATTATCTAGGCTTGGTAGGTATTGTGGTAGAGAGAAAATATGAAGACAACCAATGCATATCGCACAAACAAGTCGTACCCAATGGAAATGCTTGGAGGATCAATCTCAACTCAGCAAGTACATTGGCAATTATTAATTTTGGAGTGAGGGAAGAGCCTTCGTATTTTACCAAGTTTCTGGTTTTCCAAAGGTTCTAGCAAATAATGGAGGGATTAACTTGTAGAGGACGCCAACAAAGGTAGAAGGTGATAAGTTCATAATTGTGCTATATTTTATGTGTCATTTAACATGTTTTTATGTGTTGTAAGAAAGATTTGAGTTATTATTGAGCTTAATTTGGTTATTCATAGTTTTTGTAGGGTTAAAGTGAAAAAGGGCTGAAAAAGATGGGTAGAGATGAAAGAAAATGCTAAGTACGGAACAGGCAGGAGTATGAAGTCATTTTGGACGGTGTTTCGTATTTCATTCGTAACTTCTGATCATAAGCTCCAATTAAGGTGATTTAAGATGCATTGGAAATCTAAGGCAGAGAGCTACAACTTTCATGTTTTGTACTTTCTCAAATTCCACAAGCATCTTGGCAAAAATCGAAGTTGAAGGTGGAGCACAATTGTAAATCCAGCGCACATGCGCTGCGTCCAAAAGAAAGAGTTATAGGTTAAGTTCGAGCGTGCATGCGCGCAAAGAACTCTGCGCATGTGCGCGGAAGACAAAAGAGCAAAGAGAGGTTCTGCCTCGCGCGCACATGCACGTTAAGACCATGCCAGCGCATGTGTGCTGAAGGCAGCAGGGTGGCGGGAATTAGATTTTTGGCATGTTCCTTCGCACGGTTGGACTCTCTTTTTTCCCCGATTTCACGTTCTTATTCGTAGGCATTAATTGTAGCCCTAATACTCATTATAAATACCCCATTTAGGGTGAGAGAAAGGAAGATCGACACTTTTATTTTCTACCTTTATCAAGGGTTTTCAGCAGTAGAAAATTCTTCTTTATTCTTTCATGGCACTTTGTGCCTAAACCCTTTTCTTGGTTGAGGGATTTGAAGCCATGGTCAATTCTACAAAGTTGTGAGACTTCTTGTGCTTGAATTACTCAATTTCATGACAAGTATTGATTATTTTTCTGTAATTTAACTTATTATTGCTTCAGAATACTAAGTTATTAGAATTAATCTACTGCTAGATTGTTTTAACCTCGTGTGCTTAATTCAATCTGTGAAACAACTAAATTTGATAATTACTAGATTATTGTTATTGAATTTAGGGAAATTAATCACATCTAATTGGCATAACTGCATGTGTTTATGTTTAATTAGCCTAATTGTTCTTGTTGATTTTAAAGCTTCTATTAATTAATCTTTGGCGTGTGTCTGGGTTAAATTAATAGTTAGGGTTAATTGGATCGCGTGTTGGAAATTAACCAACTTTAGAAAGAAATAAGAATCAACTTTGAATTGGTGTTCATTCGGGTTAATTCTTCAATTAGTGCTTGATATAAAATTGAAATATCTTGTGTGTCAAGGATCGAGTAGTGACATTGACCTGGTGGATATGACCAAAACCAAGACTTTTCTTATATCGAATTTTCTTCAATTATTTTCTTGTTTTAGTTTTAGTTTAAAAGAATAGAAAACCCCCCCTTTTTTCCATTTAGCACAAGAATAAACTCCATTATCTATGGGACGTCATGTACTCACCACCACTACATATTGAGAGTTGTTAATTTTGGGTGCCTATGACAGCATTGCAACTTGACATCATCATTTTGCATCACCAAAATTCGCACGCATTTGCGCAGTTGCCGGGGAGCGGTTTGAATTATTTTTGTGCTAGCTGTTTCAGTTTTTCTTTTCTTTCTTTTTATTATTATTCTTCTGGTTATTGTGTATGCTTGTGACTCGGTCTGCTGGACAAGTTGAATTCCAATTTGATCCGAAAATACAGAGAACATTACGCAGATTGGGAAAAGAATTAAGAGAACGACAGTTAAGGGAAGAACAACTGTTTAATTTTATCTTTGCAAGTGATAAGAAAGGTTAAGGGCAGATGAACATGGTGCAACGGACTTTGAGAGAATTAGCAATGCCTACTTTACATCAACAACCTTTATGCATTACGTATCCAGAATTAGATGCTAATGTTACATTTGAATTAAAATCTGGACTAATCCATTTGTTACCTTCTTTTCATGGATTACCAGGTGAAGATATGAACAAGCATCTTAAGGAGTTCCATATGATTTGCACAAGTATGAGACCCATCGGGGTGTCAGAGGAGCATATCAAGTTGAAAGCATTGTGGTTCCTCCGTTCTCGCTCAAGGATGAAGCAAAGGATTGGCTGTTCGATTTACCTTCGGGTAGTCTCACAACTTGGGAGCAGATGAATAGACTATTCTTGGCTAAATATTTTCTAGCGTCTTGAACTACAAATATTCACAAGAAAATTTGTGGCATCAGGCAGATCAATGATGAATCCTTGTACGAGTATTGGGAGCGCTTCAAGAAATTGTGTGCAAGCTGTCCACATCATCGGATAAGTGACTCCTTATTAATTCAATACTTCTATGAAGGTTTGTTGCCGAACGAAAGGAATATTGTCGATGCCGCAAGTGGAGGGGCGTTAGACAATTTGACCATAGATGCTGCTTGTGAGCTTATATCGAATATGGGCGTGTGTTCTCAAAAGTTCGGGACACGCCGTGATCAACCTCTCAAACGTGGGAATGAGGTAAATGTTTCATCTTTAGAACAACAAATGGCTAGTTTGAGTTCTTTTATTCGATAGTTTGCTTCAGGTACCACACCGACTGTCGCGGCTGTCACAACCATGTGGTATTTGCTTCAATGAGGGACACTCGATAGATATGTGCCCCACAGTACAAGACGAAGGCCAAGAACAAGTAAATGCAGCGGGAGGATTCTCAGGACAACCACGACCAAATTACGATCCCTACTCGAACACGTATAATGCTGGATGGAGGGATCATCCTAATTTGAGATACGGGAATCCAGCACAACCTCAGCCTCAACAGAATTGGCAGAACATCCAACCATACAGGCCGCCATTCGCTCAAAGACAACAAGCCAATTTGAATAATCTATCTGGTAAGTCTTTAGAGGAATAGGTAAATATTTTAACCGATAATACTATTCAATTTCAGTAGGGTACCAAGGCTAGAATTCAGCAGTTGCAGCATCAAATGGGACAAATGGCTACCGTGATTAGCAGGTTGGAAGCGTAGGGCTCCAGGAAGTTGCCGTGTCAAACTATCATCAACCCCAAGGAGAATGTGAGTGTAATTAAGTTGAGGAGTGGTAAAGAGGTGTCATTTGAAGTGCAACGTAAAATAGTTCCTGAAAATATTGGGGTCGAGAAGAAGGAGACCAAAGTTGAAGAAGAGGTTGTCCCATACGAGAAGAAAAGTAGCAGCAGTGAAGATAAAAATGTTCCTGTATGGCCTGAAGATAAGCCCGAACCCCCATTCCCCGAGGCATTGAAAGAGTTTTCAGAGGAGGATCCCGACAAAGAGTTGTATGATACATTTCGTAAGTGCGAGGTAAATATTCTTTTATTAGACGCTATTAAACAAATACCTCGTTATGCTAAGTTTTTGAAGGAATTGTGTACCCACAAACGAAAGAAAAAAGAGAAGAATGTTAGAAAGGTAGAGGGTAGGAGGAATGTCTCGTCTATTATTCAAAAATCTCTACCTGAAAAGCTTAAAGACCCAGGTATGTTCTCTGTTCCTTGTAAGATAGGAAATACGCACTTGGAAAAGGCCATGCTGGAATTAGGTGCATCTATTAACGTAATGCCATATTTTGTCTATGATGCATCCACAGAAAGTAGGACCATTGAGTACAATTGGTGTGGTAATTCAGCTAGCTGATAGATCTTTAGCCTATCCTAAGGGAATTGTAGAGGATATCTTAGTTCAACTGGGAAGTCTAGTTTTTCCTGCTGATTTTTATGTTCTAGAAATGGAACAAGGTGATTCCAATGCTCCTATTTTATTAGGAAGACCATTTCTAACTATTTCCCAAACTAAGATAGATGTTCTTAATGGCACTCTTAGTATGGAATTTGGTGATTCAAGTGTTAAATTTAGCATTTATGATGATGTTGAATAGACTGACCATACTAAACTTGTTTCTGTAATTGATGTGTGTAAGCTTCCAATACAGCAAATTCATGAAAATACCAATAATTAGGAGGTCGACACGAACCGTGAAGAACATCTAGAGGAAAAGAATAAGGACATGTTTCAGGAAACAAGTAATGGAGGTCCTAATGCTTTACCGCTTTCTAACGAGAAATTGAAGTTATCTGTTGTGCAGGGAACAATTTACAACTCTAGGATTACAATCGCCTTCCTGGTCACCTTAAATACATATGTTTGAAGGATAAGGAGAGGGTGATAATCTCAAGTCAACTTAGCAACTCGCAAGAAGAGCAACTTGTTGGGGTTCTAAAAGGGCAAAGAAGATTGAATCCATCATTTGTGAAAACAGTGAAGCGAAAGATCCTTGGACTCCTTAACATGGGAGTTAATTGATTGGTGAAAGAGTATCACGTCGAGCCAACGAAAGTAAACAAAGGCACTGCATAGGAGGAAACCCATGTCCGTTTCAATTTTATTTTGTTATTTAATTTTTGCAACTTTATTTTTACTTATGTTTGTTTAAAAGGACAACATATTTTAATTTCGTTGTTAATTGGGAAATTGATTGCATTAAGAGGCTAAATGATAAGAATGGTCCTTTGAAGTTTATGTGTTTTATGTGAGTGATTTAGGGTAGAATGTTTATGTGTTAAATTTAATAAATAAAAAAGTAATTTTTGTTCTGCTTCAAGCGCACACATGCGTGCTAAGAGCCCAGCACATGTGCGTTGAGACCGCTTAGAATTTTGGCTTCTGCCTTGCGTGCACATGCGGGCTGAGGAAGCACCGCACGTGCGCGCGAAGGGACATAAGGAATATAACCGTTCCAAATCCCATTTGTTTCTTCACATTCCTCTTCTCTTTGAAATTCCTCTTAAACCCTCAAATCCCCCACTCCAAGTTTTCCAAAACTCACCCCAATTCCATCAATTTTATACCCATATTTCTTCTTCCTTAAGGGAAAATCAAACCAAGGTATGAATTTCTCTCTCTTTCTACAATTTTTCCTCATGGGTTTCAATTAATTTTCAAGAATATTTTGAGGGTTTTTTTTTATTCTGTGATTGATGAAATCTCATATGGATTGAATTTAAAACATAAATTTGGTGTGATTATTGTATGGATTATTGATTGAGGATGAACTGCATGTTCATAATATACACAAAAAGTTCCTCTTTCTTTATCCATGCCTTATGTTCGATAAAATGACGAACTCAATGAATAAAAATGTTCAAACACAAGACATTGGTGCACGAATTTATTTCCTAGACCATTGATTATGCCATGTGAATTCTTTCTAATTAGTTTTCATGCATAGGAATGTTCATGCATTGTATATAAGCCTTAGTTTTAGGCATTATTTTGCTTGGATTTTCTTGTGTACTCTAAGGCTTATGATTTGGGGGAATGGGTTTTTATTTAAGTGTGGGGTGTTGTAATTGTTTGTTTGGGCTTTATGATGCATGTTTATGTGTTACAGGAATGGGATGAACAGAAAAGAAAACAGCCACAGGCAAGGGTACCGAAGAATCCTCATCATCCGGGGCTCCACAACCAAGAGTTGGTGGCGGGTTACAGTTTTTAACTGCGGCAGCCAAACAGAAATTTGACAATGATATCTCAAAACGGGCTGCAATTAAAGAAAGAGGCATACAAGTTCCATTGGCAAGGGTGCCCGAAATCAAGTTAGCCCTTCACAATCGTGGATGGGAGCTTTCCACTTCATTCGACTCTCATAGATGTTGTCCTTTCGGTGGTGTGTGAGTTTTATTCTAATTTTGATCATTATAGCTCCACCAGAATATATGTACGGGGAAAAGAAGTGGATGTCTCTACCAATGAAATCAACAGAGTTTTGAAGGTCACTCGTGTTCGTAACGATCAATGGCCCAACACCCGTAATGCTAACGTAGAGCTTCAACAGATCACAAACATTCTTTGTGATGGAGACGTGGACTGGACTTTTACGGCAAATATCAGGACGGCTCAGTATTTCCACGTGAACAAACTTAAGCTAGCATGGTTTATCTGGTTTAAATTCCTTTGTGGCCGCCTTCTATCGGTAAACCATCTCACCCATGTCACTATGGAAAGGGCCAAATTGCTGTATTGTATTGCTATCGGGAAAGTCATAGATGTCGGTCAGCTCACACGTCAACAAATCTGCTACTCCGCTACCAGTAGGCAATCGAGATTATGGTTTCCCCATCTGATTACGACTCTATGTTTGGAAAGTGGTGTGGTGATTGAGCCTTCTGACGAAAAATTGAGGCCAGGCCAGATGATTGCAAAGGAGGGTATATGAGCTCTGGTTAAACGCACTCGGTCCCAAGCTTCTACGTCACAAGTAGAGGAAGCTGATGATTTAGATGATGAGCTGGTACCTACTCCACATCAATCGCAGGAGGAGCTTCTACATCAAATCTTAGCAGAACAACAGCGGATGGGCCAACATTTTGATTCTTTTATGCAATATTAGTTTACATGGCAGCAGACCATGAAAGCTCGTCAGATGGCCAGAGAGTGGGGAGAGGACCCTTCTACATTTCCTCCCTTTCCTCATTTTACACAAGATTTGGGGCCCCATGCGCCTTGATTTGTTTATGCCTATTTGTTGGGGCATTTTCTTTGTTTGATATTTATCATCATTCATTTCCTAGACTGTATTTCCATTCATTCTTGTTAGTTAGGTTTCATTTTAGTTAGTTAGTTTCATTTTAGTTAGGTTAGATTTATGTAATCGTGTCAGGTTTCGTTTATTTTTAGTTGTGTATTCCCTTAAGGGAGTAAGTTTTTCTTGATTATTGTAGGATTCTTTTCTACAATTTTCTTGTTTTTCTTATTGTCTCAAGGGAATTATTTATTTGTTTTGTTCTGTTTTGTTTAGTGTCTACTCCAGCTTTCATTCATGACAAAGGGATATTTATAGCGGATACTGCTTCAAATATGAATTAAATCCAAAGAAGCTTTATTTTTTCCCATTTTATGCTTTTATTTTTGCATTGAGGAAATGCTTATTTTTAATTGCTTCGAAAAGTTATTTGGATTGTTTAGTTGTTTGGTGTATTTTGCTCAATTTTGCTGTAATATTTTAACTTTTCCGTTGATATGAGAGCTTGTCAAAATTTTTGTGGATTCATTGACCATTTTTTAGAATTTTTCAAAAATTTTTGCTTAACGTATTTTTTTTCATTTTTCTGCATATTAATCTTTAATTGAACCATGGATGAATGAATAGTCGGTGTTAATGATTTTCCATTCATGATTTTCAAGATTTTTTAGCACTAAGCCATACTTTAATTTTTGATTTGGGATATTTAGAGCAATTTATCTAGACTCAATTATGTTGCATCTGAAAAACTCACTTTATTACATTTTCGAAGCTAATTCTTAGACTACCCGATTTAGTTTAAAAATGACGGTAGTGCCTTTTTCATTTGTTGAGCCTTTCTAGCCAACTATTTTAACAATTTATTTCTAAGTACCTTATTTGAGCCTTATTCTTGTGAAAAAAAACATCATTTGCCTTCTTTCACATAAACTCAATTTACCTACTCTTATTGAGCTTAATGTTTTTTTCAATGTTTTCTCCTAAATTTTCCCTTTAAGATTTTTATGGTGCACATTATTTGTTAAGGGGATATAAGGGTGGAAGTTTGTGAGAAGTGAGTGATGTACATTTTTGTTGCGAAATGGGGTATTGGAAAAAAATTGTTGAAAAAAAATGAATATGAAAGCTTTTGTATTTGCAGGTAGTATGTGCCCATCACTGGTACCTACATATTTATTTGTTGCGGGTAGTGCCTACCACTGGCACTCGTACTATGAGCGAACATAGAAAAATAAAATGATGATGTGATGTATATATGTCCGAGGGAGGTTGGCATATTTGGTTCGAATTCTTCATGGGAGTTCGTTACTCAGGTGTGGGTTTGTGGATGTATGATATTCTGCAAGAGAAGAGAAGTTTTATTTTAATGTATGGCCACCATTATTATAAAACTCTTGTTCTTATTTGCTCTATCCTCTCCCTTCTTTGGTTAACAAATATCCTAACCTATAGTTCGAGCTAAAATTCCTACATAAATTTGAATTGAATTGATTGTCTAGATTAGTGGAGGGATGTAAGAAGAGTGAGCTATGGGGTGTTTAGAAAAAAATTTGAGGGTCTTCATGATTTAATCTAGATATTTTCAAATATAAGCTTTTGAATGGCTATACACAAATACACACGAATTTCATGTTTTGATTTTTGTTAGCATTGTGAGCTCTATGGTTCTTAGACTACTCTGATTGGTGGATTGATTATTGATTATTTATGTGAATATTTGAAGGAATATGTTGAGTGGAATGTGTTGAGCTTAAATGTTTTAATTTTATGTTTGATCGAGGATGATCAAAGGCTAAGTGTGGGGTAATTTGATAAGTTCATAATTGTGCTATATTTTATGTGTCATTTACCACGTTTTTATGTGTTGTAATCAAGATTTGAGCTATTATTGAACTTAATTTGGTTATTCTCAATTTTTGTAGGGTTAAAGTGAAAAAGGGCTGAAAAAGATGGGAAGAGATGAAAAAAAATGCTAAGTGCGGAACAGGTACGAGTATGAAGTCATTTCGGATGGTGTTTTGTATTTATGTCATAACTTTTGATCCTAAGCTCTAATTGAGGTGATTTAAGATGAATTGGAAAGCTAAGGCAGAGAGCTACAACTTTTGTGTTTTAAACTTTTTCAAATTGCACAAGCATCTAGGTAAAAATTGAAGTTCAACATGAATGCGGAGCACAATTGTAAAGCCAGCGCACATGCGCTGGAGCTGTGCAGCGCATGTGCGCTGCATCCAGAAGAAAGAGTTCCATGTTAAGTTCACACGCACATGCGCGCTAAGAACTCTACACATGTGTGCGGAAGACAAAAGAGCAAAGAGAGGTTCTGCCTTGCGCGCTAAGACCCCAACGCATGTGTACGGAAGGCAGCAGGGTGGCGTGAATTAGATTTTTGGCATGTTCCTTCGCCCGGTTGGACTCTCTTTTTCACCTGATTTTACGTTCTTATCCGTAGGCATTAATTGTAGCCCTAATATTCATTATAAATACCCCATTTAGGGTGAGAGAAAGGAAGATCGACACTTTTATTTTCTAGCTTTATCTAGGGTTTTCAGCATAAAAAATTCTTCTTTATTCTTTCATGGCACTTTGTGCCTAAACCCTTTTCTTGGTTGAGGGATTTGAAGCCATGGTCAATTCTACAAAGTTGTGAGACTTCTTGTGCTTGAATTACTCAATTTTCAATGACAAGTATTGATTATTTTTCTGCAATTAAATTTATGGTTGTTCTTTTTATCTTATTATTGCTGCAGAATACTAAGTTATTAGAATTAATCTACTGCTAGATTGTTTTAACCGCGTGTGCTTAATTCAATCTGTGAAGCAACTAAATTTGATAATTACTCGATTATTGTTATTGAATTTAGGGAAATTAATCATCTAATTGGAATAACCGCGTGTGTTTATGTTTAATTAGCCTAATTGTAATTGTTGATTTTAAAGCTTCTATTAATTAATCTTTGGCGTGTGTCTGGGTTAAATTAATAGTTAGTGTTAATTGGATCGCGTGTTGAAAATTAACCAACTTTAGAAATAAATAATAATCAAATTTGAATTGGTATTCGTTCGGGTTAATTCTTCAATTAGTGCTTGATATAAAATTGAATTATCTTGTGTGTCAAGGATCAACTAGTGAAATTTGCATAGTGGATATGCCCAAAACCAAGACTTTTCTTATATCAAATTTTGCTTCAATTATTTTCTTGTTTTAGTTTTAGTTTAAAAGCATTCAAAACCCCCCATTTTTTTCCATTTAGCACGAGAATAAACTCTGTTCTCTATGGGACGACCTGTACTCACCACTACTACATATTGAGAGTTGTTAATTTTGGGTGTCTACGACAGCATTGCAACTTGACAGCATCATTTTGCATCACCAGAAGGGCTGTAATTTATCCACCAAGAGTGGAGATAACACTACAACGATTCACCATAGTGGTAGAAAACTTCAAAAAGCTTCTCAAAAAAGTTCCAAACCTCCTTAGTCTATTTGCAGCAAATGACGATATGATCAAGGGTTTCTTGATTGTTGCACATCATACCACATTTAGAGGCATATAAACCCATTTTGCTTAGTGTATCATCCGCGTGCAGCTTTGAATTGAGAAGTCTCCACAAAAAGAGGGAAATCTTTAGTAGAACCTTAGCATACCAAATCATTTTTCTGGACCATAGAGAGTTGCATGAGGTCAGCATCTTAAGGCAAGAGGAAATAGAAAATTGTCCATTGGCGTTGGGAGTCCAAATTTGCTCATCCTCTTCTTGATTGGGAAGCAAGAAAATATCCTCCAAATTCAGCCTGATTTCTTCAAAAATTTTGTGGGAAATACCTTCCAGAATTGAGAGATTCCATTTATGCCCATCCCAAATGTCCACCAGCTTTAATGAGGGATCGTGCATCGCCGACACCTTTAGGTATGGAGGGCCTTGATCTGTCCAATTGTCGTACCAAAAGGACATAAAGCTAAATTGAATGAACTCCTTAGCTTCATCGCTTACCAACAACTTTCTCCTCCAAGTAGCCGAGACCTTTCCTCCACACTGCACCATGAGTGGGTGATCATCAATCTTCAAATACTTGGCTGCTATGAACTTGGACCAAAGGGACTTGCCTCTTCAAAAGTTAAACCACAATTACAATGCAAAACCCTTAGCAAAATCCTTGCACGAAATAATATCCAGTCCATTGCTTCCGGATGGCAGATGGAAATTGGTTTTCCAAGAAATCCAATGTCTCCTTGCACCTTTCTCAGCGGAACCCCAAAAGAATTTCGCAAACATTTTATCAATCTCCTTCATAACCACTTTTGGAGGTTGCGATACTGATAGAAGATATAAGGGAATGCTACTTAAGACGTGTTTCAATAAGACCAACCAACCCCCTGGGAAGAGGAATTTGTTTTGCCAACCCCTAATTTTTGCTTCAATTTTCTCCACCATAGGCTGGAAAAGAATGCATCTCTTCATGGCTTTCTGGATTGGGCACCCTAGGTTGCTCAAAGGAAAATTCTTCCTTGTGAATCCCGTTAGATGGTTGATTTTTCTTATTCTACTCCGGATACATCTTTTGGAGACATAAAAGGAGCTCTTAGGAGCACTCACCAGTTGGCCCGAGGCCTCCTCAAATTTGGACATGAAGTTGCAAATAGATGAAGCATCCCCTCTGGTGAAGATGAGGACATCATCTGCAAAGGTTAAATGAGTAATTGGCATGCCAAGACTCCAATTTCTGGGTAGAGCATAGATAGCCATCCTTTGTTGAGCAAATTGCTGTTTCAAGCTACAAGTGAATGCTTCCATCATGATTATGAATAGAATCAGGGATAATGGATCTCCCTCCTGAACACCTCTCGTAGATTTAAGAAACCCTTTTGGTGCTCTGTTGATCAAAACTGAGAACCAGCAATTTTCGACCACTCATTTTACAAGAGAAATCCAATGATGAGAATCCAAATGCTGTGAGAATTTTATAGAGGAAACCTCATTCCACTCTATCAAAGGCTTTCATGAGGTCAAGCTTCAAGATAGCATTCCCTCCTCGAGCTTTTCTATCAATGAAGTTCACCATTTCTTGGGCCAGCAAGATATGTTCCATGATGCTCCATCCTTTTACAAAAGTAGCTTGCTCTGGAGAAATAATTTTGTGGAGAATCAAAGAGAGTCTATTAGCCATCACCTTAGTGCATATTTTATGTACAAATGTGTAGAGACTTATTAGCCTAAAGTCATTTTCCCAACGGAGGACGGATTCTCCTGGTTAGGAATTAGGGTAATAAGTGATCTTGTAAAATTCCAAGGCAACGGAGAACCAGTCATGAAGGTTTTAACACCCTCCCAAAGGTCCAACTTGACAATATCCCAGCAAGTAGTGAAAAATACTCCATTGAAACCGTCAATACCTGCAGCACTTGATGCATTGAGACCAAAAACCACCAATTTCAATTCATCCAAGGAAAGAGGCTTATTGAGTATGTTGTTTTCTTCCTCGGAAACCAACAATGGGATATCTTGCAACATTAGGTTTGCGTCTATGCCCCCTTCAGATAAAAATAAATGGCTGAAGTAGTTGATAGCTTCCTCCTGAATGCTTACAAGATCCTCTGTCCATACACCATCAATTTTTATTCTGGAAATGGATAATCTTTATCTTTAGATTGAAGCTTTGAGTGAAAGAATTTCATATTGTGGTCGCCATCCTTTAGCCATTTTACACTAGATTTCTGTCTCCAATATGCTTCCTCATGCATTACCCAAAGCTTTGAGGTACTTAGCTTTAGTTTGAGAAAGTTATTTGGGCATCCTTTGTGGCGTTACGTTGTAGAGTAGCCTCCTTATCTTGCACTTCCAATTCCAATGCTTTCACCATTTTAAAAACATCACCAAAGACCACCTTACTCCAAACTCGTAATTCAGCCTTTAAATGTTTTAAATTGATAGCCAACTTGGATCATGGCGGGCCTTCACAATCTAGTTCCCAATTCAGTTTCACTACTTGCAAGAACAATGGATATGAGGTCCTCATTTCCAAGAACCGAAATTTATGAGGCCCAGAGCAGATAGAAGAAGCAAAGGAAAGAACTAGAGGGGAGTAGTCCGAGCATGTTTTCGCAAGATGCTCCAATGAGATTCTGTCATAGTCTTCTTGAAAGGAACTAATGCATACAATTCTATCGAGATGCTTCCAGACCGGTGCACCATTCCTCGTACCAAGCCAAGTAAATTTACTCACAGTAAACGGGATATTAAATAGCCCACAGAAATCCTCCAAATAGTCATTGAAGTCCCTCGTTACATTAATGTTGGGAGTCGATGACCCGGAGTAGTCCTCCAAAGAACATATTAAGTCATCCTTGACAATCCATGGAAGAGGAAAAATTGAGGCAGGCATAATTCGAATAAAGTTCCACACCTTCTGTCTTTCTTGCCTTGTGGATTTGCCATAAATTAAAGAAACCCAAAAATCTCTGCTAAATAAGGACGACGCTACTTTAGCATGAACAATTTGGTCTGAGGAGAGAATATTTGAAATAGAAAGGTTTGAAGACCAAAACAACTAAATTTTTCCAGTAGGCTTAGCCAAATGATTAGGAAACCCTAGTTTTAAGGCATAAGAGGCAATTTGATATGCATCCGAACAGCCTGAAAATGTGTCAAGATAAGGAGATGAAAGATGGAGCAAGCATGAATTCACTCTTGCCAAGATTAGAGTACATTCGTGGTATTTTGATCGAGTTGGATTGGACTATCTTCATTCATTATATTACATGATGCCCAATTCTTCAAAGTAAAGCACAAGTGAAGATCCTTTAAATGCAAGAAGGCCGAATTTCCTTTCAAGTTTATTTTAGTTTGGCCTTTATTATGTAAAGCCCAATAATAGTTTAAAGTGTTGAGTGAATTGGGCTAGTTTTTAGTTGGGTTTAAGTCGGGTTTAGTTGTTGATTTAATTCTTAGTTTTAGGTTTATTAATTAGCCTTAATACGGCCCATTTAGCCCAAATCTTGGGGCCACTTATGGCTAAACCCAAGGACTACTTTTTTAGGAGTTTTTAAGCTAGTTTTTAGAACTTTATTAAGCCTATAAATAGGCATTATCATATGGACGAATTTCAGCACATTTTTCTCAATAATATTCATCTTTTTCGTGAGGAAAAAGTTATTTCTTTTAGTCTTTAGATTAAGACTTTGTTGGGATCATCGCTTGAGCAACGATGATTTTTCTAACCGACTCATAGATTTGGTTCTTGCCAGATTCATATAGGCAACCGGGTCAATTCTCGCTTTAAATCTTTTTAAGAGTTTGGTTCTTGTCTCGCTATAGACAACAGGTTGAATTATTGCTTGATTTTGGTGGGTTCTTTTTTTTCGTTCTTGTTTGTGTGTTTGATGTCTAAATTATTGTGACCAACTCTGGAGTCGACCCTTGGGGTTTTGGTGCCAACTTGAATTGTAGGGTTTCATGATATCAAGTCGATTGCACACGGGGTTCGCATCAGATTGGTATCAGAGCTAGTCCAATTCTGTTCAGTTCTGTTTATTTTTGTTTTTAAAATCTTCATTTCTGAAAAAAAAAAAAAATGACTGTTCATCATACTGTTCACTTACTGTTTATCGTACTGTTCACTTACTATTCATCATTACTGTTCATCCAAAAAAAATTCAGCCTTATTTTTGCTTCTTTATTATTGTTCTTCATTGTTCTCTTTGTTGTTGCTACAAAAAAAAATAAAAAAATAAAAAATTTATTTGCTTAGATTTAAAAAAAAAAAAAAAAATGTTCTTGGCCGAATTTTGAGAAAAAAAAAAAAGAAAAAATTTGTTTGATTGAAAAGTTTTTTAAAAAAAAAAAAGCATTGGAAAAACAAGGAAAAAAAAAAAAAGGGAAGAAGAAGAATCGGCTATTGAGAATATGAAGACAAAAATTTTAGGGCTTGCATAGTTGGTTGCTTATAAATATAGACAATTATTTGTTTATTTCCTGGTCTAAAAGGTTTTGGTTTCTTAACTTTTCCTACTTGGGTTTGGTATTCCATATTCCAATTTTAATTGCACTTCGTTTCCTTATTCTAATCCTATTTGGAATTGGTTTCATGTCCTAATCGTATTTGGAATTAGTTTCTAACCTTAATCCAAATCCTAATCCTAACCCTAATCGCATTTGAAAAAAACCTAATACAAGTTGACTTAGGAAAATTATCCTAATCCCAGTTGAACTTGGAGAACTAATCCTAATCCTAGTAGCATTTGGATTACTTACCCTAATTCCAATTGAATTAGGAAATCCACCAAATTTGGCACTTTCCATTGTCTGGAAACTTCCCATTATGGAAACTTCCTATTTTTGGAAACTTTCTAAATCATGGTCTGCTTTCCAAATTTGTAATTCTATTCAAAAGCACTTAATTTTGTTGGATCTCTTAATTTCTTTGTTAGTCTTAAGTGCTACTTGTTTGTTCTTGTGTGCTTCGTTTTCTTTTTTTTATTTGGTAAATTTGCTTACCAAATTCTTATTTGCTTTCTATACACGTTTCGTTGCTTCACGTAGTCTTGGATATTTTGTTGTCTCTTTTTCTTTGAAGCTTAAATCCGAAAGTTTGGTGTCTCTTATTTGTCGTTGGCCCGTGATTATTTGTTTTCTTTGACTTCTAGTCAATTAAGTGGTTAAGACATAACTAGAGCTCACTTTAGTTCTCGTAGTCAGCCAAAGACTTTTAGAGTGAACTAAAGAGCGGAAAAAGGAAGTGTGGTAAGATCATTTGAGTGATAAAAGCCATTCCACTGAGGGTACACATGAGGGATTGAGTGATACAATTATGAGTGCATATACTTTCAAGAGTAAGGCTGAGTAGTGTGAAAAAATTTTGGTTACTTTTCTAACACTAACTACTTTGTTTTGTGAGTTTTATTTTTGATGTCTCGCAGGAGGAAAGAGACTTTCTTCACTAAAGTTCTCGTGAATGAAAGGGTTTGTCGTATTGTAATTGATAGTAGCATATGGATTAATATGGAAAATACATATCTTGTTGAAAAGTTGAATTTGCCTACTTTGCCACATCCAAAACTTTATAAGTTCCGATGGTCAACCAAAGTGAAGCGTTTGAGGTAACTGAGCAAGTTATTGTATTCTTCACTATTGGTAAGTGTTCTGATAAGGTAGTTTGTGATGTAGCACCATTGCATACATGTCATTTACAACTTGGTCTGCTATGGGAATTATCTGAAAATGATTTTTATGATAGCTATACTAAGGCGAATCACTTGTGTAAAAAGGGTAAAAAGTTTAAATTTCTTCCTTTGCCACAACATTAAATGAATTAAGGCAGACTGAAAGATTAGAAATTCAAAGAAAATTGCTTGAATGGAATAAAGGTAAAAAGCAAAGTGGGGAAACCCAAATGGCGGCCGAAAGTCAAGATAAAAACATTGTAAAAGTTTCAACAATAGGCCAAGAAAAAGAGAAAAAGAGAAAAAAGAGGGAGAAATCAAGAGAATTTATATTGTCACGTCTAACCTTGATTTATCTTTGTCTAGTTTTCTTTCTTTTGTGCTACCCTTCAAAGGTGTAAGTCATGATGCACTAACCTCCCAATTGAGTATCTCATCATTCTAATCAAAGTGAGGTAAGGAAGATATGGTAGTCAATACCCTATTTCAAAGGTATGAACTTATTTCTGTTTTTTGTGTTGAAATTCTTAGTTTTGAGCATCTTAGGAAATTGTACAAGTTTAATTTCGAATTTAGAATTATTTTTAGTGTACATTTTGTTTATTTCTTGTTGTTTTGAACAGAAAAGGCATGCAAATTGTTGGACTTCAATTCCAATTTGTGGGAGCATTGTTTGGATAAATCCGTCCAAGCCTTAGTTGATAATCATTTACATGCCATCAAATCTAATTTGAATTGTTGTGTTAGCATGCTATATGATTTTCAACATTTCACTTTTCTTCAAAATAACTTGGATAACTTTGTTAGATTGGTTAACTTCTTTTATGATTTTCAAATCTCAAAAAAAGTTAACTTCAAAATTTTCAAATTTTGTCCCAGTCAAGTTTTTGTTATGGCACGATAACTTGTTTGATTTTATTTGACTTAGACACACACCGAAATTTTTGTTTATTACTTCGATGTTGAGCAACCTAAGTTGTGTGATTTAGGTCAAATACTTTGTAAGAATGAAACCGTGTCAATTTTGCCTCAAAACACTTTGACTAAAATTATTATTTACGGTCAAATAACTTTGAATTTGTGTCAAATTTAGTGTTTTAGGGTAATTTCTCAAATTGTGCTTATCTTTGCAAAACTGAATATTTCTTTAACTGTTTGGATCATTACTTTGTAAAAACAAAACTTTGTTGTGTTTGCAATAGTGCACGGCTTCAACACCTATATTCTGCCAATCTTATGTCCTATTCGACTAATCCCAGTTTTTCTTATCAAGGTTTGGATTCGAGGAAAAATCCTTTCGAGGAGGAAGGGAATGATATGGATCCGAACAGCCTGAAAATGTGTCAAGATGAGGAGATGAAAGATGGAGCAAGCATGAATTCACTCTTGCCAAGATTGGAGTACATTCGTGGTATTTTGATTGAGTTCGATTGGACTATCTTCAATTCATTATTACATGATGCCCAATTCTTCAAAGTAAAGCACAAGTGGAGATCCTTTAAATGCAAGAAGGCCGAATTTCCTTTCAAGTTTATTTTAGTTTGGTCTTTATTATGTAAAGCCCAATAATAATTTAAAGTGTTGTGTAAATTGGGCTGGTTTTTAGTTGGGTTTAAGTCAGGTTTAATTATTGATTTAATTCTTATTTTTAGACTCATTAATTAGCCTTAATAAGGCAAAACCATTTAGCTCAAATCTTGGGGCCACTTATGGCTAAACCCTAGGACTACTTTTTTAGGAGTTTTTAAACTAGTTTTTAGGACTTTATTACGCCTATAAATAGGCATTATCATATGGGTGAATTTCAGCACATTTTTCTCAATAATATTCGTCTTTTTCGTGAGGAAAAAGTTCTTTCTTTTAGTCTTTGGATTAAGACTTTGTTGGGATCATCGCTTGGGCAACGGTGATTTTTCTAACCGACTTATAGATTTGGTTCTTCCTAATTCATATAGGCAACGGGTCAATTATCGCTTTAAATCTTTTTAAGAGTTTGGTTCTTGTCTCGCTATAAACAACGGGTTGAATTCTTGCTTGATTCTGGACCTGTTCTCTTTTTTCGTTCTTGTCTGTGTAAGAGCTATCCAAATTCTTGTGACCAACTTTGGAGTCGATCCTTGGGGTTTTGGTGCCAACTTGAATTGTAGGGTTTTGTGACATCAAGTCGATTGCGCACGGGGTTCGCATCATGCGAACCAATTTTATTGTTATCTAGCATTGGTTCAATAAGACCAACCAACTGTGGCTTATTTTGATGTATTAGCAGTTTGATTTTTCTAAGAGAGGCTTTATTGCCAACCCCACGAATATTCCATATGATAATCTTAATCATTGGGGATTAGGCAAGTAATTTAGAATAAACACAAGTAAATAACTATAATCAACAAGTAAAGCGGGTCGGGCCAGGAAAATGTTCTCTCTACCATGGTTGTCATTCTTGGTGGTTATCAAATCAATGAGTCTAATTAGGGGTTCGATCCAAATAATGAATCAATCTCTTGGCTCGGCTCATGATTCTAATCTAATCACTCCACATGAAGTCATAAGAACCAACTAGAAAAAGTGATATCTTCGCCCAGTTTCCACCCTTCCTGATCTACTAGAGGTCTGGTCTAGGAATAGCACTCAACTATTGTATCTAATGCTAAACCTACGAAACAAGTTGAAGGTTTGGCCACCTGTTTTACTTTGCCCTCAAACACAACATCTACCACCCAATTTTCCACCACTTTCATGAATATCCACTTGGAACTACCCATACTATGCAAAAATCACATCTTCATAACCCAATAAGGTTTTAGCTACTCATGATTAAACTAAGAAGCATAAACGCATATATAGATCTAAAATTAAGCATACTTGGAAAGAAAGAAATTGGAAATAAAAAACTAGAGATTGTTGTCTATGGAAAGCTAAGTAAAATCCCAATAAAAAAAACTATGAAAGCTTTAAATTTGAACTAAATTAAACTAAAAATTTAAGGTTCACAGTGTTTAAAATTTCAGCTAAAAACTAAGTTACTTGGAGACTAAGCTATAAGTCAAACTAAGAGTAACTACTACACTATATACTATGTGTTTTTTGTTCACTCTTGAGGAGTATATTACAAATTCGGCGAGCTAGTAGAAAAATGGTCTAATTTCCATATGAAATAGACATCCAGACCGTGCTATGGAAATTGCCTTCTTTAAAAATGATATTGACCTCAATCCAAATCCTTCTCAGACTACAGAAATTGGCCCTCGAGTACGGAATTTGACTTCTTTAAACCTTGAAATCTTAGACTGTCTAGAAATCTTCTCTTTTTGTAACTTGGTCCTTCACTCCTTGGTTCTTCTAGCTTATTCCCTTTATAATATTATCCTACGGTAGAACACCAAAGCTTATAAGTACCAAAATATATTAAAATAGCATAAAAGTAGTACCAAAAGTCCAATATTACTCTAATGCATCTCAAATAGTATTTAGCACTAAACCGAAGAAGATTTCAAAATACTACAGGTTTTATAGGTAGAATAACTCTATTTTCTAGAGTAGTCACACCTCCAAGTCTAGAATTTTGCTAGTCCCAAGAAAAATAAGAAAGAAAAGAACTAAAAACACAATAACAAAGAACGCCATCAAAAAGCACATGACAAAAATTGATAAAGGATTTACTTTAGATTAAATGGTATCATCTCAAATATCTCAAATACCATATGAAGTTTGGAAGCATTCAAATAATAATTACACAATTTCATTCACTCAAAAAGTAGTTCATTCATTATCTTCAATTTAAGGGTTTTAAAAATAGATTGATTTATGTAAAACACATTTTATCCACCTCAAAAAAACCAAAAGTCTATCAAGTATTCTCAAATAGCCACTTGGAAATGGGAGGAACGTTAGGACTCTACGTACCTAAATGCAAATGTCACACAAGGAAGCATTAATATAGTTAGGAGCATCTAATTAGATATTAATAGTGGATCGTACCCAACATCTCACCCCGAACTTGTTGGTATATTAGCACCTAGAAGGCTCATTTTGAAGACATTACTTCTACCTTGCCTTAATTTTCTATATAGTAATGGCCGTTTCGAGGGCATGATATTTGTGATGTCAATTCCTCTACTAGGCTTATTTGTAAGAGAAAAATATGTTTTTGATACTTTTTTTTATAAAATGCAACATCAACCAAGACTCAAAATCATATCTAGAATTGAACAACCAGTATTGGTTAGAATAGATCTAATACTTAAAAAATGCAAAACAAACAAATGGCTTAACTCATTTCCAACCTTTTCAACATTTTACCAAATGAAACACTTGAAATGGCTAGAACTTTGAGTATAAATAAAAGATGTTCCAAATAAACAATTTTCAAAACTAATGATGCAACTCTCTTTTTAAAATTGGCATAATTAGTTTTTGAAACTTTTGTTCACAAGAGAACTATCACAACACACCACTAAAACCTAGAAATTCCCAATTCAATTCCTTAATGCATATGCTATTACAAATTCACAATATCATCATCGAGCACTATTTTTATCTTTTTCTATCCAACCATCAATAACACAATTTCACAAAAGACAAAGCTTTTCCGAAAACAAAACAATACCTAGAAACACATCACCTCACTTATCATATCATTCCATGATGAGTCTACTCATCCTTCCATTTACCCACATCACAAGAAATAAAACATCTAATAAGAAAGATAGAAAAGAAAATTAAACAGAACCTGACTAAAACACGACCAAAGTAAAGCCTTTCCAAATTTGCCCAAAGACTTACTCAAAAATCCAATACAAACGCATAGTTACAGGAGGTTACCTTGCCTGCCCAAAGCTTGCCTCAACACATAAAAGCAAACATAAAATAACCATATAAAAACCAAGGAACAATCATCCAAAGGAAACTAATCATCATATAAGTACGAATAAAAGTACTAGCTACTTGTCCTCAACAAGAAAATAAATTCCTTGGCCTCAGCTAATTATTAAAAGAAAAGTAAATTAAAGCTAGAAATCCAAATAAATCAAACGAGCAATAAATCCAAAAACAACTGAGGAAATGTAATGAAATTTTCCAATCAATCAGGTTAAATAAGGGGAAAATGAGGTAAGAATGAAGTAAGGAATAGGTTCTTCTCGTGGCCGGCAAATCATCAACCCTCATCATCTTCTTTCTTAAAGTCATCACATTCTCGTCACTAGAGTCATCCTTGATCTCTTCTTCATTTCCAGCCAAATCAACTTGAATCTCTTCAAAGTTTTCCTCTAAGGCTGTTCCTTCTCCACCAACTTGGCTTTGTTGGCCTTCTTTCATTGACCCATAACGTGGTTGGAAGGATGGTTGATATGAATCTACATAGGCTAAGGATGTACCAAGTTGAGGAGACAAAAGCTGGGGCAAGCTTGAACTCATGCTTTCCAAGATTGAAGCACATTCATGGTGTTTTGATCAAGTTGGGTTGGACTATCCTCAATTCATTAATACATTCTTCAAAGTAAAGCACAAGTGGCTAGATCCTTTAAGCGCAGGAAGGTCGGATTTCACTTAAAGTTTATTTTAGTCTTTATTTTTGTAAGCCCAATTAATTCTAGTTAGGTGTTGTGTAAGTTGGGCTAGTTTAATTTTTAGTTTTTTAAATTTTGTTACACTTTTTAAGGCCCAATTTGGTCCACAAAGGCTTTACCCTACCCAATCCACAAAAGGTTCTAGAATAGGGTTAATTGTTCATTAAGTTGCAACTTTTAGAAACCTTGGATTGCCAGGCAAGAGTTGCATGAATTTTAGGAGAATTTTTAGGACTTTTACCTAATTTTTAGGACTAGATCATAAGCCTATAAATAGGCACCTTATTGCCAAAATTTTTAGCCAAGTTTATTACTAAAAATTTCTCTCTCTACAAGTCTTTCCCATTGATAGCACTCAGCCATGATCTGGAAGCAAACCCTTTAGCCAAAATCGTTCTTTTGTGGATGTCCTAAAAAGAAATCATAACCAGAAAAGATTCCCCAACACGATCAATCGCTGAAAAAGCTTCAAACGCACTAGGGAGAACTAGTAATAGTTTTTTATAGAAGAAGAGGTTCACATTCTAGCTGCACCATTTTGTTACACGTTGGTGGGAAATTTTACCAATGGCAAGCCAAACATGGAAACAGTGAGGAAGACTTTTCATATGATTGGTTTAAAGGGTAACTTGAATATTGGTTTTCCAGATCATCAACATGTTCTCATTAGATTCTCTTTGAAGAGAGAATATTCTTAAATGCTGGCTCAAAAACACTGATTTATCAAAAGATTTTACATGTGTGTTTTGAAATGGCATGCTTGTTTACTCCAGATGTTGAACCTTCCATTGTTCCAATCTGGATTATGTTTGAAGGGTTACCTATAGTTTTCTTCAACAAACAATTTGTTTTTAGCTTGGCTCAAGTAGTTGGCACCTCATTGAAATTGGACCTAGCCACAAAATAACTTCAGAAGTCCAAACACAACAAAAGTCTGTGTGGAAATGGACCTCTTAGCAACGTTGCCCTCAAGACTTTGGCTGGGAGTAAGAGACAATGGGAAATGGCAGAAGATTTACCTATGAAGACATTCTATCTTATTGCATCAAATGTAACAAGATAGAACATGGCCTCAGTGAATGCAAGGGAGGATCCCTAAATACTCATGTTGCAAAAAAGACTGATGGTTCCTCTAAAGCCAAATCACATAAGTAACCAGTCAATGAAACCCTAAATACCACAACCAACAAGCCTGTGTCTAAGCAGCGAGCAAAAGCTCAAACTTACACACTGAGTTCCTATTATGAATTTGAGCATATCTCCATCAGGAGTGGCACACGAGGAAGACCAAGAATAGCTTAGGTGCAAACTTAGTCACAGGAAACTTAGCCATTCCCAGCCTCTCCGTTGGTGGTTCAGGTGCAGAAAATGGCTGTTCCACAAGTGGCAGAGAGGTTATAACGTCTCCAAAAATTCAGGATGCTTCAAATTTCATTCTCGCAAGTAGTTAGGGAGGGTTTGCCAATTCTCCTGCTTTGGAGCTAGTAACTAATGAACTAGATTTGTAAGAGGAAATTTTACCAGCTAAGGAGACGGTTATTGCTGACCTAATCACACTCAACTTCTCGGTAGTAACAGCCTGGATGATTCTTACACTTCACTTTTAGCTGACCATCGGAACTTATAAGGTTTCAGATTTGGCAAACAAGGCAAATTCAACTTTTCAACAAGATATGTACTTGCCATATTAATCCATATGCTACTACCTCAATTACAGTACCACAAACCCTTTCATTCACGAGAACTTTAGTGAAGAAAGTCTCTTCCCGCTTTCGAGACATCACAAATAAAACTCACAAAACAAAGTGGTTAGTGTTAGAAAAATAATCAGAATTTTTCCTCACTACTCGGCCTTACTCTTTGGAGAGCAATTCACTCAAGTCGTTTCATTCAATCCCTCTTGTATGCCCTCAATTGAATGGCTTTTATAACTCAAATGATCTCATGAAACTGCCTTTTTCCTCTATTTAGTTCAATCTCAAAGTCAATGAAAGACTACGAGGACCAAAGTGAGCTCTAGTTATGTCTTAACCACTTAATTGGTTGGAAGTCAAAGAAAACAAATAATCACGGGCCAATGACAAATAAGAGGCATAAAACTTTTGGATTTAAGCTCAATGAAAAAGAGACAACAAAATATCCGAGACTACTTGAAGCAACAAAAGATATAGAAAGCAAATAAGAATTTGATAAGAAAATTTACCAAATAATCTAATGAGAAAGGAAACTAAGCAAACAAGAATAAGAATAAATAAGTAGAACTTAAGACTAACAAAGAACTTAAAAGAACCCACAAAATTAAGTCATTTTGAACAGAATTATAAATTTGGAAAGCGTCTCTTGATTTAGAAACTTTCCAAAAATATAAAGTGCCAAATTTGTTGGATTTCCTAAGTCAATTGGGATTAGTGTAAGTAATCCAAATCCTACAAGGGTTAGGATTAGTTTTTCGAGTCCAACTGGGATTAGGATAATTTTCCTAAGTCAACTTGGATTGGATTTGCCAAATCCGATTAGGATTAGGATTAGGATTAGAAACCAATTTCAAATTCGATTAGGACATGAAAGCAATTCCAAATAGGATTAGAATAAGGAAACCAAGTGCAATTAGAATTGGATTAAGGAATACCAAACACAAGTAGGAAAAGGTAAGAAACCAAAACCTTTTTAGATCAAAAAATAAACAAATAATTGCCTATATAAATATAAGAAACCAACTACAAGGTATATAATATGCAAACCGTAAAATTTTTGTCCTCCTTGTCAATAGCCGATTCTTCTTCTCCCTTTTTTTCATGTTTTTTTTTTCAACGCTTTTTTTTCACTTTTTAGCCAAACAATTTTTTTCTCTTTTTATTTTTTCAAATGGGCCAAGAACACTTCTTTTTGTTTTTTGAATTTGACTAAGAAACGATTTTTTTTTTGTAGCAGCAACAACAAAGAGAACAATGAAGAACAATAACAAAGAAGCAACAATTTGGCTGGAACTTTTTTTTTATCAATAAGAACACAAAAGTAACAAACATCCAAGACTGAATAATAATCAAGAATCAAGGTATGGCACAAGAAGAACAAGGCACAAGATTAAGAACAAGACAAGAATGAATAAGGAATTTTTTTTTTTTCGGATGAATAATAATGGTGAACAGGAATGATGAACGGTAACGATGAACAGTATGTAAACAACAATGATGAACCTAAGATATGAATTTCTTTGAAAGAAAATATGGAAAAACTAAAAACAAAAATAATAAACAGAACTGATCATAATTGAATCTGGCTCTTAGGTGCGAACCCCGTGCTCCATTGACATGATGCCATGATACCCAACAATTCAATATGGTACCGCAACCCCAAGGATCAACTCCAAAGTTGGTCACAAGAATTTGGATAGCAAACACGCACAAACAAGAACGAAAAGAACACACAAGAATCAAGCAAGAATTCAAACCATTGTATATAACGAGACAAGAACCAAACTCTTAACAAGATTTAAAGCTAGAATTGACCCATTGCCAATGTGATTCTGGAAAGAACCAAATCTATAAGTCGGTTAGAACAATCACCATTGCTCAAGCGATGATGCCAACAAAGTCTTAATCCAAAGACTAAAATAAAGAACTTTTCCTCACGAAAAAGACAAACATTATTGACAAAAATATGCTGTAAAATTTGTCCACATGATGATGCCTATTTATAGGCTTAACAAAGTCCAACGAACTAGCCAAAAAACTCCTAAAAAGGTAGTGCTAGCGGGTTCAGCCATAAGTAGTCCCAAAATTTAGGCTAAATGATGCTTAATTAATGAGTCTAAAACCTAAGTATTAAATCAACACCTAAACCCGACTTAAACTCGTCTTAAAACTAGCCCAATTTACACAACACTTTAAATTATTATTGGGCTTTACATAATAAAGACCAAACTAAAATAAACTTGAAAGGAAGTCTAGTCTTCTTGCACTTAGAGGATCTCCACTTATGCTTTACTTTGAATATTTGAACTTCATGCTTAATTATTTGAGTATAGCCCAATCCAACTCGATCAAAATACCCCGAATGTTCTCCAATCTTGGCAATAGTGATTCCATGCTTGATCCTACTTCATTTCCTCATTTTGACACATCTTTAGGCTATTCAGATCCATATCACTTTTGATCCTTCAAGCTTAGCTTCGAGTCATTGAAGAGGAGAACTTGAGCAAGGTAAAGATCAATTGCAAGCTACCATTGACCTGTACAAAGGATGTCTACTCGAGCAAATTTAGAAATCTAAATAGCTTAGGTCCATAAAAACCAGAAGAGAAACTATGGAAAAATCTAAACAGGTCTTTGAGAGATGAGAGATGGAAATTTGATCATAATCTTCTAGGAAAGCCTTGTTGCAAACAATTCTATCAAGCCTTTTCCAAACTGTGCTTCCAAGTCAGTTTCTGAACCAAGTGAACTTGTTTCCAATAAATGGTGATTTCATAAGATTGCAATCTTCAAGACAAGTATATTAAAATCCTCAATGGCATTCACATTTGGAGAAGAAGCACCCATATATTCATCAATCAAACAAATGGAATTGAAATCACCACCCACCAGGCAAGGAACTGCATCCTCCCTTTGCAAGGTTTAGGATTTCCATAAAGAACTCCTTTCCTTCTTTGTTGACTTCCAATTGATAAAAAAGGCTAGGCACTCTCTCTTTAAACAAGAAGAAGCTACCCTACTATGAATTATTTGATCTGAATAGAAAATTGCAGTGAACACAAGCATGTTTCTATTAGAGGACCAAAGAAGCCAAATTTTGCCATTAGGGTTTTGCTATGCAATGATCAAAATCTAATTAATCTGATTCTAGAGCTGGAACATTTCCTGGACACATAGAAAGAACTCTTGGAAGTTCTAATAAATTGCCTCGTGAATGATTCAAAGACTTTTAAAAGTCCATAAAGTTCTCCGGTGATCTCATAGCACCCTTAGTGAAGTTTACAATGTCATCAGGAAAGGTTAAATGAGAAATAAAGATGCATTTCCTTGGCATGGCATAGTATGCAATCATCTTTGAAAAATAATAATGGTTTAGACACCTGGGAAATGACTCCATCAAAATGATAAATAGCATAGGCAAAAGTGGTTCCCCTTGCCTTAAACCTCTTGATGTCTTGAAAAAACCCTTAGGAGCCCCATTTATAAAGACTAAAAACCAACAATTTTCCTCTACTTCTTGTATAAAAGAGATCCATTTCTTGCAGAATCCAAATGCATACAAGACGTTGTGGAGAAAAGGCTAACTAGCTACCCTATCAAAAGCCTTAGTCAAATCCAGCTTGAGTGTTAAATTACCACTCATGGATTTCCTATCCATGAAATCCACAAGCTCTTGAGCCAACAGAACATTTTTAGAAATATTCTTACCCTTAGCAAAAGCTGCCTGCTCAGAAGAAATAAGCTTTGGGAACAGCTTTGACAATCTATTAGCCAATACCTTTGTACAGACTTTGTTAAGAAAAGTACAAAGGCTTATAGGTCTAAAGTCTCCAAAAGTTGAGGGATTATCTTTCTTAGGAATTAAAGTAATCAATGTGCTAGTAAAGACTTCAGGAAGAAGTGAAATGCCGTGAAGGATTGTATACCTTCAAACATGCCATCCCTAATGATTTCCCCACTGGAAGAACAGAAACAACGATTATATCGATCAATACCAGTTGCACTTTATGGATTTACGTAAAACACTGGTTGTTTTAACTCTTCTTGAGTTAGGAGGACTCCAACAGTTTATTATCAAATTCAAAGATCAAGTGAGTTGAACAATGGAGGAATATATTATAAAAGATCATTCGCGGCTCTCAAGGTTTCAACAAAAAGAAGTTGATGAAAGAACCTGGTGTCTTCTTCCATGATTTGAACCCTATCTTATGTTTAATGCCCATTAAGCTTTATTCTAGCGATATTGAGAGAATGCCTCTTAGCATTCAACTTGGAATGAAAATAACTAGTGTTATGTTCCCTTCCTTATGTCAGCTTTCTGTTTCCAGTAACTTTCTTCCTCAGCCAGGGTTTTCTGGAGAATTGCTTTTGATCTTGACAATTCAACTTATGCATCAAATGAGGGATATTGGCTAATCAAAGAAGAGTAAGGATATCACAAATAAGACGAAGAGCTTTATAGTAATGCCAACGACACATTAAAATAAAATTTCATACATCCACAACCCTTCAATTGAATAACAAACACTCATGAAAAATTTTAAGCAAACAATAAGCACAGAAGTCCCCCTTCTTCGACTTGGCCCAACATACCAATATTTCTCTGAACATTTATTCATCGTGTCTCATTATTTTTATTATGTCTGCTCACAAAATAGGTACTAGTGGTAGGCACTACCCGCAACATATAAACGCAAGTACTAGGGATAGGTAGTACTTGCAAAGAAAGGTACTAGTGATACACACTACCTGTATATATCAAGAACTTATCATTATTTTTTTTCAAAATTATTTTCTTTAGTGCCCCTTCTTGTCCCATAAATGTTCACTACCCACTCTCACAATCTTCCACCCTCAATCACTACTTTCTACCTTTATATCCCATTCATAATAATGTTTGCAAAGCTCTTAGGGGACAATTTGGAATAGAACATTAAAAGAAATTATTAGGCTCAATAAAGGTAGATAAAATAAGTTTAAATGAAATAAGGCAAATGTTGTTTCTCCCAATTCATAACAATTCAAGGCTCAAACAGGGTATTAGGGATAAAAGAAATTATAGGGTTGCTAGAAAGGCTCAAATTACGAAAGAAGACTTTACCCGCATCTTGAAACCAAATCCAGTTGTTCTAAAAATTTTTCCTTGATAATGTAATAAAGCAAGTTTCTGGGATGCAAAATAATTGAGTCTACATAATTATCTCTAAGTGTCCAAACCAAAAAATTAATTCATTGTTAAGTGCTCAAAATTGTTAAAAATCATGCACGGAAATATTATCACCGACTACTCACTCATGAATTGTTCAACTCAAAAGTTATTACACAGAAAACAAGGAAACATGCTAAGAAAAAATTTTCAAAAATTCCAAAGATTTTTCAACTAATTCGTAAAAAATTTTCAAAAATCTTGAAAAGCTCTCAAATCAAAAGAACAGTTAAAATATTGTGGCAAAAATGAGTAAATACACAAAAAAACTCCCCACCCTATACATAAAAAGAAGCAGTGTCCCCAATGCGAAAATAAAAGCATAAAGTGTGAAAAAGAAAAGCTTCTCCGGATGTGATTCGTGTTTGGAGTAGTATTCTGCAATAAATATCTCTTCGATATGAATTGAAGCTCGGTGTCACACTAGACAAATCAGACAAAACACGAAACCTCCTTGAGAAATTAAGAAAAACAAGAAAATAGTTAGAAAAAAACTTAACCCCTTAGGGGAATACATCACACAAATAAAGAAATCACAATTACGAATTCACAAAAATAACTAAAAATAAAACTAGCTAAAATGTCCTAAAATCAACTTTAAAACAATAAAAACATCCAAATGTCCCCGAGCATAGGGCATTAGGCATTAGGTGCCAAATCCTGCAGAAAGGGAGGAAATGACGGGAATGTCGATGAGTCCTCTCCCTGCGAAGCATGCTGATACTGGATATACATGTCAAATTGTTGACGCATGCGCTCTTGCTCTACTAGGATTTGCTCTAAGATCTTCTCTTAAGTACACCTTTGCTCTGGCTCGGGCTCGGGCTCGGGCTAAGAGTCAGCATCTTTCTTCTCCTGTGAAGTAGATGCATAGGAACAAGTGCGCCTAATCGGAGTCCTTACTCCCTCCATAGCAATTAGCTTCTAAAGCTCCAACTTCTCTTCTGTTAGTGGATCAATCACCACTCCGCTTTCAATACACAAAGTAGTGATCAGGTGGGAAAATCATAAGCCAGAATGCTTGTTGATCGTACAATAGCAGATTTGCTGACGTTTGAGTTGGCCCACATCTATAGATTTCCCAGAAGCAATACAATACAAGAGTTTGGCCTGTTCTAGAGTGACATGAGTGAGATGACTGACTGGAAAAAGGCAAGAACAAATGAACATTTTCTTTTTTTTTGAGCAACCACCTAGTAGGTAGGGATTCTCATTTATTATTAAGGAAAAAAAGTTACATGGAGGCTAACATGAAGCCTAGCTCTCCAACAATGTGAATGAAGTCAAAGACAAACCCTTAGTCTTTTGAGGAATGCCTGGTTCGCATTGCCCTTGGCATATTGTATGTCCTCTTACGCAATCCTTTTCATTTTGGGATGAGAAATTCCAAGTCTTGGATTGGGCGTATATCCCGGCTATTATTCATTGTCTAAATAGTAGCTTGATTGTTCCACCAACGCCTTATTTCATTAGGCATGGTGGAGTCGTCCATCGACTTAAACTTTGGCTGTTGAGAGGGAGGCCGGGTAGACATGAAGCTGGTTTCTTTGCTGCCCAAATGTATGTTTGAAGGTTCCTTATTGCTCGAAAATAATACAATTTCCTTAAAAGAAGGTTGACCTGTGGTTGGGAGGTTTTGCATGGTTCGGCTGTGAGGACTGTCTGAAGCATGTTTGATGTTGTTGTCCAAAATGTGAAGATGTGAAGATGACTTGCTGCCTAGGATTTGATGATGAGAAGTTCTTGGCTGGTTTGTTGGGGTGGAATTTCCATTAGGTTTGATGGCCAACTCATGTTCATTTGGAGGTTCATCTTTTGCAGAGTCATTGTCTGAAAAGTAACATGGCAATTCTTCCAAAAATCTTGCATGAGAAGAAGGATCATCTTTTGAAATTTGAATTTTCGGATCTTGTGGCTTATTTGGAGAATTCGGTTGGTCCTTGGAATGAGTCAAACCTGTTGAGTTCAAATTTAAGTTAGTTAAACCACATGAACCAAGACGGTTTAAGTCTAGTAGCATTAAAGTGCCTTTCCACATTTTTAGTCCCAGTATACGTCCATTCAATGTCACCATTACAAAGGATGCTTGTGATCTCATTAAATTCCATATTGGTGTCGGTGGGCCACTCATCATTACAAACTTGATTGACTTTCAAATCCCTTTTGATTTCATTGGTATAAATATCCACCCATTTTCCTTAAACGTGCACCTCGGTGTCACTGTAATGGCTCAAATTGGCATAAAACTCGCATACCACTGGTAGCACATCTTTGGGAGTCAAGGTGATGTGATTCCAACCACGGTTGCGTATCATCAATTTGATCTAGGGTACCCCCGCCAAAGGTACTAGAATACCCTTCTATTTAATTACAACCCATTGTAAAATATCCTTCTCGTACTTATTTTGGGCTGCAGCATTTAGAAATTTCGTCCCCACAATCTCCTCAAGCGTGTTTTCACACTTGTGCTGGGGAGCGAACAGTGATATGAAGAAGCTCCAACACTTTTGGCCACAACCAGTTTCTTTCCCGTGGGCACCATTCCTACAAAATTTAGATGTGAAAATCATAGCATCCAAATAAGGATTCTAACACCCCATACTTATATAAAATCACAACCCTCCGCCAACTAACAAGCCTTAGAACGCATAAGATGAATTTCCATAAATTAGCACTAAAACTAAAGTCTATACACATTCCTAGAACATTATTATGCACTAAAATTGAATAAGGACGAATCATAGTACATAATTAACATTTTAGGAATTGAATTCATGTACGAATACCTTGTGTTATAACATTTTTGTTCATTGAGACAATTCAACAAACACTTGGCATGCATAAATAGAAAATGAAGTTTCTTTATATAATGAACATGCAAACACTTCCCAATCATCAATCATGCACAAATTACTCAAATCACATGTTAAAAGTGCAATCCATAACAAATTAAAATAATTAAAAAATTCAAAATTCAAAACTTTCATATAATTCAATTTGAAACCCAAAAAGGAAAAGTGTAAGAAAAGTCCAAGAAATTCATGCATGGATAGAGTTTTTCCTTGAAAAAAGATTTTTTTTATGTTAATGGGATGAAATTGAAGTGATTTGATGCGTAGGGAGTGGTGGTGTTTGTTAGGGGTTGGAGGGAGTTGGAGGGGAGAAGTTAGAAAAAGAGGGGTGGGCATTCGAATGATTTGCAAACAAGGGTTACTGAAGGGAATTGGAGAGAAGAAGTTAAAAAGAAGAAAAGGACTGTCCTTTGAATGATGAAAAATCGAGGGTTTCATCCCTATAAAGTGCTGCATGCACATGCGCTGCTTGCCAAGCTTGCATGTGTGCGCAATGCAGTAGCATCGTTTCCTGAAGTTGGTTTTTCGCACATGTGTGAGGCTTATAGCTTGAATGTGTACGTGATACTAGCTGTGAAATTTGAGACTGGGTTTTGCGCACATGCGCACCAAACGATGTGCATGTGCATAAAAACATGCTTCCAAGTTCCTCAAGACTAAATCACCCAAACAACATTCAAGACCTTCATATGACAATATTTTTGTTTAACTTGTGAAGTAAGATGATTTTTGACATGAACACACAACACTATAAAAACCCTAAAAATAGAATAATAAAATAAAAAACTTGAAAAGAAAATAAATGAATCAAATATAAAAAGGCATGGGTTGACTCCCATGCAGCGCCTTTGTTTATTGTCGTTGGCTCGACTTGATGCTTCGTCAGTCTCAATTAATTAACTCCTATGTTGAGGAGTCTAAGAATTGTCCTCTTCATTGTTCTCACAAAGGATGGATTCAAACTCTTCTGCTCTTTCAAGATTCGAACAAGTTGCTCTTCTTGCGGAGCGTTAAGTTGATTAGAAATTATCACCATTTCCTGATCCTTACCCTCGAAAAACAAGTAGTTCAGGTGACCAGGAAGATGGTTGTAATTTGCAATTACTCTCTGTACAATAGACAACACAAAATTCTCAGTAGTAGTTGGTAAAACATTAGAATCCTACCTCACCCATATGCTGAGACGTAGAAAATTGACTAATTGCAACCATCAGTTTTTGCAAATTAGCACCAGAAAACAAGCTTTCATGATACAAACCCCGTGCACAATCAACTTGATGCCACAAAACCCAACAATTCACGATGGCACCAAAACTCCACTCCAAAGTTGGTCACAAGAATATGGACAGCAAACACACACAAACATGAACGAAAAAGAACAGACAAGAATCAAGCAAGAATTCAACCCATTGTCTATAGTCAGACAAGAACTAAACTATTAACAAGATTTAAAGCTATAATTGACCCGTTGCCTATATGAATCAGGCAAGAACCAAATCTATAAGTCGGATAGAACAATCACCGTTGCTCAAGCGATGATCCCAACAAAGTCTTAATCCAAAGACTAAAGAAAGAACTTTTTCCTCATGAAAAAGACAAATATTATTGACAAAAATATGTTGAAATTCGTCCATATAATGATGCCTATTTATACACTTAATAAAGACTCCAAAAAACTAGGTAAAACAACAAGTCTAAAAAACTAGCTAAAAAACTCCTAAAAAAGGTAGTGCTAGGGTTCAGCCATAAGTAGCCCTAAAATTTGGGCTGAATGGGCTTTATTAAGGCTAATTAATGAGTCTAAAAACTAAGAATTCAATCAATAACTAACCCAACTTAAACCAGCCCAATTTATTTAAACTTAAACTACTATTGGGCTTTATATAATAAAGACCAAACTAAAATAAACTTGAAAGGAAATCTGGCCTTCTCGCATTTAAAGGATCTCCACTTATGCTTCACTTTGAAGAATTGGACTTCATGCATTAATGAATTGAGGATAGTCCAATCCAACTCGATCAAAATACCACGAATATGCTCCTATTTTGGCAAGAGTGACTCCAAGCTTGCTCCATCTTTCATCTCCTCATCTGGACATATTTTTAGCCTCTCCGGATTCATATCATTTCATCATTTTTCTCAACATGTTTATTCAAACACTCTTCCGTCCCCGAACAATCAAGTTGCTGTTAGATCCAAAAATTTCCTGTATTTCTTGCTTAAGCACATCAATCATAGAAACAAGGTTAGTATGTCCTGAAGATTCCACATCATCATAAATATTAAACTTAACACTAGTTTCACCAAACTCCATGCTACGTGTGCCATTAGAAACATCTATCTTAGTTTGAGAAGTAGCCAAGAATGGTCTTCCTAACAAAATAGGTGCTGTAGAATCACTTTTTGCTATTTGAAGCACATAAAAATAGGCAGAAAATACCAAATTCCCAACTTGAACTAAGATATCTTCCACTATTCTCTTTGGATAGGCCAACGATCTCTTAGCCAATTGAATTATATGCCAATCTTATTTGAAGGTTCAATTTTTAATGCATCATAAACAAAATATGGCATTACATTTATAAATGTTATAAGTCTAGCATGGCTTTTCTGATTTTTGTATTGCCTATCTTATAAGGAGCGGATAACAAACTTGGGTCCTTGCATTTTTTAAGAAGAGATTTAGATGCTGAATGATAGATGACACATTACTCTCAACTTTTGCTTTCCTAAACTTCGTCTCTTTTTGCTTTCTTTTGTGGGTACACAATTCCTTTGGAAACTTATCATAATGATGTTTTTGTTTAATGGCATCTGACAATGGAAATTTTTGCAAACTCCTTTAGTGTTTCGGGCAATGAAGGCTTTGGTTTATATTATGGCCACTTAGTTGACTTACCTTTGCTATCGTTCTTGTTGCCTGGAACAACTTTTTTCAGCTTCGGCCTTCTTCTCCTCGGCCTTAGCATACCTACAGTTGAACATCCAGATGATGATGAGTATATGGACTTAAGAGGAAGAGGAGCCAGTACATCTTTTTCCCCTAGATCTCACGAATCCACAGGAGGAGCATCTAGAACATCATTGTTCACCCTAGATGATGTCCCACCTGCAAAATGGGAACAAAGACTCCAAGAATTTCATGCGTGGATGACAGTAAAAAAGACCAATACATGAAGTAATTTTCAAATACTATCAGAATTCACGGCAAGATTCACAAGTGTATTGAAAAGCTGGTGGTCAACACTTGAAGAAAGTGAAAGAATTTTTTTTTATACTAGACAAACTTTTGAAGAAGCCATAGGCTTAATTCATCAAGTTTCCCTTGGTGAACCAGCAGAAGATTTGGAGCTTAAACGAAAAGAGTTCTTTCAGCTTAAATGCCATTCTTTTATTTATTTATTTATTTATTTTAATGCAAATGCCTGAAGGAAGGGCAGAAATTTTATTGATGTCATGAATTATTACAATGTCGAAGATTAAGGCAGTCCCTAGCATCTAGTCGAACCAAACTTTTTATAGAGCAAGAAATGGTATAGCGATCATACTCAACGTACATAGGTATTAAGATACCCTCATCAGCTAAACAATCAGCAACTTGGTTTGACTATCTAAATACATGTTTAAAAGAAATATCTTTCCCAACAATAGCTGTTTATGAAGAGGAGTTGATTGTCAATGTTCCAAATTGATGCCGACGAGACCATTCAAAGTGTTAACTAGCGTAAGTGAATCAATTTCAACCTCCAATGATTGCAGCCGCAGTTTGCCACATATCTTGAGCCCATCTACAAGAGCCAATGCCTCATATTGCAAGTTGGTTTACTATTGATAGCCATTGGAAAATGCCCTTATGCATTGCCCATTGTGATCCCTTAGGATGCCGCCACCCGCTGCCATACCTGGATTTCCTTCAGAGGCACCATCCACATTCAATTTATAGCATCCGTGGGGAGGGCATTCCCATTTGACAGCTAGGACTCTCTTGGGTTTGGTTTGGAGTAGTTGATTGCAAATGCCTTGTGAGAGTAGCAAATCATCAGCTGTGCTTACTTTTGTAAAAGGATGAATTGAGGAGATATTCACCAAGTAAGAGTAGATGTCAGCAATTATCCTTGTTGCACTACTTGTTTTTCCGTTGAAAATCGCCATGTTCCTAGCTTTCTATAAGAAACAACAGATTATGCAAGGAAGGATTTTGTGATAGCAAATTGCCCCAAGTGTGGAAGAAGGTGCAGCAGCCCACCACCAAGAATTGAGCTTGTCCAAGATGGTCATTGATGGAGCAAGTATCACCTCCAGCCAAGTTTCCAAGAAGTGCCAGATTTGCCGTGATATTGCACAATCCACAAAAAGGTGATCCAAGGATTCTTCATGGTAGCAAAACCAGCACCTGGAGGCTAATTAAAAACCAATTTTGGACAAGGTTTCATCTAATAGCAACCTCTTGTTCAGCAATTTCCACATGAAAATGGAAATCTTCAATTGGAGTCTCACATCTCAAATCATTTGTCTAGAAAAGATCCGCGCCTTTAGGGGGGTAAGTCGATCAGAGTGAGAAGGAGCCTTTGGGTGTAGGGGTCCAAACGAATCGGTCCAGTTCCTCAGTCAAGAAGATTGTTCTTTTGTTGAGAACTACTACAATGTTTTGTAGCTCCTCATTGGAGTATCTCCCATCTAGAGAGCAAAAATTCCAACCGTTGGGACCCCAAACATTTCAGCAATGTGAAACTTTGAGCTGTGCAACATATACTTGTTCCACCATGTGGGAGAGAGACCCATGTTCGGTCCAAGTGTCAAACCAAAAAGAGCAATCAGCTTTCCTTAAGAGGAATAGCAGCCATTTTTTCACTTCATCACCAACTCGCAGCATTCTTTTCCAAGTGAGTGAATCACCTGGTGATACCGTTACTAAGATGGGATGCTAGCCTTTAAGATAACGTCCTTGAAGAAAAGAACACCACAAAAAGTTGCCTTTCCGAAACTTCCACCAAAGTTTGATACCAAAGCCACGAACCACATCCTCTAGTGATGAAACCCCTAGGCCATTGGAATGTGTTGGCTGGCAAACTGTGGCCCATGAGATACAACGTTGTTTTAGCATCTCATCTGGGCATCCCCAAAAGAAGTTGGCGAATTGCCGCTCCAACTCTTTGATTACTGATTTTTGGGGTAAAAGAGCTAATAATAGGTAGATCGGGATGCTACTACGAGAATGCTTAATTAGGACAAGCCGTACTGGGGAGAGGAATCGCATTTGCCATCCATGGATTCCGGAAGCTACTTTTTCAATCAGTGACTGGAAAATATTGCATCGTCTTTTAGCCTTTTGGATGGGACATCCCAAGTGTGTGAAAGGAAGGGATTTGTGAACAAACCCCGTCTTTGCTTGAATCAACCGAATTCGAGCTGGTGCTACCCTTTTAGATAAGTAGAAGGAGCTTTTGGACTTGTTAAAAAGCTGCCCGGATGAGTTCTCAAACCTTGAAAGAAAGCTCATTAGATGCCGAATGGATTTGGTATCTCTCTTTGTGAAAATGACAATGTCATCTGCAAAAGCCAAATGAGAGATGGTTGGGCATTACTGCGGGAGGGCTTAATTTGATATCTTTCCCGTACGAAATTGAGCCTTCAATCCTTGTGAAATCGTCTCAAGCATGAATATGAATAACAGGAGTGATAAGGGGTCTCCTTGGCGAACCCCTCTGGAGGATTTGAAGAAACCCTTAGGTGCACCATTGAGAATGAGTATAGAAAACCAACAATCCTCCAAAATATTCTTCATAAGGAAGATCCAATGCTCAGCAAATCTAAACTTTCATAGAATTACATAGAGGAAAGGCCAAGAAAGCCTATCAAATGCCTTGGCAAGGTCAAGATTAATGATCAAGTTTCCTCTTCTTGTTTTCCGATCTATGGAACCGGCCAGCTCTTATACAAGAAGGATGTTATCCGCAATGTCTCTCCCTTGTACATGGGCCACTTATTCAGATGAAATGATTTTTGGAAAAATGGGGGAGAGTCGATTGGCCAATATTTTAGTGCAAATTTTGTTAAAAAAAAGTGCATAAACTAATGGGCCGAAAGTCACTAAAAAAGTTGGGGTTGGCTATTTTTGGGATTAATGCAATAAGGGTGTTGTTAAACATTCATGGCAGCTTTGTACCTTTAAAAAAATCATGCATTAGAAGGAAGAGATCATGATGAATAATGCCCCAACAAGTAGTGAAGAATGTCCCATAATAGCAATCAGGCATATGCCTGCCGCACCATTAGAGTTGAGGGAGAACACTGCATCCTTCAACTCCTTTTTTGAAAACTCGGTTAATAAGTGCTGATTATCCTCATCTGAGACATTGCCTGGGAGATGGTCGAGTAATGAGAGGTCGGTGGCAGGGGAATCGTTGGAAGTCAAGAGCTCCTGAAATAAGTTAATTCCTGCACCTTTAATTAGCTACATATTTTCCGTCCATTTCCCATCAACCTTAATCTTTGAGATGTGCAATCTTACTCTTTTGGCCAGAAGAGTAGAGTGGAAAATTTTGGAGTTTTTGTCGCCCTCTTTCAACCATTTCATCCCCGCTTTTTTCTTCCAAAAGGTTTCTTCTTTTGCAAGACACCTCATGTGAATAGCTTGTGCGTGAGCTAATGCAATTTGGTTGCTTTGGCTGTGGTGTAGCAAAAGAGCTTCTTCCTTACTTTTGACCTCTTGTTCAGCCTCTTTTACCTATACGAAGACATTGCCAATCACCGTGTGACTCTAATTCCTATCCATGAGTTCAGCTTTTAAACTTTTTAGTTTGGAGGCGAGAATGGAGATGGGGGAACCAGTGCATTGAAAATGCCAATTTTTGCCCACTACCTGCAAAAAATCTTTGTGCTTAATACACTTGTTAAGGAATTTAAATGGCTTTGGATCTGGTGTAGTTTTAATAGACGCTTTGAGAACAAGTGGCGACTGATTTGAGCATGTCTTGAGAAGGTATTCGACGCTAATATGTTGAAAGGCTGCCAAAAAATTGGTGTTACAAATGAATCTATCCAACCTCTTCCAAATCACATTTCCAAACATATTCACGCGCCAAGTGAATTTGCAACCTTGGAAAGGTAAATCCACCAAGCCCCATTCATGGAGGCAATCATTGAATTCACTCATAGCGTCAAGGTGCAAAGAGCAAGAACCTTTATATTTAGCAGAACTGGAGATAACATTGAAGTTGCCACCCACCAGGCACAGAGCTAGAGGTTGGACAGCTCGGAGTTCCTCCCAAAGAGCTCTTCATGTTTCCATTTTTGTACACTTTGTGTATACAAAGGAGGCTACCATGTCAGAAAAGATATTTATAAACACATGAAAAGATTAACTAATCTTTTTTAAGTTTTCAGGGCAGATCCAAGTCTAAAGCAAGTATTCTTGAGTTCATTGCCTAAGACATTGCAAGACGGAGATGAGATTTACATCCATCACAAATACAAATCCATCATTGGACTGTCTCCGGAGGATTCTTCAAATCTTCTAGAGGGGTTTGATAAGGTGATTCATTATCACCTCTTCTCTTCATAATCATGCTAGAAACTTTCTCTTGAGGCTTAAAAAATCGGTTTTGAATAGGGAGAAGTTTAGATTTTGCCCCACCGAGATTTTGTCCAACCATTTCTTACTTGGCATGTGTAGATGATACTGTTATTTTTATAAAGAAAGAAATCAAAACCATAAAAATTCTTATGGTCTTCCTGTTGGTCCCAAAGCAACTTAAGAGGGGGGGTGAATTAGGTTTCAAAAATTACTTTAGGTGAGTAAGATTAAACTAATCAAAATTTTTTCACTAAAAAATAATATAATGAAGATAGAACCAATGAAACTTAAGGAATGTAAAGAAAGTAAGAAAAGAGATTAAACAGCCAATATTTCCAAGCTAACAAGCTTGAAAGTATTATTCCACTAGAATGATTCACAAACTTGGTGAGCCATAAATCTTTACAAAGTAGGGCAATTCTTGCTCACACTAAAACTCTTTTAGTTGAGCCAAGAATTTTACTCACAATCTCACTTTTGTACAAGATTGTCACTCTACTCAAAATTTTGAATTACACTTTAAGCTACACACTAATATAATATAGCACTATGGCCATTTGCACTCAAATTTATCTTTTCTAAGGCTTGTATTCAATGTATTAGATGCTTCTTATAGAACAATAGAGCAGGTATTTATAGGAGCAATAAATTGTGGTTGTAACTACTTCCAAACGGATTAATAATAAATGTACAAAAACTAGCCGTTAAGGTTTCCCAGGTCTGACGATAAAGATGATGTGTTTGTGTTGAACCCCAGTTATGTTAATCATGTTTTGATGATGACCAAATAATACTAATGGTTTGAAGACAAGTGTGTAGAAAAATAGAGAGGTTCGGACGCAAATGATCGTCCGAACAAAAACAACCACACAGAGCTTCGGACGATGGTAATCGTCCGACACAAAGAATTTGAAGCAAGCCTTGGACGAAGAACAGCGTCCGATCATATTCCAGTAGACTTTGCTTCGATCGGACGCATGTTCGGACTCATCCTCGGACGTCTGAACGAATACCCTCAGAGAACGGACGCAGTGTCGGACGCACTCCTGCTGCATCGGCCGTCCGAAAGGTCCAACGGCTAGTTTTTCAGTAAACAGAAAATAGCCGTTGGGAAGTTGTTGGAAGTAAATATTTGGCAACTATAAATACCCCTAGGTCTGATTTAATGAAAAAAAGACTTCTACATTGATTACAAACAATTCTTGAGCTATTTGGAAGAAATAGTTGGTACAAGTGTTGGTGTAATAGTGTAGGTAGTGAGAAAAGAGCTTAGAAGTGTAAGAGTTCTTCAAGTGTAAGAGTGGAGAGATAACAATTGTAACAAAGGGAGGTTGTGAGTGTAAAACTCTTGGCTCAACTAAAGGAAATTAGTGTGAGCAAGAGTGATCCTCATTTGTGTACAAGAGGTTATTGTCTCACCTACGTTGAAGAGACTTTTAGTGGCTGAACTTCAAGTTGTGAACTTGGTAGTTGCCTTGTAAGAAGCTCTTTGTTGTTGTAAGCTCCAAGCTTGAGAAGCTTGGGAGTTTGGTTTGATTCTCTTAATGTCAATATTCTTATTTGTTCATTATGCTTAAATTGTTGAATATCTATTGTATTGTTTTGTGCTTAAGTTTTCATTTGGTGCATAAAGTTTGAATTTCTATTAAGCACATAAAAAGGTTTGTTTTTAGAGACAACCTAATTCACCCCCCCTCTTAGGTTGCTTTTGGGGCCAACAATTGGTATCAGAGCTTGGTCTCATACTTATTGAGCTTAACCACTTTTGAGTAAAAATCATTATGGCAACCAGTAATGCTTTATTTTTAGAGGAGCATTCTATCACTAGACCTCCCATGTTTAATGGCATTAATTTTGTTTTTTGGAGGGATAGAATGAAAATTTTTGTTCAATCTAATGATATTGATTTATGGTATATTATTTGTGAAGGTCCTTTAGAAGCTAATATTTTTGATGAAAATACTCATAGATTAAGGCCTAAGACTAGATATGAGTTAAATGCACAAGATAAAATTAATTTATCTTTAAATGCTAAAGCCATTAATATTTTGTATAATGCTTTGGATGCAGATGAGTTTTCTAAAGTAAAAGGTTGCATATCGGCCAAGGAGATATGGGACAAATTGAAAGAAATCCATGAAGGAAGTGAAGATATTAGAGAGCAAAAGAAGTCACTTCTTGTGGCTAAATATGAATCCTTCAAAATGGAACCTCATGAGAACATTGACAAGATGTATTGTAGGTTCAACTGCATGATATGGTAAAGGATTTGGAAGGTTTGGGTAAAGAATATTCCTTGGGTGAAAAGAATAGAAAAATTTTGAATGCTTTACCTAAGGAATGGGAACCTAAATCCATTGCCATAGAAGAGTCTAAAAATTTAAATTCTTTGCCTATTGATTCATTGATCAATTCTCTAACCTCATTTGAATTGAAGTTGGAGATACAATTCAAAATGAGGAGGCAAACGAAAAAAGAAGCTTAGCATTTAAAGCTTCATCAAAAAGGAGAAAAGACTCAAGGAAGCCTCACTTCAACAACTTCCAATTCACTTGGGATGATTGCAATTCGGATGGAGAGGTTGAAGAAGAATATGAGGAGGCTCAAATGGCTTTTATGGCACTTGGCGATAATGAGGTAACCTCTAGTTGTGATTCTTGTGATGATTCATGTGATAATGATAATGATGATGTTGAATCATTTATTTTAAAAATGCATGAATGTTTGAAAGAATCATATGCTAAGAACAAAGATTGTTAAAAATTAAAGTTAACACTTTATTGAGTGCCAACTCAAAACTTGGGCATAAAAATAATTCTTTGACAAAAGAAAATGATATTTTGAAAGAAAAATGTGTTGGAAAAACCAAGATCATGGAAGAACAAGCTTCATTGAAGAAGAGATTAGATGATCTTGATGTTACTTTGAAAACAAAGAAAGAAAATGTTTTTGAAAAGAAAAGAACTAGAAATATGTTTTTGAACAAAAATTTTATCACCTTTAAAAAAAATGATTTGTGCTTTGTTAAATCTAAATCTTCTTTTTATGGCTATAAGAACATTATTTGTAATTATTGTCATCAACACGGCCATATAAAGAAAAATTGTTATGTTAAAAGAAATGAAAAATTAGGAATAAAATCTACTTGGGTGATTAAGCATGTTACTAATCCAATTGGACCCAAGAAAGTTTGGGTACCAAAAGTTGTTGCTTAACCTTGTAAGTAGGCATGCTTGGAGAGCACCAAGGAATTCAATGATAGATTGATTATCTATGAAGTGTGCTCAAGGCATATGAGCTAAGATCATATTGAAATGGGTAACATCTAAAGTTTTTGTGCTTTCATTTATCAAGTTGAACTATGTTCTCTTGAATATTACTCATCTTTATGTTCAAATTTGTTTAGAATGCTAGGATATTTGTTTCCCCAAATTTAGTCTATAATAAGTCACTACTTGCAAAAGAAAGGGGGAGCATTCTCTTTTTTAATGGATTTGTTTTTGCAAAAAATTGCATCACACATGCTTCATTGTTTTGATGAGGCTTTTTATTAAGGAATGAGCAAAAATTGTTTTGATCATAATTGTAATTGATAATAATTCTGTGCATGAAGGGGGAGAATAAACTTAGGGGGAGCTTTATTCTTCTTATACATAATGCCAAAGGGGGAGAAATAATGGACAAATTCTCTTGTGTAGTACTTCATTATTTTATGGTTGTTTTGAATTGTCCAATTGATTTGTCATCATCAAAAAGGGGGAGATTGGTGTTGGTTGAACCCCAGTTATGTTAATCATGTTTTGATGATGACCAAATCATACTAATGGTTTGAAGACAAGTGTGCAGAAAAACAGGGAGGTTCGGACGCAAATGATCGTCCGAACAAAAACAACCACACAGAGCTTCGGACGATGGTAATCGTCCGACACAAAGAATTTGAAGCAAGCCTTGGGCGAAGAACAGCGTCCGATCATATTCCAGAGACTTTGCTTGATCGGACGCATGTTCGGACGCATCCTCGGACGTCCACGAATACCCTCGAGAGAACGGACGCATGTCGGACGACTCCTGCATCGGCCGTCCGAAAGGTCCAACGGCTAGTTTTTCAGTAAACAAAAAATAGCCGTTGGGAAGTTGTTGGAAGTAAATATTTGGCAACTATAAATATCCCTAGGTCTGATTTAATGAAAAAAAAGACTTCTACATTGATTACAAACAATTCTTGAGCTATTTGGGAGAAATAGTTGGTACAAGTGTTGTAATAGTGTAGGTAGTGAGAGAAAGAGCTTAGAAGTGTAAGAGTTCTTCAAGTGTAAGAGTGGAGAGATAACAATTGTAACAAAGGGAGGTTGTGAGTGTAAAACTCTTGGCTCAACTAAAGGAAATTAGTGTGAGCAAGAGTGATCCTCATTTGTGTACAAGAGGTTATTGTCTCACCTACGTTGAAGAGACTTTTAGTGGCTGAACTTCAAGTTGTGAACTTGGTAGTTGCCTTGTAAGAAGCTCTTTGTTGTTGTAAGCTCCAAGCTTGAGAAGATTGGGAGTTTGGTTTGATTCTCTTAATCTCAATATTCTTATTTGTTCATTAAGCTTAAATTGTTGAATATCTATTGTATTGTTTTGTGCTTAAGTTTTCATTTGGTGCATAAAGTTTGAATTTCTATTAAGCACATAAAAAGGTTTGTTTTTAGAGACAACCTAATTCACCCCCCCTCTTAGGTTGCTTTTGGGGCCAACAGTTTGACACAGCATCCGATTTCAGTGTAGTTGGTGAAGGATACCGAAATTCGGAAGGCCGTGCATGTGTCCGTTTCATCGTCCGAACTGAGTTTCGGGCGGTCCTGTTCGTCTGAAGAGAGCTTTGTTCAGACAGTTGTATGCGTCTGTTGAAGGGCATGAAGAAGTTTGCTTTCTGCCTGTCTGTTCGGACGGTGAGATGCGTCCGAATGAATTTATATTGGACACTCCTGTTCATCTGAGAGAAATGACATAGTTTGGACGATGTACTGCATCCGAACAACCTATTTGCAGCAAAAAGATAGTAGACCTGCACAGCTTGTTTGCAGAGTTTAGTACTTATGTTATAATCAAAATAAGGTTTGGGAAACATCAATCTCCCCATTTTTTATGATGACAAACAATCATAGAATAACCAATCATATCCAATCATGTAAAATCAACAGATACGAGTAATAGCACAACACAACCAACAATTTTGCATATTTATTCCTACTCCCCTTTTTGACATAATCAAACAAAACTCCCCCTGAGAAAGTGCACTCAAATAACCAACATTAACATCATCAATCAGTTAAACTAGCATCAACATCAATATCAACACCAACATCAACATCATCAAAATTAAGTCATTACATGACAATAATATCTATTTCAATTCAAAATAATTCATAAAACCAAAATAATTTCAATTCCAACATCTATGTCAAAGTAATAGCCAAAGTAATTCCAAAGCCAAAATACATATTAATGAATTAACAGAAATCTAAGTCGAGTCATTTTTCTTCTTAGAGCGTTTTTCGATCTTGCAACATTTTGAAGGGGCATCATCACCAATAGCTTCACCATCGTCATCGCGTCATTGCATGATAAAATTAAATGTATCATCAATATCCTCGTCATCGCCATCATCAGCATTAACAGCACCTTGATCATCGATGTCCTCGTCGTTGCCCTCACGATCACCCTCTTCTTTGGCATTGTCATTGTCATCACTTTCGGTAGAGGAGTCGAGGGGATACTGTGATTGAATATTGGCAAATTGAACTTGAGCTGAAGCAGACATGCCTAAGCTGAGTCTCAGGCCTCTTGGAGGATCATCTGACGAGTTTAAAGTCGCTTTAACTTGCGATTAGTGCGACGTTGAAAGGAGCTCACTTGAGTGCTCAAAGAACTGAGAACGCTGCAAATTTGTGAAAGTGAAGGTTCAGAGGAAGAAGGATGAGGATCATGGACTAGTGGAGGTGTTTGAGGAGGAGGGGAATGGGGAAGCGCCAGACCAGAGGTAGAGGCTTGGGATTTCAATCATTCAATGTCAAAGGTTGCCTTAGTTAACCATTGATCATTAAAATAACGAAAGCCCTTCTGCTCAACCTAGGCTTTGTTGAAGTAGGGAGTTAACCATTGATCATTAAAATAACGAAAGCCCTTCTGGTCAACCTAGGCTTTGTTGAAGTAGGGAGGGAATTGTTTGTTTCCACTGAAAGGTACTTCAAGAAAATCAAATACTTTGGTGAGAAATTTTCTGAATGGAATGTTTCGGCGGGTATCAGTAAGAAAGAGTTCCCACAGGGAATAGAAAAGATACCCAAAATGCCTTGGTCAATAGATATCCCTTTGAAAACACAGTAAAACAGGTAAAGCTGCATTGTTTTGGGCTCGGTACGATGCCTGTCAGTTGGTAACCGCAAATTTGTGACAAGAGTGTATAAAATATTCATTTCAAGAGTGAGCAAAGTAGTCTTGGCTTCCGAGGCCTGTTTGAAATTGATGTTAAAAATTGCTCTGACCTCATCAATATCAAATCAAGTGTCCAGAGTGGGCCGTTTATCTAAAGAAAAGAAATAAGAAAATTCATTCGGGGATGAGACTTCACATTCAAAAATAGTGCTGATGATGTTGAAGGAAATTTCAAGATTTGTGCTGTTCACACAAGAAACTAATGTGCGAACAGTGGGGCCTTTCCTAAGATTGGCTATGAATTGGAGCACCATGTCATGATAAACAGGTAAGTCAATGTGAACTAAGTGACCCCAATTTTGTTTTTCAAAATAAGATTTAACAATTTGAAGATTGAATTTATCGAAAAGGCTTTGAGAAGCAGGTCTTTGAACGATTATAGATTTGCTAAGGAGAGATGTATACCGTTCAGAATCCTTGGAATCGATGAATTTTGGTAGGGATGGATTTGTTGAAGCTTGAGGATTAACGGATGATTCCACTTGAGCTGGAGCTTTTCCGTTTGATTTACAGCCACGAGTTGCTGTTAAAGAGCCTCCACGAGATCAAACCATTGTGAAATGAAGGTATATAAGAGAGAGAAAAAAATGTGATGTTTTTTTGGAAGTTGGTGGAAATTTGATGAAATTGGATGGTAGATTGATGAAATATAGTGCAATAAGGGTAATGTTTATCGAGGAAGGAAGAAGGGTGAGGAATTTTGAGGGAAAAGTTTTCGCCAGAGGAGGGTTCGGGGTTTAGGGTGAGTTCGAAAGGGGGAAAATGAACGATTTTTATCGAACAGAAGGACCGTTTGAACATTTGAATGATTTGTATGCGTCCGACCGAGCGTCCAACAGCTAATGAGCCGACGGCCGAAACTGCGTCAGATATTTTCTCGGACGATAGGAAGCGTCAAAGTCTCTTCGGTAGGATTCCAGTGGGAAAATGAAGAAAGTGAGGAAAATTTGGACGATCATAAGCGTCTAAGGCTGAGAGGAGGTTTTCGGACGAGTGAGAGCGTCCGACAGAGGGTGTTGTGCGTCCGAACTAAGAAACTATGCCGATGTGAACTTTAAAATTCCCAAACAATTTCTTAGAGATTCAAAACGATCTAAGGTGGTGAAGGGTTTAGTAAAAATGTTAGCCAGTTGATCTAAAATAGACACAAAATCAACACATATTTCCTTTTGGCAAACAAGGTCTCTAATAAAATGGTGTTTAACATCAATGTGTTTGGTTCTAGAGTGCATTACAGGATTTTTTGTGAGATTAATTGCACTAGTGTTGTCACACCTTATAGGCACAAAATCAAAGACCACCAAAATCTTTTAAAGTATGTTTCATCCATAGAAGTTGGGCACAACAATTTCCAGCAGCAATATATTCGGCCTCAGCCGTAGAAAGAGAAATAGAATTTTGTTTTTTGCTAATGTGACCAAGACACAAGATAATTACCCAGGAAATGACACATACCAGTAGTACTTTTTCTATCAATTTTATACCCAACAAAATCTGCGTCAGAATAACTAATTAAATCAAATGTAGAGGATTTTGGATACCACAGACCAAAATCCATTGTAACCTTTAAGTATCTAAAAATCCTTTTTATAGCCATTAAGTGCGATTCTTTAGGGCAAGATTGAAATCTAGCACATAAACAAACAGCAAACATAATATCTGGTCTGCTAGCCGTTAAATAAAGTAGGCTTCCTATCATACCTCTATAGCATTTTTCATCAACACTATTACCTCCTTCATCTTTATCAAGTTCGGTTGAGGTGCACATAAGCATACCAACTTGTTTCCAATCTTCCATTCTGAATCGTTTAAGTAGCTCCTTTGTGTACTTAATTTGTGTAATAAACGTCCCTTCCTTTGTTTGGTGAACTTGTAGTCCAAGGAAAATGGTAACTTTCCCATCATACTCATCTCAAACTCTTTTCATTGCATCAAGTGTGAGAAATCCTTGCACAAGCTTTCATTAGTTGCTCCAAAAATAATATCATCAACGTAAATTTGTACAATTAACAAACCATTGGAATTCGTTTTGGTAAAAAGAGTGGTGTCAATGACACCTCTTTTAAATCCATTTTCAATCAAGAAACCACTTAGTTTTTCATACCAAGCTCTTGGAGATTGTTTCAAACCATATAAGGCTTTAGAGAGTTTGAAAACATGATTTGGAAAATTTTTATTTTCAAACCCGGGAGGTTGTTCAACGAAACTTCTTGATCAATAAAACCATTTAAAAAGGCACTTTTGAGATCCATTTCAAATAATTTGAAATCATTAAAGCATGCATATGTGAGAAGCATGCGAATGGATTCTAATCTAGCAACGGGTGCAAAAGTTTCATCAAAGTCAATACCTTCCACTTGAGCATAACCTTTTGCAACAAGTCTAGCTTTGTTCCTTATGATTTCACATTTATCTTTAATTTGTTTCTAGATCAGAAAGCCCATTTTGTTCCAATTGCAGGATGAATTAATGGTCTTTCAACTAAGGTCCATACATTATTTTTCTCAAATTGACTAAGTTCATCTTGCATGGCAATGACCCAAGATTCATCATTTAAAGCATCATCTACATGTTTAGATCCAATGTGAGAAAGTAATTCACAATTACTAGTCAAAGGTTTATGAGATCGAGTTGTTACCCCATCAGATAGATCACCTATGATCAAATCTTGAGGGTGACTAGAAACTAATCTTCATGCTTTTGGAAGATCATTTGGAATATCCTCATTCTTTTCTTCTTCGTCATCTACTTGATGGTTGTTAACATCATTGCTTGATATGATCTCTTGATGATCTTCATGGATAGTGAGCTTCTCAAGCTCCTTTTGAATACCTACATCTTCATCTTCACATATATTCTTTGAGATAACATCATTAGCTTCATCAAATATAACATGTATAACTTCTTTAACCAAAAGCGTTCTTCTATTGTATATTAGTCTCGGTATGCTTTCTTGTCACTAGAATATACTAGATAAATTCCTTCATCCGATTTTTTGTCAAATTTACGAAGATTTTCTTTGATTTTTAAAATAAAATATTTGCAACCAAAAACTTTAAAATAGCTCACAACGGGTTTTATACAAAATAGGAGTTCATAAGGAGTTTTGTTTAAAATGGATCTCAACAAAACTCGATTCATGACATAACAAGTCGTGTTAACGGCTTTCTGCCCAAAAATATTGTGGTAAATCGTATTCACTAATCATAGTTCTAGCGGTTTCTTGAAGAGTTCTATTTTTCCTTTCAACAACACCATTTTGTTGAGGGACTCTAACAACCAAAAATTCATGTGAAATACCGTTGTGATCACAAATTCGGGAAAGCCTCCAAATTTAAATTCGGCACCATTGTCACTACTTCATCGAGTGATCTTTAAATTCAATAAATTTTGAATTTTGGAAAACAATTTTGCAAATTTTTCAAAAGCTTCATTTTTGTGAAGCACAAGGAATAATACCCAAGTATACCTAGAATATTCATCCACAATCACAAAAGCATATTTACAACCACCAAGACTAGCATGTTGAGTTGGTCCAAAGAAGTCTAAGTGCAACAATTCTAAAGGTTTAGAAGTAGACACATAATTCTTTGGTTTAAAGGAAACTTTAACTTGTTTACCAAATTGGCATGCATCACAAATTCTATTTCTCAAAAACTTTGGTTTTGGCAAATCTCTTACCAATTCCTTCTTAGCAAGTTTTTCAATTAAATCCATATTAAAATGACAAAGTCTTCTATGCCGAAGCCAAGGATCATCTATGGAAGCGGTGAGACATTTTACATTGTTATTACTAATTTTGTCAAGGTGAATCACATAAACATCATTGTGCCTAGCACCCTTAAATAAAACAACATGATTTTTATCAAGAATAAGACATTCATGCTTGGTAAATAACACATAAATTTTTATCACAAAGTTGACTTACACTCAATAAATTGTAGTTAGTTCAACAAGTTTCTCAAATTATCAACAAGAAGCACATTCTTTATCAAGGTTTCACTATTTTTACCTACATCACCAATGCCGATTGACTTTGCTTTATTGCTATCCCCAAACGTTACTTTTCTGCTATTTTTGGATTTCAGGTTTGTGAAGAGAGAAGCCTCACCCGTCATGTGTCTTGAGCATCCACTATCTATGAACCACTTAGCATTGTTGGTGATGTTAAGTACCTACACAACAAATCAATTGATAACTTTTGGTACTCATATTTTCTTGGGTCCATTAGAGTTACTGAAGTTGCAATTGATCCATACGGCTTTCATTCCAAGTTTCTCATTTTTCTTGACATAGCACATATTCTTGACATGTCCATGTTGTTGGAAATACTTACAAATAATATTTTTATTTCCATATAAAGAGGATTTTGAATTTACAAAACATAAGTCATCACTTCTAAACATGACAAATTTTTTTATGATCAATAGGATTTCTATTTATTTTCAAATCAACAACATTTTTTATCTTTTTCTAGTCAAGAGAACATTCAAGTCATCCAATCTTTTCTTCAGGGAGGCTTGTTCTTCCTTGACCTTTGATTTCACATGCATTCTTTTCTTCAAGTCACTATTTTCTTGTGATAACCTACTATTTTCATTTACAAGTTTAGAGTTGGCATTCAATAAAGCATTTGATTTCTTTACTAACTCCTTATTTCTAGCATATGATTCCTTTAAGCTATCATGGAATTTTAAAATGAAAGCTTCAAGATCATTATCATCATTTTCGTCATTGGAGTCATAGTTCGAATTTACCTCATCATCTCCAATGGCCATAAAGGCCATTTGTGCCGACTCCATTTCTTCTTCAACTTCTCCTTCGGAATTGCAATCATCCCATGTGATTTGAAAGTTGTTGAAGCGGGGCTTTCTTCCTTCCTTCTTTTTCTTGGAAGGACACTCATTTGCAAAGTGTCCGGGTTGACCGCATTCAAAACACTTTTCATTTTGTTTCTTCATTTCTAGCTTGTCACACAATAGTCTTTCCTTTGAAATTATTTGAATTGGTAACTCCACCTTTTCTCATTCTCCGTTTGTTGATGTAATGTTTAAGAAATCCTTTGGTGAAGAGTGCAAGATCTCCTTCATCAAGATCTTCGTCTTCTAAATTGATGGAGCCATTTTCATCATCTTCTTGAGAGGTTTTGAATGCAATGCTCCTTTTTGGTCTTGCTTCTTCATCATCCACCACTTTGGCCTTCAACTTCAACTTCAATTCATAAGAAGTAAGAGAGTTGATTAGTGATTCAGTAGGCATAGAATTTAAATTCTTAGCCTTCTCTATAGCGATTATTTTGGGCTCCCATTCTTTGGATAGAGCATTCAAGATTTTTCTATTCTTTTCACCCAAAGAATACCCCTTACCCAAGGCTTCAAGATCTTTAATGATGTCATTGAACCTACAATACATTTTGTCAATATTTTCATGTGGTTCCATCTTGAAGGACTCATACTTGGTGACAAGTAAGGATTTCTTTTGCTCCACGAACATACTCAAACATCATCGCTCCCTTCATGGATTTCCTTCAATTTATCCCAAATTTCTTTAGCAGAAATGTATCCATTGACACGAGTTGATTCATTAGCATCCAAAGCATTGTATAGCACATTCATAGCTTTCGCATTAAAAGTTAAGTTTGCCTTGTCTTGTGGAGTGAGCTCATCCCTTGTCTTTTCTCTTCTTCTATTTGTATGATCATCAATGATGGTAGCTTCAAAGGAACCTTCATTTACAACATACCACAAGTCAATATCAATAGATTACAAAAATATTTTCATTCTATCTCTCCAACTAATAAAATTTTCCCCATTGAACATAGGGGGCCTAGTAATGGATTGACCCTAAAAAAATAAAGCATTGTTGGTTGCCATAATAGATCTTTTCTCAAAAGCAATTTAAGAAATAAAATGAAACTAAGTTTTGATACCAATTGTTGGTCCCAAAGCAACCTAAAAGGGGGGTGAATTAGGTTTCAAAAATTACTTTAGTAAGATTAAACTAATTGAAAATTTTCCACTAACAAATAATATAATGAAGATAGAATCAATGAAACTTAAGGAATGTAAAGAAAGTAATATAGGAGATTAAACAACCAATACTTCCAAGCTAACAAGCTTGAAAGTATTAATCCACTAGAATGATTCACAAATTTGGTGAGCCAATAATCTTTACAAAGTAGGGCAATTCTTGCTCACACTAAAACTCTATTAGTTGAGCCAAGAATTTTACTCACAACCTCACTTTTGTACAAGATTATCACTCCACTCAAAATTTTGAATTACACTCTAAGCTACACACTAATACAATATAGCACTATAGCCAATTTGCACTCAAATTTCTCTTTTCTAAGGATTGTATTCAATGTATTAGATGCTTCTTACGGAACAATAGAGCAGGTCTTTATAGGAGCAATAAATTGTGGTTGTAACTACTTCCAAACGGCTCAATAATAAATGCACAAAAACTAATCGTTAAGGTTTTGGACATCCGAGATAAAGATATGATGCATCCGACACAATGTCCGATCTCAATACAGTTAGTGAAGGATATCGTTCGGACAGCCGTGCATGTGTCCGTTTCAACGTCCGGATTGAGTTTCAGACTGTCCTGTTCGTCCAAAGAGAGCTTTGTTCTGACAGTTGTATGCGTCCGTTGAGGAGCATGAAGAAGTTTACTTTCTTCCTGTCTATTCGGACAGTGAGATGCGTCCGAATGAATTTGTATCGGACACTCCTTTTCGTCCGAGAGAAATGACATATTTCGGACAGTGTACTGCGTCCGAACAACCTATTTCCAGCAGAAAAGATGGCAGACCTGCATAGCTTGTTTTCAGTGTTTAGTCCTTATGTCATCATCAAAATAAGGTTTGGGAAACATCACTTCCTCTCTCAATTTGAAACCTCATCAGCGTGGAGGCCGACAGAAATCTCGTTATCCTACAACTCTCCTTCTCTCACTCTAACTAAAATTCCAAGCTTGCAACTCGGCCATGGATGCATTGAATGCCCTTTAGCCATAGGCTGCCAGAAGGGCAACCACTTTCCTTTGCCCAGGCTCTTACAGGCAAACAGAGATCCACTGAGCATGATCCCCAGGATCAACCACTGAATAAGCTCAAACTCTTCAAAGGGGAACCGACTATTTTCTTTACCGAAGAAGTTCAAAAGCTGCCAGATCCATTCCGTTATACACCAGTGGGCAGCTTTCCACGAGGTAAGCCTAACATGGAAACGGTGAGAAAGAAATTCCAAACAATTGGCTACTAGGGCAACTACACAATTGATTTTCTCGACTATAAGCACATTCTCATTCGGTTTTCTAGGAGGAGGATTATTTTCACTGTTGGCTCAAGAACGTGTGGTTCATTAATGGCCATTACATGTGCGTTCTAAATTGGCATCCTCCTTTTACACCGGACAAAGAGCCCTTGATTGTCCCTATATGGATCACTTTTCAAGGTCTTCTGATTGTCTTTTTCACTAAACATGTGGTCTTCAGCCTTGCACAAGTTGTTGGAACTCCATTAAAACTTGACAGAGAGTGGCCATAGAAAAGTTCACATGGCCCAATACCGCCAAAGTTTGCGTAGAAGTGGACCTTTTAGCAACTTTCCCAACTCGATTATGGTTAGGGGTAGGAGAAGGTGGTAGATGGTCACATATGAGAATTTCCCATCCTATTACACCAAATGCAACAAGATTGGCCATCACATGGATGATTGCAGAATGGGAGCCCCAAAGACACCAAAACAGCAAGATCAAGCCTTGGCCAAGGAACTACTCATCCCACGAAGATATCTTCATCTCATGGCAAATTAAACATAATACAGCTGGCCCTCCGGGGGGTTTCCAAGGTGCATCATCCAAAGCCCATCATTTGTCTAATCCATGGAAGAGACACAGTACCATGGCCGAGCCAATGTAGAGATTCCGGCAAAAAATGTAGAGGTAGACGTCAATCCGGTGGAGGAGCCATCAATTTCTCAGTCCCTTAATGAAGTTACAGCACCCCCAACAAACTAGGATATTCAAATTTTGAATTCCTTGGCTGAAGGTGGGGTAGTTGTAATTCCTCCAACAAACCAAAAAAGTCAAAAACATAATCCCTTGGAAGGTGGGTTGACTAATTCAAACTTGATAGAAACAAACTTGGAGCGACATTCAAATCAAACTGATTTGACTCATTCAAAGGAGCAACCGAATCCCACAAGTGTGCCTCATGACAAGCCAGCTCAAGCTTCTACCAAAGATGACTTAGCCCTTGCAAATGTCTGAATAATGGAGGAACTTTCTTGCTACTTTTCGAACAATGACTCCCCACAAGCTGCAACAGCCTCTCGCTACAAAAACTAAAGAAACTAGGTGAACAATCAAGAAATAAGTCTACCCCAAAGAAAAAGAGCAGAAGGAAAAGAACGTACAACATGCCTAGAATGAGAACGAGGCTGTCCAAGCCACCTTCCTCTCTCCTCAATTAATAGGGTTTGTTTCTTAGTGTGGAACATACGGGGGATAAATAACAGACCCTCAACTCGAAGAATTAAGCTGTTGATGAAGGAACAAATAAAATAAAAATCCTTGCATTGTTAGGACCTATGGTAGACAAAGAAAGGATCATTTTCTTTGCTCGTAGATTAGGGTTTGACAGTGGCATGTCCAACCGTAATGGAAAGATTTGGCTACTCTAGAATAAAGTTTTTGTCGTCTCAATGTTGGCAAACTCGAACCAGCTCAAAATGATGTACTCGCCACTCTCATTTATGCCAAGAGCACTAAATACAAGAGAAGAAGCCTATGGCAAGAGCTTCGTGCTCTGTAATCCTCTAACCCGTGATGGGTAGGGGGTGACTTCAACGTAATCTCCACATTGGATGAGTATAAAGGTTCTTCATCCTTGGACCTTGAAGCCTTAAAGGACTTGAACAATTGCCTCCCTGACTGCGGACTGATGAACATTGATATCTAGGGTGCAAATTCACTTGGAGAGGTAACAGGTTTGGTAAATTAATATGGGAGAGACTTGACAGATATGTTTGCAATCACGCATTCCTTTCGGCCTTTCAACAAATTATGGTAAAGGAACATTTGCCTAAAACGTGTTAGGACCACTCTCCACTACTCGTCAAAACATCAAATAGAGTGATGTCAGGGCCAAAATAGTTTTGGTTTCTAAATGCATGGACTAACCACCCTAACTTCATGCAGGTTGTAGAAAATAATTGGCAGCTAGATTGTTCCACTTGGAATTTTTGCCTCAAAGCTCAAAAGATTAACGACGCAATTACGAAATTGGAGTCACACCATCTTCGGTAACATTTTTGACAAGGTACGAAATGCCGAGCAACATAACAAACAGTGTGAAAATACCTGCTTGCTCCAGTCGAATCAGCCCAAACAAATTGCACTCTCCCACGCACAAGCTCTGATGTCAAATGCCTTGCCGAAGAAGAAAGTTTTTGGAGGTAAAAATCAGGTATGAAATGGCTCAAAGAAGGAGACCAAACCTCAAGATTCTTCTTCCACTCTTCACTCCTAACCAAGAGACACAAACTGTGCATTTCGAAGATAAAGGTGAATGGGAGGACTTGGACTGAAGATAGGCAACCATTAAAGCTGAGGGTGAAAGCTATTTCAATGATCTCTTGAGAACAACAAACAGCTTGGATATTAATCAAGCCCTCTTGAACACCACCATCACACAAGCAATCACTCAAGAGGAAAATGATACACTGCTTGCAGAGCCATCCAAGAACGAGCTTAAGGAGGCAACATTCGGCCTAAACCCACAGGGAGCTGCTAGAATCAATGGCTTTAGTGGAGTTTTCTTCACCACCTGCTGGGATATTATACAAAATGACATTTACAATGCTATGAAGGCTTTTTTGAAAGGATATGTGCTTCCTAGAGCTTTTACAAGCATTCTTATAGCTTTCATCCCAAAATCTGTTAACCCCTCATCTTTTAATGATTTTAGACCCATTACTCTTTGTACATTTTTCAATAAAATCTGTACAAAAATATTGGCTATTAGAGTTTCTTTAGTGCTGCCCAAAATTATCTCTTAGGAGCAGGTGGCTTATGTACAAGGTAGAGACATCGGATACAACGACAACATATTGCTTGTGTAGGAGCTTATCGAGTTCATACAGAGGAAAACTAGAGGAGGCAATATCATTTTCAAGCTCGACTTAGTAAAGGCTTTCGACCGTCTCTCTTGGCCTTTTCTTACACCATTATGAGAAAGCTTGGCTTCAACGAAAATTGGAATACTTCTGAAGAATGTGATAGAAAATTGCTGGTTCTCCATTCTTATTAATGGCTCCCCGAAAAGTTTCTTCAAATCCACAAAAGGTGTTTGTCAAGGAGACCCCCTATCATAATCACAATGGAGACCTTTGCACAAGGACTAAAAGCTCAATACCATGCGGGGAAAACCTCAGATTGTGCACTCCCTAGGAAATGTCCACCAATCACTTATCTTGCGTTTCCGGTTCACAAAAAAGAGAGGTCAAGTCAATCCAAATCTGATAGCATTCCTCACCCAGTTTGAAGCTTCTTCGAGGCAACGCATCAATAATTCCAAAAGCTCATTCTTTATGCCCAAAAGTGCACACACTATCTAGGGTCAGGATGATCCAATTCAAAACAGGCTTCGTGAAAGGGCACTTTCTTTTTATGTATCTCGATTGCCCTATTCAAAAAGCAAAGAAAAGAAGATCTCTTTTCTATCCAATGCTTGAAAATTACCTCTAGAATTGCTGGGTGGCAAAGTCCATTACTGGCTCGTCGTGTCTATCCCCCATATGACAAGGGCCCAATTTTCCCATTCGGCACGATAAAGTACACAACTGGGGGTACATGATGCTCAAGTAATCTTGGGATAATAAAGAATACAAATTCGAGAAATTCAATGTAATTATCCATAACAAATGACTCAAGTGTGACTCAATTAAGCAAATAGCACATTTGAACACCCAAAATTACAGTTTTAACATGGATTCATTAACCTATTCATTTACCAAATATACTAGGTTTAGGTCATTTTCTACACAAAATTGAAGAGTAAGATAGATAATCCTAAACTGCAATTTAAGATAACATATTATACTCGAAAACACTGTAGTATTTAGCAAGTTCAAGTTGATTACTTCAATTGTTCAGATTACTTAAGTGGATTTTATTTCATTTTCTTTGGCTAGATAATATGTTGTAATTTTATACCCTTTCAGCCTAATTAAGGCTTATTATAGTGTAAACATTCCAAGGTAAAATTTAGTAACTTTTATCCCTAAATTTCATTTGGGCAGCCTACTTAATCTTTATAAATTTTGTAGTATTAAGTTAATGTATACGAGCAGCTTAAAAAACATTCAAGTAAAGGTATAATTATATTATCATCTGAACAGCTCCTATAACAACCATACCAAAGAAATTCAGAGCCTCACTTAACTTAGGCTTCATAGGGGTGAAAATTTCTACATAATATAGTAGTAAATAGCCAATTAAATAGTTTTTCCATATAAAATTAAATCTATCCAGATTTAAGCTCATTTATTCTCCACTCAATTCAATTCATATTAGAATAATAACTCACATAAAAAAAATCACCGTTATATGTGTATCGTGTAATTTGTTTGTCAATATTTCTTTGTATTATGTAGTAATTTCAGCATTATACTTCACTTAAATGCTATGCTTTCTTTCTAGATTTTCCTTTTATTTAGGGTGCAATATAAAAACCCAATTTAGCTACTCTAATTAATGCCAAAACCATCCAGCAATCACCTTTAAACCTAGTCCTAACCAGTCCAAAAATCATTGCCAAGATGACCGAACATAACCCTAAATTTTAAGAAACATTAGCTGGATAATTTGGTGTATTTTAAGGTGTTAAACTTAGGAATATATTCTATCCAAATTGCAATCACATACCTAGAAGCCTAATCTTTCATATTACTAGTAGATTATACACAAAAACCTTATTTCTAATCACCTTTTACTAAATAAGCAAAGTCACACTAAGCTGGAATTAATTTTCAGCAAGCATATTAACAATTATTTGGCTAATACAAGAGTTTAATATCAAAGCATCCTTAACAACATGTTCTTAATCTATTAGATGGTTAGGAATATTACCTTTTCAAGTGAGATTAAACCCCCAATTCTTCTTTTCTCCACTGTTTTGCTCCAGCTCTTTTTTTTTCTTTATTTCTTTCTTTTCTTTGGTTTTCTCTCGGCCCTATCTCTTTTTTTTTTTTCTCCAGAATTGTATGCTACTTCTAAGGTGCTTTTAGGTACTTAGTTAAGCCTTATAAGGTGAAGTAGGACCTGCTTGTTGGCACCCTAAGCAGCTGATTTTTGTGCCACCACTTGCTTGTTTTATCCTTGTCATGCTTCAACCATTTTGACCTAGTTTAGGTGCTTACCTTTTTATATATTTTATGGTTTTATTTGGTGGTTAACATATTTTTATTTAGTCCTAAAATATTTACAACAGAGCCCTTACTAAACAAAGTTGCTTCCAATTGCATTTTCCTCCCCTCAAGACTAGTTAGTAGCTCAACAAATCCGACCAACTTGTACATTTTATAAAGCTAATTTTCATGAACCCTATTTAGTAATTAACATTCACATACCAAGAATTAAATAAGTTGGTGTATCCTCACATGATCTATTGAATTTGCTGATAAATTTTTTGAAGAAATAAAAGATAAAACCCAATTACAGAGGTTTCTTGGTAGTTTAAATTATATTGGAGAATATTACAAACATCTTGCACAAAATTATATGCTTTTGTATCAGAGACTTCGGAAGAATCCACCACCTTGGTTTCATGGGCACACAGCTGTTGTTCAAAGGATCAAGAAAAAACTTAAAACTTTACCACTTTTTAATTTAGCAAATTCTAATTAGTTTAAAATTATTGAAATTGATGTTTTTGATATTGGTTATGGAGGAATACTTAAACAAATAAATCCCCGTAACAATAAAGAAGAATTAGTTAGATATACATCTAGTATTTGGAACAATACACAAGAAAAATATGCTACAATTAAAAAGGAAATCCTCAGCATTGTTTTATCTGTTAACAAATTTTTAAGGTGATTTATTAAATCAAAATTTTTTTATTGGAATAGATTGTTCAGCGAAACAAAATATATTTGGATAAAGAGGTAAAAAGTATTGCTTCTAAACAATTATGTGCAAGATGGCAATCAATATTATCTGCATTTGATTTTGATATTGAATATATTAAAGGAACAACTAACTCTCTTCCTGATTTCATAAATAGAGAATTTCTTCTTACAGGAAATTCCCATGAATCTTCCTTTGGGAAGGGTAAGAGAGTGTAGAACCCCTCCACAAGGAAGAGGTATGCATGGGGGAGGAGCAAATTCTCCATCCTCCTCAATTACCGGACAAATAGGAAGAATTGGTTATGGCTATACACCAATTACTGGAGAATATCCTCCATTAGCCTCCTTTTCACAAATCCTAAATAGTCAAAACCCAGATCCTTCAAACATAAACCAAGCTCCATCTCCTTCAAAAATGATAGTTTAGGAAATATTTCTAATCCTTCTTTTGATGAATTTAAACCTAATGGTCAACAACATCACATTTTATATATTGAACTCGAAGAAATAAATCAAAATATCCTTCTACACTTATATCTAAAAAAATATTGTCCTGACTTCTATCAAAGTTATTATATTGCAACTGGCCACCCTTTGAAATCTAGACATGCTTATGCTAGTTTCTTAAATTTCATAAAAGTTCAGCAGGACAATGTCATTCAAATTATTGGCCATGATCCAAAAATACTAGAGGTTGGATCCCTTCTTAAAGGGATTATGAAATTAAATTTTCAAAAAAATTTATTAAAAAGGTACCCACCATTAAGAGTGGGGAATACCTACTGTTCACTTTCGATTCACTTCTAATTTTAATAATCAAAGTTATTGTTTCACATATTATGATCTTATTTCTTCATTCTTTAATACATTCTATTACCAAAATAAAGATTATAAGCTTTCTTGGTGGATTCATTTAAGTCCATCCATATTGGAAAATAAAAAATCTCTTCCCAATTAGTTCTATCAGTGGTTCCAATATTTTTCTATTCCAGAGGAACAACTTCCTAAATATGGTCATGATGCTTATCTTTACTATTTAGATGTATATGCTTCAAACTTTTTTGATGAAGAAGAATATTCTTCTTTTGTATCCACCAAAAAAGCCTTCTATCATTTTATGATCCAGTTTAATATTCCACGGTTATTTGCATAGAAACTTCATATTCTTATTAGTTCATACCCAAGTCTTCCACAGATTTGGTGTTTTTTAGAATAAGTGGTGGATAAAATGCGGAGATATTAATTTTGAATGTTTAAAAGTATCTTCTAAAATAAACCTTTCTCAATTTGAAGCATCTTCTTCAAAACCATTGGAAGCAAATACTTCCTCGAAAAATGTAGATATTGCAAAATATATTGCTAATGCTATAAAATTAGTCATGGAGGAACACAATACTCCATCAGACAAAGACTAAGGCAAAGAAAAATCAACAACTTTCAAAGGAAAAGAAAAAATTGATATTTCAAATTCCTTTGCTCATTTGATTAGTGATGATGATTTTGAAGAATCTCAAGATCCCAATGTTGAGCATATGGATGAAAACACTATTAAAACAAGCAGAGGCCCACACAAGAGTTGCAAAAAGTTTGGAAGCAAAGCATTCAGACATTTTCTCTGTGAAGAAAAAATTATTTTCTGACGAAAAAAATGACAAAATCTAAATCAAAAAAAAATCTATCAAAAATAACAAAAAGAAAAAAAAAAGGAAAGCAAAAGAAATGAGAAGAAGATGTTGAAAGAATATGCTTTTTTCTAATGTAAGCAATGACATCATTTACAAAATAATGTAATCAATGACGTCATCAATATCTAAAAATTTCTTATATATAGCCTGTTGGCCCAAAAGCGACCTAAGAGGGGTGAATTAGATTGTTCAAAAACTAATTTGCAACTATTAAGTGATAAAAACTTGACTGAGATGAATGAAACATGATTAATAATCAAAGCAATAAATGCACAAGTGAAACGAGAGACTAATAATGAGATTTAGAAAAATCAAACCAAACTCCCAAGCTTCACAAGCTCTGGATGCAGTTCTACCACTTATCATTGTGCCTCTTCAATGCAAGTGAGATAATAGTGTTTTTGTACGCGAAGTAGGATCACTCTTGCTCTTACTAATTAACTTTAGTTGAGCCAAGAATTTAACATACAACCTCACTTTTGTACAATGATTATCTCTCCACTTTTTACAATTGAAGATCACTCACTCTAACACTTTTTCTAATACAATACTATATAAAGCCTTTTATTTTTTGCTCAAATAGCTTTTGTAGATGCTTGTATTCAATAGAGAAGTTGTTTTTAATAATATCAGATTGGTTGGCATTTATAGATGCAATAAAAGAGCTTCCAACCACCTTCCAACGGCTAAGTAATAAATGCTAAAAAACTAGCCGTTATATGTTTCGGGCGTCCGAAGCCTTTTTTGTGCGTCTGATCAAGTGTCCGAATATCAACAACTTGGAGGTTAAAACTACATTCGGACAGTCGAGATTGCGTCCCTTCCTAGAGACGAAGCTGGTAGGTTGTTGAGTCAGATCCTTAGACAGTGTAATGTGACACATGAATACATTCGAAAGGTTTGATGCTATACAAGTGTTGAACTACCTTCGAACGGTCATGTGGGTCCGATAAAATTTCCTTGGGACGATATTAAGCATCCGTTGTCTACACCTCAGAATCCTTGCTCTCTGCCTAACCTTTTGAACTGTGTATTGCATTCAAAAAAATCTTGTTTGGACGAATTACTGTATCTGAGCAATTGAGTCCCATTTGGATGATTTTGAGCATCCGAAACTATTCCATTTTGGATGATGTACTGCGTTGCTGCTGTGACAGATACAGTAGAATTCTTGCACAACTCATGTTCAAACTATTAGATTATATTTGTCATCATCAAAACCAAGATTGTAGATCAATAATCTCCCCTTTTTGATAATGAAAAATTACAGGGCAAACCAATCATAACCAATCATAGCTCAAACAATCAATCAAACAACCACAAACAACCATAATCAATCAACCATTTCTCCTCCTTTTGGCATAATCAAAACAAGTGAAAAGGTCCCCCTAAGATGATACTCCATCCTTTACTCAAACCTCGAAAAACAAGTGCAAGCAATAAACGATAAAATGCAGAAGAAATAGGAACAAGTTCATAAATGACAAAACATCATTAGTAGAAGAAATAGGAACAAGTTCATCAATGACAAGAAATTATATCAACCAAGTTCAACTAAACAAATATATAAACTAAGAGGTGGAATCTAAATCATTTTTCTTCTTTGATCGCTCCTCGTGTTTTCATTTTTTTTGTAGGCAAATCATCATTCGTAACCTCACTGTCGTGCTCACTGGATTCTTAAGTATCCCGGCATTGCATGATGTAATTAAATATGTCATCAACATCTTCATTATCATCAACGTCGGCATTTTGAGCAGTATCGTCCTCAGGAGGTAATGCACTAGCAGGATCTCCATGGACTTCTTGCTCAGGGTTGGAGTGTTGGAAATCTTCAATTTCTTTGTCATTCCTGTCAAAGATGACTCAAGAGTATATTGCGACTAAATGTTTGCGAACTGTACTTGAGTTTTAGAGGCAGACATGCCCAAACTTAAAGCTTCCTGGAGGATAGTCTGCTTGGTTTCCAACCTCTTTAGCTTCCAAAGTGTTCGGTGCGAAAATGTGGCCATTTGATTTCCCAAATTGGTGACAAGGGTGCATAATTGTGAAAGGAAAGGTTCAGAAGAGGATATTCGTGAAAGATGGGTTAGTAGAGGTGTGGATGAAGAGGGTTGAGGAGGAATAGGATGAAGAAGTGCTTGAGATATGATCCTTAGATTTTTCAAGTTCATATTCAGCTTTAGTGAATCATTTTTTATTAAAAAACCACAATCATTGTCGTTCAATATAAGCTTTATTAAAATACGGAGGAAATTCATTTTTGATAAAAGAATGAACACTAGTTATGCATTGATCTAGTGATGACTAATTCTTAGATCTGGTTATTCTTCCAGGTTCTGTCAACGATTATTACTATGTCTTTATTTTTAAGATTTGCATCTTCTGCATCTTCTGCATCTTCTTCTGAAATTAAATATTTACTAAAAATGAAGAAAATTTTAAATTTACTGATATTGAGCAGACTTTTCAAAATTGGCATATTCCTAAAGTAAAAACTTTTGAGATTTATAATAAAGTATTTTTTCAACTTAAATCTACATATAAAATAAAAACTATTGAAAGAACTATACCTATTGGTAATACTTTCGAAACTATATAATTATTTAAACCAAATGATATTCAACATATTTCTTCTTCTATTTATCATTATTTGCATATTGGTTTAGTTCAAGTTGCTTTACAACCTTTAAATCGTCCAGGTTTAAATACTTCTGTATGTGTTGCTCTTCGTGATGTTAGACGCGATAAATTTTCTGATTCTTTTTTACAATTAATTGAATCTTCTTTGTGTAATGGTCCCATTTATTTTAATAGTTATCCGAATTTCTATGCTTCTTTAATTGATAGAAATTTAGTACATATTTTAACATTAAACATTCAGACCAAGGATTATGATTCGAAACCTAGTACTGAAAATGGTTTAAAAGATAGGAACCTATAAAGGGTCTGGAAAGCTGATGACCAGCTAAGATACTTTCCTGCATGCACGTGAAGCTAAGCTTTCATTGATCTGATCTTCGCGCTTTTATAAGTGGAGACTTTCCATTGCTTGATGTTAGGGGACCTACCCTTGCTGCTGTAGAGCAGGAACCTATTTTTAGGGGTTGGCCAAGGGTCAAAATCTTTTACGAAATAGGTCATCTATGGTATAGATAAGACTCATTTTCATCTATATCCCACCCACAATTTCCAGTTAGTTTATCTTTCATCAGAAGGTTGACTGGCACATATAAAAAGCCAGTCTCAGAAGCAAGCTAACCAGTGAAGTAGGGTTAGCACGGTAGAGGTATATTGATCCGGTACGTACGGATGGATCAATTCAATTATTTTCTGTAGAATGAGAGGTTCGTAGACACTCGACTGGAAAGGAGAGGAAAGTTTGGCTTCGGCATCTGGAAAAGAATTCGATGATTCTGTAGCCTTGGCATAAGAGAGAGGCGAAACATTGTAGGCTAAAAAATTCGAGCATGCAACATCAGATAGGTAGGCTCACTCATCTGAATTAAGAAAAAGCACTCACGACTTTCCTCTCGTACAGTTATACATGTCCTTTCCTTTCTGGGAGGCCTAATTGCTTGCTGAAATAAAGTAATTCAACTTGTGCCCTGGGGCCAAAGCCCTTCAACAGATAAATAGGCTACTAAAGGTGTAGAACTGATTGAAGTTCAGCTTTCGCATAGCATGGTGGGTGGGCGAAGGTACGAGATCAATCATGTCTAGGCGAAGGGATTCTTAAGCACAAATTCAACGGGCTACAAAGAGTGAAAGAGACGATCTAAGCACTAGTCTTCATTTTGTATATGACTATAGCTTCATAATAATAGAATACAATAGTGGCCTAACCTAAGGGGTTTAGTTACCAGAAAGGAGCAAAACGAGAGATTACGAGACACAGAAACAAGCAAGGATGGACCGATCCATCGTTTCTTGACTTGGAGCCTTTTAGGGATGGTTAATGTTCCTGAAGGATCGACACATCTGTTGTCCTCTTTCCTAATATACCTATTCTAAGTGATGGCTTTCCCTATTACTTGCTTTCTTCTGAACCGAAGACCAAAGAGAAAGAATCTCTTGTTTCTAGGATCTAGAAATTGAACCGGCATAGCTTGAGAATGTAGGCATCTCCTTATCAATAGGTACCGAAACTGACCGAAAGAGTTTCTTTAGGAATCTTTCTCTATAGGGGGTCTGTTACTCGCGTCTAAGCTGATGTCTGGAATGGCTATTGTGGAATTATATACTGGTTCTCATTCACTTACCGTTGACCTCGTCTCCCACTACAGCAGTAGTGTTGGCATGTAATAAGTTTCTTTTCCAACTTCTCTTAATGGGAGACATTCCGATAGCATGAACCGAAAAGCGAAGTTGAAACTCTTCCTCTCAATAATGAGCTAGCATAGACCACTTGCTTCAAAGTTCAAGGTTCTTCTATAGAAAGGCCGGCTATTTCACTCTCAGCTAGTCGGGATACATTTGCAGTCATTACATCGGGAACTAGTGCAATAAATAAAGAAAATCCGCTTTACCTGGTCTAACAGGAGACTGAGGGTCGATGTGCTTCCTTCTGCCATCTCGTTATTACTCGATCTATACAACCAAGAGATACTGGATTCTTTACGTCTGAGATGACTTACTCAATTTATATCTCATATCCGTCTTCCCCGTCTCTAAAGATTCAATTCCATCATTTTTCTTAGCCAAAATAAAAGCACGCACAAGCTGTTATAAGCGTACTCGACTTCACAATATTAAAGGAGAGGGCAAACTGTCTTTTCTTTCTTTTCTTTGATTGACGACCATGAGAATGCTTCAAATATGGAAGATTTATTTGGAAGATTTATTTGGAAGTGCTCTTCCGATCTCTTCCCTTCCACATTATAATAACTGTAAGTATAGCCGACTAGCTTCTAATCTTTTGATGATGAATAGAAGATACCTTGGATCTCAATTAGAATTCTATTCGCTACTAGGAGATCTTCCTCTTATTTTTTGACATCTCACAAAAAAAGTATATCTTAAAACCAACAGACGATATCTGGTCTAGTAAAAGTCAGGTATCATATCGAAGACTTCCAACTAGATTCTATAACATAGTAGGAGGCCCGAAATTGGATGTTCTATCCCGATCTATAACTTAACTATAAAGGGTGTCAATTAAGAGTACATATATACCTTCGAAGCGCGCCCTATCCCCAATTGCCTAGTGCCACAGTTCGATCAATACAATATAGTCGGGGAGCCACACAGCCTCGGCAAATGGTATATTGATGTGAACTTCTTGAAAATCTCTAAGAACTTCTTGAATTGGCCATCTAGCTTCTGTTTTTGCAATCTTTGAGGAAATGGCACCTTCACAAGTACCACTTCACCACCTAGATTACCTTGCAAGTCTCTTGTGAAACCAATTTTGAACTTACATATTTTTCCCCACCAGTTGGATTTTTATCTTTCTCCTTAGCATTATGGTCTTCAAATCCTAATGGTTTACCACTTCTAAGTGTTACCTCCATATATTATTCCTTACTTCTCTTCTAGGGTTTACCTCGGTGTCACTTAGGAGTGTATATTGGGGCCTATTGTTGATAAATTAATTGCCACATTTGACTCAAAAGGTTCCTCATGGATGCTGTGTGGATTTGCAACATGGCATTCAGGCTTTGAAGTGTTGTGTCAATCTTTTCCATGCATTGTTTGAGTAAATCTTCTATACTTTTCTTCTTTTCAAGCTCTTGTTGTGGCATTTTGTTTTGATTTTGAAACCCTAGTGGTGCTTGTGGTCACATGTTTGATGATTGCCCACCTTGCTGATTTTTACTCTTAAGAAAAATTTGGATGATTTCGTCAACCTTGATTGTAGGTATTGGAATAGGGATTTCCTTGCTTTCTATTGTATACTGTTTTCAACATATTTAATTGTCCCTTCGTTGTGAGGGCACTACTCAGTAGAATGTCCTTCGTGACATACCTTGTAGATATGAAAGGACTTTGAAATTGTTTTGAAGACCCAAATTATCAATCTTGTTGCTCTTTTTTTTTTAATTAGCTAACCATCGAAACCTTGGTGGGGGGTCGCTACTCCCAAATTTGATTAATAGTAGGAAAAAGATTAATTATATGGAAAGACACCAAAGAAATAGTACCCTTTGGAATATTTGAAAATAAAAAAGCTAAACATTACAAATTCTGAAATAAGAGTAGCCAATTTGGTCCAATCTAATCAATCCTTTGGCAACATTTGGGGTGTTAACCGCTAAGTAAAACCATTTTCCCTTCTGAGCAAAAGCTTGATTTTCTAGATAATTAGCTGAGGCATTGGCTTCCCTAAAGATATGAGATAGCTTAAGTAGAAAGAAGATGTCACATGGTTGATATGTTGAACTATGGAGTCAATAATCCAAGATGAGTCGTGCATAAGTTCAAGATACTTCTGACTAGAATGAAAGTCTATTTCAGCTTTAATGTTACGAAAACCCCTTAAACACATCTTGGGGCCAACCAAGAAGGGCCTCGCTTTTGCCTCCAAAATAGAACAAGTGTCACGGTAATGAGAAAGTTGAAAATTACATTACCACTATCATCTCTGAGAATGCCTCCAGCATAAGCTAATTTCCCACTATCTCTAGAGGATCCATCCGTATTGAGTTTGACCAACCAATTGTAAGAGGAACCCATGCCATCTTTAAAACTTTTTTGGGTACACATCTAAATGAGCTGAAGGAAAAGCCATTGCTGAGCCATTTTTGATCGACTTTGCAAGTATGTTTAAGTGGAAATGCTTCAAAAGTTAGCAAAACTTCTACTTTAATGTTTGCAATGATTTGATAAGAAGAAAGCAATCTGCCATTGAATTTGTATTTCCTCTTTACCTTTCGCATTTTCTAGCATTGTATGGAAGGTGGTAACTTGTGTGCCATAATCCAGTGGCATTGCAGGACGAATAGTGGATCCACCAAGAAAATAAATACGTCTGTAAATCACAATCTTTGGAGTACTTCAAATCAGAAATAGTTTCAAAAAAAACGCAGACTGCTTTAGCCAAATCACAATGTAGGAACACATGATCCAATGATTCTTGAGCCTCACAAAAGATACATTTTGAAACCAAGGAATAACCAATCTTTTGTAGAATATCATTGGTTGGAATCCTTTTGGTTTAACAATCTCCAAATGAATATTGAGAATTTTTGTGGCAGCCTCTCATTCCTCAGCATCCCTCTAGACCACATTGAACCCCCATTCTATCTATTTAAAGGAATAGAGGAGATTGAGATGGATCCAGAAAAGTTCAAAGTCCAAATAATTTCATCTATTCTATGGGACAAAACTAGTTGACAATTATTCAATACCACCTTTATGGCATTCACTTCTTTGGAATAGTCTAGATGCAATAAATGAAGCCTCTAATGAGTATCCACCCCAAACATCCTTAACTGTCAAGTTTGGATACGCACAAGAGAAACTCGATTGCATAGAGTTTCCTTTCCAGATCAATTATCAAACCACAAACTCGATTGCATAGAGTTTCCTTTCCAAACCAGTTATCAAACCCAAAAAAAGCCATACCCTCTCTATTTCTGAATTGGATATAAGCCCCAATCCTTTACTAACATCATTCTTCTCGAAGTTGCTGATTGCTTTCCTTTTAAGCTGGCTTGAGTAGGATAGATACCCCTTTTTAAATATCTTAAAGTGAGAAAATGACACCATAAAGAAGAACCTTTTCTTAAATCATTACCACCACAATTTCATTGCAAAACCTTCTGAGAAATTCTCCTCTGGCTAAACATTTAGTCCATTGCATTCTTGAGGTTTACAAATAGTATCCAAGTAATCCAATGCTTCCTTGTTGTCTGACGATTAGACCCCCAAAATTTTTTTTGCAAACATTCTATTGATATCCCTAACACAGATTTTGGAGGTTGTATCCATAGATAACAATATATGGGAATGCTACTTAGGACATGCTTCAATAGAATAAGCTTAGCTCCTACTATAAGAAATTTAGAGTGCCACCCAGTGAGCTTTGCCATTATCTTATCTAGCATTGGCTGGGACAAAATGCTCATTTTCATCACTTTCTGGATAGGGCAACCTAGATAATTCATTAGGAAAGATCTCCATGTTAATCTAGTTATTTGAGAGATTAATCTGATTCTAGAGCTGGAACATTTCCAAGACACACAGAAAGAACCCTTGGTAATGCTAATAAACAGACTTGTGGATGATTCAAAGACTTTAAAAATGTCCATAAAGTTCTTCAGTGATCTCATAGCACCCTTAGTGAAGATTACAATGTCATCAACAAAGGTTAAATGAGAATAGAGATGCAATTCCTTGGCATGGAAAACTATTCAATCTTCTTCAAATAAAAATAATGGTTCAGACACCTACTAAATGACTCCATCAAAATGATAAACAACATAGGAATGTTAAAGTGGATCCCCTTGCCTTAAAGTTCTTGTAGACCTGAAAAAATCCTTAGTAGCCCAATTTATCAAGAGTGAAAACAAGTAATTTTCTACCACTGATTGCATTACAGTTATCCATATTTGGGAGAATCCAAAGGCATCCAAGACCTTGTAAAGAAAAGGCCAGGCTACCTTATCAAGAGCCTTAGTCATACCAGCTTGAGTGTTAAATTACCACCGTTGGATTCCCTATCCATGGAATTCACAAGCTCTTGAGCCAACAGAACACTTTCAGTATTATTCCTACCCTTAACAAAAGCTGTTGCTCAGAAGAAATAACTTTGGGAACAGCTTTGACAATCTATTAGCCAACACGTTTGTATAGACTTTGTTAACAAAAGTACAATGGCTTATAGCTCTAAAGTCTCCAAAAGTTGAGGGATTATCTTTCTTAGGAATTGAAGTAATCAGTGTGCTAGTAAAGAATTCAGCAAAAAGTGAACCAGCCGTGAAGGATTGTAAACCTTCAAACATAGTATCCCTAACGATTTCCAAGCAGGAAGTAATGAAAGAAACATTATAAGCATCAATACCAGATGCACTTTCTGGATTAATGTCAAACGCTAGTGGTTTTAACTCTTCCTATGTGAGGAGGCCTCCAACAGTTTATTATCAACTTCAGAGATCAAGTAAGGAATATACTGTAAAAGCTCATCTGTGGATCTTAAGGTTTCTGCAGAAAGAAGTAGATGAAAGAACCTGATGTCTTCTTCCTCAATTTGAACCCTATCTTCTGTCTATTGCCCACTCATCTTTATTCTAGGGATATTGAGAGAATGCCTCATTGCCTTCAACTTGGAATGAAAATAAGTAGTGTTATGTTCCCCTTCCTTAATCCAGTTTACCCCATCTTTGTGCTTCTAGTAACTTTCTTCCTCAGCTAGGGTCTTCTAGAGGACGGCTTTTGATCTTGACAGTTCAACTTATGCATCAGAAGAGAAGGGTTTTGCTGGAACAAGTCTTATTTGAGAGATTGCACATCCACTTCAGAAACTTTAATTTTAGCAAAGATGTCTCCAAATACCACTTTACTCCACACCTTAGCTTAGCTATTAGTATCTTAAGCTTAGCATCAAGTCTTTGAAGAGGTGAACCTGAGCAAGGCAAAGATCAATTGCATGCTACCATCTACTTGTACAAAGGATGTCTCGTCAACATATTTAGAAATATAAAGTCCCTAGGTCCATCAAAAATAGATGAGCAAAAATGGAAAACCAAGGGAGAGTGATCTAAACTGGTATTTAAGAGATGAGAGATGGAAATTTGATCATAATCTTCTTGGAAAGCCTTATTGCAAACAACTCTATCAAGCCTTTTCCAAACTGTGCTCCCACATCTGTTTCCAATCCAAGTGAATTTATTTCCAGTAAATGGTAAGTTTATAAGATTGCAATCTTCTAGACGAGCATTAAAATCCTTCATTGCATGCACATTTGAAGAAGAAGCACCCAAATATTCATCTATCAAACAAATGGGCAGTGAAATCACCTCCCACCAGCCAAAGAACTGCATCCTCCTTTAGTAAGGTCAAGGATTGCCATAAAGACCTCATTTCCTCACTTGTTGACTTCCAATTGATAAAAGAGGCTAGGTAAACTCTTTTTTAAACAAGAAGAAGCTATCCTAACATGAATTATTTGATCTGAATAGTAAATTGTTGTGATCACAAATATGGAGGACCAGAAAAGCTAAATTTTTGCATTAGGTTTTGCTATGCAATAATCAAATTCTAATCAATCTGGTTCTAGAGCTAGAACATTTCCTGGACACATAGAAAGAACTCTTGGTAGTGCTAATAAGATGGCTTGTGGATGATTGAAAGACTTTTAAAAGTTCGTAAAGTTCTTCTGTGATCTACAGCATCCTTAGTGAAGATTTCAATGTCATCAGCAAAAGTTAAAAGAAAAATAGAGATGCAATCTTCTTTTAACAATAATAATGGTTCAGAAACCTGTTAATCGACTCCATTAAAATGATAAACAATGCCACAGGAGAAAGTGGATCCCCTTGCCTTAAACCTCTTGTGGACTTGGAAAAACCCTAAGGAGCCCAATTTATCAAGAATGAAAACCAATAATTTTCCACTACTAATTGCATTAAAGAGATCCATTTGTAAGAGAATCCACAAGTTAATTTGGCTCCTCCTTAGTGAGGGAGCCTCCAATAGTTTATTAACATCTTTAGAGAACAAGTGAGGAATATACTATAAAAGCTCATCTGTGGCTCTCAGGTTTCTGCAGAAAGAAGTTGATGAAAGATCCTTACTTCTTACTCAATTTGAACCCTATCTTTTGTCTATTGCCCATTAATCTTTGTTCTTGGGATATTGAGAGAATGCTTCTAAGCCTTCAACTTGGAATGAAAATAAGTAGTGTTATGTTCCCCTTCTTTAAGCCAGTATACCCCAGCTTTCTACTTCCGAAAACATTTTTCATCAGCTAGGTTTTCTAGAGAATGGTTTTTGATCTTGACAATTTAGCTTATGCATCACTTCAAAGAGGGGTTTTGTTGGAGCAAGTCTTCTTTAGATTGCACATCCACTCTAGCAAAACTAAAAAGGACAGAGGATTTCTCTACATTTATCAACTGGCCAAAGGCATTTCCATATACTTTTAATATTCTCGTTAGCGCCTTTGCTTCCAACCTATCTGGTTTACAAAATATAAGGGAGTCATCAGCAAAAAAAAAATGGTTAATCTTTGGTCCTTCCCTGCTAATCTTTAAACCAGTTAATTTCTTATTTCTATTAGCCTGGCCAAGTAAGCTAGAAAGACCTTCTGAACAAATTAGTAAAAGGTAGGGGGAAAGAGGATCTCCTTGTCTAATTTCTCTAGAAGCTCTAATGTATTCTAATTTGTCTCCATTAACATTAAAAGAAAAAGAAACAGAAGAGATACACTTCATAACCAAGCCTATCCACCTCTCACAAAAACCCATTTTGCCCATCATAGCTTTCAAAAAATCCCATTTCACCTGTCATAAGTTTTAGACATGTCTAACTTTAAGATCAAAGACATGAAAGCATCTTTGCCTTTTCTCTTATTTTTCTAAAAATCCATACATTCATGCATGTTCATAACATTATTAACAATCTGTCAACTTGGGACAAAGGCAGATTGATTTTTACTAATGCAATAATCCAAACAAGGCTTTAGTCTATTAACAAGCCTTTTAGATATAATCTTATAGATGACAGAGCACAAACTAATGGGTCTGAAGTGAGTAGGATTAGAAGTGAAATCAACTTCAGGTATGAGAGTAATGACAGTATCTTTAATGGAATTCAACAGAAAACCAGAATGAAAATACTAAGCATAGCATCTACCACATCTTTTTTGATAATAATATATCAAAATTTTTGAAAGAATTGGGGTGTCATACTATAAGCTCTTGGAGCTTTGTCAGGGTGCATAGGAGAAAAGCTTCAGTGACATCTTGTTCAGTAAAGGTCTAACAAGCTCCTTATTTTTCTACCTACTGATACTTTGGGGAATTCCAACCAGGACTTCTTCAAAACCAAGTAGGTTCAAGAGAGGTAACAAGTTCTTGTAATAGTTAGGAAACACTCTACCAATGTCCTTGTTTGAATAGCTCCAAGAGCCATCATGTTTCTGAATCCCATCAATACAATTTCTCATTCTTCTCCCTTTCATTACAACATGGAAAAAAGTTGTTTTTTTATCTCCTTCCCTCAACCACATGATTCTTGCCTTCTGAGCCCAATATGATTCTTCATCTTTGTATGCAGCACTTAGCTCTCTTTTTAGCTTGCTGATATCACTTGCTCTCTTAGAAAAATTCCCCTCCTTATGTTTTTAAGTTCATCTTTTGAGCACTAGAAATTTCTTCCTAGCATTGAGATGTAAGCTTTTGCTCCAATGTTTCAGCTTTACCCTACAATTCTTTATTTTCTACACTACTTTGTACATTCTTAATCCCTCCACTTGTTGGCCCGAATGCATCCTTAATCACCTCATCAATCCCGTTGATCCATCTTTTATCAAAATGAAATATGTCTTTGCTTTTTGACTTAGGAGGCTATTCTGTTGTAAGCATCAAAATACCAAGGTCTGAGGCTTCAGATTCTGTGTGTTGCAATTTTGCTTTCTTAAACTTTAGAGCACAGTTAGCACTGCATAAGCCTCTATCAAGTCTTTGCTTTATCAATCCATCTCATATCCACTTGTTTGACAAAGTCCAAGGATCACCCTCAAAATGTACCTACACCGTTTGGTTCTCAGCAATAAAATTATCGAAATCCTTGAAGTTGTTTTCCCTTCTTAACCTCTCACCCCATTTCTCACTATTTGATATGAGATCATTAAAACCCAGTCTTGCCCCAAATACTTTTCCTTCTGTTAATCGTCTTCCATTGATCTTTCTTTATCTTGCTTTCACAGCTAGCATATAAACTAATTAGCCACCAACAATCATTCTTTTCTTTGTCCATTATGCACATTTCTATAGTGAAAGAAGTGCTCAGGATCTCATTGATCTCAACATTATCTTTCCACATCATTGTCAAACCTCCGGCTAAATTGTTCATTGCTTCCACCAAAAAAAAAGTGATCAAATCTCAATATCTTTTTCTACTATTTCCATGTAGCCTTTTTAATTTTTTTTGTTTTAGAAAGGAATATTTCCCCTGGGGAGTAGAATCTATTCATCCCCTTGAGATAGGGAATTGTTAAGGGCCCCTCCCCCCACACCTTGACAATTCATACCATGGCTATCATTGGATATTGGAGGACCCTTTAAGGTAGGTCCTCATTACCTCAGAATAATTTTCCTAGCCTTCTAACCCAACAACCTTCTTATTCTTCTAATATTCAACCACATTTTTGTCTACCAATCCCATCTAATGCTCTGAAATTTCCTTTCCCCATTTCTAGCTGTTGGTCATTTCTGTTCTCATTTTGGATTTCCTACAGTGGTACTCTCTTCTTTCTATGGAAACCTTATAGAATTTATAATATCCTAATCCAACTATTAACTAGATAACGTACCGCAAGTGCACAAGATCAATAGGATATAGTGGAAGTAGCGGTCGAACCCACAAGGATTGATTTAGCAATTACTAGTTATTTGACTCAAACTCTATTTGAAGAAATCATTATGGAAAAGATTTGCCTAAATTAATCTAAGAACAAAAATTATAATTAATCTACGAAAGCAAATAAACTAGTCTAACCATTAATCTATGAAAGCAAGTAAAGAAAGCATTAAATTTGAAAGCAAGGAAAAATGTGTAACCCTAGAAAGCATTAAACGATAAAAGAACCATAAAACAAGAACTAAATAATATAAGAAAAATTTAAGAAGGTTTAAGATTGCTTCTCTAACAAAGAATCACATCTTCTTGTGTCCAAGGTTGTCAATCTTGAACTTCCTCTTCAATCCTTCTTACAAATAAAGAAAACCCTAGTCTAATTAATGAATTTATATTCTAGTGTCTAATTTAACTAACAGCTGCTATCTTCTGTTCAACTCCCCTCATAATGGGATATTTATAAGGGATACATCAGGGTTTTGAGGCCCAAGATGATAAGTACACGACTCTTTCCCATGCAAATGGTCTCACGAGAGTACTTTTCTTGCAAAATAATCAACTTTGTGTGACTTATCCGTCAACCGGTGCCTGGGTGTAGCGCCTGGGCACCAGAGGCAGAAACAGTTTCAACTTGCTTCTCAATTTTCACCATGATGAAAGCTGAAATTGGAAAAACTAAAAATACGAAAGTTCGTCTTAAGTATCCAAAACATCTTGAATCACCTCAATTGGAGCTCGGACAAGAAAATTATGCTCAATCTACCAAACTGTGTCAGAATCGCTCCTCGTCAGTGCACGTAAATTCTAATTTTGCAATTCTCCTCCAATTTCTTGTTCAATTTTGACTCTTTCTTCACTCAAAACCTACAAAACTCAAAATAAACTATTTTAGCTGATAAGGACTCAATTCTTTCTTATACATCACTAAAAATGAGGTAAATGATACATAAAATATATGACATTTGCAAGCTTATCAACTACCCCACACTTAGTTTTTCATCATCCTCGAGCAGACACATAGAAATAAATCACAAACATGCTTAACATGTCTTGTCAATTATCCACATAAATAAGCAAGAACCAAACCATCACAAGGAAAATAGTAAAATGGCAATAAACCCCTATACATGAATTCTAGTGTAGGTGTGTGCATAGCCATACAAAAATAGCTTTTAAGACACTTAGATCAAATCATGCAAACCATTTAAATTTTTCTAAACACTTCATAGCTTACTCTTCTTACATTTCTTCACCTATGTAGACAACTGACTCGACTTAGATTAGGTAGAACTTTTAGCTTGCAACGTACGGCTAAGGTCTTGGTTAACAAAGAAAGGGAAAAGGATAAACAAATAAGAAAAACAACTTTAAATTAATGTGTGCCTCATTAACATAAAACTTCTTTTCGAACATCAAAACACCCATCCTTCAAAGAAATAACCCCATACTTAATTGACCAAACACCCATAAATTTTTGTGCAACAAGCAAATTAAAATCATAACTTTTCAATTTCAAACACCCCTTCTCACTAGCACCATGTAAAAATATCTCCCTTGTTTTTCCTTTTCTTTTCTCCAAAATAGGTAATAGTGGTAGGTACTACCCGAAAAAAAATATTTACGCAGGTACTAGTGATAGGCACTACTTGCTAACGCTCCAATGCAGGTGCCAGTGCTGGACACCGCCTGCAATGACTTAGACACATTTTTTCAACACCCCTACACCTTAAACTGTACCCTATTCATTCTAATACTTTCAAACAACTACCTTCCATCCTTATATTCCCTTAGCAATTAATGCGGCATTAAAGCCCTTAAGGGATATTTAGGATAACTCACAAAGGTAGAAAAAAATGAGTTAGAAAAAAAAAAACGAATGGTGCTTCTACCTATTCAAAACAAATTAAGGCTCAAGTAGGGTTCTAGGGATAAATTTTACAGTAATGGTCCATTTTACCAGAGGTTTCGAATCTATGATTCCTGTTGAAGCATATACTCGGGGGGTGGGTGCGGGGCGGACGATTTTAAGACTTAACCCCACTCTTGTTCCATTAATTAATGTTAATTATTAGATCTTGTTCGTGAGATTGAGAAAAAGAAATTAATAAAATTCTTTTAATAAATTAAAGTATTTTATTAATTTCTTTTTTCATTTTCTTTAGCTTTAGTGTTTTCTTTGTTAGTTCTATCTCCTTTTCCTTCAGATAAATCTAAAACTCAAAAGGAGAGAATTTCTATTTTTTCTTAAATTCAATAAAATAAATTGGAGACTGAAAATGAAAGTCTCTTTCTCGCATCCATCACACTTTCAAAAGAAAAAAATAGGATGCAAAACGTTTGGGACATGAAGCCACGATCTGATAGATATACATCCAAATATACATACTTATATAGATAGAAAGTAATCTTGATCTGTAAGAGTGGAAATGGCTCTTATCTTATGACTTGAAAGAAACGTTTCCCTGTGGAGGAACAGAATAAGAATAAAGCCTGCTCAAACATCCAAAGAAATGCCTACTCTCATCTTTAAATCAAATTAAATTATCTAAAATTTTGCCTAAAAAATGTAATAAAGCAAGTAACTGGAGTGCAATATAAGTGAATCTACACAATTATCTCTTAGTGCCAAAAAGCTACTACATTGTAGGGCTATTAGTGCTCAAAAATTAGAAATCATGCTAGGAAAATATTAACACTGACTGCCCTACTCATGACAATTTAGCTCAAAAATTATTAAGTAGAAAAATTAAAGAAACATGCTAAGCAATTTGAAAAGCTCTCAAATGAATGAAATGCTCTCAAATCAAAAGCTAAGCTATAAAATATGAAAGAAAAAATTGAACAAAATGAACAAACAAACCACGAAGCAAATAGAAATTAAGAAAACTTCCCACTCCACACTTAGAAATAAACATTGACCCCAATGTTATAGAAAATAAAAGCATAAAGAGGGAAAGGGAAAGCTTCTCCGGTAATGAAGAACGGTTGGTGCAGAATGATCCCATCATAAATATCTATGAGGTGAATTGAAACTTGTGAACTGCTTATAAATATACTTCATTAATCTACCATCACTATCATCAGCTACACAAGCATAACTAAAAGCAATTCACAATCCTAAAAACATAAACCTAACTAATTACGAGGCTTAAAACCTTTATTACCCCACTGAGTTCTTAAACTAAAGCACATAATAAATTAAAGTATAAATAAACAATACAGAATTAAGAGAAATACTCCCCAAGTAAAGCCAAGGAGGCTTGCCGAGGATGTTGTAATCCTTAGTAAATGTGCTCTACTGCTTAGTGCATTCGATGTCCCCAAGGAACTAAGCTTCGGCATAAGTAGATTGTGTCCCCCGACCTCCTCTAAAATGAATCCTTCTTCTTTCACTCCTTCTAAAACGGGCTCTTTTTCCATGAACACCCTAAATGTAATCCCCATTGGTGTAACCAAGACAAACTCACACTCATGTAACTGGAAAGTTGGTGATTCTTCTACATAAGCATTGGGTGTCTTGGTTGTTATATTTCAACTTCATAAGGCTCTTGGGAACCGATTTCTTGCAAGACATTTTCAATTTATTCTTGTTGAACCGATTCCCATTGATAGGGAGGTTGGAGTCTAATGTTCTTCACCATTTACCACTTCTGGAATCTTTAAAAGTTAGTCTTGTAGCCGATTGTTGGATGCGGCTTGCTCTTCACAGAATCTAGATATATTTTCTTGAAATTGAACTTGTTCTTCTCGGAGTTTAGCACTCTCTTCTCGAAGTTCTTGAATTCTAATCCAAAAGTCCATTGATCCTGCCTCATCATACTCTTGGATTGATGGGTGAAAGAATTAGGGCTCCATTGATTCATATAAAGGCCCTGTGGGTTTAGCGAAAGAATAGGGCTAATCTTGGTAATTGGAGAAAGAATTTGGATAGTTGACCATTCCGTTTCATAATCATAAGAGTAGGGAGGACAATCATAAGAAACATGCTCATTGGTCATGCCTCCCATAGTCATAAGGATGATAATATCCTTGGCATGAGGTATTCCAATTCATTCCTTGCATGTTCTTTTAAGACCGACACAAAAGCAAAATTCAAAAGTAAGTACTAACAAAAAGCACACAAACAAGAAAAATGGAAGAATTTAGAATTGTACCTAGCCAAAACTATCCACAAAAAGAGAAAATCTTTCTGGATTTTTTTTTTTTAATAAAAGTGACACAAACCACAAGAAGGGAAAATCTTTTTGGTTCTTTATTTGAAAATATTGAAAACCACCAACAAACTAAAACAAATAAAACTAATTTACACTTCAAAGTAGTATTCTTGTCAAATTATACCGATATTGCCAAAAACTTGATATGTAAAATATCTAGTTATAAAAGTTATAATATCCTAATCCAACTATTAACTAGATAACGTACCACAAGTGTAAGAGATCAATAGTACATAGTGGAAGCAGGGGTCGAACCCACAAGCATCGGTTTAGCAATTACCGGTTACTTGATGCTTCTCAAACATTATTTGAGGAAATCATTATGGAAAAGATTTGACTAAATCAATCTAAGAAATAAAATTATAATTAATCTACGAATGCAAATAAATTAATCTAACCATTGATCTATGAAAGTAAGTAAAGAAAGCATTAAATTTGAAAGCCAGGAAGAGTGTGCAACCCTAGAAAGCATTAAATTTGAAAGCCAGGAAGAGTGTGCAACCCTAGAAAGCATTAAACGATAAAAGAACCATAAAATGAGAACTAAATAATATAGGAATACTTTAAGAAGGTTTAAGAATGCTTCTCTAATGAAGAATCACAAGTTCTTGGTCAAGGTTGTCAATCTTGAACCTTCTTTTAAATCCTTCTTACGAATAAAGAAAACCCTAGTCTAATCTACTGAATTTCTATTCTACTGTCTAATTTAACTAATAGCCGCTATCTTCTGTTCAATCCCCTCATAATGGGATATTTATAAGGAATACATCAGGGTTTTGGGGTCTGGGTTGTTAAGTATCACGATTTCTCATGCAAACGGGATCATATAAGGACTTTTCTTGCAAAATAAGTAACTTTGTGTAACTTATCCGTTGATCGTCACCTAGGCGCTAGAGGCACAAATAGTTTCAACTTCTCCTCTATTTTCACCATGATGCAGGAAGAATTTGAAAAATTCAGAACATGACAGTTGTAGCTCTATATCTTACCTTTCCAAAACATCTTGAATCACCTCAATTGGATCTCGGACAAGAAAGTTATGGTCAATCTACCAAACTGTGTAAGAATCGCTCCTCATCGGTGCACATAAAATTCCAATTTTGCAATTCTCCTCCAATTTCTTTATCAATTTTGACTCATTCTTCACTCAAAACATACAAAATTCAAAATAAACTATTTTAGCTCTTAATTACTCAATTCTTGCTCATGCATCACTAAAAATGGGGCAAATGATACATAAAATATATGACATTTATGAGCTTATCTAAACCTCTCATCTTGTTCACCTAAAGCTCATGTCGTCTTCTGATCCCCATCTTTCAAGATCCTAAATTCTTCCTCATCAATAATCTTCCTGAGTTCTCTTCCCTACTCTCAGTTAGCCCCTACTCTCTAATTTTGCTCAATTCTTTCCCTACCCCTTCATTTATTTTAGATTCATCCCCCTCATTTTGGCTACTTTCTCCCTCAGCTCCATAATTTCTTTCTTTTTAACTCTACTACCTCTGCTCACTCTCCTTACCCCTACTTGCTCCCTCAGCCTTAGTTAATGCTATTCTTTCCCCTTCCCCTTCCCTTTCTTTTCTTCTATCATTGGGTTTCTAGATCTTTTCATTCCCACCCAGCACATCAAACTCCTTTCCCTTATCTCTATTTTGCTCACCTTCCTCCTTATCTTCCTTAATTAAAGCAACTCTTCTGTCACTTACCATATCCCTCATTGTGGTATGATTATTTATACCCTCAATCCCCTTCTACATCTTAGCTCTAGTTAGTTTTTGGTTTGGCAGAGATTGTTTCCCTAGATTAGTTGCTTTTAACTCGATACCAAATTGGAGTAATTCTTTCCCTGCTTCCCTAGCCACAATTTCTTTGCAAGTGTTTAAACTGTGGCCTACCATTCCACACTTACAGAAAAAATTAGGGCTCCTTTCATAGTTAAAGTTCACCCATTTCAGTTTTCCACCGGATTCTATAGTGGTTCCCCTTAATAGAAGTTTGGAGATATCAACAGAGACATTTATTTTTAGGTGTTTACCACCTTTACTTCCATTTTGGGGCACAATCACATCATCAATATCATTAAAGACAGAGCTTATTTTCCACCCAACTTCTTCACAAACAAGTTGAAGAGGAAGATTCCATACCTGATCCCAGAAGTAGGCTTTTGTGAAAGTTTCATCTTCTTCTTCAATGCCCATTCCCCATTTGTGCAATACCAAAATCTGGTTGTCCAAAATCATTGATCCACCTCTCAGAATTCTGTCGAGATCCATTTCTTCCTCAAATCTAAACTGGAAAATGTTGACTCCAATTTCACTGGTATGTCGCATACAAAATTTCTTGGATAATTCCAGGCATGCTTCACAAAGCTCCTAACCCCAGTGAAATTGAAGCGTTATCTCCAATAATTTTTCTTATCAGACTTTGCTTTAGGTCTCTATGATTTCTAATATTACCATCCAAATCTAGATCTACTCCTAGTTTCTCATGATCTAACAACACAAATTTCGCTAGAATCCTTCCAAGCTCCATACTGACCAAACACAGATCTGTTTGGGTGGAATTCCTCCAAGTTTCAGGAAAATCCGAAAACCAAAGATTTAGCAATCTTTTTACAAACAAGATCTACAACACAAGAAAAAAAAAAGATGTTAAGAACCTAGGTAGTGAAATAAACAATTCAAAATTGACGAAAGAATGAACAAAGAAAGAGAAAAGAAAAAAGATGGTGAAAATAGGATAAAAACAGCACAAAGACCCCCGGGCTTCTACTCCAACAGTCAAAAGAAAATTAAGGGAGCACAAAACCCTTCAATCAGTCCCTTTCCCAATCCTCTCATAATAACTGGATCAAACATCCTCAATTATATGAGAATCAAAGATCTAGCATTACCACACCATATTTTCACAAAAGTCAAGGTTTATTTGAAATTTTTGAAAAGTTAATGCTCCTACCTACTAAGGAGAAAGAGCTCTAATTCTAGAGAGAGAAGCTCTAATTCTAGAGTGAGTTTTTTCGATTATGTTATTATGATACTTTCATGGTTTTTCGCTTATCCTTATTATGGCTCCATGACTCAATTGCAAAATGCTGGTTTCTTCAAATGAAAACACCAACTGATATGGAGGCTATTCAATAAGAGTAGTTTTCATCTCTTTAGAGAAAATAATTTCTAATTATATCTTGTTATCTGGTCTTTATATGGTGAAAAGGGGATGAAATTTCCATAAAGAACCACTGAAACAACCGGAATTTATGCAGAGAAATTGTTAAATTAGCCAAGGAATTGGATCTACTTTCAGTTAATCTTTGGTCCAAGATGTAGGAAATATACAGTACAACTGCTGTCTCTTTCACATTGGTAGAAAAAATTCTTACAGTATGTCATATCTTTTGTAAATTTTCTTGTTAAAAAATTATTACTATGACTGAAATTAGAAAAAAGGCCACCTTGTGATATCCCTTCCATGGAATATCTTTTTGCCAGAATGATGAAGACCAAAGACTTGCCAAGGTAAAAACCTGCACATAGTGTCACAAAACATGAGACCAAAGATATTCTTTAGGTGCAATTATTGGAAAGCTACAAAAGAGTATTTGAAATACGAATAATCATATATGGAGTGACGTAACAAATATGACTTCTATACGACTACAGCCAAACTAAAACCAAAGAGATCTATCCATTATTACCTATTATACCGCTTAACTTCTCCTATCATTTTGGCCCTACTAAAATTTCTTCCTCGGCTTCTCTATGGACTTTTCGGCCCCCTTTTTTTTAAACCCCCTTCCCTTATTCTTCTCTCTCCTCACCTTTACTCTGCTTGCTTCCCTAATTCCATCACCTAATTTGAATTATTGTGAACGACCCCTTTCCTAGTCACCGATCCTCCCTTCTCTTCATCTCTTCCCTCACAAACCAAATAGCGGTGATGGTGTTGCGTTGTGTTGTTAATGGTAGTAGTGGTGGTTGAGTGATTTTTTGTTGTGTTTTTGTTGTTGATAATGATTACATGAAATGGTGGTGCTTTGTCATGTTGGCGGGTGATGGTAATGGTGGTGATGATTTCTCTTCTTATTGTTCTGCTACAAACATGGTGGTGGTAGAGTGATGCCTGTGGTCTGATGTGGGTGGGGATTCCATGCAAGTGAAGAAATTAAATTATAGTTCAACTATGGAAAGAAAATATTGCCACATTAGTAGCTTAGGCATCTCGCATAGATGAGTTGTTGGGAATAGAGCCATTCTTAAAATATATGGGAATTTTGATTTCCTAGAAATTGCATAAAAACGAACATAAAATTTGCTAGTGTCAAGTATATTTAATTATTGCATATGAACGAGGAGTTGAGATGTAAAGTTTCTAATTCACATAGCAATACGAATCCACATCTCTCATTTTGCAATGGTAGTAACTGTATCACTTTCGGTCTTGCTGCATTATACACTAGGGTTGGAGTATGCACACTGGTTTATTTAAGTGGAGAGAGCGAAAATATCAAAATCTTCATTCATGAAAAGCATGTTAATGGTTGCTTGGAGAAAAACCATTTTCCCTATTTTTACTTTCTTCTGGATAGGGATTGATATTGATATCTATATGAAAATCCTTGAAAGATTTAATATACCTGAAATATGTAAAGTTTCTTGAGAACATTGTTCAATGAGAATACGAAAATCTTTGTATGGATTAGATTAAAACAATTTAGGTGAATGTGACATAATCGCCTCAATAAGTATCTCTTGAATAAGAGCTATAAAGATGACCTAATTTGCCTATGTGATACACAAAAGGCACAAAATCAGAATTTGTGACAACTACTATATATGTTGATAATATAAACTCATGAAGAGTTTCATTAGAACTTCTAACAGAGGTTCAAAATATAATGAATTTATGTAAAAGATCTTGGTAAAGGTTTATAGTCGAGCACTTATTGAACAAAATTATTGTTTGTCAATGAACGTATAGAAAAAAGGCATTTGAACGATTTTATATGGATAAAATATATCTATTGAACACCTAATGGTTGTAAGATCGTTTGATGTCAAGAATAGTAATTTTTCTCCTCATGAGAATGGTGAAGAACTTATTGGTCTTGATGTACCACATCTCAAGGTGAACATGTATTGTAAATTTGTTAGCAAGATCTAGTTTTTCTCCCATACGAAGATATTGGAATGATATTAACAATATACTCCAATATCTCTGAGATGTTATTTATAAGAGTCTATTTTACTTAGATGCATCCAAATCAAAGTTAGTTGGCGATGCATATGTTGGATATTTATCTAACAAATATAAAGCTCGATCTCGAACGAGATATTTATATCATGGCATTCAAAATTTAGTTACTACTTCTTGCAATTGTTGCTAAAATAATTGCAATACATGAAACATGTAGTGAATATGTCTGGCTAAGGTTATTAACCCAATATATCCAGAAGATGTGTGGTTTAATAATAGAAGTGAAACTTCTAATAATATTATATGAAGACAATGCTGAATATATTGCTCAGCTAAAGGGAGGCTATATTAAAGGAGGCAGCATTAAACATATTTCTCCAAAGTTTTCCTTCCCTCATGATTTTCAGAAGAATGATGAAACTGATATCCAACAAATTCGCTCATGACATGATATAACGGATTTATTCAAAGGTGCTGCCAATAACAATATTTAAGAAATTAGTCTGCAAAATTGGTATTTATTATATCAAGGATGTCAAGTGATATTTTTATGAGGAGGAGTATGTTGGCCCCAAAAGCAACCTAAGAGGGGGGGTGAATTAGGTTATCTCTAAAGACAAACCTTTTTTTAAGTGCTTAATAGAAATTCAAAACTTTATGCAACAAATGAATACTTAAGCACAAATGAATATAAGAGAGTCTAGATATTCAACAGTTTAAGCTTAAAGAACAAATAAGAATGAGATAAAGAATATCAAACCAAACTCTCAAGCTTCTCAAGCTTGGAGTACATGCACTAGTAGTGCCTCTTCAAAGAAGGTGAGGCAATAACCTTCTTGTACACAAAGTAGGCTCACCCTTGCACCAACTAAGTTCCTCTAGTTGAGCCAAAGGGTTTTACACTACAACCTCACTTTTGTACACTTGTTATCCCTCCACTCTTACACTTGAAGATCACTCACTAGTCTATTCTTGCTCACACTAATTCCCACTAGTTGAGCCAAGAAAGCTAGACTTCTCAAACCAATACAACCCACAATATTTTAGCCTATTTCTCCTCAAATAGCTCTTACAAGTGTTTGTATTGAATGTAGTCTCTTTTTGCTTAATTCAGACCTTGGGGTATTTATAGCTGCCAAATATCTGCTTTCAACAACTTCCCAACGGCTATTTTCTGTCTACTGGAAAACTAGCCGTTGGACCTTTGTCGGACGGCCGATGCCAGCAAGAGTGCGTCCGAACAGACTAGCCGTTGGACCTTTCGGACGGCCGCTGCTGAACCTGCGTCCGATACTGCGTCCGTTCTCAGAGGGTGTTCGTTCGGACGTCCGAGTATGCGTCCGAACATGCGTCCGATAGAAGCGAAGTCTTCTGGAAATTTATCGGACGTTGTTCTTCGTCCGAGGAGTCTTCTGGAAATTTATCGGACGTTGTTCTTCGTCCGAGGCTTGCTTCAAATTCTTTGTGTCGGACGATTACCATCGTCCGAAGCTCTGTGTGGTTGTTTTGTTCGGACGATCATTTGCGGGTAACCTCCCTGTTTTTCTGCACACTTGTCTTTAAACCATTAGCATGATTTGGTCATCATCAAAACATGATTAACATAACTGGGGTTCTTCAATCTCCCCCTTTTTGATGATGACAAATCAATTGGACAATTCAAAAGACTACACAAGAGAATTTGTCCATTAGTCCATTATTTCTCCCCCTTTGGCGGTAAACTTAGGATTATCAAAACCTAAAAAAGAATAATGCAGTTAAAGCTCCCCCTAAGTTTATTTTACCCTTGAACAGTGAAGCATGTGTGATGCAATTCTTGTAGAAACACATCCATAAAAACACGAATGCTCCCCCTTTCTTTTGCAAGTAGTGACTTATTATAGTCAAAATTTGGGGATACAAATATCCTAGCATTCTAAAAAATTTGAACACATAGATGGGTAATATTCAAGAGAACATAGTTCAACTTGATAAATGAAAGCACACAAAACTTTAGATGTTACCCATTTCAATATGATCTTAGCTCATATGCTTTGAGCACCCTTCATAGATAATTTATCTTGAATTCCTTGGTGCACTCCAAGCATACCTACATACAAAGTTAAGCAACAACTTTTGGTACCCAAACTTTCTTGGGTCCAATTGGATTAGTAACATGCTTAATCACCCAAATAGAATTTATTCCTAATTTTTCATTTCTTTTAACATAACAATTTTTCTTTATATGGCCGATGTTGATGACAATGATTACAAGTAATGTTCTTATTGCTTTAAAAAGAAGATTTAGATTTAACAAAGCATAAATCATTTTTTCTAAAGGTGATAAAATTTTTGTTCAAAAACATATTTCTAGTTCTTTTCTTTTCAAAAACATTTTCTTTCTTTGTTTTTAAAGTAACATCAAGATCATCTAATCTCTTCTTCAATGAAGCTTGTTCTTCCATGATCTTGGTTTTTCCAACGAATTTTTCTTTCAAAACATCATTTTCTTTTGTCAAAGAATTATTTTTATGCACAAGTTTTGAGTTGGCACTTAATAAAGTATTAACTTTAATTTTTAACTCTTTGTTCTTAGCATATGATTCTTTCAAGCATTCATGCATTTTTAAAATAAATGATTCAACATCATCATTATCATCATCACATGAATCATCACAAGAATCACAACTAGAGGTTACCTCATTATCGCCAAGTGCCATAAAAGCCATTTGAGCCTCCTCATATTCTTCTTCAACTTCCCCATCCGAATTGCAATCATCCCAAGTGATTTGGAAGTTGTTGAAGTGAGGCTTCCTTGAGTCTTTTCTCTCTTTTGATGAAGCTTTAAATGCTATGCTTCTATTTCCCTTTGCCTCCTCATCTTGTAGCTTGTTTTTCAACTTCAATTCAAATGAGGTTAGAGAATTGATCAAAGAATCAATAGGCATAGAATTTAAATTTTTAGACTCTTCTATGGCAATGGATTTAGGTTCCCATTCCTTAGGTAAAGCATTCAAAATTTTTCTATTCTTTTCACCCAAGGAATATTCTTTACCCAAATCTTCCAAGTCCTTTACCATATCATTGAACCTCAAATACATCTTGTCAATGTTCTCATGAGGTTCCATTTTGAAGGATTCATATTTAGCCACAAGAAGTGACTTCTTTTGCTCTCTAATATCTTCACTTCCTTCATGGATTTCTTTCAATTTGTCCCATATCTCCTTGGCCGATATGCAACCTTTTACTTTAGATAAAACTCATCTGCATCCAAAGCATTATACAAAATATTTATAGCTTTAGCATTTAAAGATAAATTTATTTTATCTTGTGCATTTAACTCAAATCTGGTTTTAGGCCTTAATCTATGAGTATTTTCATCAAAAATATTTGCCTCAATAGGACCTTCATAAATAATATACCATAATTCAATATTAATAGATTGAACAAAAATTTTCATTCTATCCCTCCAAAAAACAAAATTGGTGCCATTAAACATGGGAGGTCTAGTGATAGAATGCCCCTCTAAGTTATAAGTATTATTGGTTGCCATGATCTTTACTCTAATGCAATTTAAGCAAGAATAAAGAGACCAATGCTCTGATACCAATTGTTGGCCCCAAAAGCAACCTAAGAGGGGGGGTGAATTAGGTTATCTCTAAAGACAAACCTTTTTTTAAGTGCTTAATAGAAATTCAAAACTTTATGCAACAAATGAATACTTAAGCACAAATGAATATAATAGATATTCAACAGTTTAAGCTTAAAGAACAAATAAGAATGAGATAAAGAATATCAAACCAAACTCCCAAGCTTCTCAAGCTTGGAGTACATGCACTAGTAGTGCCTCTTCAAAGAAGGTGAGGCAATAACCTTCTTGTACACAAAGTAGGCTCACCCTTGCACCAACTAAGTTCCTCTAGTTGAGCCAAAGGGTTTTACACTACAACCTCACTTTTGTACACTTGTTATCCCTCCACTCTTACACTTGAAGATCACTCACTAGTCTATTCTTGCTCACACTAATTCCCACTAGTTGAGCCAAGAAAGCTAGACTTCTCAAACCAATACAACCCACAATATTTTAGCCTATTTCTCCTCAAATAGCTCTTACAAGTGTTTGTATTGAATGTAGTCTTTTTGCTTAATTCGGACCTTGGGGTATTTATAGCTGCCAAATATCTGCTTTCAACAACTTCCCAACGGCTATTTTCTGTCTACTGGCAAACTAGCCGTTGGACCTTCAGACGGCCGATGCCGGCAAGAGTGCGTCCGAACAGACTAGCCGTTGGACCTTTCGGACGGCATGCTGAACCTGCGTCCGATCTGCGTCCGTTCTCGAGAGGTGTTCGTTCGGACGTCCCGAGTATGCGTCCGAACATGCGTCCGATAGAAGCGAAGTCTTCTGGAAATTTGCTTAACTTTGTATCTGTCGTCTTATACACATCTGAACGAAATGTATCTGAGACAGTTCTTCGCATGATGCTTCATTAAAATCCTTGGCAGTCGGACCTATTAGAACAAAATCATGGCCAAGGAAAACCGAGTTCGGACGATCATTTGCGTCCGAACCTCCCTATTTTTCTGCACACTTGTCTTTAAACCATTAGCATGATTTGGTCATCATCAAAACATGATTAACATAACTGGGGTTCTTCAGAGTAAAAGTACATGTTGTACTCATTTTTCCTTGGCCATGATTTTGTTCTAATAGGTTTTCCTGCCAAGGATTTTAATGAGGCATCATGCAAAAGTGTGCTATAAACATTGAATACGTACTGTACTCTTTTTTCCTCTACCATGATTTTTTCCCACTAGATTTTTCCTGGTAAAGGTTTTAACGAGCTAGTAATTCTTCGTGTATTATTTGACACATGGACATCCAAGAACGAGTGTCATGAATTCTGTGAAGGAGGATATCCATTTGTCATCCCAAATACATCGGTTAATGTGATATTTATCCCCTTGAATTATGTGAAGGTTTATTGATTTTCGTGGTTCATTTATCATATTAAATGTTTATTCATGAATCTCCTTGTAACCCTATAAATAGGAGGCTCTAGTACCTCATTTGAAAGTCTTTTTTAAGTCCAATGAAAGTTGATAATATAGAGTATTGGAGAATTTTCTATTATTTCTCTGCCTACTTTTCTCTCGTCTACACTTATAAATTTCCTATTTTAGTTAGTTTTGTAGTCAAATATAATAATTTTGACTTAGTTTTATAACAAATATGCATTTTTTAATTTTTTTATCATGAAGATAATTTCTTAAATTGTACAACCATTATAATTATTTATAATTTTTTTATCATTGAGATAAAGTAGTTAGAGTGTACAATATTATGTTAAAAAGTTGCAAAAGTATATTCAATTTTTATTCACATTTAAATTACTAAGTTGTACAATTTAATTATTTGAATGTTAAAAGATTAATAATAATTTTGTAATTTTTTAGTTTTATCGCAAAATACTGATTTTTTTAATTTTAGAAATAATTCATGAATAAAAACAAAAATAGAGAAAATTTTTTTTTATTTAAAATCCATTCTATTTTCATATCTAAAAAAAATATAATATATATGAAAAAAATATATTCTACCGACTTAAATTACCAAACATTAAACTATGAATAAGCATTTCTACTCATTCTGGGTGAAAATCTATTCTGTCTGAAATGGCCTTTCCATTATAACCCATTCCAATGTATCAAACATGGGGTAAGGTCGTAAGCCTCCACTATTTGTCTTTATGTATTAATAAGCCAGTAGAGGTCTGTTTTAACCGTCATAAGATTTTCTATCCCACACTCTGTTTCAACCAATTCATTAGTACTTTTTTCTTTTTAAATCATCCTGAGTAATCATCCTCTGTTAAACACAATTTTCTTAACGATTGTGGTTAATTTAATTAACTAAATCCCTCTTGAAAATAATTTTAAAAAAAAAGATAAAAGGAGAGATCAAATCATGTTTTCCAAAAAAGGGGAAAAAAAACCAACAGGTAAGTGGTAAGATAACCATTAAATGGGCAAATAACCCCTTGATGCCCGCGCTTGCTTTCTTAATTTCTGCAGCAAAAAAACATGGTAAAAACTGCTAAAATTCAGCTTTGGAAAATAAAATTAATTAAATTTTTGCCCAACAAGTTTCTACTCATACTACCGAATTGCATTCTCGTATTTGGGAGAAACTCCTCTAGCTGTAAAAAAATAATTAGCCTTCTACTTAAATAAACAAGAATAGCGAAATTTAAATAATATATATTATTCTCTAAATACTCGTTTTGGAATCAAACATTACATAGTTTTACTCATGTGAATTCTTGAATTTTTTTTGAATTCAATGAGTGGACAAATCCATTTTATCCCGAGTTGAATTTTTGACGAATTATTTAAATTTTCATAATTTTTTAACTTTTGGTGGAGAATTATTTACAGTTTGATATTAGAACTGAAATCCTCAATTCGAAGCTGTTTTTATCTTATGATGAGGATGTGCACGTTTTGAGCTTAAATTCGTCGGGAAAGTTCAGGTTTTCCTCAGCATATCAAATGGTCCGTCTTAAACGCAATCCCATGCGGACGAGGGCTTTTATCTAGAGTTCTCGCATTCCAATTGAGTTTTCGATCCTACTTTGGAAGGCCCTCAATGGTTTGCTTCCCTTTTGCAGATGTGCTCATGGATCTCGGATTCCTCCGTCCATCGAAGTGTTGTTTCTGAGATTCCTCGGATGAAATCACTCTTGATTGCTCCTTGACTAGTTAGGTGTTGGAGTTTTACGAACGTTCGTTTGGCATTCCCCTTGTTCGGGCAAGAGTTATAGCATCTTTGCAACATAAACTCAATGTATGGTGGCTTCACTCCTCCTCTTATCCTGATGGCCAATTGATAGGAGTTGTGCCTATTTTTATTTATTGGCATTTGTGGCTAGCCCGAACCTCCTTCCTTCACAATGGTAGAATTTCCTCAGCTATGCGCCTATTTTCCTCCATTAAAAACGATATTTTTCCGGTGAGTTTGGCGAACCCTTTCGTTGCCTGTACTAGATCGAATGCTTTCCAGCAGCTTAGGCTTCACCAACACGCTTCTTCCTTCGTTCCTCTGTTAGCTATTTGTTGGATCAATCCACCCTTGGGCAAGCATCAAATTGAAAGTAAACAGATCGTTGTTGGGCAATCCTGGATTGGTTAGTGGTGCTGGACTCGTACGAACAGCAGGTGGGCGTCTCTTAGCTGGTTTTGCTTGTTCCTATGATGTGAAAAGTCACTTAGAAGCTGAGACACTTGCCTTAGTTGATGTTTTGTAGCTTTGTTTGGATAATGGTTGGCTGGATGCCTTTGTACAATCAGATTCGAAGCTCGTTTGCCAAACGATCCATGGTGCAATCTCGGTCCCTTGGAAACTGGATGCTTTGGTTCGCAAAGGCGAAATCACTCATGTTATCTAGTAGATTTTCTCTAACCCACATTTTTCGTGAGGCTAACTCCACAGCAGATATCTTGGCAAAATTGGGTAGCAGATCATCAAATCCTCGTCATTACTTTGACACTGGCCGAATTCCTTCTGCTCTTCATGGCTTGCTCAGATTGGATGGTTTGCATGTTCCATCTATTAGATTTTCTGCTTCCTAGTTGTTATTTCATTATCTTTGTTTGTCATTCATTTTTTTTACAAAAATGTTTTGGCCTAATCCCCTTTTTTGGAAAATCGGTGATTAGTTAATAAAAAAAATCATAATTTTTTAATTTAATAGAATTATAATTCGTGGAAAAACTCTACAAATTAACAATCAATGAGTGAGCATAGGTTTCGTAATTTTTGTAGTCTAAACCATTAGAAAGGGTTTCCTTCATGTCTGATTAGAATCAAGTCACGTGTATTTCTCGGTCAACTACATTTTTCTTTATGCCAATTTTTCAAGCCTTTTCAAGCAATAAATTAAACAAGTTCCAAGACTAGTCTAATTATTTAATTTAATCGGGCCAGTAAATGCAAGATAAATGAAAAAGTCCAGTTGACAATGAAGTGCAATTTAGGCTATAAAATATTTTCTTATGACCTATTGACCGTGAATTCGAATTACTAGAAAATAAGGAAGACAGATAGATTTTTTTTAAAAAAAATATCTAGTTTCATTTTAATTACCATAAAAGGCAAGATGATGCAAGATCCATATTATATTAACTTTGTTTTAGTCGTCTTTAGAGACAACTAATAAGTTTAATTTGCTTTATTTTGTATTAAGAAGCAATAATGGGAGCTGAAACTAATTAATTTAGTTTGCCTTGAATTATTTTGAAAGGCAAGAGTTAACGGACACTCGGGCCAAAGTTAAATTTAATTTAGCTCCTTAAGAGTTAAAATGGGCACAAAGACAATTTGATTTAATTTATTGTCTTAAGAGACAAAAAATTGACAGTAAGGCCTATTTTTGTTTAATTTTATTCTAATTTCCACATGTCATGTCCTCTTTATTACATTTGCTTAACAAGGACTTCCATGATACCTTAAATTTTAACTTTGAGAAGAGAAATAATTTTTTTTTCAAACGAAAACACATTGATATAAGGAGTAAATTACAACTAAAGGATAACTATCCTAGATCTTTCGTGGATTCAATATCTAGACAGACTGGGAAGAAATCTTTCCACAAAACATCTAGAGTTAGATGTTTTGCAAATTCTGCAATTTTAGTACTAAGTCTATTTCTGGGGAAACACAGAACTCAGGTTAATGGAATCTCCTAGTAGAGTAGCCAGCTCATTATGGATTGAAGCACGTTTTCGGATTCTATCCACAATCAATTTGTTGTCTAGCTCAATATGCACTTTCCTCCAACTCTTTTCCATGGTCTTGATCAGTGCTAGTCTAACAGCTTCAGCAGCTTCCATATCTTGTGAGTCCTTACTGCTCTCCTTAGGAGCCCAGACTGATGAAATTGAGCCTTCACAGTTTCTGGTCAAATCCCTATGCCTGTCTTTATTGTTGTATTGTTTCTGGCTAATCCAACATTTAGCTTAATTACTTTTAGGCTTGAGTTCATAATTTTTCCTCCTGCTACTCTAGCTGTTTCTTCTTTGTGCTTCCCATCTTTCTTGATTGTTTCTTCAAATTCTAGCCATTTTTCTGCGCTTTGTGAATAGTCTTTCCTGGATTCCACATATTTGTTGTTGAAAACAAAGTATTTCTAGCTTTCCACATTTGCCACAAGATATTTGTTGATAGTGCTATATGACTTTCCATCTCTTTTCTGTTTCTTGCCTCCACCACTTGTGCCACCTTTTCAAAAAAATACTTCTCATTTCTTCTAATCCAGACCATTGCAAAGGGGAAAGTTTCGATCAAACCTCCTCAGCTTTTATTAAAAAAAAGAAAACATGTTCCAAGGATTCTTTTCCCTCATCACAGAATTTACAATTATGTACTTCTAAACCTATCATTTTATTAATTACACTATTAATTGGAAGTATTTAGTGTGAAAATTTACAAAAAAAAATGTTTAATTTTATATTTTATGTTGAGACTCCATAAGTTCCTCCAAACTTTCTCGTCCCTTTCTTATGAGCTGGTTTCTCCACTGTTATTCACTGTGTTCCTTCTCCTATCCTTCAACCTTCTAAGCCACTCTGTATCCAGATTGAACAGTATATTGACTAGAACTATTCCTTCCAGAAAAATCTATCCTTTATGCAACTCAAATTGATAGGGATTTGTTGGATTAATATGGTGTCTTCTTCATTAAAATGAAGCTTAATTAGTTGAGTGTTCCATCTAAAGTTCTGGATCAGATAGTTGAGAGTTAGAAGATTCCCTTCCAGCCTTCTGATAGAAGTAATCTTGCCATTAGAACCACATCCCAATAGCCATCTGTCTTCCCCAAATGTTCACTGATTTTCCAACCCCAATCCTTTTCCTCAACTCCAACTCAAAAACATTCTTGCATACATTATAATCTTCCAAAACTAGCTTGCATTTTTGGGATATTCACCTTGAGAATATCCTTCTTGTTGAAATACTTTGCTTTGAGCACTTGACTGACTAGGTGATTTGGTTGGGTCATTATTCTCCATAATTGTTTCACAAGCAGTGCTTACAGCAATACAAATCCCTGAAATTCAGTCCAATTTTTTCTTTGTCCATTGCCATGTTTTTCCAAGACTTCCAGTGAATTCTTTGTCCTTCCTTGTCTTCGCTCCATAATTTAACCATTAATTATTCTATTGATCTCCTTTCACATTCCCCTTGAAAGTCTAAAACAAGACATAATGTAGGCAAGCATAGCTATAGCCACAAATTTTAACAATACTTCTTTACCTGCCAAACTCAGCATCTTGTTTTGTAACCCTGAATCCTTTCCTTTCAATCTTCTGAATGACGTAGCTAAAAATCTCTCTTTTGCCTTTGGTGATGACTTGAGGTAGTCCAAGTACTTGCCTTACTTAACCACCTTCATTTGGTCTGGGGATTGACAAAATTTTTCTACCTCTCTTTGACTGGTATTCTTGCTAAAAAAAATATGAGGATTTATCCATATTAATCAGCTGGCCATTAGCCTTTTCATACTTCTTCAGTATGAGTTTTAGTTCCTTAGCTTCCTTCCTGTTTGCCTTAGAGAAGATTAGAACATCATCTGCAAAAATAAATGTCTAACAGTAGGACTTTGTTTAAAAAAATTTCATTCCTGTCAATCTTCTATTATCAGTGGCTTGATTGATTAAATTTAAAAAACCTTCAGCACACAAAAGTACCAAGTAGAGTGAACGGGGGTTCCCCAGCCATGTACCCCTCGTTGGCTTAACATAACCTTTCTTTCCCTATTAAGGTTGAAAGAAAAAGTCACAGAAGTCAAACATTGCATAGAATTACCCAATTGCTCCACCTATCATAAAACCCTATTTTTATCATTATAACTTTCAAGAAAGACCATTCCACCCTATTACAGACTCTGGACGTTTCTAGTTTTAAAGCCAAAAAATAGTTATTACCTTGCCTTTTGTTCTTAAGGTAGTGCATGAATTCATGTGTAACAACCACATTGTCAAAAATTGATCTACTAGGCACAAACACAGCTTGACTACTACCGATTCAAATATTTAGGACAGATTTTAGCCTGTTCGCCAACAACTTTGAAATGGCTTTATATACTACATTGCATAGGCTAATAGGCCTATATTGGGACATATTAAGAGGAGCATAAACTTTAGGAATGAGAGTTACAATGGTCTCATTAATAGACTCAACAAAAAACTACAATGGAAAAAGTTTTGAATGGCAGACACAACATCATATTTAATGACCCCCCAGAATCTTTGGAAGACGAAGGGGCCATCAGTACCTGGGGCTGTATTGGGGTTCATAGAAAAAATACATTCGTGATTTCCTTTTATTCAAAAGGTTTGGTAAGGTTTGGGTTCATTTGATAAGAGATCTTTTCTGGTATTCCCTCTAAGGTTTCTTGGAACTCATGAGTGTTTGAGGACTGGAATAACTCATAATAATAGAAGGTCATGACATTTTCAAATTGTTCATTCTCCTCCTACCACTTCCAATGATTATCCTTAATCCCACTGATATAATGTTGTGTTTTTATCTCCTTCTCTTGGAACTAATAAGTCTTTTAATCTCTATAAGCTTTACTCAGCTGAAGTTTCAGCTCAGCCTTTTTCCCTTTAATATTGTTTCCAGAAGAATTTTTAGTCCTTTCAGTTGCTCTTCGATCTCCTTGATCCTTTTTATAACATTCAACTTCAAAGACTTGTTCTAAGTTAATAAAGCCATTCTCACAACTTTATCTTTTTTGCCACCTTGAATTGTCTAGAACCCTCAATCTTTGCATCCTAAGCTCTTTTGACCACGTTCTCAACCTCAAACTATGTTGGAGCCATCCTTTATCAAAAGCAAAGCACTTTTTGGAGGAGGGGATTTTTGAAGGCATTCTACAAGAATCATGGAGTGATCAGAAGCATCATTCCCAGATGAATACATTTTCCCTTTGGGAACATTACAAACCAGTTTCCAATAACCAAACATCTATGTAGTCTCTCCCTCACATTCGCTTCCACTAAACATTTATTGCACCAAGTCCAAGGCTATCCTTTAAAACCCAAATCCAAAAGCTCAAATCATTTATCTAACTCTTGAACTCTTTAAAGGTCCATTCCACGCTCAATTTGTCCCCCATTTCTCCTCATTAGAGAGAATATCATTAAAATACCCAATTATCATCTAATTGTCACCCCACAAACTTTTCTTCTATCAAAGACTTTCCACTACTTTTTTCTAGTTTAAGGATAAGAGCTAGCATAAATACCTATCATCCACCAATCCTTATTATCCTTACCATTTTTAATTTTAACTTCCGACGTAAAGGTTGGAAATGAAGGAATGACTTCTAGAACATTGATCTCTTTTCTCTATAGCACAGCCATACGACCAACTTTATTAATTGTATCAACTGCACAGACAAAATCAAACCCAATATTTTTCCTAATATATTCCAAAAAATTATTTTTGTTCTTAATTTCACTTAGAATTACTACTTGAGGGGAGTTAAGGCTAATGGCCTCCTTTAGTTGGAGAATTGTCAAGGGACTTCCCACCCTTCTGTAATTCCACACCAAAGCATTTATAAAAACTTCAGGGACCAGATAGGTTTGGTCTTTCCAACCACAGGCTCTTGTAGTTCACCTGCAGCAATATTAGTACCTTTTTGTTTTTTCTGTGCCATTTCTAGTTTTCTTCCATCATTTGTTTCTCAACTTCTAGCACCTTCCTTTTTTCGTGCTCCTTTGCTTGAAATTGCTGGTTTGAAATGTCTTTGCATGGTTCTCTGGTTTGTTATGTCATTCTTCTTAATTTTCTTACTATTTTAGTGTTTTCCTTTAAGTCCTTTTTAGCTTCACTCATCTCCATTTCTATACCTCCCTAGACTAAGTTGAAGGAATGTTGTGATGTGGAAGGTATTCGTAGGCCGAGTTTTTTGGCATTGTGGAGATTTCATTAGTTATCCTTTCTTTCTTGAGCTGTGCATGGTTCACTTCTTGATCTATTCTCATTTCCTACTGCATTTTAAACTTAGATGTTTCCATTGCCTTACTCTTTCAATCCTTTCCTTTGAATTACCTATCACAACTTTTAAACTATGATCTATAATACTTTCTCTATCTTCCCCAAGGACCAGTTCTCCCATTCCCAGAACTTAATTATTTGCCACTTGATATATTAACTTCTTTCCTGAAGCCTTCCTCTTGAGGTCTAATGAGAGATGATTTTGGGGCTTGGACTGTTGTCTTCCTTTGGTGCCTCTTCTCTTTATCATTTTCTGTGTTTGGAACCTCTTTGTTATTAACATTTCCTTTGTTTGCTTTCAGCCAAATTCCATATTGATCTCAAAATCCTTCAGTTAACTGATCCTTCACATTTTTGGAAATTTTTTCCCGTTGGCCTATATTCCTACAAATGTAGTAGAAGTCTAGACACTTTTCAAATTTGAATTGAACCCATTTTGGATCTCCTTGATCTTTACAAAAAGAATTGAGCATTTGCCACACTTTCTTTTAACATAGTTCCAAATCTGTGTGCACAAATGTCTTTTTTACTCAATTTTAACAGCCATGGTATTAGATCATAGTTAGTAAAATCGCGATCTTGGATCGTAGGATCATACAATCCTGCGATCCCAGGAAGGCAAAACGATCCGGATCATTCACAAAGTCGGAAGCCTAGCAAAATCATGTAGGATTGTCGGATTGTTTTCTAGGATCATAGGATCATACAATCCCACACGATCCCACGTTCCTACATTTGCAAACCTTTTTTGGACTTTCAGCTCTTTGGCTTTTTTATGCATTATGTTTAAGGGAACAACCCATTTAATTTAGCTTAACTTTAAGTGCAAAACTCAAACCAAAATTCAAATTGAAGTTCAATCCAATTGTCAAAAGTGTATTCCAATTTCGAAGTTCCAACTCTCAGACTTCATTTTGCTAGGGCAAATTTCAACTCTCTCTCTCTCTCTTCCACTCGTGCCGGCTAGGGGAAATTCATTCCAAGTACAAAAATCAAATTTAGCTCATAAATCTTTGAAGACTTTGAAGGAGAGAAGACCCAAGGTCCAATGCAAGACATGAAAAGGGATAAAAAATTAGTCTCGATTGAGTAGCAGTAGGGTCGTAGTGCTTGAAAGATCTGGTTGGGATAAGCTACAAATTTAGAATTTTAAAGGTATTCATCAGCTTTGAGTGTCACTTTTTTTTTAATTATTTCTTTTATCTAAAATTATCATTTGTATTTGTTAGCATTTTTTTAGCTCATTTGTTTGTTATTCCGTATAATTGGTATTTGGTAGCTGCAGAACTATTTAGATTAGTTAGCCATTTTCTATTTTTCAACTACCGAAATTAAAATTTAATTAAATAAAATTAAACAATATATATTTTTCCCCTATAATTATGAGTTAATTTTTTCCCTAAACGCATGCACTGGTTTCTTGATTTTTTTTTTTATATGCATGTACTGCTCATTTATTTATTTATTTTTAAATATGTAGTATACATGAACTTATGCTAGATGATTGCTTTTCAAAGTGATTGTTTGTCATTTGGTATAAACTTCTGTAATGTGCTTGTATATTAGTGTCATTGAATACTATATTTTTCTGCTTTTCCTCAGTTTAACATAGAGGCATTCTTTGTCGACTTGTGAAAAAGGAAAAGGCAAGAGAAAAAAATGCTCCTGGTAATCCAACGGATCCTGGATGGGCACACGGGCTTGAAATTGATCCTATTTCCAAGAAAGTGCAATGTAAGTATTGTAAAGTCATTCGATCGAGTGGCAGTTTTAGACTTAAACACCATTTTGCTTGCACCCACAAAAATATTGAACCATGTACTAACGTTCCTGATGCTGCTGTTAGGCAAGAAATGTAGGGTTGAATTACTTAGTGTCAATTCTGAAGAATCAAGGAAAAAGAAGAATAAATTCTATGATGTTGGGGATACCTCACATTGTAAAGAAGAATAATTACTTGGCTTGCACCCACCATTTTTAAATATATATATTATAAATATAAGATACTGATAACTTAATTAAACAATTCTATGTGAAATTGAGTTATTTGTGTTGATACTTTCTTGTAAAAAAAAAATGTAGCCTAGTTAAAAATTCTATTTATTTTATGGTAATTGCCTCGTACTAACTTGTTATCTAAATACGTTTTGCTTTTGGAAAACAAGTCTTTTGCCAATTAATTGGTAATTTTCTTAATTAAAAATTATGCTAAATTTCAGTCACCTCTATTTACCAAATATGTGTAGGAATTGTAGGAATTTTAACTAACTTACAGGAATTAGAAATTGGAAATTTTTGGGAGTTAAATGGTGTATAAATAGGGGACTTCATAGGGTTATATAGTTATTTTGCTGACTGAGATTTTGGAGTGAAATCCACTTTAGAGAAAGGGTTTTAATGCGCATGGAGCTCATTACATATCATAAACGGTAAAATCTTACAATATAAGTTTTTCGATAATTTTGTTTTCTTCATTTATGTTTTTTGTATATAGAATATCATGCCTAGGGCTGTGTTTTCCACTAATTATTTTTTAGCTGGAATTAGTTCAAAGTATAAAGATCCATTTATGTATTTGTTCTTAAATTATTATGATTTTTGTTAAACTATGAATTTCGAAAAAAAAGAAAGAAGAATCTAGTCGGCGTTTATTGAAGAGGGTGGTGGAGACAGTAATGGATGTGGTGGCATGTGTGGCTGCTGGAGAAATAAGGAAGAAGAGATAAGGAAGAAGAGAGAGAAAGAAGAATGGAAAAAGAAATAGACAAAGGATAGGAGAGAGAAGATAAGTTGACTAGGAAAGAGAAAAAATAATAATAAAAAAAGAGAGAGAGATAAGTGAGTTGCCGGTAGGGGTGTTCATCGGCCTGTATTTCGGCAATTCGGTAAAAATTTAATTTCGGTGCAAGAAAATCAAAACCAAATCTGAACTAATCTTTTTTTTGGTTGATTGGTTAACAAAACTTTTTTTTCGGTTTATCGATTAACCAAAGTTCACTAGTTAATTTAAAATTAAGTATAAAATTAAATATTAAACTAATCAAATTAATAAACAAAAACTTAAAACTACTAAAACTAACACTAGAAACTAAAAAATAACAATCTAATGTTAGTATATAAGTCAAATGTTCGCTAACACATGAAATTGGGTTACAGAAAAATTATTTCATTAAAACTAATAAAACTAAAAGTTCGGTAATTCGGTAATCCGATATTTTATTTTCAATAACCAAATCCGAACCATATAACCAATCTTTTCTATTTAGTATATCCGAAAACCGATTATCCAAAAACCGAAAACCAAACTAAATTGGTTCGGCCGGTTTGTTCGGTTAAACAAAACTATGAACACCCCTAGTTGCCGGGAAAGTAAGGAACGAAGTTTTAAAAGGTTTTGTTTAATTGGTAATAAAACATTATAAGTACCTTAGGTTCCTGACATGTATTAGTTTAGGATAAATTGCATAGTAAGTCCCTTAGCTTTCTGAGATTTTGTGTTCGGACTGAAAACTTGTATGCTTATTGTATAAGTAATTAAAAGATACTAAAGAACTATTTTTATAATACCTTATTGAATACTTTTGTAATATTAGTAATATAATTTAATTGTTATGCTTTTATATCATTGAGAAGAATATATATTTTAATGGAAACATGATTAAATATTTTTTGAATCCAGAATAATATTACCAAAGGCATAATAGTCAATATACGAATGGGTTTTTTTTGAAGTTCAACTCTAGTAATATTGTTTAAGAAATTAGCTGGCTCTTTACTAGATCTTGTGATATTTCGAGGCAAGTGGTTACTATCCCTTTGTAATTTCGAAAATATTTTGTCTAAATATTATTTTTAACGACATATTATTTTAGCTATTAAATTTGGACCTTACATAAATATTTCAGTTGTTTTAAATTATGGAAATTGTATGAGTGGCATTATTTTAAACTTTGTATGGTTATTTTGCATGTGTATGTGCTGGAATGTTTGCTCGGATAAACAATAATGGACCAAAACTCTTAAAATAATCATGAGTAATTAGTAAGAACTATAGTTCTAAATTTTCTGAGCTGCCAAAATAAGATAACTTATGGCCTCCAAACTCCAAACTCCGATCTTGTTCAGGTAAATATTGATTAAGCAATTCTATTCGCAAACAAGTTAGTAAATAAGTCTGAATAACCCTAATCAATACTTATACACGCTTGCAAGGATAGGAGGTATGTTTGTAGATTGGGTGAGTAAGGATTGTTCCCACGAGAATTTTTGAACAATTACTAGGGTTCACGAATATTTTTCTACTTAGATAAATTAATTGCAAGATTTTGTTCTACCTAATTAAAGTAATTCTAATCACTAAGAAAATAAGAACAATTACCAAAACAAATTTAAACCAAAGAAAGCAATAAAATTTACCAAACAGCAGTAAAATTCAATTAATGAACTTCGAAAGTAAGCGCAATAAGATTAAATTAAAACTATGGAATAGGAAAAAAAAAACAAAAACACTAGAATTAAATTGAATATAGATCAAGAAAGTAAAGTCAATAGCGTTGTTGAAACAATAGTTTATGGAGCTCAAAGTCTTAAACAAGAAAAGAAAACCATAACCCAAATCTAATATATTTTCAATTTATTGTCTACTCTAACTAGTGGTTACTACCTATGTTCAACTCCTCATACAATGGGGTATTTATAGGGGATATATTAGAGTTTAGCCCCCTTAGATGATAGAAATACAAAAATTTTGTAAAGTAATCCAGTCGGGTAGAGAAAACTTTAAAAACAAGTAATTTTCGTAACCTGCTACACGTCATGCACACATGAGCACAAATTGCTTGCGCATGTGCGCAAAAAGGGACTCCTGGAAACTTGTTCACTGGAATTTGTGCACATGAGCAAGCCTCGGGTCACGTATGTGTGCAACTCTTCACTTGACTCTATTTCCATTTCAACGTCGATTTTGACCTTTATATTGACGTAATTTGGAAAAATACAAAACATAAAAATTGTAGCCCTTTCTCTTTTCTTTCTAATGCATCTTGAATTAATCCAATCAAAATTCAGACAAGAAAGTTATGTGCAAAATACCAAATAGTATCCAAATTTAACCCTTACCAGTGTACATTTTTCGTCCTTCTGATTTTTCTCCAACTTTTTGATCTTTTTGGCTCCTTTTTCATTCAACACTTACAAAAACTAAAAATAAAACAATTAATCTCATAATTAACTGATAAGTTCATAATTGTGCTATATTTTATGTGTCATTTATCCCATTTTTATGTGTTGTAAGCCAGATTTGAGTTATTATTGAGTTTAATTTGGTTATTCTTAGTTTTTGTAGGGTTAAAGTGAAAAAGAGCTGAAAAAGATGAAAGAAAATGCTAAGGGTGGAACATGCATGAGTATGAAGCCATTTTGGATGCTGTTTCATATTTCAAGCACATAACTTTCGAGTCCAATCACCATTTGAGATGATTTTGGTTGATTTGGAAAGATATTACAGAGTTCTAAAACTTTCATGTTTTTAGTTTTACATGATTCTATAGGCATCTTGTTCAAATTGCAAAGTTGGAAAATATGTACCTGCGAGTAGCGATTCTAATATAGTTTGGTAGATTGAGCACAACTTTCTTATCTGAGCTCAAATTGAGGTGATTCAAGATGTTTTGGAAATATGAGACACAGAGATACAACTTTTATGTTTTGAGTTTTACCAAATTCAGTGTGTATCAAGGTCAAAATCAAAATCGAAAGTGAAGTCCAGCGCACATGCAGTGGGACTAGAATACAACTTTTCAGTATTGCCTATGACGCACATGCGCCCAAAATAGGCAGTGCATGTGCTCCAGAAACAGCAGAATGGCATGTTTTTGAGTTTTTGATAGATTTCTTCGCCCAGTTGGACTCTTTTTCACCCAGTTTCACATTCTTATCCATAGACTTTCCTAATGAAATTGTAACCCTAAATACTTATTATAAATACCCGAATTAGGGTGAGAAAAAAAGCATCAACACTTTATTTTCTAGTTTTAGCTAGGTTTTCAGCAGTAGAAAATTATTGTTCATTCTTTCATGGCACTTAGTGCCTAAAAACCTTTTCTTGGTTGAGGGATTTGAAGCCATGGTCAATTCTTCTATGTTGTGAGACTTCTTGTGCTTGAATTTATTGAATTACATATCAAGTATTGATTATTTTTCTGCAATTAATTTTATGATTGTTCTTTTTAACATATTATTGCTACAGAATAATTAAGTTATTAGAATGAATCTACTACTAGATTGTTTTAACCGTGTGTGCTTAATTCAATTTGTGAAGAAACTAAGTTTGATAATTACTCGATTAGTGTTATTGAATTTCGGAAATTAATCAACTAATTGGCATAACCGCGTGTGTTTATGTTTAATTAGTCTACTTGTTCTTGTGGATTTTAATGCTTCTACTAATTAATCTTTGGTATCGCGTGTCTGGGTTCAATTAATAGTTAGGGTTAATTGGATCGTGTGTTGAAAATTAGCCAACTTTGGAAAGAAAGAAGAATCAACTTTGAATTAGAATTTGAGTTAATTTTTTAATTAGTGCTTGATGTAGAATTGAATTATCTTCTGTGTCAAGGATCGACTAGTGAAATTACCATGGTGGATATGACCGAAACCATTATTTTTCTTAATTGAATTCTCTTTAGTTATTTTATTATTTTAGTTTTTAGTTCAAAAGCTTTCAAAAATCCCCCTTTTCCGTTTGAGCACAAGAATAAACCCCAGTCTCTGTGGGACGAACTTGACTCACCACTACTACATTATAATTACTGAGAGTTGTTAATTTTATGTGCCTACGACAAGCATTTCAACTCAGCATTTTCTACCATTAACTCAATTGTTACTCGTACCACATGAAAACTGAGGTAAATGATACATAAAATATACAACATTTATGAGATTATTAAATACCCCACACTTAGCTTTTGATCTCGTCCTCACGGAAAAATGGAATTAAAAATAGATAAGCTCATAACTATTGCACCCAACACATTTCAACAATTGTGCACATGAATAATCAAGAACCACGCCACCATCAGAAGTAATCTGAAAGTTCAAGTGTTCAAATGCCAATAAAACTATACACATGAAATCCTGTGTGTTTGTGTGAATATAGCCATTTAATAAAAATTCAGTTTTCACGACACTCAGATTCAATCACGCAAAACTCTTAGAATTTTTTTGAACACACTAGAACTCACTATTCTTACACCTCTTTACTATTATAGACAACTGACACAACTTAAATCATGTAGGACTTTTTAACTTGTAATGAAGGCTAATGTATTTGCTAGTCAAGGAAGGGAGGAGGATATCACAAGACAAAGAAAGAGCTTTAAATTAATGCTGGCCACAGATCAAAATAAAACTTCCTCCCCAACACATTAAATACCAATCCTCCACAGAAATAACCCTATACTTAATCAATAAACACCCATAAAAATTTCATACCACAAACAACAAAAAGTCCTCCTTCTTCAATTTCAACCCAATAGGCCAATCTTTTACTGGACATATATGTATAATTTTTTTTTAATGTCTACCCTTAATACGAGTACCAGTGACAGACACTACCCACAAATACACCACTGTAGATACCAGTGATAGGCACTACCTGTATCACAAGACAGGTACTAGTTATAGGCACTACCTGTACTTTTCAAAATTTTCTTCTCGATTCAAAATTTTTTTTCCAATACCCTCTCTTGTCCCATAAGTGTACACTACTCATTTATTATAAATTCCACCATCATTGAACTATCTTTTACCCTTTATCCCCGTAACAATTAATTGTGTGCATCAAAACTCTTAAGAGACATTTTGGGATAGAACAATTAAAGAATTCATTACGCTTAGAAAATAGGTCAAATGATTTTTGATGAAAAAATGAATGATTTTTCTTTCTACTCATTACAAATTAACGCTCAAATAGGGCATTAAGGATGGTTATTAAAATTCCAATACGGGTTGGCTTGAAAGGTTCAAATGACCAAAGAAGACGCTACCCTAATCTTTAAACTAAATTAAGCTGTCTATAAAATTCGCTTAAAAAATGTAAGAAACCTAGGTTTGGGATGCAATATAAATGAATCCACATAATTATCTCTAAGTGTTAAAAATAAAAATAAAAATAATTTATGGTTAAGTACTCAAGATATCTCAAAAATCATTCAAGGAAAATATTAACACCATCTACTCAATCATATGGTTTTGCTCAAAAATTATCATGCAGAAAATCAAAGAGACATGCTACGCGATAGCAAATTTTTTGAAAATTTTAGAAATTTCCACTAATTTACACAAAAATGATCTAGAAATCTCAAAAGCCTCTAATATCAAAAGAAAAGCTAAAATATTGAAGCAAAAATTTGAGTAAACTACACCAAGAAATTGTAATCTAGATAACTCCCCACCCTACACTTAGAAATAAACAATGTTCCAATGTTAAAGAAAATAAAATCACAAAAAGGGAAAGGGAAAGCTTCTCTGGCAATGTAGAACGATTGGCAATATATCCCGGCATACATATCCATGAGGCGAGTTGAAACACATTAGGAACACTAAAACAAAAACAAAATGTCAAACCCATCTAGAAATTAAGAAAAGAAAACAAACACAACCTAACATATTTAAGTAATTTAATGTAAAGAACAATTAGAAAGCAATAAAAGTTCGGATTGCCTATCAAGAAGTGCCCTTGTGTAAAGTCTTAGACTCAACTTCATCATATTTGATCATTTCAATCACTTATGGATGGTCAACCATCCATTTCGTTTTGGCTTCCACGAAAAAAGTTTTACAGCATTTTTCACTACTCTCGAAACTTGATTCCCGACTCTAACTTGAATTTGCCCTTTTCTCCATGCATTTGCAAACAATAGTACACAAATTATAGCATGAAATTGATCTTTGAACCACTTTTCATCTTCTTGCTCATGGTCAGTTTGCTCAAACCCGGTGATAATTCACTTTTCTGTTCTTGTGAAACCATTCTATGATTCTTTCTCGTTCACTTCCATCATCTGGTGGTTTTTTGTCCAAGTCAATTATTGAATCTTCATTTGGTTCAATAGCCTTTTTAAGTGTATTATCCTGACCTACCTTGGTTACCTCATCTTCAAACCTATCAAAAAGTGAACCAAAGGAATAATTAGCATACTTTTGTATAAATATTGGGACATTATCATCATAATTAAAAACATCAATTTCAACTGATCAATTCTCAACTTACAAAATCAACTTTCCTTTATTAACTTCAATTAAAGCATGTGCAATTGATAAAAATAGCCTCCCTGGAATCAATGGAATTTCATTATCCTCACCGATGTCCAACACCTAGAAATCATTAGGAAACACCAATTTTCCAGTTGAACAAGCACATCTTCCAACAAGCCATAAGGTTTTATCTTGGTCAAATCCATCAATTGGAGTGCAATGTTGGAAGGTTGTGTATCGGTGATCCAAGCTTCTATCATAGATGGCCTTTGGCATAATATTGATACTCGCCCCCCAAATCACAAAGTGAATGATGTAACGTATGTCCTCCAATATTCAACAGTATAGAGAAACTACCGAGATCCTTGAGTTTAAGGGGTAATCTCCATTGAACAATGGCACTACACTTGGCGTCGAGGAAAACTTTCTCATCATCATTCCACCGTCGCTTCCTAGCCAAGAGATCCTTCATAAACCGAGCATAATTGGGCACTTTGTTGAGAACATCGACCAATGGGATATTTACATTAAGGCTTTTGAGCATATCGAGGAACTTGTGGAATTGCTTCTCTATTTCCTTCTTTCTTGGATCAATGATTCATTGAGGAAATGCCACTGGAATTTGCAGTAAGAGAGGACCCTTGGAAATTTGTTCACTGGAATTTGCACAGATGCATAGGCCTCGGGTCGCGCCTATGCACAACTCTTCACTCTGTTTCAACTTCAACCTCAATGTTGACTTTGATGCTTATAGAACATCTTTTTTGGAAAATGCAAAACATAAAAGTTGCAGATCTTTCTCTTTTCTTTCCAATTCATCTTAAATCGACTCAATCAGAGCTTGGACAAGAAAGTTATACTCAAAATACCAAACAATTTCCAAATTCGCTCATTGCCGGTGTACGTTTTTCATCCTTTCGATATTTTTCCAACTTTGTGATCTTTTTGGCTCCTTTTTTCATTCAAGACCTACACAAAACTAAAAAGAAAACAATTAAACTCATAATTAACTCAATTATTGCTCGAACAACATGAAAACTGAGGTAATGATACATAAAATATACAACATTTATGAGTTTATCAAATCTCTGGCTGTGATGGTTTTCGGGAGACCCCTTAGTAACCTTTTCTAATGCGGTCTCTTAGCACTAGACTGAGTACTCAGTAAGTCGATGATAGTTTGTTTGATTTATGAGCCTATCATGAACCATAATATGAACTTTGAACTCGATTATGAATCTGACTTTGACTATTTGATTTCAAATTTTCGACTGTTACTCTGATTATGAATTCTGATTTTGGTATTTTGATTCGAACTTTTCTTTTGAACTTTTGATTCTGAATTTTGATTCTAATTTCAATTTTGAATTTCTGATCTATGTGAAAACTATTTTTTAAATCCTTAATATACTGTCATTTTCTCTAAATATATATAAGTATGATTTTTGCAAACACTTTTGGAAAAGAAACTTTTGCCGTTATGGAAAATAAGATTTCTGCTTTGATTTATGATATAACTTGTTTTGAAATATTTATACATGACTGTGTAATGAAACTTTGTAAAATATATATATGTAACTTGTCTGGTCCAGCAAATGTGGTGTTAGCTTCTTGCTGAGCGATTTGTCGCTCACCCCATTATAATATTTTTGTAGAATTAGAGATTGTATTACGAATATCATGTGTATAAGGAATTGGTGCATGTTAATGGCTAGACTTCTGACTTCCAAGGAAAGTTAGTATTATTAACTGATCAAGAATTAGAGAAATATTAGAATATTTTCTTTATCACAAGGATTTCGTTTTGTGTTGCCTTGGGACCGTTGGATAGTTTATTTTATAACTGCTTAGCGGCATATCCAAGACATTAATTGCTATGGATTGTTTAATAATTTAAACAAGTTATTTTGAATTCTATTTTTTTTTTGGTTTCTTGTGCATTTTAAGGGGTAACTCTAAAGGGTACGATAGCTATCGCATGCAACATATGTGAGTGCGGGGCGTGACACACATGAACATGAACAAGAAGGTGAGCAAATGTTTAATGAGGGAGAAGGGGCAATGGATAAATTTATTAGGAAACACGAGGGATAGGGGTCTAGATAAACTACCATAAATATAAAGTGGAGAAGAGATGAAAAGGATCAAGTTTGTCAACTTATGGCCCATTGGTTCTGCACAAGTGCAATTCCTTTTAATATAGTAAATAATCCTTTATTTCCTCTAATTATTAAAAAAAGGGAAATTTTGGGAAAGGATTGAAGCCACCATCATACTATGAAGTAAAAGTGACTTTTTTGAAATTTCAATGGGAAGTGCAAGAAGCATTCAACGTACTTCAAAAATATAAAGAATAGCGGAAAAAAAACCAGTTGTACTACTATGCCAGATGGATGGATAGATAAAAGGAAGCAAGCACTTGCTAATTTTCTTGTAAATGGTCCAGCTAGAACTATATTTCTATACTCTATGGATACTACTGATTTTTCTAAAACCGCTCAAAAGTTATTTGAACTATTACATGATCTTGTGGATAAGGCTGGGGAAGAGAATATTATCCAAATTGTCACTAATAATGCTTCTAACTATAAAGAAACTGGAAATTTGTTGATGGAAAAATGAATCAGACTGTTTTGGACCCCTTGTGCTGCACATTGCCTAGACTAAATGTTAGAAAACTTAGAGAAGAAAGATATGGTCCATAAGTCACAATTACCAAAGCTAGAAAGTTTGTTTCATATATTTATTCATGGGATACTATTGTTAATTGGATGAAGCAATTCACAAAGGGCAAGGAGCTTATTAGATCGGGAGTGATTTACACATTTTGCCATAGCACACTTAACAATGAGAAGGCTTAGTGAGCAACGAGCAGCCTTATATAACTTTTTTACTTCTGATAAGTTGAAAGGAAGTGTGTATGCTAGAAGATGTCTAATCCTTAGGTAGAGATCAATTTAAAGCAAACTAGTAATAAGAAACTGCACAAAATCTCTACACTCTACCTTACTTCTGCAAGTACATGGAGTTGGTAGTAGTATAGGATGAGTGGGTATCGTTCCCACAAGGATTGTTGGAAGGCAATTACCAAGTTTTATGGGTATTTGTATAGTTAAGCAAGATCAAACAATAGATGGTTAAATTACTCTACTCAAAATCATAATTCAATTCAAGCAATACAAACCTAATTTTAAGGTAGATTATCTACTAAAGCAAACGAGTAAACTAAATAATTACGAAATTGAGAAACTACATAGTCTATTCCAGTAAAAGCAAGTAAAGAAAGCACTTAATTCTAATATAAACTAATTAAAATAGAACTCTCATAAAATTAAAGAGCAAGTAAATTAACCCAATAAAAACACTATAACAAGACATTGCAAAGCTAGAAATTACCAATTCTAAACTAGAAATTGAAAGAGTTAAACTTAAAATAAAAATATTTTTTTTGGATTGTTAGTAAAAATAAAGAAATCCCACTAAAGATTAACTAGAAATTAATGCAAAGAATTAAGGATTTTTAACTAGAAAGCAAGAATTAAGCAAGAACCATAATTTTTCTATGAAAACCCAGATTGCAAGCAAAGAGATTTCTACTAATTTAAACTAGAAAGAATGTAAAAATTGTATCTCTTGAAGCTATTGATAAACCCACTACAATTATCTAATCAAAATTTAAATTTGCAAAGAAATGAAAACTAGATCTCAAAGACAATTAAAGTGAAATTTTCACTAAAGAAAAGACTTGAGGTTCAAGCAATCCTAATCTATCCTAACAAACTCCTAATTCTAATCGAACTTACGATACAATTTTTTAAAAAGTAGCTGGTTAAATAGTATAACATTACACAAGGCAAAAACCAGCAGTTGTTTGCTGGAAAAGTACAAAATTACGCTCACAACTTAATCACCAGTGAGTCGAGATCGCGATCTTGACTCTGATACATTTAGAGCAATTTCCCGAGTCGAGATCGTGATCTGGGATTTTGAGATCGCGATCTCGACTCGCTAAACATTAAAGTTTTTTCCCGAGTCCAGATCGCTATATGGAGAATTCTAGATCACAATTTGGACTCTCCTCACAGCAATATTTCTATTCTTTAATAATTGCAATTCGGTCGTCTGAGCTTTGTCTGTCCCAGCTTCCAACATCTGATTTTTAACCTGCACAACATTAACGCAATTAAGCAATTAATTGAGCTAAAAATTTCATAAAAACTTATCATATCTAATAAGAACAAAAATATAAACACATATGAAAGAAATTGTTGAACCCCAGTTATGATAATCATGTTTTGATGATGACCAAATCGCACTAATGGTTTGAAAAGTGTGCAGAAAAACAAAACAACCAGAAGACTCCACGGGCGCAAATGACTGTCCGAAAGACAGAGCTCCGGACGATGGTAATCGTCCGACACAAAGAAATTGAAGCAAGTCTCGGACGAAGAACAGCGTCCGATCATATTTCCAGAAACTTTATTTCGGTCGGACGCATGTTCGGACGCATCCTCGGACGTCCGAACGAATACCCTTAGAGAACGCACGTAGTGTCAGACGCAAGGTTTAGCAGTGGCCATCCGAACGGTCCAACGGCTAGTTTGTTCGGACGCACTCTTGCTGCATCGGCCGTCCGAATGGTCCAACGGCTAGTTTTCCAGTAAACAGAAAATAGCCGTTGGGAAGTTGTTGGAAGCAGATATTTGGTAACTATAAATACCCCTAGGTCTGAATTAAACAAAGCAGACTTCTACATTGATTACAAATAATTCTTGAGCTATTAGGGAGAAATAGTGGGTACAAGTGTTGTAATAGTGTAGGTGGTGTGAAAAGAGCTTAGAATCAGTGTAAGAGTGAAGAGATAACAATTGTAACAAAGGGAAGTTGTGAGTGTAAAACTCTGGGCTCAACTAAAGGAAATTAGTGTGAGCAAGACCGATCCTCATTTGTGTACAAGAGGTTATTGTCTCACCTACTTTGAAGAGACTTTTAGTGGCTAAACTTCAAGTTGTAAACTTGGTGGTTGCCTTGTAAGAAGCTCTTTATAGTTGAAAGCTCCAAGCTTGAGAAGCTTGGGAGTTTGGTTTGATTCTCTTAATCTCAATATTCTTATTTGTTCTTTAAGCTTAAATTGTTGAATATCTATTGTATTCATTCGTGCTTAAGTTTTCATTTGGTGCATAAAGTTTGAATTTCCATTAAGCACTTAAAAAGGTTTGTTTTTAGATACAACCTAATTCACCCCCCCTCTTAGGTTGCTTTTGGGGCCAACAGAAATTAACTTGAATTTTCAATTAACTACCTAAAGTTCGGGATTTAAACTATCAAAATGTCACAATTTAGAAGAGGAAAAAAACTCTAGTTTACTTGAGTTATCACATCCCCAAACTTAGCATTTTGCTTGTCTTGAGCAAAACAAAAATTAAAGGAAACCTACTAACACATAAACACATAAACACCACCAAAATTGATGAGACATTTGATGAATAGTAGATGTATTTAGAACACTTAAGAAATTTCTCAAAAAAGGTTCAATACTATATGATATGTGAAGTATTTACGTTAGTCAATCCAAAATGGCAATTTTGTTCTATAAAGAAGTACACATTCATTTACTACACAAGATTTCACATCACCAAGAATTACTATTCTCAAAAAGAGTTACCAAAGGTTTTAGTTCTATTTATTTAAAAAAATCATTTCTTCTCAAATCAAAAATATTATGAAGTTGTCAATTATCTCGACTAGGCATCATGAAAATAGAAGTTCATTTAGGAATCAATTTAAATGCAAATGTCACACATTTTGGGAATAGACCTCTAACAAGGAATAAGTAATATGAGTTTAATGATACAAGTATTACAAACATTTACTTCTTAACTTATTGGTATACTAAAACGCAATTCCTAATGGCTTAATTCGGAGAAACAACATGGGTACATGTCGAAATCCCGTACTCGCCTTAATCCTAAAATTTCTTTTTAAAACTATTCTAAACCAAGGAAAATGAATGAAATGTATCTAAAATTAATCTCGAATATCAATTATCACAAGGTAGAAGAATATTCCCTATGCAAACACACAAAATGTCCTAAAGTTCCTTCTATTTAATTTGACTCATTTCTTTCCAAAAGATAGATTATCTAACCAAATAATATAAGTGATTTGATCAGAAACAACATTTCAAATAAATTTTCCTAAATTTTCAGCACTTTGTTTTGAAAAATAGTGATACCAAGTTTTGGAAATCTTTATGTTGCAAATGTGTATACTCACTCACACAAAAATCAGTGAAATGACTCAATCAAATATTTCAATCATAGAGTATTGAATGTCTAAATTCATCATCATTGAGTATCCAATTGATCAATTTTCCATCCATTATACATCAAGTGACAATAATATGTACAAAATAACCATTCCCAACACGAAAGAAAATAAATACCCCCAAACTTGTCTCTTTTATTCCAATTGATGAATAAATCATCCTTCCACTCACCCAAAATGAAACATAAAGGCATGTCCAAAAATAACAAAAATTACTCAAACCATGACCTAATTTTAAGCTAAGAATTAAAATTGAGTAAAAATGCTAAGAGTAATAAACTGTGCCATGCATCTCACCAATTAAGCTCTATAAAAATCAATATCCAATTCAATCCATCAACAAATGTAGAAATGGGATCAGCTTAGGGCCCTTAGCTATGCTACTCTTATTTGGCAATAATCATGACCAAAGCTAACACCAAGTATCTAGCAAGAAACTCCACAAAGATTCAATCCATGCAGCATCAAAATAATTATCTACTTGGCGTCAGTTTATGGCCATTAGCCAATCTGCTAAAACAGAAAACTACTAGAATACACCAAATCTAAAAGAATGAAAATAAAATAAAACAAAGGTAATCAAAAGTTACAGTGCTAATGTCTTGAGAATCAAAGAAATTGTTTATCATTCACAATTAACTTCAATTGCAAGGGTTGGAGATCATCAGTGCACAGTGCAGTCGATGGCATCAATCTTCTCAATCCATATCCTTCTGACCCTCCTCGGCATCACTAGGCTAGACTTCTTCGTGGTCATCATCTTGATCTCTTCCAGTCGCACCTGCTTGGTTGGATCCTTCTTGATATGCTGAAGCTGCAAATGGTGTGTAGTATTGTCAACGAGATGGACCAAAGTGCCAAACTGGAGGTGGTGGTGGCCGAACCAATGTGTCTAATGAGGTAGTCCTTAAAGCTTCTCTAATCAGGGTCAAGTTGTTGTGCATTACTACCTGGTTGTACGTCCAAAACTCTTGCAATTAGTTCCTCTCTTCATCATTCACCGGAGCATTAAACATATAACCTGGGGGCATTGGAACTTTTCACAGAAATACTCTTAGGCGGTAGTGGCTGTGGCTGGGTAGGGTGCTCTTCTTGGTGGTGCTTCTCATACTCCTTCACCATCTTGTAAACATATTCCTGATTAATCCTTCCTCTTGGATGTGTCAATGGATCTGAAGGATCAATTGGGCAACCTACTAAAGTGCAAAAGATGGTGAATCAGACTAGGGGAATAAAATATAAGTTCCCCGGACCTTCCACTTTCCTAGAACCCTTGTTAGATAAGGTGACCAATATTCGCTGGCACCCCAGTATAATAGCATAAACTAAGAGTATGTTATCCTTCTGGATAAAACTCACACATTGGACCCCCAAATTCGACAGCTAATGAAATAAAACCATAACTTGGCTACTAATGAAAGTCCTTGCCATGCAAATTTCAGTTCAGTGTTAGAAGAAATACTCTTAATCCAGTCCATATTCCTATCACAAAGGACATTTTTAATTGAATTCATGTCTTTCTCTTTGTTATTCAAAAATGCCACATTTATGGAATACTGATTGGAAGAGATTGGGGAGGGGGAGTATGTTGAAGTAAGCATTGATCAAGTCTGCACTAGAATCCACTAACACCCTCCCCTCCCGGTATTCGTACCTTTCCATCCTTCAATTCACACTGATTGTAATGGAATTCCTTAACTAACTGGGAAGCTCCGGGGTCAACTGGAATGGTTAATCCCTCCCAATGCCTCAACCTAATGTGTTCCTCAATGGCTTTTCTAGCATCATCATAAATCCCTCCCAATGCCTATATCTAATCATCTAATATTTCTCATTATTCTTGTACAACTGTTTGGCTCTGTCACTCGAGAATTGAGTTTTTACCTGCTCGCCCCCTCAAAAGGTTGTTCCGAGCCCCTTTCTGCACTAGTTCCTTCTCTGGCTTTTCTCTTCCTAGAACCTATCCCTCTTCACCTCATCCTTGCCCTCCCTTTCGACACTACCATAAACTTCTCTAGTCATTTTTAATCAGCACAAATCAATCAACAATTCAGATATTCACCCTCATAGAATCAAGAATCACAGCCAACAAAATCAAAATCACAAATTTCCAACAAACTTCAAAATAATTCAACCCAATTCAAACCAATTCAAATATCAAGCCAATAATTCAAAATATTGAGCAATTGAATATCAAAATTTTTCCTTCAAGAAATTCTAACAAATTTTTGCCTAGAAAATCAAAAATTGGCTAACAACAATACCACTACACATTCATCAACCAAAACCCAAAAACTATCTTCAAGATGTTGACAATTGAAACTAAAAATCCAGGAAATGATGTTACCCATTTACGGATTGAAATTTCCTAAATAATTCGTGTTTGTCAATTCTCCTTGCAAACCCAAATTCTCCAAGAAATCTCCTACAAAATGCTTTCTTTGATGTTCCTATAGGGAGGAGAGATGATGCGAGTGGTGATTGTGGAGTTTAAAGTGATTTTTGAGTGGAGATTATGGAGGAATTTTGTTGGATTGGGGAAGGATTTTTCGGTTAAGGAGAAGAAAATAGATCTCTTAGAGATTTGTGAGAAAAGAAGAAGAGAAAGTAGGATTTAAAAAATGTATCTGCAAATCAAGATCACGATTTGGCCTGATCTCGAGTCTGGTATCCCGATCTCAATTGAGTTGAGATCGCAATCTCGACTCGGTGCAAAATTTCCCTTTGCAGAAGTTTGGACTTGAAATCGCGATCTGAACCAAATTACCATTATGCCCTCCAGAAGTTTGAACTTGAGATCGCAATCTAGGTCTGTCTCTTTACACAAAGTGTAATTTTTACACTTAGCCAAGATTGCTCAATTCCTCCATCACTTTTCTCCTTTTGGAAGGACAACCTACAAAAACCAAAATTAACAAGTTAGGATGACAATTTTCACTCATTCCTTAGCACCATTTATTCAACTAATAAATCTTAGATTTTTAATTAAAATTATAACCTAATTGAAACTACTTTACTCAAAATTGAACTAATGAAAACTCACACCAAAAAGAACACAATAATAATTAAATCAAAGACTTGGATTGCCGTCCCAAGAAGCGCTTCATTCTTGCACAAGTTGGACGATCTCTCATCCACTTTGAATGATTCCTCCAAGGTAAGGTTTGAGCCAATGACCATTAACCTTGAAAGCTCCCTCTTTCCCTTTTATTTCACCGCTCCATGAGCAAAAGTTTGAACCACTTCAAAGGGGCCACTCCACCTTGACTTGAGTTTTTTCGAGAATAACTTGAGCCGTGAATTGTAAAGTAACACCAAATCACCAACTTTAAATTCCTTCCTTAGGATGAGCTTGTCATGCCATGCCTTTGTTTTCTTCTTATAGATCAAAGAATTTTCAAATGTTTCCCTCCGAAATTCAGGCAACTCATTCCAATCAAGCATCCTTTTTTGATATGCTATCAAAGTTCAAGTTCTTTATTGCCCAATATGCTCTATGTTCAATTTCCACCGGCAAGTGACAAGCTTTTCCATACACAATACGGTACGGCGACATACCAATGGGTGTTTTAAATGTCGTACGATAAGCCCACAACAATATGTCATCTAGTTTCAATGCCCAATCTTTCCTAGCATTATTCAGCGTCTTCTCTAAGATCCTTCTCAATTCTCGGTTTGACACCTCCACTTGACCTGATGTATGGGGATGATAAGCTAAAGCAACATTGTGTTTCACCCCAAATTTTGTCATTAATACCTCAAATTGTGAATTCTTGAAATGAGATCCTCCATCACAAATGATAGCCCAAGGAACTCCAAACCGAGAGAAGATGTTCCTGCAAAGGAATTTAGTGACCACCTTGGCCTCATTGGTTGGGGTGGCAATTGCATCAACCCACTTCGACACATAGTCCACAGCAACCAAAATGTACTTATTGGAATATGAAATCGGAAAAGGTCCCATAAAATCAATTCCCCATGCATCAAATACCTCCAACTCAACAATGCCATGAAGGGGCATTTCATTTTTCCTTGAAATATTTCCTACCCTTTGACATTCATCACACTTGAGCACAAATTTCTGGGAATCCTTGATGAACACATTGTTGGCCAATACAAACCACTTTGAAGAACCTTGAAAGCCGTTCGTTGAGCTCCATGGTGCCCTCCAACAAGAGATGAATGACAATGTCTCAACATATCGGTAATTTCACATTCTGGGACACATCTCCTAAGGACTTGATCATTGCACCTTCAGAACAAAAATGGCTCTTCCCAAAAGTAATGCTTAAATTCTTTAAAGAATTTCCTTTTCTCATTGACATTTATCATCTTTGGTACTATCCTTGCCACAAGATAATTCACAATGTCCGCATACCATGGACTCACTTTCTTCACCTCAAATAATTTCTCAGTGGTTGATTCTTCATTGATGGCTCTTTCTTCATGATTGACAAGTCCAGATGCTTCAATCTTCGACAAATTATCGGCTACCATGTATTCCACACCCTTCTTGTCCACTACCTCCCAATCAAATCCCTGCAATAAAAGTATCCATCGCAATAAATGTTGCTTGGCATCTTGTTTAGAAAACAAATACTTTAACTAGTGAAGTGATTGGTATGAACAATTACCTTTGATCCAATCAAGCATGATCTAAACTTATCAAATGCAAAAACTATAGCAAGTAGTTCCTTCACCGTTGTAGAGTAAATAAGTTGTGCATCATTTAAGGTCCTACTTGCATAGTAAAATGACATGCAACATCTTATTGACCTTTTGATATAAAACGACACCTATTGCATAGTCACTAGCATCACATATAAGCTCAAATGGAAGAGACCAATTTGGTGCTACAATGACCGGTGCAATCACAAGAGCATGTTTTAACTCATTGAATGCTTCCAAACAAGAATCATTAAAATGAAAAGGACAATCTTTTTAAGGTAATAAGCACAAAGGTCTAGCGATATGTGAAAAATTCCTAATGAATCTTCTATAAAATCCTGCATGAGCTAAGAAACTTCTTACCCCCCCTTAACATTCATTGGAGGAGGCAACTTTTCAATCACCTCAACTTTTGCCCTATCAACTTCTATCCCTTTTGATGAGAAATTTGTGACCCAAAACAATTCCTTCCGTTACCATGAAATGACACTTTTCCCAATTGAGAACCAAATTAGTTTCTACATACCTTTTCAACACATTGGACAAATTTGTTAGACAATCATCAAATTGGACACCAAATACACTAAAATCATCCATGAAGATCTCTATGCTCTTCTCAACAATGTCATGAAGGATGGCAAACATACAACATTGAAATGTGCTAGGAGCATTACAAAGCCCAAAGGGCATTCTCCGATATGCAAAGGTACCAAATGGGCATGTAAAAGTTGTTTTGTCTTGATCTTCCGAACAAATGACAATTTGGAGATAACCGGAATAACCATCAAGGAAACAATAATATGCAAAACCGGCTAACATCTCAAGCATTTGATCAATAAAAGGTAAAGGAAAATGATCCTTTCGGGTGGCTTCATTCAACTTTCAAAAATTAATGCACATTTGCCAACCCGTAACCAATCTAGAGGGGAGGAGGTCATTGGTTTCACTGTATGATTACGGTAATACTACCCTTATTTGGAACGACTTGAGTGGGACTAACCCACTCACTATCGCTAATAGGGTAAATAATAACGGTTTTCAAAAGTTGAGAACCTCCTTTCTGACAACTTCTTTTAAAGTAGGATTCAAGCTCCTTTGAGATTGCCTTACCGGTTTATTTCCATCATTGAACAAGACATTGTGCATGGATATGGAAGGCCTAATTCCCTTAATGTCATCAATGGACCAAGCAATGACATCTTTATGCATTTTAAGCACCACAATCAATCTATCAAGCTGTTCACTTGTCAAAGATGCATTCAGAATCACCGGGTATGTCTCATTTTCACCAATATATGCATACATTAGGTGAGTAGGAAGAGGTTTAAGTTCCAACTTGGGGGATTCGTTGGTCGGAGACCCCCCTTTACCTTTTTCTTGATTCTCCTCATCCTCTTTTTGCAATAAGGTCTCATCCTCCAAATGATTCACATTCCTCATCCCTTCTTCATCATATCTTGATTTAGCGTATTTGACTTCAAGACCTCTTCCTCCATTGAGAAATTCTCCATTGCATGCCTACAACAATTATCAATTACGTCATCTACCACATTTATATTCATGAGATCTTGAAAAATTGAAGGAAGCTTTAGTGAACTAAAAACATTGAATGTAACAATTTCATCATTTATTCGGAATTCCAACTTCCCTTCTTGAACATCAATAAGTGCACGACTAGTAGCAAGGAAGGGTCTCCCAAGAATGATTGGCATCTCTTCATCCTCTTCCATTTCAAGCATAATGAAATCAGCCGAAAGGTAAAGTTTGTCTATTTTCACAATCACATCTTCAATGATCCCTTTTGGAAACTTTATGCTTCGGTCTGCAAGTTGCAATGAGATACTTGTCAGCTTCAATTGTCCTCCATGTAACTTCTTGAATACCGTAAAAGGCATGAGATTTATCGAAGCTCCCAAATCACACAGTGCTCTTTCAAATTGTAAATCCCCAATCTCACAATGGGTATAGGAAATGAACCGGGGTCCTTGAGCTTCAGTGGCAACCTCTTTGGAAGGAGTGCACTACAATTCTCCGTTAACCATAAGATTTGATCCCGATGCAATTTCCTTTTTGAAGTGAGGACTTATTTCATGAATTTAGCATAGGTGGGCATGTTCTCAAGTGCCTCCATGAATGGAATGTTGATTTTAAACTTTTTGAAAATTTCAAGAAACTTCTTGAACTTCTTTGCTTTTTCTTCATCCTTTAGCCTTTGAGGAAAGGGCACATTAACATGTTTCGGCTCATTATGCTTCGAATTCTTGCCTTCATTGCTTGGTGAGTTGTGCTTAATAGACTCATTCATCATTTTGTCTTGCTAATTTGAAAACTCCCCATTTTCTTCCTCTTCATCCTCAACTCCTTCATTTTTTCCACTTTTCAACAAATTTTTTCTAACCCTTTCTTCCAACTCTTTACCACTCCTAAGAGTGATGGCCTTGCATTGTTCCTTGGGGTTTGGAATGGCATATCATTTGGAAGCGCCCCTAAACGCCTCTCATTATTCAATCTCGCCAATTGGCCTAATTGAATTACCAAATCCCTTGTAGATTCCTTCAAGTTCTCATAATCTCTCTTGCGTTCCTCATTTTTTCTATCCAACTCTTTTCTCAAGAACTGGACTATCTTTTTCAACCATCTTCTCCCACATTCTCTCTTGAGGTGTATTAGTCATGATATATAGGTTGGGAAGAATTTACGTATTGAAAATCAGGCCTTGGTGGTTGGTTTTGAAATGAAGAATTAGGAAAAGATTGATATAAGTTGGGTTGGAAGTTCTTTTGATGTGGCGGTTGATAAGGTCTAGGTGAGGAACTTAAGATTTGAGTGTGTTGGACATTTTGAGGAGGGGGATTTGGTTGGTAAGGAGGATTGGATATATTGTTCATGTTGCTCAATGAAAAATTAGTATGATTCCTCCAAGGAGGATTATATGTGTTCCCATAAGCTCCGGATAGGTTTCTTGAAAATGAACATGATTGATTAGACACATAATTGAGTTGCTCATTTGACCCATAAAGCATCTCACATTGTCCATTAGCATGACCGCCTCCACAAAAATCACATACCATGCTTGGTTGGGTTGGAGGAGAGGATATGGCATTTATACTACTTGGTTTTCCCAAGTTGTCCAACGCCTTTGCAATGTTATTCATCACACTCATGAGCATACAACACACATGCCAAAAGAGCATCTTGCATGTTCAAATTCAACACTTCACTATTGGCATTGGCTTGATTAGCTTGGTGTTGAGTCACCGGTGAGGTCATCGATCCATGATAATAGTGATTGTATGCCATCGTATGAAACTCTTGAGCTTCCTCTGGAGTCTTGTATGAGATGGATCCATCGGCAGAGGCATCTACTATGGATTTGGTCTCTTGAGCCAAACATTACAGAAAGTTTGGATTTGAAGCCACAAAGGAATCGTGTGATGAGGACATTTCCTTAGCAACTCCTTGAACCGCTCCCAAGTCACACTGTCTTCTCCTAAGCTTTCACCAACGTCTTGTTTAAAGGAGGTGATTTCATTTCTCAATTTGGCGATTCTTGCGGGTGGAAAGTGCTTTGCAAGAACTCTTGAGTAAGTTGATTCCATGTAGTAAATGTTCCTTGAGCATGGGATTGTAACCATGACTTTGCCCTATCTCGAAGAGAGAACGGAAACACCCTCATTCGCACACAATTCGGATGTACTCCATTAAACTTGACCATGTCCAAAACTTCTTCAAAATTCATGAGGTGTGTATTGGGATCTTCATTGGAACTACCCCCGAACATAGCACGAGCTTGGAGCATTTGGATTATGGCGGGCTTAATTTCAAAGTTGTTAACTTGCACGGGCATCCGTGTAATATTAAAGTTCGCTCCATGAAAATTCGGCATGACATATTCCCTTAATGGTCTTCCATTCCCATTCATGCCATTTTCATTCCCATAACCACCACCTATCCCATTGTTTCCAACAACCTCTTCTTCTTCATTGATTCCATATTCAAATTCCTTTGATGAGCATTAGCATTTGCTATTTCAATCCTTTCTTGTTCTTGTTGTACTCTTCTAAACCTCCGAATTTCCCTTAGCTCTCTTTTCCTTTCCTTGTCTAAGCAAATGAATGGCCCTTGATCACCTCGTACCATGCACTACAACACAACCAAGGCAAATAGTCTATTGAAATTCCAAGTCAATTCCACAAGATATCCAACAAACACAAAAATACACAAAATTAACAACTAAATTAAACTAATGCTTAATCTAAACGACCCGTATGGCGCTTGATATTGCCAAAAACCAACGACAATCCCCGGCAACGGTGCTAAAAACTTGTCTAATCCTTAGGTAGAGATCAATTTAAAGAAAACAAGTAATAAAAAACCGCACAAAATCTCTACACTCTACCTCACTTCCGCAAGTATACGGAGTTGGTAGTAGTATAGGATGAGTGGGTATCGTTCTGTTGGAAGGAAATTACCAAGTTTTACGGGTATTTAGGTATAGTTAAGCAAGATCAAACAATAGATGGTGAAATTACTCTACTCAAAATCACAATTCAATGCAAGGAATTAAAACCTAATTTTAAGCTAGATTATCTACTAAAGCAAATAAGTAACCTAAATAATTACCAAATTGAGAAACTACTTCGTCTATTCTAGTAAAAGAAAGTAAAGAAAGCACTTAATTCTAATCTAAACTAAATAAAATAGAACTAAAATTAAAGAGCAAGTAAATTAACCCCATAAAAACACTATAACAAGGCATTGCAAAGCTAGAAATTACCAATTCAAAACTAGAAATTGAAAGAGTTAAACTTAAAATCAAAATATTTTTTTTTTTAGATTTTTAGTAAAAATAAAGAAAGCCCACTAAAGATTAACTAGAAATTAATGCAAGGAATTAAGGATTTTTTACTAGAAAGCAAGAATTAAGCAAGAACCCTAATTTTTCTATGAAAACCTAGATTGAAAGCAAAGAGATTTCTACTAATTTAAACTAAAAAGTACAAGTAAAAATTATATCTCTTGAAGCTATTGATAAACCCACTACAACTATCTAATCAAAATTTAAACTTGCTAAGAAATAAAAATTAGATCTCAAAGACAATTACAAAGAAATTTTCATTAAAGAAAAGACTTGAGGTTCAAGCTATCCTAATTTATCCTAACAACTTCCTAATTCTAATCCTACTTACTATGCAATTTTTTTAAAAGCAGCATAAATAGTATAACATTACACAAGGCAAAAACTAGTAGTTGTTTGCTGGAAAAGTACAAAATTACCCTCACAACTTAACAACTAGCGAGTCGAGATCGTGATATGGAGATTTTGAGATTGCGATCTTGACTCGCTAAACATTAAAGTGATTTTCCCGAGTCTGGGTCGCGATATGGAGAATTCCAGATCGCGATCTGGACTCTTCTTCCTGCAATCTTTCTATTCTTTAATAATTGCAATTTGGTCCTCTAAGCTTTGTCCATCCCAGCTTCCAACCTCTAATTTTAACCTGCACAATATTAACGCAATTAAGCAATTAATTAAGCTAAAAATTTCATAAAAAGTTATCATATTTGATAAGAACAAAAATATAAACACATATGAAAGAAATGACCTTAAACTTTCAATTAACTACCCAAAGTTTGGGATTTAAGCTATCAAAATGCCACAATTTAGAGCAAAATAACTCTAGTTTACTAGAGTTATCAGAAAAAAAAAGGAAAAATGGTTTATGAAATTGTTTTCAACAATCAAGGATTTTGGGCAAACTTAGATATATTTTTAAAGGTTGCTTCACCACTTATTAAAATTCTTACGATGGTAGATTCTAGTGGTAAACTTGCAACGGGTTTTCTCTACAAGGCAATAAATCGTGCTAAGGAAGAAATCAAGAAACCTGTAGCTAACAATCGAAGAAGGTAACTTTTTAATTATTGTTTCTCTATCATGGTTAGAATTGTAGTTATTTTTATATTGTTATGTATACATCTCATTCTTTTATTCATTAAATGATTTAACATGATTGTTTTTGTAGATATGAGCATGTATTTGAAATCATTGACAAAAGATGGAAAGATCAACTTGGTCGACTCTTGTATGCTGCTAGTAATTTTTTGAATCCCCAATATCAGTATAGCTTAGAAATCAAATCAAATGTGAATGTCAAGTGCGGTCTTTACGATTATATTGCCAGAATGGTTGAAGATCCTAATGAGAGACTAAAGATTGAGATGCAATTAGATTACTTCAGAGATGCTATAGGATTGTTTGGCATTCAAAATGCTACCTTACGAGAAATGAGAAGTCCTCACGTGAATTAGTACTTATTTTGCTTCATTAGTCAATAGTCTAGAAGATTTTTGCTTCTTTAAACTTGTGTTAACTTTTGTCTTCTATCCTTTTTTGGTAACTATAGTTGATTGGTGTGAATCTTATAGGGATGAATGCCCAAAGTTGAAAAAAGAGACAGCACTTGACAATCCAACACTCACTGATGAGATATTTTAGGAAAAGTCTTTGAATATCTACTGATGTAATTTGACCATGCTGTAGCAATAATCCATAAGACAAAAAAATATGCCAGATTTGAACATCAAAGATTTTCAGGACTCATAATTTTACATGAACAGAGAGCTAATGAGAAGATGGAGGAATAATAGATAAGGATACAATGGAGAAAGTATTACAAATAGAGTTAAATTTGATGGTGAAAGATTAACTAAGAAGAAAGAAGAGTCTAAAATTCAGAGACTTATTGGCATGTAATGCTGAAGATGTTATGGACAAAAAAAAAATATTATTTTTGGATAATGGTTGTAGCAATCATATCCTTGGGGGAAAAAAATTTCTAGGCTTGATGAGTCAGTTTGTAGTGAAGTAAAATTAAACAATAATAGTAATTTGCTAGTATTTGGAAGCGAAAAATCTCCATAAGCTTGAAACAGTCTAATAATTTTATCTTTTACTCTTTTATATTTAGGGACGTGTCATAATTTTTTCAACATGAGTCAATCATTAGAGAAAATATTATATTATATAATTTGTATCCAACATGATACTTGTAATATTTTATTAAAAGATTGCCTTAATTGCAAAAGTGACAATGACTCCAAGATATTTATTTCAACTAAATTTGAATAGTGGAACATTTCTTGTTTGAGCAATGTGATTGATAAAATAATTGGCATGACATGACTTTTAGAAAATTGAATTGTGACATTTTAAGATTTTGACAAACAAAAGAATGGTTGGTAGGTTCCCTGATATAAGAGTTTTGGAAAAATTTGTGATATTTGTCTATAGGAAGAATTTATGATATTTGTGTTTTGAGAGAGTTTGTGATACTTGTGTTATGATAAAAAAGCATAGGGATGATTTGGAGACTGGAAATCATGGAAGGAATGAAGACATTGTAAATTATTCATTCATAGTTGTGTATAGTAGGTGTACCTTCTTATGGTAGTTGTAGAAATTTGATTAAGTTTATTGATGGATTTAGGTAAAAAGTTTGGATTTATTTTATGAAGCAAAAATACTAATGTCATGAGAATTTAAAATAATTTTTTGTTTAGAAACAAAGTGGTTGTCTGATAAAAAATTTGAGAACAGATACGGGTCAGGAACATATTATTTGTGATGATTCTTTTGAAGAAACTAGTTTCACCATTAGCTGACAGTGAGGCACACTCCACCCCAAAATAGAACTATTCTGCAAATGGTGATATGCATGTTGAAATTGAAAAGTATGCCAACAGTCTTTTGGACAGAGGCAATTGCTTGTGCTATTTATCTTTTAAACATGTATCCTGCGAGAAGTCTTCCTGAAAAGGCCTAAAGAAATTTGGTGTTGTAGAAAACTATTTATTAGCCATACTAGAGTTTTTTAATGCATAACTTTTGCCTATATTCTTGATCAATTATGCAAGAAGCTTGATGATAAAAGGGAAAAACATGTTTTTATGGCTATAATGAATAGTCTCAGATATACAAATTATTTAGTTCAGACTTAGGAAACTTTGTTGTCAATAGAGATATAATTTCGATTGATGACAAATGTGATTAGGATTCGTCTTCAGAGGAACGTAAAACTGTAGAAGTGATTTTAAATTATGAAGTAGATGATGATAATCATAATTTTCAGCCATCATAAGTTGCTCAAGATTCAGAAACAAAATTATCAGGTCATCCATGACATTAGCAACAGTTACCTGCTCGCTTACAGGATTATATTATTTGTATTGATAATCCTCTTTCTAATGAATATAATTTTCATTTTGCTTTATTTAATTACTTAGTGTGAGCCGGTAGTTTAGGAGGAGGCAATGAAAGAAAATTTTTGGGTAAAAGGAATGGTTGAAGAATTTATTGCCATTTAGAAGAATAATAATTGAAAACATACTTCTTTTCCAACTGATAAAAATTCAATTGGAGTAAAATAGGTGTAAAATACAAAGTATGAGGCCAATGGAGAAGTAGAAAGATTCAAGGAGATATTAGTAGCAAAAGGTTATAAATGAAAAAATGGAATTGATTACTTTTTGTTATTTATACCTACTGCTGAGTTTGATAATGTTCGTTTGGTCATTTATCTTATTGCTCATAATATATAGAGAATTTATCAAATGGATATCAAGTAAGCGTTCTTAAATGGATTACTTGAGGAGTAAATCTATGTAAAACATCTTATAGGTTTTACCAAAAAAGGCCAAGAGGACAAGATGCAAGTTGAAGAGAGTTTTGTATGATTTGTAACAAGCTGGCATGACATACGAGAGTCGGCTCTTATTTTATTTCTCGTAGTTTTAGAGGTGTGCATATGAGCACCTTTTATATATTAAATCTTCTACTTGTGGTGACATTTTTATTGTGTTTATATGCAGATGACTTGATTTTTATTGAAAATAATCCGAAGATGATTGATGAATTTTAGGAGGCCATGATCAATGAATTTGACATGACACAAATGTTACGTCTTGTTTTCTTGTTATTTAGCATTATTAGTTTGACAGTGATATTTTCAATTTTGAGAAAATATGTGGAGATATTCTGGAATAAATTCAAGATGGATGGAGTTAGCCGAATCCTGATATCAGCTAGAGAAAAAACTAAAGTTTACTAACGAAGGCACTAGAAAATTTATAAATCCTATATACTTTAAAAGTTTGATGAATATTTTCATATATTTGACTTCTATGAGGCCAAATATCATTTTTGGTATTCATATGATTAGTAGTTTTATGGAGAATTCACATCAGTCACACTTGAAAGAAACAAAAAGAATCCTTAGGTATATAACTGGTACATAGGGATATGGTATTTTTTATTCATGGAATTATCTAATTAAACTTTTTGACTCCACAGACAGTGATTGGACGAATGATAAGTTGAAATGAAGAGCACTTTAGATCATGCATTTTTGTACAGGTTCTAGACTGTTTTCCTATAATTTTAAGAAGCAAGAGGTGATGGTTGTATATAACAGAGACTATGTATATTACAACAACTAATGATGCTAGTTAAGCACTGTGATTTTATAATATACTTAGCATTCTATAATCACGAACAAGATAATTCTACAAGGCTTTATTGTGACAATAAATCGATGATTAAATTGTCCGAACATTCAGGATTGAAAAATAAGTGACATATATTTTTGACTAGGACTTCGAAGATATATATATTTTTTAGTTTGAAAAAATGATGAACATATTCGGATTTGAAGAATTCAGTTTATAAGAGACACTGTTAGAATATTAATAAACCGTGCCATTATTGTGTTGGTTATTTGTATGTTAGTGTCCACGTATCTTACTTTGATTAGTTCATTGAGTCTCGTTGAATATTTATTATTTTTATTAGTTTATTAAGTTTGGTTGTGTAGTTATTATCTATATATAGTAGCATGTGGTTAAAACTGATGTGGGCAATTGTTTAGTTCGGTTGAGAGAATTTAAATGTCTGGCCTCTATTTTTGTGGGTTGTAGCACCGAAACATTAAATATCAATATATAATATTTTTGTCCTCATTTATTCTTAGTTTATTCTATTAACAATTTGGGACCATCATGATAGAAGTGGGAGTGCAAATTGATCTACGAAGGTCAATTGAAGATCTTAATTATTAGAGGAAGATGGTGATGATGAGGTTTAATTGGCCCCTTGGGCTTAAATCTGCTTGCGCTAAGCTTAAGCCGTATTCAGTTGTAGTGGTCACTCAATTCCTTGTAAACTTGTACGAACATAATGTGTGGATGAATAATGTAGCATCTCATGCAAGAATTATAAAATAAAGTCGATTCATGGTATTATATTATGAATTTTATGGTGTAAAATTGACAATATTATTTATATAAGTGACGTGATCAATTATGTATCAACAGATTCACAATATAGTAACGTAGATCAGGCCTGTCCACAAATGACCACGTCTTATGTTTACAAGAAATTTTGAAATGATTTTCACCAAGGCCCCATTCATCTTACTACTATTCTAATATAATTTCGCAGCCTCATACTATAGACAATTGAATCATTCAGGCTTTAGAGTCGTGCACACCTAGTATATATATATATATATATTGAATTTATAGGCTGGCACAACTCATTGTTATGCCTGTAAGCATAGATTTTCTACTTTTGATTCGAGTTAACATGTTTTCATCGTTTTCCAAAGTAAGCATAAATTTTGTACTTCTAGTTTGAGTTAACATGTTTTCATTGTATTTCCATTATTGTGGATCCCCAGGCTGTACGCTTTAGTATTTGTCTCATACAGTTTGATAGAGAGTTCAAACATTTAGCATTATCAATTGGAGTTGTAGTTGATGCCAAAAATTTCCATTGACATTGTTCAACTTGCTGGCGATGTTTCCAATATTATGAAGAATCCTTTCTATTTGTTAACTATGTGGCATCACCTTACAAATAAACAAATCAACTCTTATTCCTACAAAATAAGGTACTGCATGAATTTTACTATACTATTACGCTCTATCATGACCTATATTCTCCTTAATTCCTAGATGGGTTATATCTTTCTTACAAGTTAATCACCAAGTCTTTTATTGGTCTTCTCCTACCCCTCTTATATTGACTACTCCCTCTAAAATCTACTCTCCTAACAAGTGCATGTACTGGTCGTGTTAGCACATGACTTTACCACTTTAAGCATATTTCTCTCATATTCTCATCAATCTGCAAGAAAGCAAATAAGTAAGAACGCAGTGGAATTTAAAATTTTTACTTTCCTATTACGCATTACTTTGATTAATTTATGCATAGTACAAGAGAAGTATAAACATTATACCTTAAAATCATGATAAAACCTCTAAACTGGTTGGGACATCGAATCACAAGCCTCACAAACGCCTGGCCTGTAATGGAATCCACACAGATAATTAATACAAGATCTAACAACTCAAACTACGGAGTGTTAGTTCCACAATATTTTACTTTTCACGTTTCGTTCTTGAAGTGACTCACGTTTTTTAAGAAATCAAAAGGTGAATTTATATTCTCTTTTCCCGTAGTGTAACTCGGGTGGACAAATGCACATATATATAGCAATATGTACACATATAGTTCCTAGAATTATAATTAGTTTGGGATTAGGACTTTTCATAAGTATAAAAATCTAGGAGCTTATATAATATTATATATTAGCCCCAAGATTTGTGACTTAATATAATTAACTCCTAAAAATTAATTTATCTTATAAATTAACACATAAGCATCTCATACTTAACAAAATCAATTTAATCTCAAATTAATTATCCTTAACTATGTGACCCTTTAGGTTCTCAATCACTTTGACACTAAATATAAATTATAATCCTAAATAAATTAGGATTAGATAAATTAAGAACCTTTAATTTATCATTAATTTTTTAATTAATTAATTTACACTTATAAATCAATATTGCCTTCCAACAAAGCATCATGATCACCCAAGTATTGAGCTATGTCAAGTAGTTCAACATCACCCACCCGTGATTAGTTCCTGCATAATTATTATCTTTTCACCACTCTATATCCCGATTAATTCAAAAGTAGAAATATACTGCTAACTCATTCTTATTGAATTAATCAATTATTTCTTTTCAAAATACAACTCACTTGAAATAGAATTTATGACACTTTTAATTCTATTTCCACTTTGCGCAAAGATTTCTGAATCGTATTTCAAGAAGTGGCCATACTGGGATATACTCTCCCATTATAAGGAGTGGTGAATCCTATATTGGTCATATCTTATTTTTCCATGATTCATACTGTACCCGAACTCGATAGAATGTGCAACTCCTTAAGCGTAACGACTAATAGAGTCAAATTATAGTAATCCATAGTCGAGATAATCTCATTACCTGAAATCCAAGGATCATTACACTACTATCCCAAAAAGATTAATCCACTGGCACTTAATTAATAATCCGTGTAGCTTTTAACGGATCAATACTATGCACTTATTCTCAATAAGCATCCGCATACATTTATGAGCTAATGTACCCGTGTCAAACAGTAAGATTAGAGATATTTACGAATAAAATATAATTACATCACAATTATTTATGATTTCACATAGAATCAATATATTTCATTCAAAAATGTCATATTACAAAATATATTTAAATATAAAGTGTAATTTGTCCATAAAACAAATTGACCGTAGGGAATATACTAACAAACTCCTACTTGCACTAAAGTCAATCATTCATGTGCTTAAAACCGAATGAGTTAACATGACTATCATGTTTCTTCTAGGACAAGACTTTAGTGAATGGATGAACAATTTTATCATCAGTGGGGATCTTTTCTATTTTTACTTTGTTTTTATCAATGATTTTTCTAATCAAATGATAGTGCCGTAACATGAGTTTGTATTGTTAATGAGACCTGAGTTCCTTCGCTTGTGCAACAGTTCCATTATTATCACAATACAAAAGTATAGGATCACTAATAGAGGGAACTATTCCAAATTCAGTCACAAACTTCTTCATCCAAACCGTTTCTTTTATTGCTTCTGAAACTACAATGTATTCGACTTCTGTTGTAGAATCAGCCGTGATGTCTTGATTGGAACTTTTCTTAACTAATTGAACCACCTTTGAGAGTAGATACATATCCAAATGGTGACGTGGTATCATCCTTGTCAGATTGAAAGCTAGCATATATGTGTTCGCGAACCGTCAATTCTTGCCCAGTATAAATCAAGAATCTTTAGTCCTTCTTAAGTACTTAAGAATATTGTTAACAGCTATCTAATGGTCCTAAACATTAGATTGAAACTTGCTCGTAACATTTAGAGCATAAGAGACATCGAGTTTAGTTCATAGCATAGAACACATTATAAAACCTATAGCTGAAACATATGAGATCTTTTTATGCTTTCTCTTTCGACATCTATCTTAGGACACATGTCTTTAAAAAGGCCTTGCTATTTGAATTTTGAATGTCCTTCTTTTGTGGAGCTTCACTACTAGCCTCCACTGCTTGGGAAAGTGGTGGCTCAACCACCGAAAGGTGTTCTACTACCATATTTTTGGCTGTAGTAGCTTCTATCCCCAAGTTTTCCACTCGATTATCTACCGTATGGTGTTTGAAGTAGCATTTAAAATTGACATTGACTCATTTGGAATTTACTTTGGAACACCGGACATCCCAGCTTCTTGATTTTAAACTAGTTTCCAGCAAGAAGATGGCTTGTTGAGTGGTCATGTAGGAGCTTTTCCTTTAGGAGGAAATGATTCAAGGTTTTTGGAGGATTTAGCAATCCCTACTTTGCAATCAGCCACATGATGACCTATTTTATGGTACTCTGTGCAATAGGATGGGATGTCTTCATAGGTGATATTTTACCACTTTCCACCATCACCTACTCCTAACCATACTCTAGTTGGAAGAGTTCTCAAAAGATCAATCTCCACGCAAACCTTTATTGTGTTTGGGCGTGTGAAGTTTTAGTGACTAAAGACTGCATGTTTAGTGAAGAAAACTGCTGGGAGACCTTTAAACATGATCCAAACCGAAGCTACTAAAGGCTCAATGTCAGGCGTGTAAATGGGGTACCATTTGAGAACTCTCATGTAGAACCCATTATACTTATGAACCAAGTGTTCTTAAGCCAACAACACAAATAATCCTCCTTCAAAGAAAATCTGATTAGAATGTCCTTACGAATACGAAAACCTATTGTCAAACTGCCCTTGAAGCCAATCGTTTGAAAAATTTTAGGCACAGCTTTCATATTTGGTTTGCCTCTTGGAAAATTACCTACCAAAGTGAAACAGAAAGGGCCACCAGCCAGCTTTTTAACCTCTTCATCAGAAAAAAATATTGCTGGTTCTCCCTTGAATGATTGCAACTCCTTCAAAGGAAGAGCCGAGAAGGGTAGTTGTGACTCCACCTTGTTTTTTAGAACATCCACAAAAGAACGAGCTTGCCCCTCAGCCCGTTTCCTCCATGGCCAATCGGCCAAAAAGGAAGGAAAGTGATGAATTTAGTTAGACAAAGTTTTAGAGAGGAGGAAAGAATGATTAGAACATATAGTTTTAGAGAGGAGGAAAGAAGGATTAGAACATATAGAGATCTAATAACTGCTGACTACAATGGTAAAATGTTACAATGTCAAATAGTATATAGTTGAGGTAACGGTTGAACCCATTAGGATTGGTTTAACAAGTATCGGTTCTTTAGCTTGAACGAGTAACAACTAAGGAAGAGATTAAACTAAATTAAAATAAGGGAAAAATCTAGTGAAAATAGGGGATTAGGGTTAGACTAGCTAATTCCCAACTTTGATTAATTGATTTAATGAGCCAATTAGGGGTCAATTCCCTATGTTAACCTAATCCAAATTTCTCATGTCAATTAGGTCTATCAATCTAATTTGTCTAAATGTAAATTCCTCTTATCACTTATTACTAACCAAACTTTATTATACATCCATGGGATTCTAGGTGAGCAACTAGATAATTTAAGTCTATTAAGATCATAAATTAAACTCTAGTCCAATTACTAATTAGGTCAAAAAGGGAGGCTTAATTCGTATTCTTGCCTCAATTTTACAATTTACCACTTAATTAAGAGAGTGATCAATTTTCCTAATTATCCTAATTGATCCTAGTTCATTAGAATAGTCCAAAAGTCAATTCATCATTTAATCTACCAAATTATTCATTACCGCTTATAACTGGTATCACCCAACCTTAATCCATGACAAATTGTAACGTGAATAAAAGTGAAAGCACCAAACAAAACATGACAAACAAGTAAACTAGTTTAAACATTAATCTAGAAAAGCAATTAAAGAAAGCAAGGAATTGGGAGACTGGAAAAAATTTTATCAACCCTAAAAATCATGCAATTAATTATCAAATCAAAGTAATAGACATCAATTAAACAGTTATTATTGAAAAGAAACAATCTTCACCACTGAAATGAAAACAATCATGAAAACATTGAATTTGAGTAAATAGAACTAAACAATGAGGAAAGAAACTCAGGAATATATTCTAATATGCCCTAAAATATTTATTTACAATAGATATAGGGTTGGGGGACAAAAAGACAAATTTCCCAGGAAGTTTGGTGAAAAGCCAAAATTTTTCAGTTCCCGACATCTTGGGTTCACTATCGGCCAAAAAAATAGCTTGAGAGGTTTGCCACTGGCCAACCCCTATATAACTGGCTTGGCCGGCAGCCAAGTCTTTGTACTATGCTGGTTTGCCTTAGGTCAACAAGCCTTGGCAGCCTTAGTCGAAGTAGTACCATTCACCTGTTTTATGCCCGATTCGTGTTCCGGTACTTCTATATCATCGAAAACCTTACATGAAAAAATAACAAATATTAATGCATGAGAAATAACACTAAAAAACCACAAAACATCAATCAAAACAATCACAAACATTTTACAACAAAAATACACAAAAACACGTGAAAACTCTAATTCCCGTTGGAACGACGTTAAACTCTAAACAGAAGATATAAATAGAAACATAAACATAAACACTAATTAATATAATATGAATAACATTAATTAAACATTAAAACACTAAACAAAAAACTCACAAACATAAAACTAGAAATATACAAAAACAAGCACATAAACTCTATAATCGTCGAAACAACGTCGTAAATATTGTACAAAAAAGAATAGGAATAATTCTAATTTCCTAGGGTTATCATGAAGCTGCAACAAAAATCCTCTTACTACAGACAACTTCTCTACTAGATGAACGCTTTAATTCTCAGCTCCTAAACTTCAATTCTAGCATACGTCCATTCTGAGCTTAACCTATACATTAATCAATGCATAATTATTAAAAATAACTTATGAAGAATACAATATAACTAATAATTTTCTCTAAGGACAATAAACAATAAAACACTTATCTAAACAAAAGAAATCGTAAATTTGCAAAGGACAAAGCATTAGTTAGGTCTAATTAAGGACCAAAATAACTTAGTTAGGTCTAATTAAGGACCAAAATAACTTACTTTCCTGGAGTTATCACTTTCCCATCCTAACTTTTGCTTGACCCTGGCAAACACTAAAATCACATATAGTCACAATGAACATCGAACTCAAATCAAGTCCCCATAAAATTATAGTGATCGTAACAAATGTCAATCAAATATCTATCTACAGAGAATAGTAAATATAGTGCATATGTCAATTAAGTCACCAACCCGAATGCAACACAAAAAGTGCAAATATATTTTTGAAACAAGTCACTTAAGGAAATATCAAGATTATATAAATTAGTTTATAACATCAAGGGTTAGAAAGGAACATCCAACTCAAGAGTTACGCTTTCATCCCCTCTCTTACTAATGAGAACTAAATCTAGACTACGAATTAATTAGGTATTTGATAACTCTACAAAAAAGAGTTGTTTTCCATTCATTTTAGTCTTAATTCTTACTATGATTCGAGTACTTTTTGAGGCTTTGACGCATACTTTAGTACTTTTTGTTTTGGCATTAATTTGTGTTTTGTAGTTTTATGGGTTGTTTATGTGTTTTTTAGTTTGGTGGATGGTTTGGGGCTTAAGCATAAGAGGAGAATGTGGAGCAAAGAAAGATCGAGAAGGCCTTTTGGTGCCTCAATGTCGCCGCCTACCAATTAACACAAGAACGAGCCATTAGGCGTTTATCAAAAAAACTTGAATATCTGAGAGTAGAGTGCCATGGAATTCTGGTGAAAGCCAATGCCAGCGCTGCGATGTTGCATCAGAATCTTAGACAAATTACTTTGTGATTTCTTTAACTTTTGAGTCCAATTTTGGGTCATTTTAGCAATGAAAAAAATTTCATTGCAATTTGCAATGGAAATGGAAACAAATTTTCATAAAAAAAATTTATTTTCCCAAAAGCATTGTAATGGAATTTCCTATTGGGAAACTAAAAATAAAATAAAAAATATTTCCAACAATTTTAACGGGGACTATAATTTGCATTGTTCTATTTTGGAAACAATATTGACACACCATTGATTAGCAACCCATAATCCCTTGCTATGTTTACAAAAATTAACTTCTGAGATATACTCTATCAAATCCTTATCCACCTTTTTTAGTTATATCCTCGATATTCCACACCCTTCACAAAAAAATCCCATATCTCCTCCTTCACCCACCTCTAGCCTCTCTCCCACCGTCCTCGCCTTCAATCCCCCTCCACTACCATCCTCGCTTTTAACCCTCCACCGCTATCGGCCCCTTCCCCATCCCGTTTGTCTTAAAGCCTGCACTCCAATTCATACATCTGCCCTCATGCCTCCATGCCAATTCACGCCACCTCTCAAGCTGGCACCACAGTTTTGAAGTACCTCCTCAAGTTGCCACCACATGTAGTTAGGTAAAACCCCCTTTGATTTGTACTAATTTTAATTTTCACACCACACCACTTCTTCCCAATTTTAATATCATCGGCACACAATTTTTTTCCAGAAATTAACAATCTACTTTTGTATTGAAATACTTAACCAATAAAGGAAAAGGAAATAATGGAGATATTTTCTATTATGTGACCATTTTGAAAGTTTACGTTTTTAATATAATTTTAATAAATTTTCCAACTTATTATTAATTTATTTTGGCTAAGTTTTACATACATCTTTCTAATTTGGATGAAAATAAGAATGAATTAGCTTTTTGATTGCAACTTTGTGGTAGTATTATGTTGGTGTGACTATATCTAATTATTTTGATCTATAGTGCATTTTTTGAGTGTGATTATTGTTGTTTTGGGGTAAGACAGTGTTTAGGTTGATTTGTTGATTTTTTTTGGCTGTGTATTTTAGTAAGAATGGGTCCTATTTATCATATCTTAGAAAAAGCTGTCATGACTGTGTGTGTATGTGTGTTTGATGTTCTTCCTTCTCGCATACAATCTTTTTTTTACCCTTTTTTTTATATTGAATAATAGGCAAGAAATGCTAAAGATTTCCATAAATCAATTAAAAGGTTGTTTCTTAATAACCTTATTATTATGTTTGCTAATGGCTTTCTTGGAACGGTATGCAAAATTGATCTACAACTTTTCAATCTGAATGATCAATGACACTCCCTACCACCCACCACCAAAAGTATTTTGTTCCCAACTGTGGAATTGAATGGATTGCTTTGTTTATTGAAGTTGTTTCTTATTCATGTCAATAATTTCAGATTTGTATGCTCGCTACTGCTATTCCTAATATTTAATACAGGTCAAACTAATTTGAAGTTGATATTTCATAGTTTCTTTTACTTTTTTGTAAAGACATTTGGTAGAGTAAAGGAGTAGTTTAATTAAAATTATGGCAGGTATCTGTTTTAGAATATTTTTCTAATGAATTTCATAGAAAATGCTCCTCAGTTGTTGCTTTCAAAGGCAGGTTGACCCAATTGTCAATAATTTTTCAGTTTAATTTCTATTAATTGTTTTTTTTATTTAGTTAATTTGAGTTACCATTTTTAGTGAAATGTAAAAATGGCTTGGATTAAAGGGGATGTTTAGACTCTTCTTTATTTCTTCGTAATAAATAGTAGAAGAAGAATAGTAATACTAGTAGTAAGAGTAGTCTACTTGACTAGAAAAAATAGATAAATTTTTTCAATTCAATTTCTATGAAGTGTTTTTTTTTTTGTTTATTTAATGAATTTGAGTTACCTGTTCAATGAAATGTACAAAATGGCTTCAATTAATAGTAGAAAAAGGGGTAGTGTATAATCTAGAAAAGTAATGTAACTGGTATGAGACACATTTGTGGATACATTAACTAAATCAATATTTAGTTAATTAAAGAGGAAACAGATCATTAGAAACAATTGTGAAATTTTAAGGCAGTGAATAAACAATTTCTTCTTGTTGTTTGAATATTTAATGGAAGCTTTGATTCCATTAATATTTTGTATTTTTACAAAAATTGAGGGCTGTCTATAAATGGACGAGTCTAATTGAAAAGATTACCTACTTGTTGTGTTATGTTAGTGCAAATAAGAATGTTTGTGTACAAATTGTTTGTCAAGTGAATGCTTGCATCTTACTGCTCTACATTGTTTCTTCATGAATGGTCTCGTGCTAAGTTGAATAGTTTGACTTGTATCTAGGTAATGCGGGTTGAATGTTGTTAAAACACTATGTCCAAAAATGAGTGTAGTAAACAAGAATTATGGGCTTATTTATCAATTTTCTTGTGTCCACATGCTTGGCAAATTAAGGATATGATATTTGATAGTGCGTTGAGGATTGACCAAAGAAAAACTGATAAGGATGATAACTCCATTTTAATTCTAAGGATTTAGTGGTCTGTATGAAACTTGGTTTCTTAAATTATTAATATGATGATCTTGTTGTTTTGACACTACATTCTGAAATGCCTTAAAACTAGAAAGCATGGAATGTGACAACTGTTTATTAACCACTTCTTGTAGAATTTGATAAAAGAAAAAGAAAAACAAAAAGGAAGACAATAGTTTTCATGTTTTATTTAATGTTATATGTGCAAATATCTCATAAACGGATGGGTTTAAAAAAGATGGTCGGCCTCTTTTTCTTAGTAAATAGCGTGTTCTTCTTTCACTTTTCAGCATCTTTCTTTCCCTTACATTTTGCTTTGTGCTATTTCTCGCGTTTGTGACCATGTAAAGCATGATAATTAGGTCTAGGGGTTCAATATATTGTTTATAAATTTTCAAATGTCTCCTTTTCCACATCTAAAAATTAATTAATATGAGATAAAATAAGGTTCATGTTTGTTTTTAGTTTGAACAAAAAAATTTGGATCTTTTGTTGTTTTTGTTTATTTGTTTAATTTGGATCAAAAATTGTTTAACTGTTTATTTGTGTTATATTTCTTTCCTAGTAAATCCTACAGGAACAAACAAAACTTTCATAGCTAATTTGGTTGCTGCTCTATGGCTTGATTTAGGTTTGTTTCTTCCTACTGATACAATATTAAAGTCAAGTTTGTATATGATATTTCATAGTTTCTTTTACTTTGTTTCGCAAATATATTTCATAGATTAATGAAGCTGCATAAAATTAAGGTATGAATCAGTTGATTTTTTCTTTTTCCCTCTTTTTTAGAATTTTTTTAATCAAATTTCCCAACAAAGGTTCATCGTTGTTGCTTTCAAAGATAGCTTGACCCAATAGTCAATAATAACTTCTAGCCTATTTTGCGTTTACTTAACAAGTATTATTTATGATTCCCTCATCTCCAAATATCATTTAATTTATTTCAACTATTAATTCTTCTCGGACGGAAAAAAGTTGGTTGCCAATTACTACTACTACTATTGCCTACTCACTAGTCACCTTATGAATTTTGAGGTGGTAATAGGACTCATATCATTATTTTTTTCAGACACGTGACATTCAGATCTCCAAATTTCTCCAGTTAAATTAGTTTTGTACCTACTACTAAAACTAAGTTTGTTAATTATCAAAATTTTTTTATTGTACATCACTTTTTTTGCCTACAATTTGATATTCTTGATTATGTCTGGTTGCTTGGCCATATAAAGTCACTTGATGCTTCCAAGCATCTTCTCAGTTTTCCGGTTTTATTGTAACAACATCTAGAAAACATACAAATCTTATTTGAATGTTGACAGAAACTTAGTAAAGGTTCACATTGGATCATTGGAATATTTTATGTTGACCTAGAATTAATCATTAACTTTTACTCATTGTTCCAAGTACATGCGTGCCAATCTTGATGAAGAATGAATATCTAGTTATGTAAACTTATTGTGTGATAGAATGACAAGGATAAAGACAATAAATAATAGAAAAATTAGGACCAGTTGAAGGATTGTGAAGGGAATAACCTATGCGATTACTGATTTAGTTACTTGGACTAAGAAAGTTTAGGAGTTTTTCTTTGCCGTAAAATTTCCAAAAAAAAAAAAATTATGAGATGCGAATAGCATCATTTATAGCCCTACATTATGAATCATTTTATTTTTCGGTTACGTGTCCAATATAGCTACATTAATTTGGTATTGAATTCGTTTGGTTTTAATATTAGAAGTAGGATTAAAATGCAAAACCTTATTAGTCAATAGGAGAATTGCTTTCAACTACATTCTATTTACGCCGATTTTATAATTGCAACCTACTCAGAATTGATGAGTTGGTGACATATCCTTGGTTTTTATGTTTTGTGAGCTTAAGCATCACAATAAATTTATCTATTACAATAAGCATTACTAAGTTTAAAGTCACTAAAAGTAGTAGACATGCTATCACCTAAGCATCTTCCTTTCTGGCTACCCAATATAAATGTAAGTACTAATTTAATTAAATGTACTAAATATATATTTGATTTTTGTTTCATTTTTGCTTATCTTTCCTTCAATTTCACTCAATTTAATTCAATTTTTTTTTTCATTTTTGCTTATCTTTCCTTCAATTTCCCTCAATTTAATTCAATCCCCCTCAATTTAATTTTTGGTGATAAATATAACCTCTCACACTCATTTAGGGTGGCGAAAATCTAGCACACATTTTAGGACAAAAAACAAGTCTACACTGAAGAGCATTGCAAAGTAAGTTTATCATCATTCTATTTTAAACATATTTATCATGTGGTTAAGATGTCCTTTAGGTTTTATTCATGTATGTGGAATTAGTTGGGATACAAGTTATAAAATTTTCATAAACTTTGTGATATAGTATTAAATTGTTGTGGATCTTTTAGATGACCCTTGTCGAGTTATGCTTGATTATTTTGTATCAACCCTCTATTGGGTCATGATCGATTATTTTGTATCAATCCTTGTCGAGTCATGATTGATATTTTAAGTTGAACTTTCTTATAACATTCATTGGTTCTTTTTTATTTGGTAATAATTAGCTTTTTTCCAATTTGTAGGTGATACTTTACCGAAAATTTGATAAAAAATACCATACTCTTTTAATCTAAAATATGAAAAGTAACAAATATGACGTTGTTATGCTTCTTGTTAAATTTTATAAGGTTTGAATATTTGATTCTCAGATTATGAAAATGCATCATAGTCATAGTTGGATGTAGAAAAGGCTTTTGCCTAACTGTTCTAGTATACTCTCCAATTTATTAATGATTTGAGCAATTCGTGTAATTTCCATGCATGCAACCGTAATATGTAAATGATCATGAAATTTGATGTCCTTGCTCTAAGGATAAGAACATGAGACTAATGAATTCTGACAATGTAGTTGAGCATATTCTAAAATTTGGATTTATCCCAAATTATTGGTATTGGATAATGCATATGAGGAGTTTGAAGCATCAATTAGGGCCAATAATCATGTGGGTGGTTCTAGCATACATTTATGAATGCATATCATTGTACACACCAAAATATGGTGTTTGACACTGCTGGTCCAAGTAATTTTTGATGTGTTCATCACCATAATGATAAGAATAGAGAGGATGTTGAGGAACATCTATGTTGAAATCTGTTCAACAGCAGCTGTACCCCTGTTGTGAAACATTTTTTGAATTACCCGTGGCTATTCAATTGATAAGTCTTAAATCTAATGATAACTTATCTTAGAGGTATATGGACTGAATGTACGATATCACAAAATAGGCATATGTGCCAAATAACTTTTATGACACAAAGAAACTAGTAAAGAAACTTGGTCTCTCTGTGGTTAGATATGATTGTCATATAAATGGGCGTATGTTGTACTATAAGAGTGACAAAAAGAAGTGCAGACCTTGTCATCATCCTTGCAACAACCCCCCTAAAGGAGGCGAGAATGATGTAGGGAAACCAATTCCTTTCATGCGAATGCATTACTTTCCACTCATTCCAAGATTGAAAAGATTGTATGCCTCTTTTTGATTAGTAGAAAACATGAGATGGCATTCTGAAAATAAGAGAGAGCTGGGCGTCTTGTGTCATCCATCAGACAGCGAAGCATGGAAACATTTTGGTTGAATGTATCCAAATTTTCCTTTAAAACCAAGGAATGTTAGACTTGGCTTATGTGCAAATGGTTTTAATGCATTCAATAATAATGGAAAACCACACTTGTGTTGGCCTGTAACTGTTACTCTATATGACCTTTCTCTAGAAATGTGCATGACTACTCCATATATATTCTTAACTTGTTTAATTCCAGATCCACATGATCCAAAAAGTAGGATTGATGTTTATTTGCAGCCTTTGATTGATGAGCTTGAACTTTTTATGGGAAGAAGGGGTCCCAACGTTTGATGTTTCCAAAAAACAAAACTTCCAAATGATGGCAACACTCATGTGGACAATTAATCTGATTATCTTTCTTACAGCATGCTATTAGGATGGAGTACAATTGGAAAATTGGCATGCTTTATTTGTATGGAGAAGACCAAAGCATTTCAAATTGAAATTTGGAGGAAAATATTCATGGTTTGATTGTCATTGGCAATTCTTGCTCACTCATCACGTTTTGAGGAGAAATAAAGATTTTTCTTACAGGAACCGTGTCGGAAGATGAAACCCACTTCCCAAATTAAGTGGTGCCAAATTGTTTGAGCGAGTTAAAAAGTTGCCTTGAATACTTCAGTTGAAAGTAGATCATGAAAAATTGAAGGATATGGGATGACACATAATTGGTCCAAACAGAGCATATTTTGGGATTTACCCTATTGGAAGGATAATCTAATCAGCCACAACTTGGATGTCTTGTAAATAAAGAAAAATTTCTTTGACGACAAGTCAAGATTTGGGTTTATATTGTAGCCAAAGTGAATTAGAGTTCAAGGCCCTACAGAATGGTAAGCTTGCCAAACTGTTAAAAAAGCAAACTTTACTTTGACAATGGAACAAAGACAAGAGATATGTTCTTGGCTTAAGGGGTAGTAGATACCAGATGGGTATGCTTCAAATATAACAAGATGTGTGGACGTGAATGGAGGTAAATTAGTGGGGATTAAGAATCATGTCAGTTGTGTCCAGTTCATTACCTGAACAATGTGGAAGCCTATAACTGAATTGTTGTCATTTTTTTTCGAGATCCTATGTTGTACATTATTGCGGGAGGATATGTTGTTTCAAATGGAGAAAAATATTGTTGTACAAGTTAGAAAGAATATTTCCACCAGACTTTTTGTATCTAATTGAGCATTTGTCCATACATCTACCTTATGAATCACTAGTTGGAGGACCTGTTCCATATAGATGGATGCATCCGTTTGAGAGGTATACTCATTTTTGTAAAGTTTTAATTAGAATTATCGTATTGTAAATTAATAATATATATATATATATGTATATATATATGTTGTTAAATCAAGCATAGATTATCTACATGACTTGAAAGGCATGGTTAAGAATAGAGGTCATCTAGAAGGCTCAATTTGTGAGGCTTATCTATCTTTTGAAACATCATACTTCTTCTCTTATTACTTTGAAGCTAATAAACAAACAAAAGCCACAAGCATTAGTCAAAATGAAAATGATGAATTTGATGCAACCATGCAAGCCACTCTATCTTTTTTCCATAAAACAGGGCGACCAGCTGGTAAGAGTGAACGATGTTCTTAAACGATCAACAGATGGCTACAACAAACTTTCACATGCTATTAAATTGTGATGAAGTCAAGCCATTCCTTAAGAATAACATGCATGGGAAATACTAAGGTAGACCTGGTCTTTGGCCCCACTTGTAGACCCTGTGGTGTAGATTAAATGTTATGGAATCTATGACATCAACTGATGTAAGCAAGATTCTATAAGATTTAATCTTGACCGCAAGGTCTACTGGTGGGGACAAAAATCAGATCTATGTAAGTATTTTCCAACATGCAATATTTTTTAGTTGATTTAAATTGCTTGTGAATTATCTTATTACTTATTAAAAAATGGTGTGTAGGATGTATGAGTAGGCTATGCGACATTATTGGCCTCAACTAACTGATAAAGAAGTTGAGAAATCAGTGAAAGATAACTTTGTAGTTTGGTTTCATGAATATGTAAGTATTAGCGCAACATTCATTAAATAACTAATTGTAAATCAACAATGAAGTTTAACCCAAATGGTAGGACAACACTTCTCTTGTGATCTAAGTCATGGGTTCGAGTCATCAAAAGGGTAGGTGGAGATCCACTGTAGATACTCTTTATATAAAAAAATCTAATATAAGGTTACCACTTATGAATAGGTTGTAAATTCACAAAAATTGTGAGATATCAGCATTTACATGACCTATCGGGGACTAGCAGACAGATTCAAAGATGGGCGAAGTTACTTGTTAATGGGTACATCTTCAATACTAGTGAATGGAAAAAGGGTAGGAGACCAATAATAGTGGAGTATTTGATTTTCAAAAGTGAGGGGTTCGGTGAATTTTATAGTATTCTTAAAAAGGTACTCGAATTGCAATATCCAAATCAAAAAAAGGTTGTGAATTTTAATTGTGACTGGTTTGATTCTGTGAGTTATCAAGACATTAGAGTGAACAATCAACATGGAATTGTTGAAATTAGAAAAAATGGGAGATAAAATTTGACCCATTTAATCTTGCACAACGTACAGCTCAAGCCTATTATCTTACTTATCTTGGTAGAGTAAGGGAAAAAGTGGATCGGCATATATTCATAAAGTCAAGGCCAAGGAGTAGAATTGACAATAAGCATAATGAAGACAATGAGTATCCAGATCAATATGTTCTAAATTTTTTCATAGTTTTAGATATTGATCCCATTGGTCTTCTAGTAGACACTAATGGGATATATTTAGAAATTGATACGCGAATTGAAATTCCTTTGGTAGTTGAAGAAGGTGAGAAGGAAGAAAATGGGAAGGAAAAAGATGAGGAGGAAGAAGATTGTGAAATTGACCAGTATGAGAAAGAGGAAGTGATGCCTTAATTAAGTGATTTAATGTGCAAACAAGTGATAAAATTAATCATACTTCGCCTATCCATGACCCACACACTCGCAAGTATACGAGATAGGTTTGTGGACAGTAGCAAGTGGGTATTATTGCCACAAGGAATGTTGTTTAGCAATTACTGAGACTCACAAGTCTTTGCATAGTTAGACGATTCAAATATGAATGGAGAAATTTAATCTACTAATAACCAAATTCTATATATGCAATTAAAATCTAAAATTAAAATAACCTATCGACTAAAGCAAGTAAATGCTTCTAAATTCACGAAATTATGAAATTAAGGTAAGAATTAAAGATCAACTAATCCTAATTTGACTAGAGAAAGTAATAAGACAGTATGCAAAAAACATAAAGTCCATTTTCTAGTAATTTAAACTAAGGAATTTTAAATTAAAACTAGATATTTTTGGATTTTTGATTTAATAAAATAAATCCTAATTTAAGAAATTAACTAGAAATTAACACAAAGACTGGAAATTTCCATTTGTCGGTGGGAAAAAATGATACGTTTAAAAACAAATAATAGTTATAAGAATAGTACAAAAACAGGGTCTAAAATGGGACTTTTAAAAAGTGATGTTAGAAGACCCAAAAATAATCTAGAATAGGGTTTTTTTGAAAAATAAATAAATGAATAATGGAGTCACCACCCGGTGTTTGAAGTACATTGATTCACTAACTCAAATCCAAGGGAAAAGAAAATTCCTAAAGGTTGAGGAAAAAGATTTTATAACATAAAAAATTAAATAAAATGGACAAATAATGATAAGGTGAAATAAGCTGAAAAAAATCCTATACTAGATGACTCCTAGTTTACGAAAATAAAAGAAAAAGGTTCGGAAGTCCTATTGAGGAATGGGAAGGCTAGACTACTCTGAATGCAACCTAGGCACCCTTTCACCCCCGACAAAAATCAGTTGCGAGATTTAATTCGTATTTCTAAAAATTAATTAACCCAAATTTATATTAAGTTTAGATAGAATAAAAATAAAGGCGAATAAATAGTGAACATATATATGAAGCGCGGGGAATGGGAGAACTCGCTGCGTCAGCGTTGGACTAACACAGGAGAGGAAATTTTCAATAATAGCGTGCCCAAAAAATATTTACAAAAGTAAACATAATAGAATAGAATAAGAAGCATATATGCACATAAAAACAAATAATATTCTAGCATGCAAATCCTACTAAAAACGGTTAACACATAGCACGTACCTTATCTATTACAATACGCATAAGCCTCATTTATAAAAAGTTGCCTCATCTCTGGGGTCAACTCCTATGCGTACTTACATAAGGCGTTACCCTATGTAAATACTCTAAGAAAGTGGTAAATGAATAAAAATTACATAAAGCAAAATAAACAATTAGCAAGTAAAACACATATTGCACATAAGAGATTTCAGAAACGTACATTTTTGGAGCACAAAAGTGTTTGTGGTTCTAACCCTAACTAAAGCTGTACTACTATGAACAAACGAGTTAAATGTACCCCCTCCCTTCTATCCCAACACTAACAATGTTAAGAATACTAAAGATAAATAACCATGACTCAAATAAGAATAAGGATAATAGAAACAACTAAAAATAAAGTCAAAATATCAAAAAAAGAGCTAAATGATTGAAAGGAAGAGAACTTAATTGAAATAAAATCTAAACTCTAGAAACCAACCCACAAATAAAAGGCAAAAATGCACGAAACCATAAAATTATAATGCTACGATGACAATTAAATCAAAAAAAGAAACTCAATCAACTATTCTAAACCTCTAAGGACTTAATTGAAAAATCTAAAAAGTCTTAGGGGTAAAAAATGCACTTCACAAAATTTTAGGACCTAAACTCAGGGACCAAAATGTAATTTCAGCAAAGTTTAAGGACTAAAGTGCAATTTTAACAAAATTTAGGGACTAAAGTGCAATTTCAACAAAGTTTAGGGATCAAAATGCAATTTCAATAAAGTTTAGGGACTAATAGTGTAAATTTCTTACAATCCACACCTACAAAAATGAATTTCTTATTGTGTGATAGTGGAAAGTGGCCCATAAAATCAATACCCCGAACATCAAAGATCTCACAAATTATAATATTATTTAAAGGCATTTCATCACTTCTAGACATGTTACCGGCACGTTGACATTCATCACATTACAGCACAAAGTCTCTTGCATCCCGAAATAATGTAGGCCAGAATAGTCCACTTTGAAGGATTTTTGCTGCCGTCTTTTGAGAACCATGGTGCCTTCCTACTAGTGAAGAATGACAATGGTATAAAAACATTTTGAATCTCACTTTCCATTATGCATCTTTAGATCAGTTGATCCTTACACTGGTGGTAAAGATAAGGGGTCATCCGAAATGTAATACTTCATCTCCGAAAGGAACTTTTTTTGCTAACTGTAATCCATAGTGGATAAAATTACCTTGGCTACGAGGAAATTAATGATATTTGCGTACCAAGGTGCACTCCTATCCACTGTCACTAGAGTTTAAATAAGATGTTCCTCTAAAAACGTCTTATTAATCGGCATCTTCTCACCTATTTTTACCATTGGTAGCTCTAATCTCGATAGGTAATCAGCCACTGTGCTTTCAACTTCCTTCTTATCTACGACCTCCTAATCGAATTCCTAGAATAGTAAAATCTACCTGATTAGTTTCACCTTATTACCTGTAAGATATGACCTAAACTTATCAAATATGAATACTACTGCTAGCAATTCTTTTTTAATGGTGGAATAGTTCACTTGAGCTTTATTAAGGGTACGACTAGAGTATAAAAATTGCAAAACTATACCGTTCTTTTCACATAAAACTGCTCCCATGGTATAGTTGCTTGCATCACACATTAGTGCAAAAGGCAAGTTCTAGTTTAGAACGACTATGACTGGTGTGGTAATCAAAGCTTCTTTCAATTTATTAAAAGCAAATAAATGTTCATCATTAAAATCAAAAGGCACATCTTTTTATAACAAAGTACATAATGGCTGGGAAATCAGAAGAAATTTTTTTAATGAAACATCAGTAAAAACCAGCTTGAACAAGAAAGTTCCTCATCCCCTTCACATTAGTAGGAGGTGGTAATTTTTCAATGACATCTACTTTAGACTTATCTACTTCTACGCCCTTAATAGAAATTCGATGGCCTAACACATCTCTTCCTTTACCATGAAATGACTCTTTTCCTAATTTAGTGCCAAGTTGGTAGACTTACATCTTTCCAAAACACAAGCAAGGTTATCCAAACATGAATCAAAAGAATCAACAAAAACACTAAAGTCATCTATGAAAATTTGAATAAATGTTTCAATCATGTCATCGAAAATAGTAAACATGCAGGGTTGGAATGTGCTAGGAGAATTGCACAACCCAAAAGGCATACGCCAGTAAGTAGAAGTTCCATAAGGACAAGTGGTTTTCTCTTGATCTTCAAGGAATATTGATAACTCTAGTAAACTAGAGTTATTTTACTCTAAATTATAGTTTAAATTCTGAACTTTTGGTTAATTAATTGAAGATTTTAGTTAATTTCTTTATTATGTGTTTATATTTTTGTTATTGTTAATTATGATAAATTTTGTTTAGAATTTTAGTTAAATTAATTACTTAATTGGTTTAATATTATGCAGGTTTAAATTAGAGGTTGAAAGCTGGAATGAACGAAATACAAGGACCAAAATACAATTACAAAAGAATTGAAGAAATATTGGAAGGAGAGTCCAAATCGCGATCTGAACACAAAAATGTTTCAATGTATTTGAGGTCTATGTCGCGATCTCAGTTATTCCAGATCGTGACATGGACTTGCTTTCAACACAAGTAGTAATGGCAATTCCGTAATATTATAGCAACGAATTTCTGATTTTTTTCTTCTGTAATACTCTACTATTTAAACTACTTTAAAGAGTTAATAGAGGAGTAAGTAGGTAATAGAGAAAAATGGAGTAGTTGACAATTTTAGATTAGTTTAGAGTAGTATAGGGTTGCTTAACTCTCAAGTTATAGACTATTTAGAATACAAGTTCTCTTTAATTATCCTTTAGATCTAGTTTTAAATTCCTCGCAAGTTTAAATTTTGATTACATAATTTTAGTGGGTTAATAGCTTCAAGTATATATAATTTTTACTTGCTTTCTAGTTTAAATTAGGGAAAATCTCTTTGCCTTCAATTCAAGCTTTCTTATAGAAATTAGGGTTCTTGTTGATTTAGTGCTTTCTAGTTAAGAATTATCAATACTTTGCATTAATTTCTAGTTAATTTTTAGTGGGCTTTCTTTATTATTGTCGAAAATAAAAAAAATATCTAGATTTCAAGTTTAACTCTTTACAAATTCTAGTTTAGAAATGGTAGTTTCTAACTTTATAACCTCTTTTATAGTCTTTTTAGTTGGGTTAATTACTTACTCTTTAATTCTAGTCCTATGTTAGTTAACTTAGAGTAGAATTAAGTGCTTTTATTTACTTGCTTTTATTAGAATAGATTAAGTAGTTTCTCCATTTCATAGTTGCTTAGTTCCATTTACTTGCTTTAGTAGATAATTTAGTTTAATTTAGCTTTCAATTGTTTAAGTTTAATTATGGTTTTAATTAGTGTAGTTTCATCTCTTCTTATTTGAATTTCCTAAACTATACAAAGATTCGTAAATCTCGGTACTTGCTTGCCAACCAATCTTCGTTTGAACGATACCCACTCATCTTATACTACTACCAACTCCATATATTTGTAGAAGTGAGGTAGAGTGTAGTGATTTTGTTAGGTTTATTATTACTTGTTTGTTTTAATTTGATCTCTACCTAAGGGCTTGATAGATATGGCTATTTTAAAACACTCTGAATAATTGTCGAGAAAGTAATAAAAAGCATGTCATAAGAGTCGCTCAAGCATTTGATCAATGAATGGCAAGGGAAAGTGACATTTCGTAGTGGCTTCATTAAGTTTCCTGTAGTCAATGCATATCAGCCACCCCATCACTAATCTAGAGGAAATTAGCTCATTGCTCTCGTTTAAAACTACTGTTTGTGATCCCCACTTGTTTAGTACTACTTGAGTCGGGCTCACCCATTCAATGTCACTTATGAGATAAATGATCCCGATGTCTAGTAATTTCAAAACCTCTTCTTTAACTACCTCTTTCAAAGTAAGATTTAACCTTCTTTGAGGTTGTCTAGTTGGTTTATAATTATCATTAAGGAGTATTTTGTGCATGCAAATCGAAGGCCTTATTCTTTTTATGTCCTCAATGCTCCATGCAATTGCACCACAATGCCTTTTCAAAACAAACATCAACTTTCCCAATTCAATGTCAGAAAGAGAGACACTAACAATAACAGGATATGCATTATTTTCTCCTAGAAAACTATATTAAGATGAGAAGGAAGTGGTTTGAGTTCAACCATGGGGGTTCGTTGGTCGAATACCCTCCTTTATCTTTACTCTTCAATTGGTCTCTTCCATAGCTCTCTCTAACTCCTCATCTTCAATTCTCTCTTGTTTGATGGTCTCCATCCCACCATCATGGCAGATGTCTTCAATGTCTACGGTGTCCTCTTCCACAAACTTCCTATAAAAATTGACAACCAATTCATCAATAATATCAACACTCAGTACATCCTCATATTCAACAGGAAATTTAAAAAAATCAAAAACATTAAATTAAACAATGTCATTGTTGACTCTAAATTGTAGATTTTCAGCTTGGATATCTATAATGGTTCGTCCGGTAGCCAAGAAAGGTCTTCCCAGAGTTAATGGGGTCACCACATCTTCCTCCATGTCGAGCACTATGAAATCTACTGGTAGGAATATTTTGCCCACTTTGACAGTGAGATCCTCGACCACTACCACTAGTTGCCTTACGCTTCTGTCGACCAATTGAAGAGTGACATTTGTGGGTTTCAATCCTCCTCCATTCAACTTCTTATAAGTAGAATGAAGCATAAGGTTGATGGAGACACCCAAAGCACAAAGAGCTCTTTGGAACATCACCCCTCCAATCTTGCATGAAATAGAAAACGAGCCAAGATTCTGGTGAGTAAGAAAGCTGAGGGAAAATTCTTTTAGATGATGGTACTGCATTCTTCATTTAGACTGAAGATCTCATTCCCTATTAGCTTACTCTTGCTTGATAAAATCTGTTTCATAAACTTAGCATAGTTCGGCATGTTTCCAATAGCTTCAATGAAAGGAATGTTAATTTCAATCTTTTTAAAAATTTCCAAAAATGCATTGAATTTCTTAGTTTTCTCATCCTCTTTCATTCTTTGAGAGAAAGGAATACTTTCATGTTTACCAATTGAAACTGAGAGATCCTTGTTCTCACCTTGTCGGTCAAGAGTTCTGGTAGATATTTCTTCGTCATCCTTCCTCTTGAAAGATTCTCTCTTTGTCAGATTTGTCATCATGTTCAACATCATACCCTGTTGAGCTAAGAAACATCATTGAAATTAATCATACCTCCTTGATGGGCATTGCCCTAATACATTTGTTGTTGTGGTTGTCGCCTAGACAAAGAAGTGATTGTGCCATGATAGTAGTGAGTTGACTATATGCCATTCTTTTCAATAGTTCTTGTGCTTCTTCTGTAGTTTTAAGAGGAAAAAAGCTTCCTACGCTTGCATTGACAATCAATCTCGTCTCTGGAAACAATCCATTGTAAAATGTTTGTACTTGTAGCCACAATAGAATGGCATGATGTAGACACTTCCTAAGCAATTCCTTGAAGCGCTCCCATGCTTCACTTAAACTCTCTCCAGTGATTTGTTTGAATGAAGTAATGTCATTGCAGAGCTCTTCGATCCTCGATAGTGGAAAGTATTTGTCTAAAAATTCTTGCCAATTGATTCCATGTAGTGAAAATACCTTGCTCGAAGGATTGTAAGCAAGCCTTTGCCCTATCTCCCAATGAAAACGAAAAGACTCTCATCTAATACAATCAGGATGCACTCTACCAAATGTGCATAGAGACTCTCGTTTGGCCCACCTCCAAATATTGCATGGGTTTGGAGCATTTGAATCAAGGCAGGCTTAATTTAAAAATTGTAAGCTTGTGCAGACATTCGGGCAATGCTAGAACTCATCCCCTCAAAATGTGGTATCGCATAATCTTTAAGCAGTCGAGGATTATCATTAACTCTATTGCCATTGTTATCCGCTACCTTGTCTTGTTCCTCAACATTAGGGTTCATATTCTCCATTGCATTCTCTCCTTGACTTGATTCTTGTTGTGTCCTGTGGTTTTGGATTAGAGTTCGTTCAATCTCCAAATCACCGGGGTGTAATGGTTGTTTGGAAGAAAGAGTATTTACCAGAAACTACAAGAAAGAGACCAAAGTTGGAATATCAAAGCAAGATCCAAAAGAAAAAATTTGAAAAGAAAGTAATTGTAAATAATTAAAAGAAAATAAAACGTCTAATCTAGTAAGGCTTGCTAAACCTAATATTGCTGCCAAGAATAATCCCCGATAATGGCACCAAAACTTGTTCGATAAATATTGGATTAGGTAATTCAATTCACATATAAGTAATAAATAAAGCTTTAATAACCCTAACCAACATTAGACATGCTCACAAGGATACAAGGAATGTTCGTAGGTTGGTTGAGTAAGAATCGTTCCCACGAGAATTACGGAACAATTTCTAGGGTTCACGAACATTTTTACTAGTTAGACAGATTATTAAAAGGGAGTTTTCAACTTACTATGTCTACTGAGATGAAATTAATCTAATTCATGCGAAAAATGAAATCTAAGAAAGAGATTAATTCTTTCTACGATTGAATTAATGAAATGGGACAATAATTAATAAACCAAAGATTGCAAATTCGAAACTCTAATTCAGTGGAATTAAATTAAAACTACGAATTGCAACTAAGAATAGAAATAAACTAACAACGGCAATAATTAAATGCATAAAGCTTAAACCAATGAATTAAATGGAATTAGATTGAATAAGAAATAAGAAAACTCTGTAGTGTGGCCGGATTTAATGTTGATGAAGCACAAAATCGTCACAAAGAATTGAGATTGCCAAATCATGCGTCTTGGAAAAAAAAACCCTACCTACACATTACAAGAGAGCTAACCCTAACTCAAGGTGTTGAATGCTATCCTATAATGATAATCTCAACTCTATATTGGGATATTTATTGGGAATATTAGGGTTAAATCCCTTCTCTAATGATAAAAACGTGAAAGCCTTTGAAAAATAGTCCAACCGAATGAAAAATGAAGCCAAAATAACAAATTTTTATAAATCCCACTATCCCATGTGCACATGCCCATAAATGCTCGTGCATGTACGCATTTAATAGAAATCAACATCTCCTCTCTGGAAGTTGCGCACATGCACAAGCTTTGGTCACACATGTGCGCGATTTCTAGAATGGCTGCATCAAATTTCACCTTGATTATAATCTTGATGTTGATGGAATTTGATAAAACTCAGAACATGAAAGTTATAGAGCTCTCTCTTAACATTCCAATGGATCCTGGATGAATTAGATCAAAGCTCGGATAAGAATGTTATACTCAAAATACTAAACAGTATCCATATTCATTCCTCGCTGGTGTACGGTTCTCCATCCTCATGATTTTTTCTCCAAAATTTTGATCTTTTTTATTCCTTTTTCATTCCATACCTACACAAACTAAAAATAAAATAATTAAACTGATTATTAACTCAAATATTACTTGCATCACATGAAAATGCGGTAAATGATATGTAAAATGTAAGACATTTATGAGCTTATCAACCACCGGAGGAGTCATGGGCCCATGATAATAGTAGTTTGAAGCCATTTGGCTAAGCAACTCTTGGACCTCTTCCAGAGTTTTGAATGAAATGGGGTTGTTAGAGGATGCATCAACTACAGACTTTGTTTCCTGTGCCAACCCGTTGTAAAATGTTTGAATTTGCAACCATAATGGAATGGTATGGTGGGGTATCTTCTCTACAACTCTTTAAGAAGTTCCCAAACTTCACTTAGGCTCTCACCAACATCTTGTTTGAAAGAAGTGATTTCATTACGCAACATAGCGGTCCTTGATGGTGGGTAATATTTTGCCAAGAACTCTTGTATGCTAGTTGATTCCCAGTAGTGAAAGTGCCTTGAACTTGAGATAAAAAGGGTTACACGAGAAGTAAGAGACTTGTGGTGTAAAGAGTTTGGCGTGAGTTCTAAAAGTAGTTATATATTTTCAAGTATTATACAATTTCTTTTACCTTAAAATGCTAATTTCTCCTCTTTTTTGGTGCTGCAAATTAGAAAACTTCTTGTTGGTTTCCAGATTATGAACATGAAATTTGCACAATATTTAAGCATTGTGTCTCTGAACAGTTAAAGAATTTGATGGCGAAAGTTTGAAAGAAAAAGCAGAAGCCTTATTGGATTGGGAGTGTCTTTGGCTTGACTTAGAGAAGCAGTAGGATGATAAGGATTATAAGAAAATGTGGAAGACAAATCAAAAGAACCGTGCATTTGATTGTAATGGTCAATGAAATCTAATTCACTATGGTGGAAGCATAGCTCATTTGACCCATCGTGATAGATTGATAATTATATTTCTCATTTACATATTATTTTATAATCTTTTAATTGAACTGTATTTCAATTGTCTCATTTATTATTTGTTATAATGGTAGGCAAAAGATTTTGGTAAAGACCCCAGTGTAGCTCGTACTTTTCTACGCACGCATTCAAAGATGATTGAGGGCAATATACGATGGGTAAATGACCACGCACACAATTTTCATGTATGTATTATATATTCAAACTGAATAGATTCTTGAGTGATATAAGAGATATAATTACATGTACATGTTTTAATGTAAATTGATGGTGTAGATGATTGTTGATGTAATCTGGGAATATGACTCCCCTTGGACTGCTTTTACAGTGTTGATATCCAAATAATTAAAATCTCAAACTTTTACTTAAAAAAAGATATAATTACTCCTAGAATGGAATATAATCATTATGCGATTGATAGAACAAATTTACCGAAAAGTTGAATACGATGTTGTCTGCTTATAATAGTTCACATGCTGAGGGAGTGATATCATTACAATCGCCATCTAAAATGGATGAATGGATAACATAAAAGAAGCTGGTAGGGAAAAGAATGAACGAGTTATGGACTAGCAGGAGAATGCAATTTGGTTAGAGACAGCTCCATTTTCACATCAGGGGTCAACTGGGAGAGAAAATGGGAGGACCAATTGCAAGTGAACGAGACCCTCAAGAAAACAACTGAGCAACTTTAGAAAACAGTTCAAGATTTGCAGAAAAAATTTGTTCAAAATGAACAACTCCAGAGTAGACTAGATGCTATTGAGAAAGTGATGGCTTCATCACAATCCAATCCTCCATTCGCCTAGTTTGGCTTAACACTAGACTCTTGCTTGCCAGCATTTGGTCTATCACCCAGTTCTAATACTCCATATCATAGTACTTATCAAGAGGATGAGAGTGGTGCACCTAACGATGACGATGAAAGTATTAAGAGTGATGAGGAGAAGGATGAGTGAGAGTTCTTGATTTTAAATTCTAGTTGTGTTTTGTTCTCTTTTAGATACATGTTTGATGAATTATGATGTTTTTTCTCTATGTATTTGAATTGAAATGAACGAATGAAATTAATTACTGATATTGTTATATTGATTGGGATTTATTAATTTGAATTGACAATTTGGTTGTAGTTTTGATTGGTGTTTGTTGGTTTCAAATGAAATTTGGAATGGATTACTTTCTGTTAGCACTTAGAAATGGTATTTTTCGTCGCTAATTAAGCCCAGGATTATCCGTTGCAATTTAGTAATACGAAATTTCTATTGCTAAAATTTCTATTTCTAAATTCATTGCAACTTGTTAGATATATGATATAGTAACAAATTTTTTTTGTTGCCAAATTTGTTGGTAATCTCATTAGCAACGGATTTTTAAGAAAAATTCGTTACTATTTCGGTTGCTAAAAGGCTTTTTTTGGTAGTATAGTCCGAATTCGACCTAAATCCTAAACAAACTTTCCAAGAAACTTTGAATCTATAAATAGGACACTTAAGGGTCTATTTTAACATGTATCTTTGGAGTAGGGGTAGGGTAGATTAAGGTTAAATTCTCTCCTAGTTTAGTTCTATAACTCTAGAAGGGTTTTTGTAGGCTTGTCAAGGGAATTTTGTTCTTTATCTGAAGGGAGATTACAAGCGGCAATCTCTTCTCCAATTCTTCATGCCTTCTAGCGTTTGCCTCATTTTGTTTGCTTTAATATAGTAGGTTTTTGTTAGGAGTTGATGTAACCCAACTACATAACCTATGAGTAGTTTATTTGAATAAAGATTCAATCTTTTCATGTTGTTTGTCCGTACGAGTATGTGTTATTATTCATAATATTTTTTTTTAATATGACTTCATTTTCTATCATGTTTATAAATTGATACTTGAATATTAGTCAAGAATAATATATGCCTTAATTCGTTCCTGTTCATAACAAGAGATTGATAATAAATTAGTTGTGTGGTGCGTTTAGTAGCTCAAACAATAACTAATAGATAGGGGTTCCAAAGGTCGTAGTGTTTTAATTATGTTTGCCTAGATTAACTATGAGAAGACTAAGTATAAGAAAACGTATTCAAAAGTAGATCTAATTAGAATAGTTATTAGCTTGAGCAAGACTAATACAAGTTAGGGAACTTAACCATCTTATGTGAATTCTGATTGATTCTTATTTGATTTTAGTTTCATGGTTATATTTGTTAGGTGAAAACAATTCCGTAGCATCTGTAGTTCTTGTTTCTTGTCCTTATTTATGATTTTATGATTTTAATTTGTTTCTTTTAGTTATTTATGCTATCTCTTGTCTCACTATCTCAAATAATGTTATTGTTGAGGTGTAATTATTAGTAATGCATTCATTCTTCCTCGCGAGAACAATATTTTACTCTGTTATTTTATTACTTGTTCGACTAATGCATTTGCTAATGTGTCTAGCATGCATCGGTCTTTATTAATTGACTCATACACCTAACACATTTTGCGACAATGTTGGTTTGATATCCAACATATTCCCATACATATTATAGGTAACATTGGCTGCTAATCCAACATATTCCCCAAATCATACGTATTATAGGTAACGTTGGCTGCTAATCCAACATATTCTCCAAGCATATTGTATCATGTACAAAATTTTCAAAGGCAATCCATGAATTCCTAACAGAGAAATAAAAAAGGCATTACATTAAAAGACCAAATATCAGAAGTGTGGATGAGCAATCATATGAGCATAATGCATGGTATAAAAAATTGAAAAAATGACTTCTAACATCTGCCAAGGTGTCTTTAGAATTCTAAGCAATTTGACCTGAAATTGATCTGCAATAAAGTAAGGGCGTGCGTAATACTACGAATACTGTATTATTGGATTTTACATAAATACTTTCGTTACATTATGACACTTCCATTAATAACAGAAAAATTAAGCCAATGAACACTTGGATATAAAGCTAAAAAAATTATAAAAAAATGTAAGATCGAAAATCGAAAGGGGTGATTGATATTAAAAATGAAACACAGTTTGGCTAATGTAGACTAAAGAAATGTGGACAACAACCCATGATAGAATTAATAAATCAGGATCAGGATCAAATATTAGACCCCGTTTGATAGCAAAATATATCTGGCTGCTAGTGAAAGAAGCTCGTCTGGGAGCAAGGCCTTTTTAATCTCAAACATGCTAATCCATGCCTCTATCCCTTCACCGCATGTTGTGTCAAATAAAATTACCACGTTTTCATCTGGCATAGGTGGAGTGCAAACTGAAATAGGCTTGCCCCATCCATAGTCGACTTCATATATAGGAAATCTGCATCAACTAGTGAAAGAACAATAGCTCATTTCTTCCGTATAGAGTAGTTCAATTCCCTTATTTAAGTTACATAAATAAGGCAATCCACTTTGAACATTGTTAACATCATCATTCTTGATTTGCTTAATTGCAGTCCTACTCCTACGGTGCTATACTAGATCATGATATTCTTGATCTTCTTCTTTAGACAGTAATAAAGCAAATGCACCAGTTGAATGGTTCCCAAAGGCAAACCTTTCCAATGGCAAGCTCATCTAGGTCTCAAGTTCACAGATACAACATGCCTAGATGGATTGCAGTAAACATACTTTTAGTTTTAGAACTATCACCATTAGCCTTGGATATGCCAATAAAATGTTTCCAAAGAAAAGCAGAAATGGCTTCCACCCGAGTGGGATCCCTGATCATATGTGTACCCAAGGCAGCTGCGAAAGCTTCTTTTTTGAGTGCTGCCAACTTTTCCTTATCGAACACAAGCCTTTTTGTCACCAGCTTTGCATTTTTCAAGTTTTGTCTATGACAAGGAAAGAGGGAATCTTCATCTAAGGGAGGAAAAAGAAGGCATGCCAAATGAAAACTAGGATGTAAAATGTCCTCAGTTTTTCCTCGACTTTTTGCAGCCCATGTATTCATGAATGTCACCATGGAAATTGCACCAGCTATCTTATGTGAAATGCAAAACCCAACGGCTGTGCCACCACATTCAAAGGAATTGAATTGGATGGCTAATGGAATGTTACTGCCAATGGCATTAGGACCCAAAACTAGATACTGGATATAAGGCTCCAGCAAAGGCATATATTGGTCTAGCTCCTCTATTGGGATTGCTGCTTGTGTGAGGCGAGAATGAACTTTAGCTTCCACAAATATTGCTCCAGAATCATTGCAATCAATTAATAGGTTTCCGGTGATCCTTCCTGCTAAAGAGGGTAAAATATTACTGGTATTTCAGATAAAGACTGTTTTAGTAGCTGGGATCTATTGACATGATTAATACTTGAGCATATTGAGTAAAATTTTTGATAGAAGAAAGTAAGAGGGATTTAACTGGGTAAAGCAAGCTGATCAAGGAAGGACAATTTAAGGTCTTTACTGTCATGGGGTGCTGGAGATGATGGTTTAATCAAATCCTTTGATATTATTTCTATTTTAGCCACCATTGTTACAACTATTCTAAACTGATTGAGTAGGCCTAAAATTCCAGCCATTTAAATAGAAGGATTGGAGGCTGTTGAAAGTGATTGAAAATTGAAATTAATTAATACAAAACCATATATAATTGATTGCAATGACAAAACTCACTGATAAAATTAATTCCATATATTTGATTCATTTGCATGTGGCACAGACTTAACCAAGGGGCAACATGGACCACCCCACCTATGAATTTTCCCTGTATTACTTGTATTAGTTTTACGTTTCCTAAAATTAATAACTACAGTTACTATACTAACATAAGAATTGTTATTTATAACAAAATTGAAAAAAGTGGAATATGTTAAAAAGTTAATAAATCAAGCTAGTTTGCTTTAGTTGTTTGTTTGGGTTAATTTTACATTCCTTGCCTGAGGATTATCATAATCACAGGAACCTCCCCTATTTTAACTTTTAATCTAGAAAAACATCCCCAAAATAGTGACATCATCAAAATCTTTATGTGATTACCCTAATATACTCTTTTCTAAATTCGAACAAGAAAAGTAAAATCCATCATCACCATATCCTTCCCGTCTTCCCATCCTTGCCATAGACCCATACCAAGCATCTTCAAAATTCTCATGCCTTCTCCACTTCCATTTATGGATTTATGGAGCCTAGTATTCCCCAACCCGCCATATGAAAGTCTCTCAAGAAACCATCAGACAACAACAATCCTCTAGCAATAAAAGCCAAAAGTAATAATACCAAAATCCTTACAAAAAACCATTTCTCTTCTGCTCATACTCAACCTAGGCTAAAAAAAAGAAGGGGGAATAAGAGAATAAGAGAGATTTGTTGGGGATATTTGATTTTTAGTGTAGTTAATGTTAGGGAGAAAGAATCGTGATTCTTGTGGTGGCAAGATTAAGAGCACGATTGGGAAAAAGGGTGATGGCGTGATTTTTAGTGGACAACTGGGAATAAGAGGATCGGGGTAGTTGTCTAATGGGAAGGAAAGGTTTTTTCATTCTGGAGTTTTTCATCGGTGAATTTTAAGGGAATTATAGTAATTTCAAGTAATGGAGGGATGTAAGTATAATTTTTAATACTGAGGAGAGGTTTCTGTAATTATATTAAACCTTAGGGGAAGAATGTAAAATTAACCTTATTTGTTTCCAGTAATTTTTATATTGGTGGCCACGTGTCTTATTTTTATTTGTTCCTCAAGTTTGGTGGCATAATTATTATGTAGTCCATTGGTATGTGATCAAAGCCAATATAGGCTATTTGTTTCTAAATGGTTGAGAGAATTTAAATATTAGAGCCTTTATTTTTATGGGTTGTAGTGCCGCAACCATTAAATTCTAATAGAAAATTTTTGTCTTCTTTTCTTTTTCGTTTATTGTATCAACAATTTAGATCTATCCAAGTGGTACTAGAGTTTCAGTGATGCATAGCCATGACATCTACGAATATTACATTCTTAGTCCCAAAAATGAAAACAAAACAAGTATATTTTTTGAAGAAGCAGATGATAACCCACTTGAAAGCAAATGAGTTGGATAAATACCTATAGTGCCGCAACCATTAAATTTGTGACATTTGTGATTAGAGAGAATTTGTGATATTGTGTTGTAGAAGAAGTCTTGATATTTATGTTGTGATCAAAAAGCACATGGATGCTTTTAGAGACTAGAAAATCATTGAGGCAAGAATACCATTATAAATTATCCAATCATACTTGTGCAAATACAAGTGCTTTCTTATGGTAGTTGCAGATATTTATTACTCTTTTTGATGATTTTAGGCAAAAAGTCTGGGTTTATTTTATGAAGAAACAATCTAATGCATGAGACTTCAAAAATTATTTTTTTATTGAGAAGCAAAGTAGTTGTCAGATAAAATTTTTTAGAACTTATAGGGGTCAGGAACATATTGTTTATGATGATTCTTTTGAAGAAACTAGTATTCAGTACTAGGTGACAGTGAGGTACACTCCATACCTAAATGGAACTATTATGAATATGGTGATAGGCATGTTGAAATTGAAAAATATGCAAAAGGTCTTTTGGACAGAGGTAGTAACTTGTGTCATTTATCTTTGAACGTGTGTCCTATGAGGCGTTTTCCTAAAAAAGGCTTAAAGAAATTTGGTGTGGTAGAAAACTACTTTTTGGCCCTATTACAGTTTTAGGATCTCACATTGCACTGCTTATGCCTATATTCTTGATCAATTATGCAACAAGCTGGATGATAAAGGGGAACAATGTGTTTTTATTTGCTATAATGAGTAGTTTCAGATGTACAAATTATTCACTTCAGATTAAAGAAACATTATTGTCAATAGAGATGTAACTTTTGATGATAAATATGTTTGGGATTCTTCTTTGGAGAATCCTAAAGAATTTTGATATTAAATTATGAAATTATATTTTTCAACTATCAACAGTTACTCAAGGTTCATTGACTAAATTATCAGATCATCCATGACATCAGCACTAATTGCCTGCTCATTTGCCAGATTACTTTATTTATATTAACAATTCTCTTTCTAATGAGTATATTATAAATTTTACTACCATTGAAAGAATAATACTCAAAAACATACTTCTTTTCTAGGTAGTAAAAAGTCCATTTGAGTAAAATAGGTTAAAAAATGAAGTACATGGCCAGTGGAGAAGTATAGAGATTCAAGGAGATATTAATAGCAAATAAAGCTTTTTACAAGCAAAATCTAGGATTGATTATTTTCAAATACTTGCACTTGTTGCTAGGTTTGATAATTTTTGTTTCATCATTTCTCTTACTACTCCAAATAAAAAGAGAATTTATCAAATAGATATCAAATATTCTTTCTTAAATGAATTACTTGAGAAGGAAATGTATGCAAAACATCCCACAGGTTTCGTCAGAAAAGGCCAATATATATATATGTGCGTGTGTGTGTGTGTATGTATGTTTATATTAAATCTTCTACTTGTAGTGGTGCACTTGTTGTGTCCTTTGTATATAGATGGTTTGATTTTTATTGAAAATAAACTGGAAATGATTGATGAATTTGGGAGGTCTTGATTAATCAATTTGAGATGACAAATATAGTTATGTTTTATTTTCTTGTTATTGAGCATTATTAGTTAGACAATTGATAAGTTCATAATTGTACTATATTTTATGTGTCAATTACCCCGTTTTTATGTGTTGTACGGAAGATTTGAGTTTGATTATTGAGCTTAATTTGGTTATTCTCAGTTTTTGTAGGGTTATAGTGAAAAGAGTTGAAAAGGATGCAAAACGCTGAAAGGAAATGCTAAGAATGGAACATGCACGAATACGAAGTCATTCCAGACACTGTTGTGTATTTCAAGCATAACTTTTGATCCCAAGCTTCAATTGAGGTGATTTAAGAAGCATTGGAAAGCTAAGACATAGAGATGCAACTTTAATGTCTTGAGTTTTCCCAAATAATGCAAGCATTAAGGTGAAAATTGAAGCCAAAGGTGTAGCACAATTGGGGAAGTCAGCGCACATGTGCTGGAGCTGGCCCGCGCATGTGCGCTGAGTCCAAAAACTTCAATTCCAGAAGCAGCTCGCGCGAACATGCGTGCTAGGATCTCTGTGCATGTGCGCAGCATACAAAACACATCTGTAACTTACTGCCTCGCGCGTACATTCGTTCAAAGGAGCCTACGCATGTGCGCAGAGGCGCGAAGCAACAGAATTGCAGGTATTTTTGATTTTTTGATGGATTTCTTCGGCCAGTTGGACTCTTTTTCATCCGATTTCACATTCTTATCAGTAGGCATTATTTGTAACCCTAAATACTCATTATAAATACCCCAAGTTGGGTGAGAAAAAAAGGATCGACACTTTTATTTTCTTGTTGCCTAGGGTTTTAACAGAAAATTTTCCTCTTTATTCTTTCATGGCACTTTGTGCCTAAGCACTTTTCTTGGTAGAGGGAATTGAAGCCATGGTCAATTCTACAAAGTTGTGAGACTTCTTGTGCTTAAATTATTCACCTTTATCACAAGTATTGATTATTCTTCTGCGATTAAATTTATGGTTACTCTTTTTAGCTTATTATTGCTGCAGAATACTAAGTTATTAGAATTAATCTACCGCTAGATTGTTTTAGCCGCGTGTGCTTAATTCAATCTATTAAGCAACTGACTTTGATAATTACTGAAATTGTGTTATTCAATTTAGGAAAATTAATCATCTAATTAGCACCCACTAACCGCGTGTGTTTATGTTTAATTAGCCTAATTGTTCTTGTTGATTTTAATGCTTCTATTAATTAATCTTTGGCGTGTGTCTGGGTTAAATTAATAGTTCGGGTTAATTGGATCGCGTGTTGAAAATTAACCAACTTTAGAAAGAAATAAGAATGAACTTTGAATTGGTATCCGTTCGGGTTAATTCTTCAATTAGTGCTTGATATAAATTGAATTATCTTGTGTGTCAATGATCGACTAGTGAAATTGCCATGGTGGATATGACCAAAACCACAATCTGTCTTAATGGAATTATCTTCAATTATTTTATTGTTTTAGTTTAGTTAAAAAGCATTCCAAATCCCCCTTGTTCCATTAGCACGAAAATAACCCCCGTTCTCTATGGGACGAACTCGACTCACCACTACTAGACTAGAGTTGTTAATTTTGGCTGCTTACGACGGCATTGCAACTCGACAGCAGGATCATTTTGGGCACACCAAAATTTTGGTGCTGTTGCCGGGGAATGCACTGTTTGAATTATTTTTGTGCTATTTATTTTATTTTTTCTTTTTCTTTCTTTTTATTATTATTATACCACTAATTGTGTATGCCTGTGACCCGGTCTGCTGGACAAGTTGAATTCCAATTTGATCCAGAAATACAGAGAACTTTACGCAGATTGGGAAAAGAGATACGAGAACGACAATTAGGGGAAGAAAATTTGTTTAATTATATCTTTGCAGGTGAACAGAAATAGGAAGAGCCTAACATGGTGCAACGCACTTTGAGAGAATTAGCCGCGCCCACTTTGAACCAACAACCCTTATGCATTACTTATCCAGATTTAGATGCTAATGTTACATTTGAATTGAAATCTGGACTAATCCATTTATTATCTTCTTTTCATGGATTATCAGGTGAAGATCCGAATAAGCACCTTAAGGAGTTTCATGTGGTTTGCACCAGTATGAGACCCACCGGGGTGTCAGAGGAGCATATCAAGTTAAAAGCATTTCCGTTCTCACTCAAGAATGAGGTCTCCCGAAGGATTGGCAATTCGATTTGCCTTCGGGTAGTATAACAACTTGGGAGCAAATGAATAGGCTATTCTTGGCTAAGTACTTTCCAGCTTCTCAAACTGCAAATATTTGCAAGGAAATTTGTGGAATAAGGCAGTTCAATGAAGAATCTTTGTACGAGTATTGGGAACGCTTCAAGAAACTGTGTGCAAGCTGTCCGCACCATTAGATAAGTGACTCCTTACTAATACAATATTTTATGAAGGGTTGTTGCCTAATGAAAGGAACATGGTCGACGCCGTAAGTGGAGGGGAGTTAGACAATTTGACCACAGATGCTGCGCGTTAGCTTATGTCGAATATGGCCGCTCGCTCTCAGAAGTTTGGGACATGACGCGATCAACCTATCAAGCATGTAAATGAGGTAAATGTTTCTTCCTTAGAACAACAAGTGGCTAGTTTAACTTCTTTTGTTCAACAATTAGCTTCAGGTACCACACCGACTGCACAAGCGTGTGGCATTTGTTCAGCAAATGAGGGACACTTAACCGATATGTTTCCCACTTTACAAGATAAAGGCCAAGAGCAAGTAAATGCAGCCGGAGGATTCCCAGGGCATCCACGAAAAAGTTACGATCCCTACTCAAACACTTACAATCCTGGATGGAGGGATCATCCTAACTTAAGATATGGGAACCAAGCCCAAAATCAACCTCAACAAAATTGCCAGAACTTTCAACCTTATAGGCAACCCTTTGCTCAAAGACAACAATCAAATCTGAATAATCAATCGGGCAAGTCTTTAGAGGAAAAGCTGGATATTTTAACTAAAAATACTATTCAATTTCAGCAGGACACCAAAGCCAGTATCAACAGTTGCAGCAGCAAATGGGACAAATGGCTACTGCAATTAATAGGTTGGAAGCGCAAAGCTCCAGGAAGTTGCCATCTCAAACTATCATCAACCCTAAGGAGAATGTGAGCGCAATTACACTGAGGAGTGGTAAAGAGGTTGATGTACAGCGAAAAATAGTATCTTTAATATATGGAGGGTGAGAAGAAGAAGGCCACAGTCGAAAAAGAGGTTGAACCATGTGAGAAGAAAAGCAGCGGTAGTGAAGATAAAAGTGTTCCTGTATGGACCGAAGATAAGCCCGAACCCCCATTCCCCAAGGGATTGAAAGTGTTTTCAAAGGAGGATCCCTACAAAGATCTGTATGAGACTTTTCGTAAGTGCGAGATAAATATTCCCTTATTAGATGCTATTAAACAAATACCTCACTATGCTAAGTTTTTGAAGGAGTTGTGTTCCCATAAAAGGAGCAAAAAAAGAAGAAAGCAAGAAATGTAGAGGTGGGAAGAATGTATCGTCAATAATTCAAAAATCCCTACCCGAAAAGCGCAAGGACCCAGGTATGTTCTCTGTTCCTTGTAAGACAGGTAATACACACTTGGAAAAGGCCATGCTGGGTTTAGGTGCTTCTATTAATGTAATGCCATATTCTGTGTATGATGCATTGAAAATCGGACCGTTGAATAAAACTGGCTCTCATATAGTAATTCAGTTGGCTGATAGATCTTTAGCCTATCCTAAGGGAATCATAGAGGATATTTTAGTTCAAGTGGGAAGTCTAGTTTTTCCTACTGAATTTTATGTGTAAGAAATGGAACAAGGTGATTCCAATGCTCCTATTTTGTTAGGAAGACCATTTCTAGCTACTTCCCAAACTAAGATAGATGTTAAGACCAGGCAATCTTAGTATGAAAATTGGAGATAAAATTGTTAACTTTAGCATTTATGATGATGTTGATCCATCTAACCATACTAAACTCGTTTCTGTAATTGATGTGTGTAAGCCCCCAATATAGGAAATTTATGAACATACGAATAATCAGGAGGTGGACACTAACCATGAGGAACATCTCAAGGAAAAGAACATGGACTTGTTGCACCAAACAAGTAATAAAAGTCCTAACATTTTTCCACTTTCTAATGAGAAATTGATGTTATCTGTTATACAGGGAACCATTCAAGATTATAATTGCCTTTTTGGTCATCTTTAAGTACATATTTTTAAAGGATAAGGAGAGGGTGATAATCTCAAGTCAACTTAGCAAGTCGCAAGAAGAGCAACTTGTTCGGGTCCTACAAGAGCAAAGGATAATGAATCCATTATTTTTGAGAATAGTGAAGCGGAAGATTCTTGGACTCCTTCACATGGGAGTAACTTGATTGATTGGTAAACGAACATCAAGTCGAGCCAACGACAGTAAACAAAGGCGTTGTATGGGAGGCAACCCATGTCCATTTAAATTTTATTCTGTTATTTAATTTTTGCAACTTTATTTATATTTACTTATTTTCATTTTAAGGATTTAGATTTTTTGTTTTGTTGTTAATTGGGAAATCAATTGCATTAAGAGGCTTAAATGATAAAAGAGATCTTTGACGGGTTTATGTTTTATGAGGGTCTTAAAAAAAAAAAAAGTGATTTCTATTCTGCCTCTCGCGCACATGTGCATTCCAAGCTCTGCGCATGTGCGCGAAGACGATAAACCATCAGAATGACTCTACCTCGCGCCCACAAGCGAGCTGAAAGAAGCTGCGCACGTGCGTGCCAAGAGATAAAAGAGAGGAACCGTTCCTTATTCCCTCTTTCTTCACATTCCTTTTCTAATTCAACTTCCTCTCAAAAACCCAAAATCCCCCACTTTTAGATCTTTAAAAACCACCCCAATTCCATGAATTTTACCCAAATTTCTTTTTTTTTCAAGAACAATCAAATCAAGGTATTGTTGGCCCCTAAAGCAACCTAAGAGGGGGGGTGAATTAGGTTATCTCTAAAGACAAACCTTTTTAAGTGCTTAATAGAAATTCAAAACTTTATGCAACAAATGAATACTTAAGCACAAATGAATATAATAGATATTCAACAGTTTAAGCTTAAAGAACAAATAAGAATGAGATAAAGAATATCAAACCAAACTCCCAAGCTTCTCAAGCTTGGAGTACATGCACTAGTAGTGCTTCTTCAAAGAAGGTGAGGCAATAACCTTCTTGTACACAAAGTAGGCTCAAAATAGACCCTTGCACCAACTAAGTTCCTCTAGTTGAGCCAAAGGGTTTTACACTACAACCTCACTTTTGTACACTTGTTATCCCTCCACTCTTACACTTGAAGATCACTCACTAGTCTATTCTTGCTCACACTAATTCCCACTAGTTGAGCCAAGAAAGCTATACTACTCAAACCAATACAACCCACAATGTTTTAGCCTATTTCTCCTCAAATAGCTCTTACAAGTGTTTGTATTGAATGTAGTCTCTTTTTTTGCTTAATTCAGACCTTGGGGTATTTATAGCTGCCAAATATCTGCTTTCAACAACTTCCCAACGGCTATTTTCTGTCTACTGGAAAACTAGCCGTTGGACCTTTCGGACGGCCGATGCCAGCAAGAGTGCGTCCGAACAGACTAGCCGTTGGACCTTTCGGAGCGGCCGCTGCTGAAAGGTGCGTCCGACACTGCGTCCGTTCTCTGAGGGTGCTCGTTCGGACGTCCGAGGATTCGTCCGAACATGCGTCCGATAGAGAGCGAAGTCTACTGGAAATTTATCGAAATACGCTGTTCTTCGTCCGAGGAGTCAGCTGTCTCTTTATCACGCTGTTCTTCATCCGAGGCTTGCTTCAAATACTTTGTGTCGGTCGATTACCATCATCCGAAGATCTGTATAAGAGTTTTGGTCGGAAGATCAGTTGCGTCCGACCTCCCTGTTTTTCTGCACACTTGTCTTTAAACCATTAGCATGATTTGGTCATCATCAAAACATGATTAACATAACTGGGGTTCTTCAGGTATGAATTTCTCCTTCTTTCTACAAATTTTTTATGGGTTTCAAGTAATTTTCTAGAATATCTAGAGTATTTTGATGCTTTGATTTGATGAAATTTCATAGGGATTGATTTTAAAACACAAATTTGGTGTGATTTTTGTTGGGATTTTGATTGAGGATGAATTGCATGTTCATAATATACCCATAAATTTTCTCTTTCTTTATGCATGCCATGTGTTCGATAATATGCCCCAATGAATAAAAATCACTGTTCAAACACAAGGTAGTGATGCATGAATTTAATCCCTAGGCCACTGATTATGCCATATGAATTCTGTCTAATTGGTTTTCATGCATAGGAATGTTCATGCATTAAATATAAGTCTTAGTTTTAGGCAATATTTTGTTTGAATTTTCATGCGTAATCTAAGCTTATGATTTGGGGGAATGGCCTTTATGTAAGTGTGGGGTGTTGTTTGTTTGTTTGGGAGTTATGATGCTTGTTTATGTTCTACAGGAATGGGAAGAGCAGCCAAAAAAATAGCCACAGGCAAGGGTACCGGAGAATCTTCATCATCCGGGGCTACACAATCAAGGGTTGGTGGCGGTTTACGTTTCTTAACGGCGGCTGCCAAATAAAAGTATGATGACGATATTTCTAAGCGGGCTATAATAAAGGAAAGAGGCATCCAAGTTTCGTTGGCAAGAGTGCCGGAAATAAAGATAACTATTCACAATTGTGGATGGGAGCTTTTCACTTCAACTCCCATGATCGATGTTGTCCGTCCTGTGTTGCGTGAGTTCTATTCTATCTTTGATCATTATAGCTCCACCAGGGTATATGTACGGGGGAGGGAAGTAGATATCTCTGCCAACAAAATCAATAGAATTTTGAAGGTCAATCAGGTTCGCAATGATGAATGGCCAAATACCCGTAATGCCAATGTAGAGCTTCGACAAATCTCTAGTGTCCTGTGTGACGGGGATGTGAATTGGACCTTTACGGCTGATGGCAGGGCGGCTCGACATTTTCACGCGAATAAACTTAAGCCAGCATGGTTTGTGTGGTTTAAATTCATTTGTGGCTGCCTTCTACCGGTAAACCATCTTACCCATGTCACTATGGAACGGGCTAAATTGCTATATTGCATTGCTACTGGGAAAGCCATTGATGTGGGTCAGCTCATATATCAACAAATTTGCTACTCCGCTACCAGTCGACAACCGGGATTGTGGTTTCCTCATCTGATTACGACACTATGCTTGGAAAATGAGGTGCCGCCGATTGAGCCTTCCGAAGAAAAATTGAGGCCAGGCCAGATGATTCCAATGGAAGGTCTACGGGCTCTGGTTAAACGTACTAGAGCCCAAGCTTCTACATCACAAGTGGATGAAGCCGATGATTCGGATGATGAGCCAGTACCTGCTCCTCCACAGTCTTAGGAGGACCTTCTACATTAGATCTTGGCTGAACAATAGCGGATGAGCCACCGTTTTGATTCATTTAAGCACTATCAGTTTACGTGGCAACAGACAATGGAGGCTCGTCAGATGGCCAGAGAGCGGGGTGAGGACCCTTCAACATTCCCACCCTTTCCACCTTTTCTGCAGGATTTGGGGCCCTATGCTCCTTGAGTTCTTATGCCCTATCTGTTGGGCCGTTTTCGTTGCTAGTTATTGAATTGATTTCCTAGACAATTTTCTTAGTTATTTTATTCGGCATTTATTTTCGTTGGTTAGGTTCTGTTTTAGTTAATTAACTTACTTTTCGTAAGGTTTCTTTTCGTTATTTTGGTTCTGTATTCCCTTGAGGGAGTAAGTCTTCTTGATTATTGTAGGATTATTTTCCACAATGTTCTTGTTCTTCTTAATATCTCAAGGGAATTATTTATTTATTTTGTTCTGTTTTGTTTAGTGTTCTCCAGCTTTCATTAGCAACAAGGGGTTATTTATAGCGGATACTGCTCCAAATGCGACTTAAATCCAAAGAAGCTTTTCTTTTTCCCATTTTATGCTTTTATTTTTGCATTGAGGACAATGCTTATTTTTAAGTGTGGGGTGGAAGTTATTTGGATTTTTAAGTGTTTGGTGTATTTTACTCGATTTTGCTGCAATATATTTTAACTTTTTCTTTGATCTAAGATCTTGTCAAAATTTTTGAAAATTTTGTGAATTAATTGACCATTTTTTGACAATTTTCAAGAATTTTTTCTTAACATATTTTCTCCATTTTTCTACATGATAATCATTAATTGAACCATGCATGAATGAGTAGTTGGTGTTAATATTTTCTGTCTTCATGATTTTTGAAGACTTTTGAGCACTAAGCCATACTTTAATTTTTGATTTGGGATATTTAGAGAAATTTATGCTGACTCAATTATGTTGCATCCCAAAAAATTTCTTTATTACATTTTCGAAGCTAATTCTTAGATGACCTGATTTAGTTTAAATATTAGGGTAGTACTTTTTTGTTTGATAAGCCTTTCTAGCCAACCATTTTAACAATTTATTCTAATTACCTCATTGGAGCCTTATTTTTGTGAAAAGAAATGTCATTCACCTTCTTTCACATAAACTCATTTACTTGCCCTTATTGAGCTTAATATTTCTATTGTTTTATCCTAAATTTTCCCTTTAAGAGCTTATGGTACACATTATTTGTTAAGGGGATATAAGGGTGGAAGTTTGTGAGAAGTGAGTGATGTACATTTTTGTTGTGAAATGGGGTATTGGAAAAAAATTGTTGAGAAAAAAATGAATATGGGAGTTTTTGAAATATGCAGGTAGTGCCTATCACTGGTAGCACCTGCATGTTTTGATATTTACAGGTAGTGCCTATCACTGATACCTGTATTTGTAGGTAGTGCCCATCACTGATACCTGGGTGTTTATATATTGCGGGTAGTGCCTACCACTGGTACCCGTACTGTGAGCGGACATAAAAAAAATGATGACGTGATGTATATATGTCCGAGGGAGGTTGGCATGTTTGGTTGTTTCGGAATTTTTCCAAGGTGTTTGTTACTCAAGTGTGGGGTTGTAGATGTACGATATTTCTCATATAAAGAGAAATTTTATTTTAATGTGTGGCCACCATTATTATAAAGCTCTTGTTCTTATTTGCTATAGCCTCTCCCTTTATGGGCTAACGAATATCCTAACCTATAGTACGAACTGAAAGTCCTACCTAAATTTAAATTGAATCGGTTGTCTAGAATAATGGAGGGTTGTAAGAAGAGTGAACTACGGGGTGTTTAGAAAAATTTTGAGGGTCCTCATGATTTAATCTAGATATTTTCAAATCTAACTTTTTGAAGTTTACTGGCTATACACACATACACACGAATTTCATGTTTTGGTTTTTATTAGCATTTGAGCTCTTGGGTTCTTTGACTACTCTGATTGCTAGAATGATTATTAATTATTTATGTGGATATTTGAAGGAATATGTTGAGTAGAATTTGTTAAGCTTAAATGTTTTAATTTTATATTTGATTGAGGACGATCAAAGCCTAAGTGTGGGGTAATTTGATAAGTTCATAATTGTACTATATTTTATGTGTAAATTACCACATTTTTATGTGTTGTAAGCAAGATTTGAGTTATTATTGAGTTTAATTTGGTTATTCTCAATTTTTGTAGGGTCACAGTGAAAAAGAGTTGAAAAGGATGCAAAACGATGAAAGGAAATGCTAAGAACGGAACATGCACGAATACGAAGTCATTCCAGACACCGTTGTGTATTTCAAGCATAACTTTTGATCCCAACCTCCAATTGAGGTGATTTAAGAAGCATTGGAAAGCTAAGATATAGAGCTGAAACATTTTTATGTTTTGAGTTTCCCAAATAATGCAAGCATCAAGGTGAAAATTGAAGCCGAAGGTGGAGCACAATTGAGGAAGTCAGCGCACGTGCACTGGAGTTGACCTGCGCATGTGCGCTGAGTCCAGAAACTTCAATTCCAGAAGCAGCTCGCATGCACATGCGTACTAGGATCTCTGCGTATTTACGCAACATACAAAACACGCCTGGAACTTACAGCCTGTGCATGTGCGCGGAGGCTTGAAGCAGTAGAATTGCATATTTTTGAGTTTTTGATGGATTTCTTCGGCCAGTTGGACTCTTTTTCACCCGATTTCACATTCTTATCAGTAGGCATTATTTGTAACCCTAAATACTCATTATAAATATCCAAGTTGGGTGAGAAAAAAAGGATTGACACTTTTATTTTCTTGTTGCCTGGGGTTTTAACAGAAAATTTTCCTCTTTATTCTTTCATGGCACTTTATGCCTAAACTCTTTTCTTGGTAGAGGGAATTGAAGCCATGGTCAATTCTGCAATAGTTGTGAGACTTCTTGTGCTTAAATTATTCACCTTTATCTCAAGTATTGATTATTTTTGTGCGATTAAATTTATGATTATTCTTTTTAGCTTATTATTGCTGCAGAATACAAATTATTAGAATTAATCTACCGCTAGATTGTTTTAACCTTGTGTGCTTAATTCAATCTATGAAACAACTAACTTTGATAATTACTGGAATTGTGTTATTAAATTTAGGGAAATTAATCATCTAATTAGCATAACCGCGTGTATTTATATTTAATTAGCCTAATTATTCTTGTTGATTTTAATGCTTCTTTTAATTAATCTTTGGCGCGTGTCTAGGTTAAATTAATAGTTAGGGTTAATTGGATAGCGTGTTGAAAAGACACCAACTTTAGAAAACTTTAGCTCGAGTTTGGTTAATTTTCGGGTTAATTCTTCAATTAGTGCTTGATATAAATTGAATTATCTTGTGTGTCAATGATCGACTAGTGAAATTGCCATGGTGGATATGACCAAAACCAAGATCTGTCTTAATTGAATTATCTTCAATTATTTTATTATTTTAGTTTTAGTTAAAAAGCATTCCAAACCCCCCTTGTTCCATTAGCAGGAAAATAACCCCTGTTCTCTGTGGGACGAACTCGACTCACCACTACTACACTAGAGTTGTTAATTTTGAGTGCTTACGACGGCATTGCAACTGGAAAGCAGCATATCATTTTTTACACACCAACAATGGTGTTCTCATTTCAAAGAAAATATGTTGGATATATTCTCAAAATATTCAAGATGGATGGAACTAGTCCAATCTTGACATCGACTAAAGAAAAGTTGTGGTTGACTAAGAAAGGCAGTTGGAAAAGTTTATTAATCTTGCATACTTTAGAAGTTTCGTGGGTACTTTGCGATATTCTTACTTCAACGAGGCCAAATATCATTTTTAGTATTTGTTTGATTAGTAGTTTTAGGAAGAATCTATGTCATTCACACTTGCAAGAAACAAAGATGATCTTAAGCACAATATAAGATGTAAACAGGGATATGGTTTTTTTTATTCATGGACTTATCTAATTAAAATTTTTGACTCCATAAACAGTGATTGGTTGGATAATGCAGTAGAAAGGAAGAGTATTTTCCTAGAGTTTTAAGAAGCAAGAGATGATGGTTGTATATGCCAAAGACTGGGTATATTACAACAGCTAATGGTGCTAATTAAATATTTTTGTTGTGTATATACTTGGTGTTCTACAATACAAACAAGATGGTTCTACAGTGATTTATTGTGATAGTAAAACACCGATTGAATTGTCCAAACATCCAATTCTATATGGACATTGATGTTTTCCAAACCTTATTTTGATGATGACATGAACACTTAACTCTGTAAAACAAGCTTTTGCAGGAACAGATTTTTCGGACGCACGGAACAGTCCGAACTAGGTCAAAGCTCCTCGGACGCATTGCATCGTCCAAACAAACTAGCAGAAAAAATGGGATCCTACTGCCTTTCCTTCGGACGCTCGAGGACCGTCCGAAACCTCTGTCAGACGAAGGACCGGACGCATGCACGGACGTCCGAACGAAGCCTCTCAACAAAACTGAAAGAAGATCGGACGCTGCCTCGGACGCATTCAATCTCTCTCGGAAGTCCGAAGCCCCAACGGCTAATTTTTGTGCATTTATTACTTAGCCGTTAGGAAGTAGTTGAAACCACTATTTATTGCTCTTATAAATAGGTGCTTTAATAACCTGAAATGATCATCTAATACAGTGAATACAAGCCTTAGAAAAGAGTAATTTGAGTGCAAATTGACTATAGTGCTTTGTTGTATTAGTGTGAAGTTGTGAGTGCAAATTCAACTTTGAGTGGAGTGATAATCTTGTATGAAAGTGTGGTTGTAAGTAAGATCCTTGGCTCAACTAAAAAGAGTTTTAGTGTGAGCAAGAACTTCCCAACTTTGTAAAGATTATTGGCTCACCAAGTGTGTGAAGCATTCAAAAGATTTGATACTTCAAGCTTGCTAGCTGTGGAAGTATTGTTTGTTCAATTTTTCTCTCTTTACTTTATTGTTCTAGTAAATTTATTATATCTGCATTTAAATTAAAAAGCTCACTATTTTCTGAAAGCATAATTTTTAAGAAACCTAATTCACCCCCCCTCTTAGGTTGCTTTGGGACCAACAATTGGTATCAGAGCTTGGTCTCATTATATTGCTTAAACTGCTATTGAGTAAAGAAATATGGCAACCAACAATGCTCTATTTTTTGAAGGCCAATCTGTTACTAGGCCCCCCCATGTTTAATGGGGCAAATTTTATTAGTTGGAGAGATAGAATGAAAATATTTCTGCTATCTATTGACATTGATTTGTGGTATGTTGTCAATGAAGGTCCATTTGAAGCTTCTATCATTGATGATCACACAAATAGAAGAAGAGAAAAGACAAGGAATGAGCTCACTCCACAAGACAAGGCAAACTTGACATTAAATGCAAAAGCCATGAATGTGTTATATAATGCCTTGGATGCAAATGATATCAATTCGCGTGATCTCATTGTTTTCCTTCATCCATCTTTATGGTTGTTGACATTAAGGCTTGATTATACACATCTAGATGTTCGTGAGCAAGTTCCAGGCGTGTTTGTTGCCAAGTATGAATCCTTCAAGATGGAACCACATGAGAACATAGACAAAATGTACTGCAGGTTCAATGACATTATAAAGGATCTTGAAGCCTTGAGTAAAGAGTACTCGCTGGGTGAAAAAAATAGAAAAATCCAAAATGCTCTATCCAAAGAATGGGATGCCAAAACAATTGCTATAGAGGAAGCCAAGAATTTAAATTTAATGCCTATTGAATCACTAATCAATTCTCTTACATCTTATGAACTCAAGCTAAAGGCCAAGGTTGTGGATGATGAAGAAGCAAGGCCAAGAAGGAGCATTGGTCTAAAGACCTCTCAAGAGAAAGATGAAAACAGCTCCATCAATCTAGAAGATGAAGATCTTGATGAAGGAGATCTTGCACTCATCACCAAAGAAAGTTTTCTTAAACATTACATCAACAAACGAAGAAAGAGAAGAGGCGGAGCTACAAACACAAATAATTTCAAAGGGAAGTCAAGGCTTGAAATAAAGAAGCAAAATGATAAATGCTTTGAATGCGGTCAACTCGGACATTTTGCAAATGAGTGTCCTTCCAAGAAAAAGAAAGAAGGAAGAAAACCAAGATTCAACAACTTTCAAATCACATGGGATGATTGCAACTCCGAAGGAGAAGTTGAAGAAGAAATGGAGTCGGGACAAATGGCCTTCATGGCCATTGGAGATGATGAGGTAAATTCTAACTATGACTCTAATGATGAAAATGGTGAAGATGATCTTGAAGCTTTCATTTTAAAATTGCATGATAGCTTAAAGGAATCATATGCTAGAAATAAGGTGTTAGTTAAAAAATCAAATGCTTTATTGAATGCTAACTCTAAACTTGTGAATGAAAACAATAGGCTATCACAAGAAAATCGTGATTTGAAGAAAAGAATGCTTCATGTGAGATCAAAGGTCAAGGAAGAACAAGCCTCCTTGAAGAAAAGAATGGATGATTTGAATGCTCTCCTAATTAGAAAGAAAGAAAATATTGTTGATATGAAAAGAAATAGAAATATAGCTATCAACAAAAATTTTGTCATGTTTAGAAGGGATGACTTATGTATTTGTAAAACCAAAATCATTGTTGAATGGTAATAAAAGCATTATTTGTAGATATTGCCAACAACATGGACATGTTAAGAATATGTGTTATGTTAAGAAGAACGAAAAACTTGGAATGAAAGTTGCATGGATTGAAAGCAATTTCACTAACTCAAATGGACCCAAGAAAATATGGGTACCAAAAGTTATCAATTGATTTATTGTGTAGGTACTTAACATCACCAACAATGCTAAGTGGTTCATCTATAGTGGATGTTCAAGGCACATGACGGGTGATGCTTCTCTCTTCACAAATCTCACATCCAAAAATAGTGGAAAAGTCACTTTTGGAGATAACATCCACTAACAATAAAGCAAAATCAATCGGCATTGGTGATGTAGGTAAAAATGGTGAAACTTTGATTAAGAATGTGCTTCTTGTTGATAATTTGAACTATAATTTATTAAGTGTTAGTCAACTTTGTGATAAAAATTTATATGTATTTTTTACCAAGCATGAATGTCTTATCCTTGATAAAAATCATATTGTTTTATTCAAGGGCACTAGGCACAATGATGTGTATGTGATTCATCTTGATAAAATTAGCAATAGCAATGTAAAATGTCTTACCGCTTCCATAGATGATCCATGGCTTTGGCATAGAAGATTTTGTCATTTTAATATGGATTTGATTGAAAAACTTGCCAAGAAAGATTTGGTAAGAGGTTTGCCAAAACTGAAATTTTTGAAAAATAAAATTTGTGATGCATGCCAATTTGGTAAACAAGTCAAAGTTTCTTTTAAACCAAAGAATTTTGTGTCTACTCATAAACCTTTAGAATTGTTGCATTTAGACTTATTTGGACCATACTCAATATGCTAGTTTAGGTGGTTGCAAATATGCATTTGTTATCGTAGATGACTATTCTAGATTTACTTGGGTATTATTTCTTGTTCACAAAAATGAAGCATTTGAAAAATTTGTAAAATTGTTTTCCAAAATTCAAAACTTATTGGATACAAAAATTTTTCGTCTAAGGAGTGACAATGGTGTCGAATTTAAATTTGGGGGTTTTCCCGACTTTTGTGATCACAACGGTATCTTTCATGAGTTTTCGGTTGTTAGAGTCCCTCAACAAAATGGTGTTGTTGAAAGGAAAAATAGGACACTTCAAGAAACGGCTACAACTATGATTAGTGAATGTGACTTACCACAATACTTTTGGGCCGAAGCGGTTAACACGGCTTGTTATGTTATAAATCGAGTTTTATTAAAATCCTCTTTAAATAAAACTCCTTATGAACTCATATTTTGTAGAAAACCCGTTGTGAGCTATTTCAAAATTTTTGGTTGCAAATGCTTTATTTTAAGGAAAATCAAAGAAAACCTTGGAAAATTTGACAAAAAATCAGATGAAGGAATTTTTCTAGGATATTCTAGTGACAAGAAAGTATACCGAGTTTACAATAGAAGAACGCTTTTGATTGAAGAAGTTGTGCATGTTACATTTGATGAAACTAATGATGTTATCTCAAAGAATTTATGTGAAGATGAAGATGTAGGTATTTTAAAGGAGCTCGAAAAGCTCGTTATTCATGGAGATCATCAAGAGATTACATCAAGCGTTAATGTCAACAACCATCAAATTGATGATGAAAAGGATGAAGATGCCCAAAATGATCTTCCGAAAGCTTGGAGATTCGTCTCTAGTCATCCTCAAGATTTAATCATAGGTGATCTATCCGATGGGGTAACTACTCGTTCTCATAAACCTTTGAATAGTAATTGTGCATTACTCTCTCATATTGAACCTAAACATATAGATGTTGCTTTGAGTGATGAATCTTGGGTTAATGCTATGCAATATGAACTTACTTGTCAATTTGAGAAAAATAATGTATGGACCTTAGTTGAAAGACCTTCTTCTCATCCCGTTATTGGTACTAAATGGGTTTTTAGAAACAAATTAAATGACAAAGGTGAGATCATAAGAAACAAAGCTAGACTTGTTGCAAAAGGTTACGCTCAAGAAGAAGGTATTGACTTTGATGAAACCTTTGCACCCGTGGCTAGATTAGAATCCATCCGCATGTTTCTTGCATTTGCATGTTTCAATAATTTAAAATTATTTCAAATGGATGTCAAAAGTGCTTTTTTAAATGGTTTTATCGACCAAGAAGTTTTCGTCGAACAACCTCCGGGCTTTGAAAATAAGAATCTTCCAAATTATGTTTTCAAACTTTCCAAAGCTTTATATGGTTTGAAACAAGCTCCAAGAGCTTGGTATGAAAGATGAAGTGGCTTCTTGATAGAAAATGGTTTCAAAAGAGGTATAGTTGACACCACACTTTTTACAAAAACGGATTTAAAAGGATTGTCTTCTGTTTAACAATAATTGTTCAAATTTATGTTGATGATATTATTTTTGGAGCAACTAATGAAAGTTTGTGCAAGGATTTTTCACAATTAATGCAAGAAGAGTTTGAGATGAGTATGATGGGCAAGTTGCAATTCTTCCTCGGACTACAAGTTCATCAAACTAAGGAAGGAACATTTATTACACAAATCAAGTACACAAAGGAGCTGCTCAAACGATTTGGTATGGAAGATTGCAAACAAGTTGGTACGCCAATGTGTACTTCAACCAAACTTGATAAAGACGAAGAAGGTAATAGTGTTGATGAAAAACACTATAGAGGTATGATCGGAAGTCTACTCTACTTAACTGCCAGTAGACCAGATATCATGTTTGTTGTTTGTTTATGTGCCAGATTTCAATCTTGCCCTAAAGAATCACATTTGATGTCTCTTAAAAGAATTTCTAGATATCTAAAAGGAACAACGGATTTTGGTCTGTGGTATCCAAAGTCCTCTACATTTGATCTGATTAGCTATTATCTGATGCTGACTTTGCTGGGTGTAAAATTGATAGAAAAAGTACCAGTGGTATGTGTTATTTTCTGGGAAATTGTCTTGTGTCTTGGTTTAGTAAAAAACAAAATTCCATTTTTCTTTCTACGGCTGAACCCGAATACATTGCTGCCGGAAATTGTTGTGCTCAACTTCTTTGGATGAAACATACTCTGAAAGATTTTGGTGTAATTTTTGATTGTGTTCCTATATTGTGTGACAACACTAGTGCAATTGATCTCACAAAAAATCCTATTATGCACTCTAGAACCAAACACATTGATGTTAAGCACATTTCATTAGCGACCTCGTTTGTAAAAAGGAAATTCGTGTTGATTATGTTCCTACTTCAGATATTGGCTGATATTTTTACAAAAGAGACAGCTCTAGATCGCTTTGAATCGCTCAGAAAATGTCTGGGGATTTTACAAATAAATTTGGCATAGGTTCATATTTCAGACGCACTACTTCGTCTGAACAACTTTTCTTTCGGAACGCTTTGTCGGACGCACACCAAACGTTCGGCCGTCCGAAAGGTACCCCTGTTTGATTAAACACGTCCAAATTCCCCTTTTCAGACTTACTCTCTCCCCCGAAAACCCTCAGGCGATTTTTTTCTCTCCACTACCCCCTCCAAATTCCCACTCTCTCTTACAAAATTGATTGGAAAATCATCCTACCCAAAGCCCTTATCACTTAAATCACATCTAGATTTGTAATCCACCATCTCATTTCCTCAAAATCTCATCAATCCTCAAATTTTTTCAATTTTCTCTTCTTTTATTACAATGGTAAAATCTCGCAGAGGTTCCTCTACAGCAAATCGGGGTCGAAAAACAAAAGGGAAGGCTCCAGTACGAGGAGAATCATCAGCCAATCCTCAAGTCTCCACCACTCCGATTTTATCAAAATTTATCGATGCCAAGGCATCCGAACGGTATACTTTCTTCTAAGTAAATCTATAATCGTTCAACGTCCTGCTTCTCATAGTCTATTTGATGAATATAATCTACCCATTATCAAATCTTGTTTTGAAAAACAAAATTGACATTGTTCACTTGCATCTTGCATCTAGATGTGTATAAGAGACAGGGTGCTTTGATTCACGGCCAATCTTCGGAAAGGTCCTACTGTTCGCACTCTCATTTCTCGTGTTAACAACACTGATCTTGAGATTTCATCAAACATCATTAACACCATTTTTGAATGTGAAGTCTCAAACCCCACTGATTTTTCCTATTTCTTTTCGTTAGACAAATGGCCCGATGATACTCAGTTTGATATTGATGAAGTTAGAGCAATTTTTAACATTCATTTTAAACAGGCCTCGGAAGCCAAAACTACATTGACGATGCTCGCTCCTGAACTTAATATCCTGTACACCCTTGTCACAAATCTGTTATTGCCAACTGACGGGCATCGTACTGAGCCCGGAAAAATGCAACTTTACTTATTTTTTTGTGTTTTCAAAGGCATTCCTCTTGATTTTGGGTATCTATTTTGTTCCCTATGGGAACTCTTTCTCACTGAGACCCGAAGAAACATTCCTTTTGGAAAATTTCTCACCAAATTTTTTGATTTCCTCAACATTCCTTTCAGCGGAAACAAACAATATCCTCCCTATTTTAACAAATCCTACATTGAACGCAAAGGCCTCCATTTTTCAACGATCAATGGCTAACTAAGGCAGCCTTTGATATTGCACAATCACAATCCTATGCCTCCAGCTCTGATTTTGCTATCCCTCACTCTCCTACTCCTCAACCACCTCCACTTACATCTGAACCATCTACTTCTGAACCATCTCTTTGCCCATACTCTGTCTCTTATACACATCTGAGTGTATAAGAGACATGGGATTTTAAGATCTTCATCAGTCGTCAAGTTCGACAGTAACTCGTCAAATGATTCTCCAAGAGGCACTCAGTCTTGGCATGTCTGCTTCGACTCAAGTTCAATTTGCTAATCTTTAGTCCCAATATCCACTTGAGTCATCTTCCGACAGTGATGAACCTGAAGATGAACATACACGTGAAGACAATGCAGAAGCTGCTCAAGGAGCTACCGATGACGATGACGACGATGATGAAGATGTTGACGATACGTTTGACTTTATCATGCAACGTCGTACTGGGGAGGAGGATGACAGTGAACACATCTAGATGTGTATGGCAGTTAAGAAGCCACTAGACTTTCATACCAAGATCTTGGAGCTTGTTTCTCCATATAAAGCTGTCTCTTATACACATCTAGTTCTTTTGTACTTTGTTTTCAGCAGTTCTCTGCTTATTAGAACCTTTCAGTATTTCTTTTGGTTTTTCGCAATTCTGTGGCTTGGTTATGTATTTACTTGACTCTAGCACCATTAGAACTTTTCAGTTGGATGTATTCAAAATTGTTTCAATTCTATCAAACTACTTGCATGATCTAAGGGGGAGTCTTTTTGATTGATGTCAAAAGGGGGAGTAGTTATATTATTGTGCTTTGATATGATTGATATGCTGTGCTTTGATATGATTGATATGTTAATAATTGATATCCAATTATGATATATTGCAAATTGATTAGTCATATCCAATTGAGGTTTGTCATTATCAAAAAGGAGGAGATTGATGTTTTCCAAACCTTATTTTGATGATGACATGAACACTTAACTCTGTAAAACAAGCTTTTGGTGATTTTGTCTAACTGGTGCCAACAGAACCGTCCGAACTAGGTCAAAGCTCCTCGGACGCATTGCATCATCCGAACAAACTAGCAGAAAGAATGGGATCCTACTGCCTTTCCTTCGGACGCTCAGGACCGTCTGAAACCTCTGTCGGACGAAGGACCGGACGCATGCACGGACGTCCGAACGAAAGCCTCTCAACAAAGCGAAAGGTGCTCGGTCTTATCGGTCTGATTAATATGAATCTATTCTCGGATTTCCGAAACCCCAACGGCTAATTTTTGTGCATTTATTACTTAGCCGTTAGGAAGTAGTTGAAACCACTATTTATTGCTCTTATAAATAGGTGCTTTAATTACCTGAAATGATTATCTAATACAGTGAATACAAGCCTTAGAAAAGTGTAATTTGAGTGCAAATTGACTATAGTGCTTTGCTGTATTAGTGTGAAGTTGTGAGTGCAAATTCAACTTTGAGTGGAGTGATAATCTTGTATGAAAGTGTGGTTGTAAGTAAGATCCTTGGCTCAACTAAAAAGAGTTTTAGTGTGAGCAAGAACTTCCCAACTTTGTAAAGATTATTGGCTCACCAAGTGTGTGAAGCATTCAAAAGATTTGATACTTCAAGCAGCTAGCTTGGAAGTATTGTTTGTTCAATTTTAGGTCTTTACTTTATTGTTCTAGTAAATTTATTATATCTGCATTTAAATTAAAAAGCTCACTATTTTCTGAAAGCATAATATAATTTTAAGAAACCTAATTCACCCCCCCCTCTTAGGTTGCTTTGGGACCAACAGACATGACAAGAATATTAACATCAAATATCACTTTGTATGTGAGTTGATTTAAGTAAATAGATTGAAGTTTATTATTGTAGGATTGAAAAATAAGTGACAGATATTTTCACTAAGACTTATAAGATAGATATATTATTTGTTTTGAAAAAGATGTTGGACATGTTAACCTTAAAGAGTTCAAATTAAGTGAGACACTGTTATAATCTAACTATATATAAAACTTAAAGGCAACTTTTGTTAAATTTGATGATTTGCCTATTTTGCCCTCACCAACACTTAATAATTCTTTATCAAATTTGTCTAACTCGGGTAATATCAAATTTAATTATGGGCAAAGTAGAATATTATGGAGAGAAAAATAAATGAGTTTTTATTTTGAAATAATTGCCCATTATCACCACTACTACCCATTTTCATATCACGACTAACAAATCAATTACTACACATCTCCACGCACAATTATTAAATATCAATTTCTGTTCCAATATTATTCAAGGTATTATTTTTACATACCCATCAAATATTTCCCTTCTAGTATTAATAAACCAAGCAATTATTGTATTGGTTATTTGTTTTATGTTAATGGCCAAAAGTCTTACTTTGATTAGTTCATTAAGTCTTGATGAACATTTATTATTTTCAATAGTTCGTTAAGTTTGGCTGCATAGTTATTATCTATTTTAGTAAGCATGTGATTAAAGCTAGTGTAGGCTATTGTTTCGTTCAGTAGAAGGGATTTAAAAGTCTGGTCTATACTTTTGTGGGTCGTGGCACCGAAAACATTAAATTTCAATAGAAGATTATTGTCCTCATTTCTTCTTAGTTTGTTCTATTAATAATTTAGGACCATCATGATAGAAGTGGCAGTGCAAATTGATCGAAGAAGGAAAATTTAAGATCTTAATTGTTAGACTAATACGTATTTCATGGTGAAGATTCTCAGTCCAAGATTGGTTGGCAAAATCAAATTCTCCGTTTTGTACTTGGCAATTCATAATCCTCCAATATCCAAATCTTGAACTTGTGTTATCAATCATGCCAAGATTTCCTCCCTCCTCAAGTATGCGTTATGTACTCGTGATCATCGTCATTATTAGGATGAGGCATAATTCAAAATTTCTCAATGCTTAACTCGAAAACTACTAAAATGTCCATATCTATGTGGACTCCTCCAAACTAATCAAGCTATAGATTACATTGTTATGCCAAAGATCAAGGAGGTTGTACATCTCCACTCTCCAAGTGTGGTTTATCTTTGTGAAACAAAAAATAAAAAATATTATACGGAAAAATTTAGCAAAAAATTGGTTTCCAGAATGTATTTGTTGTAGATCCTATAGATAAGTGGACTTATAGCAGTGATGTGGAAGGATGATCAGATGCAGGAAACAATCCAGTGTACTCAAGTTTCTATTGAAATCAAATTAATGGATAAGGAAAAGGGAATTGTTTGGTGGTGTATATATATTTATGCTAGTACGGATAACTTAATAAGAAGAAAACAATGACTTTTTTTGTCTGCAGGAATGAATATGTGGGGAAAAGACTTTGTGCTGATGGATATTTTAGTGATGTAGTTTCAAATGGGAAACGATTGGGGGACGAAGAATCAGGGGTGAATGGAGCTTTAATGATTTCAAATATTTCATTGTGGGAAATGAATTGGTTCATTTGGGGTACCAAGGACTCTCTTGGACTTTGTGTAATGCTTGGGATAGGAAGAGGGAACTTAAAGAGAGACTGGACAAAGTTTTGAGTCGTATCAATTGGTTCATTGAGAATTGTTCTTCAACTTGATAGAGTGGTTTGTGTGTGATATTAATTTTAAAACAACACTCGAACTAAAAGTTATAAAAATCGAACTCAATCAATACTAAACCTTACCCACAAGCTCGCAAGCATACGAGGTAAGTTCGTAAATTGTAGCGAGTGAGTAAACTTCCACAAGGATTGGAGTAGCAATAATTACTAGATTTATAAACCTTGGCACCAGTTAGACAAAATCACCAATAGTTTGTCATGAACTACTAGCTTAAAATAATTAAATAAGCATCAAAATTAATTACTTAAACTAAGAAAGCAAATAAATAGCTATTCTAAGAAAACAAGCAGAATTTATCCTAAGAAAGCAAGTTAAATTACCATCGATTAGCAAGATTTTAAGAAAGGTTAATTGAAATGAAAAGACAATTAAAACAAATGCTAACTAGAAAAGTATCAATTGAACTAAAAGATTTGAAAGTATTCATTTTTTCTATATAAAGAAAGCTTAAGAAATGGGATTGAAATTGGATTTAAAACTATAAATTTTTGGAGTTTTTGATTTTTAAAAGAGAAGGAAAGAAAAACCCATTAATGTCTACGAGAATTAAAGAAAGATTTAAAGTTGATCTATAGAATTACTAAAAATAGCAAGAACACAAAGAACTTTTGAGAAAAACTAGATTTTTACCCTAAATCGGACTACAGGAAATTAAAATAGAAAGCAAGTAAAAATTATATCTAATGCAAACTAATTAAAAACTCACTAAGATTAACTAATAAAGCTTTAAACTTGCAAGAAATTAAAGAGTAGATCTAAGATGGAAATTAAAGAGAACTTTCTAATTAAAAGAAGACTTGAGAATTAAGCTACACTAAAACTCTAAATCACCACCTACACCTAGATAATGTGTACTTTACTATCTATCTACTTTCCCATGGAATAGTACAAGTTTAGTATTTAAAGGAAACTTGAGTTAAAATATTACAATTGGCAAAAATATTAAAACTCATATGTGTCTCCATATCTTGACATCGATTTAGTACTGGAAATTGATATCTTGATATAGAGCTCGAAATGAGCCTTCAAATTCTTTATCCATATCTCAATATTACTTTAGTACAGGAAATTGACATCTCGATATGAAACCTTCATCAGCAACCTTGAAATCTTATTTTTGCCCTTTATCCACCTAAACACGTTTAAAATCCATACCTTTAGACCAAAATCTATAAAATACCAATGTACCTAATAAGTAATAAATTATACTGAAATTTACACTAATATCATAATATTTACGCAAAATGCAAATACAAATACTAAATGCAAAGCAACTAACTAAATGCACACAAATTTGATCTAAAACCCAGAAAATACTATCAAAATACAAGAATAATTAAGTTAAATAACTCTAGTTTTCTAGAGTTATCACACCCCAAACTTAGCATTTTGCTAGTCTCGAGCAAAACAAGAAAGAAAAAGAACTTTACTAAACTCATAAACAAAGTAAGGCACTACCAAAAAGACAACACAAGAGGTTAATAATGGTTGTACTTTGAATAACTAGGGGATCTCTCAAAGGATCTCAAATAACACATGACAATTGAATTATTCAAGCCAGTCGTTCAAATTTTTGTTTTTTTCCATCGAAAAAGTGGTCAATTATAAAATCAAGATTTAAAATATCCAAGGATTATCCATGATCTTATCAAAGAGATTTTATAAAAACATTCACTCGGATCACACTTTTGTTCAATTTAAAAGTATTACAAAGTCTTTGAACCATCCCGACAAGGCTAAATGAAAAAAAAAGGTCATTAAAACTCTACCCAGTATGCACATGTCACACACAAATGGGAGTAATATTCTAGAAATGAGTAGGTAGAATGATGTCAATAATAGGTATTACAAACATTTTCTCCTCAACTTGTTTGTATACTAAAACATAATGGCTTTGTTGGCCCAAAGCAACCTAAGAGAGGGGGTGAATTAGGTTTCTCCAAAATAATTTTCCAATGATATGCAAATAAAATCTTTCACACTAATAAGTAATTTGATAGCAATATAATCAATTAACCACAAAATGAGTAGAATAAGTAAAGAGAGAGAGATTAAACAAACAACACTCCCAAGCTAGCAAGCTTGGGGTAGTAATGCACTATGATGCTTCTTCAAATTTGGTGAGACAATAATCCAAATTGTACACAAAGTAGAGGATAACCCTTGCTCACACTACTTCTCTTTAGTTGAGCCAAGGATTTTATACTCAACCTCACTTTCGTACAAGATTATCACTCCACTCAATGCTTTTGAATAGCACTCTTAAGTACACACTAATACAATATTACTAAGGAGGTAATTTGCACTCAAATTGCTTTTGTACTAGCTTGTATTCAATCTGTAAGTTCGATTTATTAATTATAGGTAGGTTGGCTTTTATAGATGCAATAAAACAACTCCCAACCACTTTCCAACGACTAAATAATAAATGTTGAGAAACTAGCCATTGTAGGTTTCGGACGTCTTAGATCTTTTTTAAGCGTCCGATCAACAATATCATTGAGTTGAAAACTTTATTCAGACGGCCGAGGTTGTGATCGTTTCTACCTCCGAATCTAGTAGGTTGATGAGTCATATCCTCAGATAGAGTAGTGCATCTGGAAGGTTTCATTCTATCCAAGTGTTGCTCTTCCTTCGAACGGTCAGGCGCATTCGATAGAGTGATGCCATTTTCCTATGATGATAATGAGAGTCCGTTGTCAATACCTTAGATCCTTTCTCTCTGCCTTATCTTTTCGATGGTGTATTGCGTCCGAGAAAATATTATTCAGACGAAGTCCTGCGTCCGAGCAACTTTGTCCCATTCGAATAGTATGATGCGTCCAAAAGCTTTGTTGTGCATAAAAATAGAATTCCTACACGAACTCATGTTCAAACCATTAGATTATATTTGTCATCATCAAAACCAAGATCGTAGATCAACAATCTCCTCCTTTTTGATGATGACAAATCACAAGGAAAAGCAAACTGATCATAACCAATCATAGCTCAAACAAACAACCATAAATCAACCACATTTCTCCCCCTTTTGGCATCATCAAAACAAAAAAAGTACAAAGCAAGCTCCCTTTGAGATGATGCTTCCCCGTACTCAAATGACGAGAAACAAAGGCAAACAAGAATCGATAAAATAGAGACAAAAGTAGCATCATTAGTAGAAGAAATACTCAAGAAATATTGTATACATTTAGGTTCAACAAATGTAAGTTCAATCACATTTAACCAAGGACAAACTAATCAAAAGTAATCTAAAAGACATAAACTAAATATCCAAAGTCGAGTTGGATTCCCTAAAAAAAACAATAGAATAGATACAATTTCATTTTTCCCGGCTTAGTACGATGCTCATCAGTAGGTAATTGCAAATTTGTAACCAACGTGTACAAAATATTGAGTTCAGGACTAAGCAAAGTGGTTTTGGCTTACGAAGCCTGTTTAAAATCAACCTGAAAATTTTGTTTTACCTCCTCAATACCAAATCAAGTATCAACAGCAAACCATTTGTCCAAAGAAAAGAAATATGAGATTTTATCGGAAGGAAGAACTTCACATTCAAAAATTGAATTAATGACATTGGAATTTAACTCAAGATTGATGTGATTTACACGAGACAAAACACACAAAAGTAAAGTTTTATACTCGTTTCTATGGAAAAATTATTATAAACATAGTAAAACACTTAAACAGGTTTAATAAATTCTACAAAAATCAAAAAATAACATGATTCTGTTGAACCCCAGTTATGATAATCATGTTTTGATGATGACCAAATCGCACTAATGGTTTGAAAAGTGTGCAGTAAAACAAAACAACCAGAAAACTCCACGGACGCAAATGACTGTCTGAAAGACAGAGTTTCAAAAGATGGTAATCGTCCGACACAAAGAATTTGAAGCAAGTCTCGGATGAAGAACAGCGTCCGATCATATTTCCAGAAGACTTTGCTTCGATCAGACGCATGTTCGGACGCATCCTCGGACGTCCGAACGAATACCCTAAGAGAACGGACACAGCATCGGACGCAGGGTTTAGCAGTGGCCTTCTGAACAGTCCAACGGTTAGTTCGTTCGGACGCACACTTGCTGCATCAGCCGTCCGAAAGGTCCAACGGCTAGTTTTCCAGTAAACAGAAAATAGCGGTTGGAAAGTTGTTGGAAGAAGATATTTGGCAACTATAAATACCCCTAAGCCTGAATTAATTAATTACAAACAGACTTCTACATTGATTACAAATAATACTTGAGCTATTTGGGAGAAATAGTGGGTACAAATGTTGTAAAAGTGTAGGTAGTTTTGTGAAAAGAGCTTAGAAGTGTAAGAGTTCTTCAAGTGTAATAGTGAAGAGATAACAATTGTAACAAAGGGAGGTTGTGAGTGTAAAACTCTTGGCTCAACTAAAGGAAATTAGTTTGAGCAAGAGTGATCCTCATTTGTGTACAAGAGGTTATTGTCTCACCTACTTTGAAGAGACTTTTAGTGGCTAAACTTCAAGTTGTGAACTTGGTAGTTGCCTTGTAAGAAGCTCTTTGCAGTTGTAAGCTCCAAGCTTGAGAAGCTTGGGAGTTTGGTTTGATTATCTTAATCTCAATATTCTTATTTGTTCTTTAAGCTTAAATAGTTGAATATCTATTGTATTCATTTGTGCTTAAATTTTTATTTGGTGCATAAAGTTTGAATTTCTATTAAGCACATAAAAAGGTTTGTTTTAGGTTTATGGTACAACCTAATTCACCCCCCCTCTTAGGTTGCTCTTTGGGAGCAACAGATTCGTCATAAAATTAATCTAAAATTAAACAAAACACACAAAAGTAAAGTTTGGGTTACCTCCCAAGAGCTCTTTTTTAGAGTCTTAGATTGACTATGGTTTGGATAATCAAACGAAATAACTAAGGATTGCTGGCCATCTTTTGCTTTTGGCTTTAATAGATAAAGCTTGACTGCTTTCTTGCCAGCCATGATGATTGCTTGTTTTCCATACTTTAAACAAATGTGGCCTTTTTTCCAAATATTTGACATAGCCAACGGACCAAACCAAACACCTTAATACTTTTCATACCAATGCATTTTCTTCTTGTGCATCTTTACTTTTTGTCATCATTCATTCCTTGATAATCGACACTAATCTCTTGATTCTTCTTTATATCATTACCAACGTCGAGTGGCTTTTCCCTCAATTCTTTTTTCAAGTCATTCTTCACTTTATCCCCTATCTTGAGTAACTATCTACGAGGTTGTCATCCTCTACTTTGAATGCATATTCATTTAACCTACCAACAAGAGAATCAAGTGAATGGTTAACACAATATTCTTTAAAGATTGGAACATTATCATGATATTAACAAACATCAAACTCAACAACTTCATTTTCAGCTTGAAGTGTCAACTTCTCTTGATTAACATCAAGCATGGCATGTGCGGTAGATAAGAAAGGTCTCTTCTTTCAAACAAGTCCGCCATTTGAAAAGTGATTTGTTTAGGTTTTGCACTTGTAATCCCTAATTTGTCATAGATGACCTTTGGCATAACATTGATACTTGCACCCAAGTCACATAGTGAAATATTCAATATATAATTCCCAATATTAACTGGAATCGAGAAGCTACCGGGATCTTTGAGTTTACGTGGCATTCATCTTTGCACAATCGCACTACACTTAGCACTAAGGCCCACCTTTTCCTCTTCATCCCATCTTCTCTTTTTAACCAAAATCTCTTTCATGAACCAGGCATAATCAGCAGGGAATTTTGGTGAGTAGATCAACCAAAGGGATATTGATGAGAATTTTTTTAAATACCTCAAGGTTCAATTGCTTCTCCTTGTCCTCTTTCCTTGGCTAAATCAATCTTTAAGGAAATGGTGTCTTCAATAAAGAATGTAGAGGAAAAGATTCATAAATTTGTTTGTTCTTATATGCTTTCTTCTTTTGAGATAGGCATCTTCTTCATTTCCCATTTCTTCATCATTTTTTACCTCACTTTGATTTTAAAACCACCTTGGATTTTTGAGTATCCACTTCTTTTTCAACTTCTTGCTCAACTCTTTTCACAAGCAATTCTCTACCACTTCTCAAAGTTATGGCATGAACTTACTCTCTTCCATTGTGGTATCTCTGATGTTGGTCCCTTGGAATTAGAATTTTATCACTTGCTAGAGCCCTCATTGTTCTTTCATTTGCGTGTCTAGCCACTTGATCCAATTGAGTCTCCAAATTTCTATTAGTGGCTCCTTGATTTCTAACAAATTGTAGTTTCTTGCTATCTTCTAAAGGCTTATTGCTACCTCTTAAAATGATCATAGTCTTTCTTAAATTCTAATTTTTCCTCCATAAAACTTCCAGTTCCCTCCTTAGATTTTCAATTTGAGAACTATCCCCTTCCCTTTGAACATGTTGATCATTGTACATTGCAAGGGATTGGTTACGGGTGGCAAGGAGGAGGTATTTGGTTGAGAATTTGGATATGAATAATTCACTTGAGGTTGGTGGAAGTTCCTTGGATGTGGAGGTTGATAAGGTCGAGATGTGGAAGATGAATCTTGATTTTGAAAATTTGATTGATGACGGATATTTTATTAGCTTTGATCATTCCATGAAAAATTGGGGTGGTTTCTTCAAGGGTTATAAGTATTACCATACATATTTGGAGAATTCCTTGAGAAAGATGGTTCGTTGGACATGTAGTTCATTTGCTCATTACAACTCATGGGTGCTTCGCATTGGATATTCATATGATTGCTGGCACAAAAAGTCTGTGTGTCACAAACCAATGACCCTTGAGGAGATGAAGACATGGCGTTTTCCATCTTCCCTCTACCAAGATTTTTCAAAACTCTAGTCAATTTTGTCATCTGTTCTTCATCATACCATGTTGAGCTAAAATTTCATCATTTTGATTCAAATGCATCACCCTTCCTTGGATTTGATTTTGTTGTGCATTGACTTGGCATTGTGTTGAACTACGGGGCCATGTTGGTAGTAGTTAGATGCCATCATATTGAGTGGACTTTGTGCTTCCTCGGGCATCATAAATGACAATGATCCCTCCACAGAAGTGTCTACAATGGACTTTGTCTCTTGGTATAGTTCATTGTAGAACTTTTCAATTTGAAGCCATAATAGAATGGCGTGGTGTGGACATCTTCTAAGAAGTTCTTTAAATTACTCCCAAGCTTCACTTTGACCCTTTCCCGCATCTTGCTTAAAAGATGTTATATCATTCCTTAGCTTTGCAATTCTAGATGGGGAAAGAATTTGCTAGAGAAATTCTTTCGCAAGCCGTTTCATGCTGTGAATGTCCCTTGCTCTTGTGATTGGAGCCATCATTTTGCTCCATCCCCAATGAAAAAAGGAAATACCTTCATGCGAACGCAATTGGGGTGAACTCCATTGAACTTAATTGTATGCAAGTCTACCTTGAAATTCAGTAATTGTGTGTAAAGGTTTTCATTGGCACCACCTCCACATATTGTGTGAGTTTGTTAACTTTGAATGAGTGCAGGCTTATCTCAAAGTTATTGGCTTGAATTGGTGTTTTTACTATACTTGAATTTGCTCCATCAAAATTTGGCAGAGGATAATCTCGGAGTAGCCTACCGTTTGCATGAAATTCATTACCCACTCTCTCTTTACCAACTCCATTGGCTCCTATCCCATTTCAAAGACTGCCCAATCCATTATTGCCTATTACTTTTTCATTGTCATCCATTCTTGGATTTTCATCAAGACCCCTTGCATTGTTATGTGGATTTGTCATTTTGTGCTTACTTGCTCCAATTCTTGTTGAAACTATTTCTCCTTTCTATTGCTTTCAATTTTCTTTATCTTTCCGTATAAAGGCACATGAATTCTTGTTCTTCTTCACGTACCGTGAACTACAAAAGCAAATCAAACCAAGTTACCTTCAAGTGCTAACTTCACCACAAACAAAGATTGATTCATAAACAAGTAAAACAACTATTGTAAACTAAAACTGACCAACTAAAAAAAATATCTAATCTAGCATGATTCATTATGATCTAATATTGCCATTAGCTAAATAATCCCCGGTAATGACACCAAAAACTTTATAGAGTAGTTTGTATGTGATATGAATCAAAAAAGAAACTCAAACTGCAAGTTATAAAAATATACTCAATCAACACTAAACCTCACCCGCACGCTCGCAAGTATATGAGGAAAGTTTGTGAATAGTGGAGAGTGACTCTCATTCCACAAGGATTGAGGATAGCAAATAGTAGATATCTGAAACTTTGCACTAGTATACTAAATCATTTCACCAATAGTTTGTCACTAGCTACTAGCTTAAAACAATTAAAGAAGCAGCAAAATTAATTACCTAAACTAAGAAAGCAAATAAATAGCTATTCCAAGAAAGGAAGTGGAATTTACCCAAAGAAAGCAAGTAAATCCAACATAGTAAAGCAATAAAAATTACCACTGATTAACTAGATTTTAAGAAAGCTTAATTGAAATGAAAAGACAATTTAAAATAATCTAACTAGAAAAGCATCAATTGAACTACAAGATTTGAAAGTCTTCATTTTCTCTATGTAAAGAAAGCTTAAGAAATGGGATTGAAATTGGATTTAAAACAAGAAATTTTAGAGTTCTTGATTTTTAAAAGTGGAGGAAAGAAAAACCCACTAATTTCTAAGAGAAATAAAGCAATATTTAAAGATTAATCTACATAATTACTAAAAATAACAAGAACACAAAGAACTTTTGAGAAAAGCTAGATTTTTACTCTAAATGGATTGCAAGAAATTAAAATTGAAATTTCAAAGCAAGTAAAAATCATATCAACTTAAAGCCAATTGAAAATCCACTAAGGTCATCTAATAAAGCTTTAAACTTGCAACAAATTAAAGAGTAGATCTATGATAGAAATTAAAGAGAACTTTCTAATTAAAAGAAGGCATGAGAGTTGGGCTACACTAAAACTCTCATTTACCACCCACACCTACTCTATGTGTACTCTACTATCTGCGTACTTTCCAATGGAATAGTACAAGTTTAGTATTTGAAAGTAACTTGAGTTAAAGATTACAATTGGCAAAAATATTAAAACTTAGACGCGCCTCCATATCTTGATATCAATTTATTACTGGAAATTGACATCTCGATATGGAGCTCGAAATAAGACTTCAAATTCTTTATCCATATCTCAATATCACATTAGTACAAGAAATCGACATCTCGATATGGGGCCTTCATCAGCAACTTTGAAATCTTCTTTTAGCCCTTTTATCGACTTGAATCTTTTACTTTAAACCCATACATTTAGATCTCTTGCTAAACCTGTAAAATACCACTAAACTTAATAAGTAACAAATTATACCAAAATTAACACTAATATCATAATATTTACGACAAATGAAAATGCGAATTGTAAATGCAAAGAAACTAACTAAAAACACACAAATCCAATCTAAAACTTGGAAAATACTAACAAAATACTAGGATAATTAAGTAAAGTAACCCTAGCTTCCTAGAGTTATCAGACCCCAAACTTAGTATTGGCCCAAGAGCAACCTAACACGGGGGGTGAATTAGGTTGTTTCAAAAACAAACCTTTTAATGTGCTTAATGAGAAATGCAAACTTTGTGCAACAAATAAACACTTAAGCGCAAATGAATACAAAAGATATTCAATAATTGAAGCTCAAAGAACAAATATAAGATGATTGAGATAGAGAGTATCAAACCAAACTCTCAAGCTTCTCAAGTTTGGAGTACATCCACTAGTAGTGCCTCTTCAAAGAAGGTGAGGCAATAACCCTCTTATACACAAATTTGAAGAAGAGGTAGGCTCACCCTTGCACCAACTAAGTCCCTCTAGTTGAGCCAAAGGGTTTTACAATGTAACCTCACTTTTGTACACTCGTTATCCCTCCACTCTTACACTTGAAGATCACTCACTAGTCTACTCTTGCTCACACTAATTCCCTCTATTTGAGCCAAATAACTACACAACCCAAACCAATACAACACACAATATTTTAGCCTATTTCTTCCCAAATAGCTCTTACAAGTGTTTGTATTGAATGCAGTAGTTCTACTCTCTATTTTTTACAATTACAGACAAGGGTGTATTTATAGAAGCCCAGAAATTGCTTCCAATAGTTCTCTAACGGCTATTTTCTGTTTCTTGAGAAACTAGCTGTTTGGTCTTTCAGACGGCCGATGCTGTGATGTGCATCTGAACTAACTAGCTGTTGGACCTTTCGGACGCCCTATGTAAAGCCTCTGCTTTCGATGATGCGTCCGATAACAATATGAACAGTGCTTCAGACAGTTGTATGCGTCCTGAAAGCTTTGACAGAAACTTCTTCATTTTGAGCTCTTCTCTTCGGATGGTCATGTGCATCCTACAACTTTTGGTTGTGTTTCGGACGTTTTCCTACGTCCGAGGCTACTTCAGATTCTTCTCTGTCAGATGCTCCTTGCGTCCGAACACCTTTCTTTCGGATGCTTCCTTGCGTCCGAATTATCCTGCTTTTCTGCACACTTGATTGCAAATCATTAGTATGATTTGGTCATCATCAAAACATGAGTATCACAACTGGGGTTCAACACTTAGCATTTTACTAGTCCCGAGCAAAATAAGAAAGAAAAAGAACATAACTAAACACATAAACAAAGTAAGACACCACCAGAATGACAACATAAGAGGTGAATACTTGATATACCTTGAATAACTAGGTGATCTCTCAAAGCGCCTCCAATAACACATGACAATTTAATCATTCAAACTAGTCAAGCCAAGTTTGTTTTTATTTTCCCATGAAAAAAATGATCAGTTATAAACTCAATATTTCAAAGTTATCCAAGTATTATCTGTGATCAAAGGGATTTATTAAAAACCAATTCATCCAAAACACACTTCTGTTCAATTCAAAAGGATTACAAAATCTTTCAACCATCCCGACAAGGCTAAATTGAAATAGAAAGATAATTAGGATTCTACCTAATATGCACTTGCTCATAAATGGGAATAATATTCTAGAAAGGAGTGAGTAGAATGATATCAATGATAGGTATTACAAATATTTTCTCCTCAACTTGTTGGAATACTAAAACGTAAAGGCTCGTTTTGAAGACTTTGCTTCTACGTACCTCATTTTAAAAAGCAAACCGAAGGACCATTTCGAAGAAACAACATTGGTGATGTCAGAATTCCGTACTAGCCTTAATTTCTATTCTAATGGCATATTTCGAAGAAACGACATTGGTAATGTTGGAATCCCGTACTCCCCTTACTCCTAATAATTTTTTTATTTTTCTTTCAACACTCAAAGTCGAATGCTAGCTCTTTTTTGACAGCACTAAAACTCCTAAGGAGGAGTAAAAAATACCTAGGATCATATCCAAACCAATTACTCTCAATGACAGAATAAAATTCCACTATGCAACTTATAAATCGCCTAAATTACTTCTATTTTAATTAGATTAATTTGTTGAAAAGATGAGTAAACTAACAATGCAATACGAGTGAATTGAATGAGAATATGTTTCAAATGAAAAAGAAAATTGAAAATATGATTCACTCACTCTTTGAAAGTGGTAATACAAGGCTTTTGAAAAGTTTTATTTGCAAAAAAAATAAGCAACACAGGCCAAAAATCTTGAGATGTCAAATTTTAATAAACCAACTATAAGGTATTGCAAGTCAATTGCCATTATTGAGTACTATAATCTCTCAATTTTCCATCCAACATTTCACCACACACACACACATATATATATACAAGCACATAAAAACACCATTCTAACACAAGTAAATGACACCCCCAAACTTGTCATACTCTTCCAATGATGAGTACAACTCATCCTTCCATGAGACTTACCCAAAATCAGAGAAACAAAGACTACCATGTAAATAAAACATAAACAGCAGTATTAAAGAGTAAAATCCCACCAAATTGACCCAAGGACTTACTCAAAACTAAACAACCAACATGAACAAATAGAAACTAAGGCATGAATATCTAAAACCAAGTAATAACCATGGTAAGCTCAATAATTTTAATCAATTAATCAAGCACAAATGTGGAATCTACTTGGCCTCAACTATCTGTTCTCAGCTAATTTATTATAACAAAAAGTAACTAAAGAGTGATATCCAAAAGCGATTAAAGAAAGCATACTACAAGAGTACTAGAAATGCTAAGGAAATAAGAAATGAAAATATTTTTTCCAACTTCAAAAACACATAAAGTAAAGAGGCATTGAGAGAAATAGGATTGAGGAGCTTCTTGTCCAAGAGCACAAATCATGAATGTTCATCCATAGAATGGAGATTTTCAATGATCGTTGTGTTTTTATCATCCGTTCCATCATGTTATGGTCTTCTTCAAAGTCTTCATCACGGATATCAATCCCACAATAATATGACTCAATGTAATTGAACAAATCACAAATCTAACCCAATTATCACCAATCATAATAAGTCTATTCCAAAAAAAATCAAGGGATTTCTCAATAATAATGCTCAAAATTAATATTCCAATACCTCAAGAGTGATTTTAGAACAAGAACACTTACGGGCTTAGGTGGCCATCTTCTTTCCACAATCACACTACACTTAGCACTAATGCATACCTTTTCTTCATCATCCCATCTTTTCTTTTTAACCAAAATCTCTTTAATGAACAAGGCATAATGAGGCATTTTGGTGAGTGCATCAACCAAAGGGATATTGATGTGGAGATTTATAAAAACCTCAAGGAATTGGTCGAATTGCTTCTCCTTGTCCTCCTTCTTTGGGTCAATCAATCCTTGAGGAAATGTGTCTTCACCACAGAGTGTAGAGGCAAAGATTCATCAGTTTGTTTGTTCTTATATTCAGATCATTCTTCTTTTGAGATTGGGATCCTTTTCACTCCCCATTGCATGATCACTTTTGACCTCATTTTGATTTTTAACCACCTTGGATTTTCGAATATCCACTTTTTTTTTCAATTTCTTGCTTACCACTTTTCACAAGAGATTCTCTACCACTTCTCAAAGTTATGGAATTAACTTATTCTCTTTCATTATGGTCTCTTTGATGTTAGTCCCTGGATTTGGAATTGTATCACTTGGTAGAGTCCAAATTGATCTTTTATTTGTGTGACTAGCCATTTAATCTTATTGACTCTCTAAATTTCTATTAGTGGATCCTTGATTACTAACAAAAGCTTCTTGCTCACTTTTAAAGGCTTCTTGCTCCCTCTTAAAATGATCAGTCCTACTTCAAATTCTAATTTTCCCTCTTTAAAACTTCCATTTCCCTCCTTAGAATTTTATTTTCAGAACCATCCCCTCCCCTTTGAATATATTGGTCATTGTACATTGGGAGGATTGGTTACAGGTGGCAACTCCGAACACAGGAGGTATTTGGTTGAGAATTTGGATATGAAAAGTTCACTTGACTTTGGTGGAAGTTCTTTTGATGTGGAGATTGATAAGGTCAGGATATGGAAGATGAAGCTTGATTTTGAAGGTTTGATTGATGATGGCTATTTTGTGAGCTTTGACCACCCTATGAAAAATTGGGGTGGTCCTCCAAGAAGGGTTCTAAGTGTTACCATACATATTAGCAGGATTTCTTGAGGAAGATGGTTGGTTGGACACGTAGTTCATTTGCTCATTACTACTCATGAGTGCTTCAAATTGGCCATTGATATGACTGCCAACAAAAAAAAAAAGCACATACCAATGACTCTTGTGGAGATGAAGATATGGCATTTTCTATGTTCCCTCTATCAAGATTTTCCAAAACTCTAGTCAAGTTTTTCATCATGTTCATCGTCATACCATTTTGAGCCACAATTGCATCATTTTGATTCAAATGCATCAACCTTCCTTGCACTTGTGGTTGTTGTGCATTTCTCGACTTGGGCATTGTGTTCAACTATGGGGTCATGTTGGTTGTAGTTCGACGCCGTCTTATTGAGTAGTCTTTGTTCTTCCTCCAACCTCATAAATGACAATGATCCCCCCACCGAAATGTCTATAATGAACTTTGTCTCTTGGTAAAGTCCATTATTGAACGTTTGAATTGGAAGCCATAAAGGAATGGCATGGTGTGGACATCTTCTAAGAAGTTAAGTAAATCGCTCCCAAGCTTCACTTAGACCACATCCCCGCATCTTGCTTAAAAGATGTTATCTCATTCCTTAGCTTTGCAGTTCTAGATGGAGGAAAGTACATTGCTAGAAATTCTTGTGCAAGCCCGTTCCACGTTGTGAATGTCTATTGCTCGTGTGATTGCAGCCACGATTTCATACTATCCCGTAATGAAAAAGGAAATGCTCCATGAGAACGCAATCGGGGTGAACCTAATTGAACATATAAGTATCCAAGACGTCCTCAACATTCAATTAGTGCATAAGGAGTCCTTCATTGGGACCATGCCCAAACATTGCGTGAGTTTGTAACAATTCAATGAGAGTGGGCTTAATCTCGAAGTTATTGGCTTGAACAGGCATTCTTACTATACTTTAATTTGATCCTTCAAAATTTGGCATAGCATAATCTTGGAGTGGCCTACTATTTGCATGAAATCCATTAGCCACTCTCTCATCACCATCTCCATTGGCTCCTATCCCATTTCCATGACTTCCCAGCCCGTTGTTGCCTATTACTTCATCATTATCATCCTTCCTTGGAATTTTATCAGGAACTCTTGCATTGTTATGTGGATTTGTCATTTTGTGCTTATCCAATTCTTGGTGAAACTGTTTCTCCTTTCTTAGAATTTTCGATTCTCTTTCTCTTTCCTTATGAAGGCTAATGAATTCCTTTTCTTCACGTTCCATGCACAAAAGCAAATCAAACCATGTCACCTTCAAGTACGAACTTCCCCACAAACAAAGATGATTCATAAACAAGAAAAACAAGCACAACTATTGTAAACTAAAACTAACAAACTAAAAAAGTGTCTAATCTAACACGATTCACGAGGATCTAATATTGCCATTACCCAAACAATTCCCGACAACGGCGCCAAAAACTTATAGATTGGTTTTTGCGTGATGTGAATTTAAAAACGAAACTCAAACTACAAGTTATTATTCTATGGTTTTATTTGGAGATTTTCATGCAGTTCAAATATTGAAATTAATTACTTCCTTCGATTCCAAAACAAAGGTTTATTTATTGAAGTTTTTTTATTGTATCTAGCTGATTGATCACCTTCAAGTATGCAAAACCCTATTTGGAACTTGGGCTAAGATAGGTTAGGTTTTGGCCTTGTTTCAATAACCTTGGTTTAGTAAATTCAACTAATAAATGAACTAAGTTCGTAACTAGAATAGTCTTATACCTATTCACCCTTGGTAATCAAAGTATGGTTGGTTCTTAATGCATTAATCATAGCTAGAATTCACATTATCTATAGTGGATCCAATTTGAATTAACAGAATTGCATTCTTTTTGCAAGAAGTTGTGTAATTACTATAAACTCCTAGATTAGTAAACCCTAATCAGAATTAAAGGAGAAGTGAACAAAATATTTAATTGGATTGTTTTAATTGACAAATAAACCATAGAGATTACTATCTTGAATTCAATCCTAATTTCTTAGTTTGGTTAATTTATTTGTCTTTCTATTGACGAAATTCACCATTATTCTTGAATCAATTGGATAGAGTTAAAAGCATGTCAATTTAGTAGTTGACTAGTTCGAGTAAAGTCCCTGTGGGAATGATCTATACTTTATTACTCTACTACTTGAATGATACATGTACTTGTATGTGGAATACTTTCTCCCTGATTTAGTGAGATCTTTCCCTCTTCCCCAACAGATCACCTCTTCTTCCCTTCCCTCTTTAACCACCCCATTCTCATAACAACCTCCCAATCTAACCACCCCAACCCCAAATTTCCTTCTTCTCATCCACCTGCACTGTACATTAGCTCTACTGCCTTTCCTATACACCCCTCAACACTAGTAAACTCCATCCCTTGTATCATAACTGGGATCATCGACACCTATTCTCCAACATCCTCCTCAACACCTCTGCCATGTCCGAAACCACTAATGACATCAACGCTGATATGTCATCCATTATTGCAGACACCTTAGTTGATGGTCCGTCAGCTTCGATCCCGTAGTTGAAGTCGTGAAATTCTTAGATTATGACTTGAAAATTGGGCATTTTGATATATGGGCTTCTATTAAATTAAATTATATGATGCGAACCTCAAGGATAAAGGCATGAGACCCAACGCCAATATTCTATTTGCGAAACCCGGATTTCCCTGGGACACGGAAACATAAGATAATTTTGATTTGACGGATATGGACCCTGTGGTTAGCATACCAAGAACCTAATGTTGAACCCCAGTTTTGTTAATCATGTTTTGATGATGACCAAATCACACTAATAGTTTGAAAACAAGTGTGCAGAAAAATAGGTAGGTTCGGACACAAATGTTCGTCCGAACAAAATAACCAGAAGACTCCACGGACATAAATGACTGTCCGAAAGATAGAGCTTCGGACGATGGTAATCATCCGACACAAAGAATATTGAAGCAGTCTCGGACGAAGAACAGCATCTGATCATTATTCTTGAAGACTTTTCTTGGACCTGACGCAGGTTCGGACGCATCCTCGGACGTTCGAACGAATACCCTCAAAGAACGGACGCAGCGCCAGATGCAAGGTTTAGCAGCGGCCGTACGAATGGTCCAACGGCTAGTTCATTTGGATGCACACTTGCTTCATCTGCCGTGCGAAAGGTCCAAAGGCTAGTTTCCCAGTAAACAGAAAATAGCCGTTAGAAAGTTGTTCGAAGCAGATTTTGGACAACTATAAATACTCCTAAGCCTGAAATAAATAATAGAGACTTCTACATTGATTACAAGTAATACTTGAGCCATTTGGGAGAAATAGTGGGTACAAGTGTTGTAATAGTGTAGGTGGTAGTTTTGTGAAAAGAGCTTAGTAGTGTAAGAGTTTCTTCAAGTGTAAGAGTGGAAAGATAACAATTGAAACAAAGGGAGGTTGTGAGTGTAAAACTCTTGACTCAACTAAAGGAAATTAGTGTGAGCAAGAGTGATCCTCATTGTGTACAAAAGATTATTGTTTCACCTACTTTGAAGAGACTTTTAGTGGCTAAACTTCAAGTTTAGAACTTGGTAGTTGCCTTGTAAGAAGCTCTTTGTGGTTGTAAGCTCCAAGCTTGAGAAGCTTGGGAGTTTGGTTTGGTACTCTTAATCTCAATCTTCTTATTTGTGTCTTTAAGTTTAAATTATTGAATATCTATTGTATTCATTTGTGCTTAAGTTTGTATTTGGTGCATAAAGTTTGCATTTCCTATTAAGCACATCAAAAGGTTTGCTTTTAGAAATAACCTAATTCACCACCCCTCTTAGGTTGCCCTTTGGGACCAACAATTGGTATCAGAGCATTGGTCTCTTTATATCTCTTTTGCTTAAATTGCATTAGAGTAAAAAGATAATGGCAACCACTAATGCCTTATTTTTAGAGGGGCATTCTATTTCTAGAGCTCCTATATTTAATGGAATTAATTTTGTTTATGGAGGGATAGAATGAAAATTTTTGTTCAATCTATTAATATTGAATTGTGGTATATTATTTATGAAGGTCCTTTTGAGGCTAATATTCTATATGAGAACACTCATAGATTAAGGCCTAAGACTATATATGAGTTAAATGCACAAGATAAAATAAATTTGTCTTTAAATGCTAAAGCCATTAATATTTTGTATAATGCTTTGGATGCAGATGAGTTTTCTAAAGTGAAAGGTTGCATGTCGGCCAAGGAGATATGAGACAAATTGAAAGAAATCCATGAAGAAAGTGAAGATATAAGAGAGCAAAAGAAGTCACTTCTTGTGGCTAAATATGAATCCTTCAAAATGGAACCTCATGAGAACATTGACAAGATGTATTGTAAGCTCAATGATATGGTAAAGGATTTGGAAGGTTTGGGTAAAGAATATTCCTTGGGCTAAAAGAATAGAAAAATTTTGAATGCTTTACCTAAGGAATGGGAACCTAAATCCATTGCCATAGAAGAGTCTAAAATTTTAAATTCTATGCCTATTGATTCATTGATCAATTCTCTAACCTCCTTTGAATTGAAGTTAAAATACAAGGTACAAGATGAGGAGGCAAGGGAAGAAGAAGCATAGCATTTAAAGCTTCATCAAAAAGGAAAAAAGACTCAAGGAAGCCACACTTCAACAACTTCCAAATCACTTGGGATGATTGCAATTCGGATGGAGAGGTTGAAGAAGCATATGAGGAGGCTCAAATGGCTTTTATGGCACTTGGCAATAATGAGGTATCCTCTAGTTCTGATTCTTGTGATGATTCATGTGATAATGATAATGATGATGTTGAATCATTTATTTTTAAAATGCATGAATGTTTGAAAGAATCAAATGCTAAGAACAAAGAGTTAATAAATTAAAGTTAATACTTTATTGAGTGCCAATTCAAAACTTGTGCATGAAAACAATTCTTTGACAAAAGAAAATGATGTTTTGAAAGAAAATTTTGTTGGAAAAACCAAGATCATGGAAGAACAAGCTTCATTGAAGAAAATATTAGATGATCTTGATGATATTTTGAAAAAGAAGAAAGAAAATGTTTTTGAAAAAAAAAGAACTAGAAATATATTTTTGAACAAAAATTTTATCACCTTTAGAAAAAATGATTTGTGCTTTGTTAAATCTAAATCTTCTTTTTATGGTAATAAGAATATTATTTGTAATTATTGTCATCAACATGGACATATAAAGAAAATTTGTTATGTTAAAAGAAATGAAAAATTGGGAATAAATTCTATTTGGTTGATTAAGCATGCTACTAATCCAATTGGACCCAAGAAAGTTTGGGTATCAAAAGTTGTTACTTAACTTTGCATGTAGGTATGCTTGGAGAGCACTAAGGAATTCAAGATAGATTTTATCTTTGAAGGGTGTTCAAGGCATATGAGCTAAGATGATATTGAAATGGGTAACATCTAAAATTTTGTGTGCTTTCATTTATCAAGTTAAACTATGTTCTCTTGAATATTACTCATCTATATGTTTGAACTTGTTTAGAATGCTAGGAAATATGTATCCCCAATTTTTTGTCTATAATAAATCTCTATTTGCAAAAGAAAAGGGGAGCATTCTCTCTTTTAAATGGATTATTTTGCAAAAAATTTGCATCACACATGCTTCATTGTTTTGATGATGTTCCTTTTTTTTTATGAGGAATGAGCGAAAATTGTTGTGATCCTAATTCTTTGCATGAATTCCCTCATATCTACTTGAAGGGAAGAAACATTTTGCATAACTTGACATATTCTCCATATACTCATATTGAATTATATTCACCTTTCAAGGGAAGAACAAACTAAGGGGGAGCTTAAATTGTATTATCTTTCTTATACTTTGATGATGTCAAAAGGGGGAGAAAATAATGGTAAGTAATACACTTCAACTTTTTTTTTTGGACAAAACTTCTTAACTTATGCTTCATATTTTTTGGTTGTTTTTACAATTGTCCTATTGATTTGTCATCATCAAAAAGGAGGAGATTGTTGAACCCCAGTTTTGTTAATCATGTTTTGATGATGACCAAATCGCATTAATGGTTTGAAAACAAGTGTACAGAAAAACAGGTAGGTTCGGACGCAAATGTTTGTCCGAACAAAACAACCAGAAGACTCCATGGACGTAAATGACTGTTCGAAAGACAGAGCTTCAGACGATGGTAATCGTCCGACACAAAGAATATTGAAGCAGTCTCGGACAAAGAACAGCGTCCGATCATTATTCCAGAAGACTTTGCTTGGACCGGAAGCAGGTTCAGACGCATCCTCGGAAAGCCGAACGAATACCCTCAAAGAACGGACGCAGGGTCGGACGCAAGGTTTAGCAGCGGCCGTCCGAACGATCCAACAGTTACTTCGTTTGGACTCACACTTGCTGCATCGGCCGTCCAAATAATGTCTAGGTCCAACTGCTAGTTTCCCAATAAACAGAAAATAGTCGTTGGAAAGTTGTTGGAAGCAGATTTTGGACAACTATAAATACCACTAAGCCTGAAATAAATAATAGAGACTTCTACATTGATTACAAGTAATACTTGAGCCATTTGGGAGAAATAATGGGTACAAGTGTTGTAATAGCGTAGGTAGTTTTGTGAAAAGAGCTTAGTAGTGTAAGAGTGGAGAGATAACAATTGTAACAAATGGAGATTGTGAGTGTAAAACTCTTGACTCAACTAAAGGAAATTAGTGTGAGCAAGAATGATCCTCATTTGTGTACAAAAGGTTATTGTCTCACCTACTTTGAAGAGACTTTTAGTGGCTAAACTTCAAGTTGAGAACTTGGTAGTTGCCTTGTAAGAAGCTCTCTGTGGTTGTAAGCTCCAACCTTGAGAAGCTTGGGAGTTTGGTTTGATACTCTTAATCTCAATATTTTATTTGTTTCTTTAAGTTTAAATTATTGAAGATATCTATTGTATTCATTTGTGCTTAAGTTTGTATTTGGTGCATAAAGTTTGCATTTCCTATTAAGCACATCAAAAGGTTTGCTTTTAGAAATAACCTAATTCACCCCCCTCTTAGGTTGCCCTTTGTGACCAACACCTAAAGTACCTACTCTCGATCGTACAAGATACTGACCCATTGTCTATAAAGAGACAAGAACCGATAGTATTCAAGGTGGCAATCACAAGAGTCACACTTGCAAAGAACACAAGTCTTCGAAAGACAAAAAGGAGAAAATTCTCTCACAATTGTATTAATCAAGTCTGAATTTTCTTTTCAAAATTACAAGGTTTTGGCCTATTTATAGGCTTAATAAATCCTAAACAAATATCCATAACAAAACCTAACAAAACATGGATAATAAAAACAAAAGGAAAATTTCGTTTAAGTTCGAATGCCTTAATGTCACGACATAGGAAATATGGTGTCGTGACATCAAGACAAACTTGATGCTACTTGGGGTACGATCAATTTTGCAACATGGAAATCTAGTGTCGCAACATGGAATCTGATGTCACAACATGGGAAATTTGTTGCCGTGACATCAAATTCAGGATTGTTTGCCGAAGTTCAAGTTTGACGTCGTGATGTGAAAATTTGGTGTCACAACATCAACAATAAATTCAGCCTTTTCAACATTTTGAACTTCTAAAATATTGACAGACTTCACCCCTTGATTTCTCCTTGGTCCCCATTGTTGAAAAACAAAGCTTGTTGGCCCACAATTTCCATGACAAAACTCAACATGGCTTGTTGCAACCTTTTAGCCCTTGAACACGTGATTGGTCCGACTGGCATTTGCACATTATGAGCTCCTCACGCAACACCACCATACCCTTGGGCCACGTCCATATATCTCCCTCCCTCTTTAGAGCATTTGTCCTCGAATCGACGCCTACATAGAAATCAAAAGGAGATAGCAACAAGAAATTTAGCACTAACAATAGACTCACTAGGAATACCGAGTTTATCTTTGAATATGCATTGTCATTGATCCTAGGAGGCACTCGAAACGGCTCATTCCCACAGGAATCCAACTTTTCCTTGCATACCCAAACCAAATCTCCGTGTTTGAAAACTACATGCTTTCGACCTTGATCTTTACTAGGAATAATCATGCCCAAAAAAAAAATCAATCCCGTATTCAATACCACTGATAGGTATCTGTTTGAAATATATGTCTTCGAATTCCTGCAAAAGAAATTAAAAGATCTTAGCAAGGCCAGATCAAGGTTAAATTGCACAACATAATTTTCTTGAAAATATGCAAAACTACAAGAAATTGCAAACTCACAACAGGTTTGACCTCCTTAAACCCTATAAGAAATTAGATTTCTTTTTCAATTCCTTACCATTAGAAATTGCAGTTTTAACCAATTCACCACTAGGGTTATTGGATTTTAGGGTTTCATTTGGGTTTTCCATATTCTTACTCTTTTCCCAAATGGATGTTGGGAAACTGGATTGTGAAATAAAGACATCAAAAATATGGAACACACAAACCCAAAACCACGGAGCATATTGCTTCGGCCAACAAATAGTAAAAAAACAGAAATAGTTTTGACAGATTGAACCAATCATACTGAAAACGATTACCACACCACTTTAAAAGTTGATGCATATTGAAAGAACAAAAGAACTTATATACACTGTTGTGTAGAAGCACACAAATTTTACCCAAAATGTTAATTAACTTAACACAAAAAAAAAAGACAATCATGAGGCTTACAAATTAGTTCAAGAAAAACAAATGCACAAGAAGAATTAAAAATATTAACAAGTAGGGATGGAACACACCATGACTATTAAAACTATAAGAATTTGACAAATCCAAATTTTTAAGTACTCCCTTCACCAAACCATTGGCACATAAGTTCAAATGGTGTACAAAAGTCACTAGAACTTTGCACGTAGAGGGTGCATATTTGAACTCTTCATTGTCTCCACTTTCTTCCTTGAATGGCTACACAAAAGAACTTGGAAGAAAATTGTTCAGGCTTATTGTTAGGCAACAGAAGATGAAGACTTTTAAAAACTCTTTCCTTGATGAACAAGTTCTCTTCCATTGGAATTACCATTAAAGCTGATTTTCCTTATGATTAGAGACGGCTTTCTCCTTACCATTCTTAGGGTTTTCAATCATCAAGAGTTCATTAGACTTAGCCACTTCTTTACCTGTCTTTAAATCAGGGTTATCTTTGTAAAATTTTGCAAATGAGTTTTTGATATGTAATTGTTCTTTATTCACTATCTCAGGGAGTAGTGGTTTAAGCACTATCTTTTGACCATCTTTAAAGAATGTGTACTTATTAGTATGGCCATCATAGTTAGTGTGTCTATCATATTGCCATGGTCTTCTTAGCAATAAATGAATAGCTTGCATGGGTACAACATCATACAAATCTCATCCATATATTTTCCAATAGATAATGAAGTTAAAGCTTGTTTAGTCACCTTTACTTCCCCACATTCATTAAGCCATTGTAAATTATATGGACGTGGATGACTCTTTTAACAAGGCAAGAACAAGTTATCGACCATCAACTTACTAACAACATTGAGATAACTACCTCCATCAATAATCAAACAACACGCACGCTTTTGTACAACACATTTAGTAAAGAAAATATTTTCACGTTTTACCTTATCTTGGTCTCCTTGTGGGTGTGCATGCAATGCTCTCAATATCACCAAGACGGGAACATTGGAAAGATCAACTTGCTCATCCCCCTCATCACTTGGACCTTCCAACTCCGGCATTGAATGATCCTCTTTATCACTTCCTTCACTCACCATCTCATTTCCTTGCATGAAGATTGCTCGCTTGTTGGGACAATTCGTGGCATAATGACCTGCACCTAAACAATGATAACATCTTATATCTCTAGTACATAGTGAAGTTGTAGAAGATGCTCCTTTAACTAAAGAATCCATAGGATGTTTCACAGATGATTTAACCATTTTATTTTTGGAATCATTAGTTTTATTGTTAGTTTGTTTATTTTGAAACGATGATTAGACTTTGAAGTAATGGTAGACCAATTTCTCCTAACATTGAAACTGGACTCAACTTTAGATTTACCAACTTTCTTAAGTTGCCTTTCTACCTTTACGGCCTTTTCAACCATATCTTGCAATTCAATGTAATGATGCAACACAACAACATTAGCAATTTCTCTGTTAAGACGACACAAAAATCTAGCCATAGTGGCTTCATGATCTTCAATGACATTTGCTCTCATTTGACATCTTTGGAGTTCTCTATGATACTCCTCTACAGATTTACCACCTTGCTTTAACGTTTGTAATTGTTGATGCACATCACAATGGTAAGTAGAAGGTACAAATTTTTTATACAATGCAAATTTTAAAGATGCCCAATTATTAATATGTGGCTCTCCACATCTATTCCTACTAGTTTTAAATTGATCCCACCACTTTAAGGCATAGTCACAAAAAAATGCAATTGGCAATTGAGTCTTTTTCCTATCAAAATGATGATTGCAATAAAAAAAATCAAAACCTCTACTTTTTTATCCCATTCTAGATACATATTAGGATCGAGATTACCTTGGAAGGTTGGGATAGACAACTTAATACTACTAGTATCATCATCAACCTCATCACTTTCACGCACATGTTATCAGTCCTGGACCTTGCACCTGCATTAGACAATCCATCATCAGATTCATAATCATTAGAATTGTAATTAAGATATGTACCTCGACGACTTTGCGGAACTCTATTAGCACGATGCTCAGCTTGTCTAGTTTGTTGACGTTTTTCAAACCCCCTTTAGTTAATACCTCAAGAGACCATTGAATATCCTAAAGAGATATTGCCATTTCGCCCACATGGGATTCCAAGGCATTAACCCTTGAACTTTCCCCTTCTTGGGACATTTTACTTGCAAAGAAATTAAAGAACAAAGAGAAACTTTTGGAAGATAAGGTTAGTAAAATAAGAAAGGACCTCACGGTACTTCCTTATTGTTTGCACATAAATTTGGAGTTGTCACACAATTCTTCACTCGTGTTTCACTCAAATTCGAGGATTTTCCCTCTAATGCACTCACCACTCTTGCCTTTTTCCTTTCTTATAGTTCCTCGCAAAGTCTTTCGTAGACTTGATAGTACAAAGCAAAAATGACGCAAATAATGATTACTATTGAATACAATAAGTAGTTTATAGATAGAGGAATCAAAGCAGAGCACAAAGTAATGGCAAGTCGATTTTAATAGAGAAAGCACAACGCACTTTTGGCAAGCCAAAATATAAGAGGGTCAACAAAATTAAGGGTCAAAAAGTGTAAGGAGATAGGCAGCTATAATGTAGCACTTTAACACAAAAATCCTTGTGTCAGAGAATGCAAGACGAATATGATTGCAATAAAGTGAAGGAACAGTTCAATATAGTAATGTAATCCACCCAAGACAAAGAACACTTGTGCAAGTATGTATAAAGAAGGAATATCAACAATATTTTGTGCAAGAAAAACTTTTGAGCCCTTATTTTTTAGGGTTTTGTACTGTAGCAATACCTCGAAATTTCTTTTTTCATGATTCTTTTCTCGCGAATTTTTATTTCACATAAATTATTGCACCCAAATCAAACAAGGACACAAAGAAACATGCACAAATCAAGAAACTTTAAGAACAACAAGAACTTATACGAAATCCTAATTAGCTAGGGTTTAATTTATTTTTACCACAAAAACATAGATCACAGCAATATACATAACAAAATAACAAAAATAAAACTGCAATTTAAACATAAGAGCAAGATATAACAAAAGTAAAGAACAAGAAAAATGACAGGTAGAAAAGAACAAGAACACACAAAACAAAGAATGCGAACAAAAACAATAAGAACAAGAACACAAACATGTTTTAAAGGAACCTAAAGCTCTAGTACCATTTCTAATGTGAACCCCGAGGATAAAGTCATGAGACCCAATACCAATATTAGGTTTGCAGAACTCGGATCGCCTTAGACAAGGAAATACGAGATAATTCTGCCTTGATGGATTTAGACCCTATGGTTAATTAAATCAAGAACCTAAAGTACCTGCTCTTGATTGTATGAGATACCAATTCATTATTTATAAAGAGACAAGAATCATAGTATTCGAGGCGGCAATTACAAGAGTCACACTTGCAAAGACTACAAGTCTTTGGTAAACAAATAGGAGAAAATTATCTCACAATTGTATTAATCAAGTTTGAAAGTTCTTTTCAAACTTACAAGGTACTAGCCTATTTATAGGCTTAAGAAAATCTAAATAAATATCTAAAACAAAACCTAACAAAACATTGAAAAACAAAAAAAACAAAAGGAAAATTTCATTTAAGTTCTAGCGCTTCGATATCGCGACATGGGAAATCTAGTGTTGTGAGATCGAGACAAACTCGATACTACTCAGGGTTTGATGTTGCAACATAGAAATCTTGTGTCCCAACACAGAAATTTAGTGTCATGACATCAACACAAAATTCAGCTTTTTGAATATTTTTAACTTCCAAAATATTGATGGACTTCACCCCTTGATTGTAGTTACTGTAATGATTTCTTGGTCCCCATTGTTGAAAAACAAAGTTGGTTGGTCCACAATTTCCTTGACGAAACTCAACATGGGTTGTTGCAACCTTTTAGTCCTCGAACACATGATTGGTCCGATCGACGTTTGCACGTTATGAGCTCCTCACACAACACCACCATACCCTTGTGTTGCGTCCGTATCATATCCTGGATGTGGATGTTTAATGGTTGGCAAATTCAATTTATCTATCATGAGTTGGCTAGCTACATTCACATAACTACCACGATTAATGATCAACACCACTTCTGAAGCGAACCCTAAGCATAAAGCCACGAGACCCAACACCAATATTGTTTTTATGGAATCGGGATCGCCCTTAGACACAGAAACACAAGATAATTCTGACTTGACAAATTTAGACCTTATGGTTAGCTAACCAAGAATCGAAAGTACCTGCACTTGACTGTACAAGATACCGACTCATTATCTATAAGGAGACAAGAACCGATAGTATTCAATGTGGCTACTTTCAATTACAAGAGTCACACTTGCAAAGATCACAAGTCTTTGGAAGAGAAAGAGGAGAAAATTCTCTCACAATTGTATTAATCAAGTTTGAAAGTTCTTCTTAAAATTACAAGGTAATGGCCTTTTATAGGCTTAAGAAAACCAAAAAAAAATATCTCAAACAAAGCCTAAAAAAACAAGGAAAAGAAAAACAAAAGGAAAAATTCGTTTAAGTTCCAGTGCCTCGATATCACGACATAGGAAATCTGGTGTCGTGACATCGAGACAAACTCGATACTACATAGGGTTTGATGTCGCGACATGGAAATCTGGAGTCGTGACATGAAACATGGTGTTGCGACATGGGAAATTTGATGTCGCGACATCAAATTCGGGATTGTTTGCAGAAGTTCAGGTTTGATGTAGTGACATTGAAATTTGGTGTTGCGACATTGACACAAATTTCAAACTTTTGAACAATTTGAACTTCCAAAATATTGACGGGCTTCACGTCTTGATTTCTAATGATAAGCCAAATTTCTTGGCTCCCATCATTGAAAAACAAAGCCTGTTGGTACACAATTTCCTTGACGAAACTTGATATGGCTTGTTGCAGCCTTTTAACCCTCAAAAGCGTGATTGGTCCGACTACCATTTGCACGTTATGAGCTCTTAGTGCAATACCTCCATACCCTTGGGCAGCGTTCGTATTACCGTAGCTAGTGGAGATCGTAGTTCTAAGTTTGGGTGCATGGATTTAATAATGTTAGTTGATAGATAAAACAATATTTGAAATTTTCAATAATTAAGGTAAGAGTTTATTGAAGTATAGTGATTGGAGATGGTGGAGAAAAGATTGGTATGGTGTCGAGGTGAATTTATGTGTGAAATAGGTGGAGAAAATGAGGGCATGAGACTTTTTGACAATTTTATCCCATTGAAAAATCACGTGAAAGTTATGTGACTAGCCAAACGGAGCACTTAACAGATAAAGTAGACGGAGTGTTCTTGAAAATACACTCTTTGAAGTTGAGTGAGCTCTATTTAGGCCATAAAAATTAGTTGATAGAGTAAAATGACAACCTTTGTGTATTTTAGTGATCTTTCATGCCGTTTCCTCAAAATATTTAGTTAGAGTCGGTCTACGAGTCTACCTTTAGACCTTGTGGCTATTAATGAAGCCACGTGAACACGTGATGTCCTATTATTCATTCTTGTAGGGTAACTATGAAATCATATGACAATTCCATGTGACTTCATTAATACCTTTCTTTTCCCTTAAAACATTGCTGGCCAAAATTTTAATGATTTTAATATATTAATCATTTTCAAAATTGACAACGAATTATAATTTAAGTGGTAAGACGTTGTCCTTATGATCTAATGGTCATGAGTTCAAGTCAATAGAGGGTAGGTGGGAAAGGTGATTTTTTTTTTTTTTTTTTTTAAATCCTTCCAAAACTCTCAAATGAGATAGGAATCCCTTCTTTTCTCTTCTTTATTTTAGAGTTAATAATACTTTGCCCTCCTAAACTAGGTAGGTAATTTATGGTGCATATACCTCGCTAAACTATAAAAGTATACACTTACCCCCCATTGACGCTATTCACCTATTACCAATATTAAAATCATTAAGATAATATAGTTAAATGACTAAAATACTCTTAGTACTATATTTTGATTTTTTATGTCTTTAAAGTTTGATAGTGATATGATAATTATTTAAAAATAAGAAAAAATAAACTCTATACTTTTTCAATATAATCTATATCAATATATTTCTTGGTCAAATTTTTAAAATTTTTGGATTTCATTTTATATTATTTTAAATTTGAATTTTTAACTATAATGGAAGAATAATTCTCAAATTGGCATTTTTCTCTATTGAGAATTTTTCTTTAAATGTATTGTATGAAAATAAATTTTCTATAAAATTTTGTGATTTTTTTGATGTCTCTTAGTATTTTATACTTTTAATATTTGAATTAACCTGTACAAATTGCGATGTCGGATATCATATAATTCAACATTTTCTTACATTTTCACTCCCTAAAGTAGCACAAAGATATTAGTGTGTTATTATATTTTATTTTCTTCCTAATTCTTTTATTACTATAGAAATTCAATTAAATATACGAAAAATCAAAATATAATACCAAGGGCATTTCAGTCATTTAACTAGATTTTGTTGATATTTTAAAATTTTTAAATGTTGAATATTGTGAATAGGAGAAAAATATATATTTTTATAATTTAGGGGGCAAAATGTAATTACTTACCTAGTTCAAAGGGTAGAGTATTGTTCGAATCGGGGTTTGAAACTAAACTTCTCCTCAAGAGGATAGATGGGGTAGGTTCAGTAGCAGTTGAAAAGGTTGCCGTATTCGAGAATCTCCGGATCTATGCTTATTTTTAACTCCCCAAAGCATTTTGTCGTAGTCAATTATATCCTTTATGGAAACAGCAAATCAATTCGAGGGATTTCTAATACAAGTATCAACCACTCAGCCATCTCTTCGAAAGACAATTTTTATTTTATTCCTCTGAATAGAACTAGGTGAGGCAATAATGAAAATGGTTTCTTTGAATTACATTATTATTCTTGAATTTGTGGAAAACTACGTTTATGTGCTCTTGTAACTTGGCAAAGATTTAGGTAGATCCGGTCTTTGACTCCACTTGTAGATCCTGTGGTGTGGATTAAACCTTAGAAAATCTATGACATCAGCTGATGTAAGCAAGATTCTTTAAGGTTTAATTCTGACCATAGGATCTATAAGTAGGATAAAAAATCGAGTCTATCTAAGTATTTTTCTTGTGCTATGTAATTCAAAAGGTTTTGTTAACCTGGCAATTCAATTAGAAGTGGTTCCTTAACTTTGAGTATGAGCAACAGTTCTGTTTTTTTTTGGGATGTGTGAGCCACAGTTTTATTACTATACTAGTACTAGGTACTTTTTAAATTTGGCTTTGATTGGTGGGAAGAAATAGAAATCTTTGCAATGTGGTTATTCTAGTATTCCTTACCCAAAAAAAAAATGTATTTTTCTTACCATATGAACTTTAGCAGACGTAGAACATATCACCATAGTTTTTAGGGGCATATGTGCAATGTCGCTGTATAATAAATTAGTTTTAGTGTTTGTTCTCAACAACTATTTGAAAGTTGTTTACAGACTTTTAGTATTGAAAAAGAACTTTAAAATTTTTGTTGACAAAAATGAACCCATGTTTTTCATGTTCAAAAAAATTAAACTTTGTTTTTAAAAGCAACGGTTGGAGTTGCTTTTTCAAAAATGAATTTGTCAATTCTAAAAAAGAAGATTATAACTTTCCATGGACGATTGAGAACAAAGGAGCCAAGACAAAGATATACTATATACTCATATATTTAGTATCTACATTAAGTTCTAGAGCTTAAATATTGGAAAGAGAATGAACAAACTCAAGATCTGGAGCTCAGACACTGATTTCATTGCAAAGGGGTTCTCCTTTGCTCATAATGAAAAAGGAGAGGAAAAGAGGCGTAAAGTAAAGGGGGCATTTAATTGGGGAAAAATTAGTTTTCGACTTTCTTTTATTCTTGGATTAAAGAAGTTACTTAAACCAGTGGGAATTAGGAAATGAAGTGTTTATCTGTTTTACAAAAATCTTCACGAGAAAGTGGGAAAGCATAGATCAATAGACTTTTCATCTTTCGAATTATTATTAGGAAATATGACTTCCCAACAATCCAAGATGACTCCTTCAGAAATTTTATTTGTACCTAGGGTACATCTGGGAGCATACGGTGGGTTTAGATTACATGGACTTTAAACAATCAGCAAAAGCCTGATTTGAGTACGATATCAAGGGGTTAATCTTTCTTCCGCAAAATCATCTTTTCATCCCATTAGCTGCACATATCAATGATCATAATGTACCGAGCAACGGGACAAAACTAATTCACTCATAATGAACCAGATATATATCTGCGTCCGGCAATCATACATGAGGTAATAACTATAAAGAAAATTGTCCAACTTTTTTTCATTTTTTAAGGTACTTGTCCAAGAAACTGCTAAGATCTTGCTGCTGCTATATGGATTTTCTAATCTGGGGAGCGTGTTCTATATTTGTTTCATAGCAGTTGGATAAGGAGACGGGAGGAAGGTCTTCCAGCATTGTTAACTACATAAAATTGTTTTCGCAAAACGGGAATCTGACAACAGATGAAAAATTCCCATTACACCATGTGTCCTATTAACTAAGACAGCCCTGTACATCTGAAAATGATGCATCTTCCAGTTACATTTCGTAATGCTTTGAACTACCAAGGCCTCCTACCACCAAGAGGTATGGTGTTCGATCCAGAGATACCCCGGTTGCCAAAACCTCCACGTCCTCTGGAGCGGAAGTTGTTTCCTGAAGAGGCAAGCAGAGTAAAATTCATAAAACATCCATTCATATTTGACCTGTTTATTCTAACCTCTGTCCTGGAAACATAGATGATCATTTACTAAATTAAGCATCAATAATTATACCTCCTGCAGTAGAACCAGCGGACCTAGCCATTGCAGACAATTGAGGAGGAACAATTTGCCCTGCATCATTCGTAATATCTTGATAAGATCTCTGGCAAACTTGACATTGGCATGAGTGAAAAAGGTGAAAGCAGATCCTGTGGCTCCTGCACGACCAGTTCGGCCAATCCTATGGACATAATCCTCGAGACTTGACGGAAAATCATAGTTAACCACACATTTTATGTCCTTAACATCTGCATATGATGGTAAAATTTTAGATGAAAAAACCAATTAATTACAGAAAGTAAAACAAGAAATGGCAAGCCTTATCCCTGCAATCCTAAGATCCAAAAGATCATATATAAGAAGACAACACATCTCTTGCATAATGTGCCCACCTTAACCTTGCAGGGATAAGGAGCAGCTTCACCACCACAATTTCCAATATGATATTTATGGAAAAGATTTTATGAGTCATCCGGGCTGTCACAAAAACCATCTTCATAACTGTGGATGGGCAGCTACTTAAATTCAACCATGTTACTTGGACACAATAAAAGGAGCCATAGTATTTCTGCAAAAGTAAGGAAGAATGAAACCTAATAGATTTCCAGCTCAGTAAAACTTTCTGCAACAGAACATTGTCCAGAAACAGAGGACCCTCGAGCCTATTGAGGTACATTATCTAATTACTAAGTTACTGATTTAATGTCTGTCACAAATTTAGCACTACCAGAGTAGTCCCAAAGTATTCTAGGCTATTCTCCATTTACCCTTATCACAACAGGCAGTGTCCTTTGAATCCTCAACCCCAGTTAAGTCCACAGACACCACCATTTCTATTTGGATAGAATTAGCCCCGAAAGGTAAAGCTTCCATCAAAGTTGCAATTCTTTTCTTCTCCTCAAACTGTCGTGATGTTCAACCACCTCTCACCCAACTTGCAAAATATATTCTCAGGAATAATCTACTCTTGATCCCATGAGATGATAACACGTACCCAAACATAAAAATAATAATAATTTCAGGAATATTGTACTCTTGAACTCAAATGAGAAGAAAAAATGATCAGATCTAAACTTTTGACAATTATACTCCCAATGTCCATGTAACATTAGTTGTAATGGTTTGGTACTACCAAAAGAGAAACTATGGATAGTCTCGTCATTCTTCTTTCTCTTCAGCAAAGTGGCTGTCATTCGAAAACCCACCTCAGCCAAGTCACCATGTCTAGTCTTGGCACAAGAAAATCGAACACACTACCAAGGTTACTTACACTTGTTTACCAAACACTGATGCTCACATGCAGACATGTAGCAAAGAACACAGCCAAGTCACCATGTCCATCCTGGCACAAGAAACTCAAACAGACTACCAAGGTTGTTTATACACTTGTTAATATAGTGATGCTCACTCATATGCAGGCATGCAGCCAAGAAATATATTAATGGTGTAGTCCAGCATTGAATTTCCATTAAACAGCCCCTGGGCCAGGTGGCACCACCTCTGCACCCATACCACAAATTATATTCTCAGGAAAGTGGACAGCAGCCGGAGACTCACCTAACATGTAAAGTAAGAACCTAAAAAACCACATCTAAGTTTTAACACACAGTGATTTTACCAAGACCACGTGCAGCAACATCAGTGGCAATCATTATAGGATTTCTGCCACTTCTAAACTCAGCCAGAACCCAGTCCCTTTCATCCTGGCTTTTATCACCATGGATAGATAAAGCTGGCCATCCATCCATTCTCAACTGTCTAGTCACTTGATCACATCCTTTCTTTGTCTCCACAAATATAAGAATACGACTTCCGTCCATCACTTCTTTCAGCAGTCTAATCAGCCTGCATGACCAAAACTACTGAACAATCAGATTTACCGAAAGAAAGCAAATGAATTTTGTTTTACTGGTCACCAGAACGCACCTATTATACTTCTCTACATCTGTCACTATTTCAACAATCTGCCGTATAGATTGATTTGCTTTCAATTCTGGGGAACCAATGATTACCTGAAAATTGAATAGCATCTTTGTGAACCAATACATCTCAAATTCCAACAGATAAATCACCCATGAATTTCTTGCTACAATCTATAATATGGTTCCAGATCAACAGATTAGGAAAAGAAAGAACAGTGAAAGAGAAATATTATGGCTCTAGATCAACAGATTAGGAAAAGAACAAACAATAAAAGAGAAAATACCTTGTTAGGATTGCGCAAAAATTGCCTTGCTAAAGCTTCTACCTCCCTTGGCCATGTGGCACTCCAATACAAAGTTTGTCTATCTGGCCTAATCTGCATGAAGAGAACACCACTGAAATGAAGTTCACTAAATTAAACATTACAAGAACAAAAGGATGACATAAAATGATCGATGCTGTAAAATATTAGATCAAATAAAGGACAATATCAAAAAGGAGAAAAATGAACGTGTACAAAATATTACAAACTACCAATCCTTCAGCACAAAAATTTCAGAAAAAGTAAAACTATTACCAAGGCCCCTTACATTATTTACCAGTGTTTGAAAAGAAACATAGAGGGGAGGGAGGGTGTTTTCCTTCTCACGCGGAAAAGGCAAATGCCATGCTGGCATGCAGCAGAAGCAGAATAAAAATAATTTTTTAATAATTTACAAAAATCATCTCAATAATCATGAAGAAAAACTGAAAACCATTATAAATATCCTAGGGTAGAGGCACAAGTCCCAGAGGCAATTTTCCCTCACCTCACCAAGGCTTGACCATGGGCACAGCTTGAATTTAAACCACTACAATGTACCAATGACCAAAGGTAACAAAAACAGCATAATCATGAGTTTTACTCAGCGTTTTCCAAATTTAGATTAGTTATGTGCTTCTCTGAAGACTCATAGATTGAGCAAACCAGGTTTCAGCATTGAGTAGAAAATGTACTCCTTACACATTAGGTATCAAAATGTGGATGCCAGACAAGCAAGTTAACTGGGAATGAAAAATGATGCCATTGCTTGTTGGCAAACACAACGATTTTCAAAGAAAACAGACTAAAATTTTTATCCTACTAAGTTCACTGCTCACAGAAAAACCAAATTGAAGAATGAAACTATCACCCAATAAGAGAAAAAAGGGGCAAAGAATTGCAGCCGCCGAAACTCACAAGTCAACTATTCTAAAAGAAGTGAAGAAAACTTGAAGAACCTCCAAACAGGTTTTATCTGATACCATTGCAGCATATAGAATCCGGTTTATCAAGGCATTCATTTCATGCAACACCATAACAGCATGTACTTTTTCCCTTTTTTGCTAATTGATAATGATTTTCTATGCGAATTAAGTGGATTGTGACATTAGGTAAACTTCACCAAAAAAAATGGCTCCCATGCTTTGTATTTTATAAGGAGCATAGTCATAATGGACCTATATCTCTCTCCACCACAAGTTATTTAGGCAATCCACTAAAGTGAATTACGTAAAGTCTAGCATTACTCTTATACTAAATAAGCTTTTCACCAATCTCACACTTACAAAACATGGCTAGTTGACAATGGCGTAAATAGGCAGAAAAAGTCCTATAAGAATTTTTTTCGGAAGCAGTATTGTTACATTTGTAATTGCAAGAATGTTTTACCTTTTCTTTTCTTGGGGGTTGCCACACATACACACACCTGGAGGCCCGAGATTCAAACCGAGGAGGAACTCAGCCAAGAGGGAGCTCGAAAGGTGCTCCCCCAGCCACTGGGGCAAACCCCAACGGCACAAATTGCAATCTAGCTAACATAACACATCTGCACAATGAATAAATTCATGTACTATCTGAACTTTTTTGAAATCCCAATTTGCTATCTAAAATAACAATTCGCATAACTGGTAAAAAGTCTTGCCACCTTAGCACCTTACGTATCTGTCCATATGATAGCCACATCCAGTTACTGACTAACTACAGAAGATGTCTGAGACCAGATCACCATGTTAACCTTAGAGCTGAAGCACTTCAGCTGCTTTGTGATAGCCACATCCAGTGACTGACTAACTAAAGAAGATGTGAGATTAGAGAGCAATATGGTAAAGCTGTAGCACTTCAGTTGCTTTATGCCTGCAACCTTAATTAATAATAGGACATGGATGTAGGTATCTGATAGATTAAACCAAGCAAACTGCCAATTCAAAGTTATAATTGCCCCAGTTATATATTATCAAACAAAATCTCCTTACTCAAACAAGTAAATCCCAAGCCTTTTGGCATACTCATGAGCTCTTTTTCTTCCTATGCAAATGGACAACCAAACCATATGTTAACTGCTTTTCTAGCTTTACTTTAAGAACCATTGTCTAATATCCCTACTCAAAACACTGAACCTAGGCTGCTAAAGGGCCAAGCAGCTTGCTCCATTCCAAGAAAGCTCAACAGACTTGGCTTTTCTAGAGTTTGAGAAGCTAGAATTGTAATGAAGCCCACGGACACTATAATTGACTGCTCCCAAACTTAATCAAACCCATGTACAAATTTTTTTTTCATTTCACTACACAATCCCTTGTCATTAAATGAAGGGTTATAAAGTATTAGAAATCTGACATACTAAGCCTTGGAATCTTAAAGTTTCGCTTCCCCATTATTACTTGCACCAATTTGCCTACCAAGTGTAATGCAACAGCACTTACCTAGCATAACCACAACATCCCCCATGTCCACTATCCAAAAAGCACCCCATTGGGGAAATCATTCAATCAGCCTAACTCTCTCTGTTTTTGTTAATTCCTCTTTTTCCCCCAATCAAGAATATGCAAAGCTATTATTAATATTTAAAAGTACACCATGACCACCACAAAGGTGGATGCGTTTCTCCCTTTCTTCCCCTCTAGTCCTCTTTTTGCTTTCCTTACTGAGGCAGGTAAACCGCCCCTAATCCTCTTAAGCTCTTCATTCCTGTGGAAAATCAGTCTATGATATTTGAAAGTTTCGTAGAGATTAAAAATTTTAAATTAATTTAATTTAGTATGTGCTCACCATATCCAAGATTTAGGTTTTCATCCATGTTTCAGAAGCAATGACAATATTAAAGTCTATCGATGTATTTTAGTGGCTTAGCTCTTTAGTCTATTAGTCCACATACAATGTTACAAACAAAAGCTCACTTATATGTAACTGCATCACACAACCATCACAATTTCCATCTGGTAAAGAACAAAACATCATAACATTGGAGTTATATCATTGGCAATGATAGATCAAGAAGGCCTACAATACTTGATAAAACCCCTTGAGTTGTTTAAAACCGAATTTGCAGTACACTTAGTACGCAGTACGCCACTTTGGTGTTGAAAATGCAGTATGCAGGAGGTAGGTTTAGTTGGTACACGATATGCTTGAGTAGTTCAATTGCTATGCTTCTACTGTTCTCTCAAAAAAATTAAGGCATCATGCCAATTTCTTCAAAATTGAAGTCACAATGAATAAATTGACTCATGAATCCAAACTGGGGACGAGAGAATTTGTAGCAGAAATAGTAAGTCTTGGTTGTGTTCAGCATAAAAATTTGGTAACTGAGGGTATATTTCTGTCATAATTCAACAAATATAACATAAAAAGTCTTTGTGAATACTGGATGACAAAAATTTACTTTAATATGGTCATGGATTAAGTTTGCATCATGGCACGTCAGTCCCTAAGTTCTGAGTTCTAATATGTGTGCCACATAGTTTTGGAATGCAAATGAATTGTGAATTGTAACGCATGAATTGGTATGCAGTTTGCAGGGTGAACTAGTAAATTAAGTAACTACTACAGAAGAACAAAGGTCAAAATAAAGTCACGCAGCATATTAACCCAAAAACAGTTGACAGAAACAAACCAAAACAAGGATGGCAGAGCATCCAAACCTGTGAAACAATTTTCCTAATTTGAGGCTCAAATCCCATATCCAGCATCCGATCAGCCTCATCTAGTACAAGATAAGTTACTCTTTTCAAATTTGTTTGTTGAGCTTCCAACATATCTATCAATCTACCAGGAGTGGCTATGACAATTTCAATTCCTGTGGAACAATCGAAACAGATTTGCCAGCACATATTGGACCAGAAGCTTTTTCACTCTTTAGTCTAGTAGGAATTAATAAAGACACAGATTACCTTTTCTAAGATCACGGATTTGTTCGTGGTCCTTTTGGCGCACCGCCATAGATACAAGTACTTCTTATATGTGATCCAAATTTCATAGCTTCTACTTGGATCTGAACAGCTAATTCCCTAGTAGGTGCAAGTACTAGCACAATGGGACCATCTCCTTGTGCTACATTTTCCCATCACAAGAACATTAGAAAGCAGCGGATATGACCCAAAAAAAATACTAAAAGTGAAGAGATACCAAACAAAACCAGAAAAAAAGTCACTTACCCAGTTGTGGCTGTGCACTGACATGTACCAAACCTGGCAACAGATATGCCAGTGTCTTCCCAGAACCAGTCTCAGCAATGCCTATCAAATCTCTTCCTTTCAAGGCCATGGGCCATCCCTGAGACTGAATAGGCGTTGGCTCAACAAAACCTAATCTAGCAATCACCTCAAGGCAATAATCTAGCAAAGCAAGAAGCAATCAACTCAATATTACAAGAAAAGCTATTCATGTAGTCATCAAACAATCATTTAACTAGATACCATGGGGAAAGTTTGCCTCATGAAACATCCTGATTGGCTTCGGAACATCGTAGCCTTCAACAGTGATCTCCCGTCTGGCACGATAAACTGCAACCTCTTGCTCAGTCATTGCCCTCACTGATGGACTCTCAACATAAAAATTCTTCTCAAAAGGAACCAAGTTCCCAAATTCTTGCTTCGGAAGAGTAAGATTATCTAGGTCATCTCTCAGCCTACTACCATGCCCACATCCTCTCCCACCACTACCACCACCACCCCGTCCTCGACCACGCCCACCACGAAAACCCATTCCGTCACCTCTACCACCATCCCCTCCAAACCTTCCACCTCCACCACCACTGCCGCTGCTACCACTCCGACCTCTACCACGTCCCGTATCAAATCCCCTCCCCCTAACATCACCTCTTCTATCCCCAAAACCACCATTAACAATCCCGCCCGAAAACCCTCTTCCTCCACCACCTCCACCATAACCACCATAGCCACCGCCAGTGCCTCCAGGCCCTCCTACCGCCATCCATCACAGGTGGTGGTGCCCCCATAGGCCCACCATATGGAGGAGGGGGCCCACCACGGCCGCCACCCATTGTAGGAGGTGGAATAATTGGAGGCGGAGGCCCCATTAGATCACTAAAATTAATTAATGAAATAAATTAAAACACTTTAGAAATATATAATAACAGAAATATAGCTTCATTATATGCACAAATTAACCAGGAAAAAAAATATTACAAAAAAATAATGACAGAAAAGAGAGTTTTTTCTAAAGTGTTACCTGCGACGGTTGCGATAGGAAGAGGCATCGTTGTATCTGGGATCGTAAGGGTTAAACATGGTTTGATTTGATGATTAGATTGAGACTTTTTGGATATGCTGATTTTGAAAGAGGTATAGGAGGTAAAATTAAATATCTACTGTGATTTCCTTCTCACTATTTATAATGGGCAATGATAATGCCACAGCAATAATCTTAGCTATTTTTCTGAAATACCGAAATTGCCCACACAAGTCATGAGAATCTCTTACTGCTGTACATCATCTCCATCATCCCTACCCATGTCACCTGCAACCCACCTCCTCCAATCTCTCAACCGCGGAACACGTTGCCTCTCCACCGTCCAGCACAAAAATTAAAGGAGAAAACCGACAATAAAAACCATGAAGGACTTCTCTGGGTACTCAAGTCATAAATCCCACTTCACAAACTCACTATCTTCCAAAAAAAAAAATATTTGATTTAAACAAAATTTGAGATGAGTTGTTTCAGGGATATATTTGGATCTCTTTAACCCAACATCTCAACACTGTCACCCTGCGGAAACAAGTACTAAAAAGAGATCATAAATGTACAAGTTCCATACTTTATGTCTTTTGAGTTGGGTTTTTCTTACAAAGATTGCATTTTAATTGGTTTACTCTGTTCAAAATTTAGTTTTTTTATGGTTATTGCACTTCATATCTTCGGGGATCGATTTACAGTGAAGGTTGTGGTGATAGTGTTGGCATATTTGTGAAGGTAGGCGGTGAATTCTTTTAAAAATTAAAATGATAGACCATAGTTACTGAGGTGCCTAATACAAGTACAAAAACACCATTTATCATTTTTTAAAGTATTATATATTTACAAATAAATTTAGTCAATATGTCGTGATAATCTATTTTTTAAAAAAAATTATTCTATTATAAAGATAAAAAGGTAATTGGTAATAAATAGTATTAAATTTCTAATGAATGTTAAATTTTTAGTGACTAGAAAAAAGAAAATTTTTAATTTTTAAAAATTATTATTCTCGATTCAATACTAAATAATTCTAATTAGCTAAATTTAGAAAATTTTTCTCATTTTACTAATAAATAAAAATTTGTTACTTTTGACGTTTCGAAATGTGAATGGTGATATTTCGGGACACAAATGAATCGTATTTCGAAACATACGAATCGATACGTAATCCATAGTGGTAGAGAGAGTTTTCAATAACTATGTGATTGACTATAGCAGCAGCGGTGGTTATTTCGTTTGGGTTGCTTTCTTCCACTTGGGATTTTAATTTGGCTATGTTAATATGAATCAATTATTCAATCAATTATGCCATCTTTCCTAATTAGTATAAGAATCAATTATTCATCAATCAATTGTGCAATCTTTCCTAATTAGTATAGGAATCAATTATTCAATCAATTAGGTAGTAAATATTTCCTTATTAGTACAGGTTTTCTTAATTTTATATACTTTCCTAGTTTTAGATTACTTGATCCCCAATACTTGTAAGCCTATAAATATAGGCCTTGTATCATTGTAAAGAAATATACTAAATAATACATTTTACTTGGTATCAGAACATCTTATACGGTATCAAATTCCGTTTCAATTCTTCTCTAGTAACATTCTTTTTGTTTATTTTTTTCCGAGGCAAAAAGTCTATAGCCACAATCTCAAACAATTGTTTCTTGGTGTTTCTCCTATACTGCCATAATAAAGTTACATCATTTTCTTGCATCAGACCTTGATTTTTTTTCTCCTCGGATCATTGCAGGATACTGTTGTCCAACAACTCCAATAAGTGATCACTCTATGGCTCACTCAGATGTTTGTCAACCCATCCATATTATCCTTGATGATACTAATTATTCTCATTGGACTCGAGCTCTTCAAAGTTTTCTCCGTGGTCATAAGCTTAGGACATGTCTAGTCCAGGCATCTGAAGAATCCTCTGAAAAATTCAATAGCTGCTTTGAAGAATGGGATACTGACAACCATAAAATCGTCACATGGATTACCAATATCTCTGTTCCTGCCATCAATCGTTTTTTCAAAAAGTATGACACTGCGAAAGGTGTTTGGAATTTTTTGGCCGATCGTTATACTGCTACTGACCTCCCCCGACAATATCAACTCTCTATTCGCTTGCATGACATGAAACAACAACCAAGGCAATCTATTCAAAAATTTTATTCTGATATGGTATGTCTTTGGGATCAATTTGCTGAATCCGAGCCTCAATGGGATAATGATACCGATGCTGACAAGTTTATTGCATATTGCGATACTCGGATCAATCGTCTGATCCAATTTCTCATGGCGCTACATAATACTTTTGAGCCCACTTGTGCCTCACTTTTGAATCGAAAGTTGTTGACTTCTCTTAATGCTGCTCTAAAGGATTTACTTTATGAGGAGGCTTGTAAGCAAAGTTCCGCTCCACTCCCTACTGATATGGTTCTTGCTGCTTCTCGTGCAACTAGCTCTACCCCTCGGCCAATTTCCACCCCTCAGCCAAATATTCCAAAATCAAAGGTTGAATGCAGGTATTGTCACCATTTAGGTCATGATATATGAATGCCGAAAGTTACAAAGAAAAATTGAGTTCCAAGGCCAACATAATCCTTAGTGCTCTTCTACTCGCACTGCTGCCGTTACTAAAAATGTTGATCTTTCGGTCGAGTCCTCTGTTATTCCATCTCCCTCAGCACTATCAGCCTCTAATCTTGAGGCTATTGTTTCTCAAGTTCTTGCCCGCACCTCTGTTCAACCTTCTACTAATGCACTTTTCGCCACTCAATACGGTTGCAAGTAACTCTTCATGGCTCATTGATTCTGGATATTGTAATCATATGACTTATAATCCTTATATTTTTTTATCTACTATTTTACCCTCCTCTGTTCCCTCAATTTCCACAACCAATGGCTCCATTATGTCCATTACCCATACTGGTACTATTTCCTCTAATAAACTTTCCTTGCCTGATGTTTATTTTGTTCCTCAATTATCTTTGAATTTACTCTCTGTTGGTCAATTATGTGATCTTGGTTTTGACTTATATTTCTCTCCCTCTGGTTGTCTTATTCAGGATCCATTAGCGAAAGCAATAGTTGGGATTGGGCATAAAGTTGGTTGTCTATTTGAATTAACTTTTCTCCATCTTCCCTCTTGGCAGGCTCTTGCTACCATTCCAACATTGTCTTTATGGCATTCTCATTTAGGTCATCTTTCCCATAATAAGTTGAAGTCTTTAATTTCTGATGGCAAATTAGGTCATGTTCAATCCGTGTCTTTTGATTGTATGTCTTGTCAATCCTCTTACTATGGCAAAACAACCTACTTTACCGTTTAATAAAAGTGACTCGCATGCTATTGCGGCCTTTTGATTTAGTACATTTTGATATTTGGGGCCCTGCTCCTACTCCGACTATGGGAGGTTCCCATTATTTTGTCATTTTTATTAATGATTAGTCTCGCTACACATGGATCTACCTTATGAAAAAATGTTATGAACTTCTCTCTATTTTTCAAGCATTTATTGCCATGGTTCAAACTCAGTTTTCCAAATCTATCAAAGTTTTTAGATCAGATAATGCAGAAGAATACATTTCTACTGCTTTTGAGTCTGTGTTAAAAAAATCACAGTACTTTGCCTCATTTTTCTTATCCTGGTACTTCTTAGCTGAATGGTCTGGCTAAACGTAAATATCGTCATATTCTTGATACTATCCGTTCTTTACTTATTTCAGCACCTCATCCTGAAATTTTTTGAGGAGAGGCTGCCCTTATTGCTATATCTATCATCAATCGTGTTCCATCTTCGGTAATTCAGCATGAAAACAAGACTCCCTATGAAAAATTATTTCGTCATCCTTCTGACTACTCTCACTTACATGTTTTTGGTTGTATCTGTTTTGTTCTCCTATTACCACATGAACGTTCTAAATTGGAACCTCGTACTCGTCTTTATTGTATGTTGGAGTGTAGTATAGCTCATAAAGGCTACAGATGTTATGATCCTATCTCTTGTAGGTTACGACTATCTAGAAATGTTATTTTCTAGGAGTACAAATACTTTGCTACTATTGTATAAAGAATACCTTACCCATCTTCTTCTCTACCATATCACTTTACTGATCCTTCTATTGACTTGTTTCTTGACTCTCCTCCTAGTGAGTGTGATTATTCCTCTTCTGAACAATTAGCCGTTGGTCCTAACATGTTGCCTTCTCCAGTGGATCTTCTCCCTTCTAATAAACAACACTATCCTTCTCGAGTAAGAACTCAACTGGCCTATCTTTGTGATTATCAATGTTTCTCCGCTTTAGCTAATTTGCATGAGCCACTACTTCTTTTTTAGAGGCTTCTTCCTAACCCGTTGTGACAGAAAGCTATGCAAGGTGAACTTGATGCCTTAATAACTACTCATACATGGGACTTGGTTGACTTACCCCCTAGTAAAACTGCAATTGGTTGCAAATGGGTATATAAAATTAAAATTCGATCTGATAGGTCTATTGAGCAAAGCGCATCTTGTTGCAAAAGGTTATAGTCCGGAGTGTGGTATCGACTATGAGAAGACCTTTGCTCCTGTGGCTCGTCTTATAACTCTTCGTACTCTTCTTGCTGTTGCTGTTGTTCGTCACTGGTCTGTCTTCCAAATGGATGTTAAGAATGCCTTTCTCAATGGTGATCTTGAGAAGAAAGTTTACATGAAACCTCCACCGGGGTCTACTTATCCTTCTCATAAAGTTTGTCGGCTTCGTCGTGCCCTATATGGACTTAAACAAGTTCCACGTGCTTGGTTTGCAAAATTTAGTTCTACACTCCTCAGTTTAGGATTTTCTTCTAGAATTCCATGATTCTGCTCTTTTTATTCGACGGTCAGCTAGTGGTACTATCTTATTACTTTTTATGTTGATGATATGGTTATCACTGGAGATGATGTTGCTGGTATACAACAACTCAAGCACTCTCTTAATCAACAGTTTGAAATGAAAGATCTTGGTCCTTTAAGTTATTTCTTGGGTCTTGAAGTGTCCTCTGATGTAAATGGTTATTATCTGTCTCAAGCCAAATATGCCTCAAATCTCTTAACTCATGCTGGTCTCACTGATAGTAAAACTATATCAACACCGATTGAGCCTAACAATCATCTCACTCCCCTAGATGGAACACTATTAGAAGATCCTACTCTCTATCGTCAATTAGTAGGTAGTCTTGTTTATTTGACAGTTACTTACCCTGATATTGCATATGTCGTCCATGTGTCAGTCAATTCATGAGTTCGCCTCGCTCCACTCATTATGCTACAGTTCTTCACATTTTCCGTTATGTTAAAGGCACTATCTTCCACGAGGGTTACATTTCTCTGCACATTCTTCTCTTGAATTATGTGCTTACTCTGATGCTGATTTGGCCGGGTATCCTACCGATCGTCGCTCTACTATAGGATTTTATTTTTCCTAGGCAACCCTCTTATCTCTTGGCGAAGCAAGAAGCAGTCTGTCACCGCTCGTTCTAGTATTGAGGCTGAATATTGAGCTTTAGCTAATACCTTTCATGAATTGATTTGGCTTCGGTGGTTACTTGAAGACATGAGTGTCACTCACACCTCTCCTACTAACCTTTATTGTGATAATCAGAGTACCACACAAATTGCTCATAATGATGTTTTCCATGAATGCACCAAACATATTGAGATTGATTGTCACTTTGTGCCTCAATATCTTGTTACGTCTCTCTTCAATTTCTTCCCTGAATCAAGTTGCTGATATGTTTTACCAAATCACTCACTCCTGGTCATTTTCATGATCTCATTTGCAAACTCAAGATGGCTTTTCTACAACCACCTTGAGTTTCATTAGAAGGGGGCTATTAATGTGAATCAATTATTCAATCAATTCTGCCATCTTTCCTAATTAGGATAGGAATCAATTATTCATCAATCAATTATGCAATCTTTCCTAATTAGTATAGGAATCAATTATTCAATCAATTAGGTAATAAGTATTTCCTTGTTGGCATAGGTTTTCCTAATTTTATATACTTTCCTAGTTTTGGATTACTTGATCCCCAATTCTTGTAAGCCTATAAATATAGGCCTTGTATCATTGTAAAGAAATATACTAAATAATACATTTTATAGGCTAAGATAACATTTGGGTAGTTAAAAAAGATAGGAGAAGCTGTAAAAAAGATGAAAAAAGACAAAGGGATGAGAAGCTACAGCCTGCAAGCTCTGGGATCCGGTGGTGGTTGTGGTTGGCAGGTACGTAGAGGTGCCTGATTTTGTGAGAGTAATTGAGTCCTTGTAATAAAAATGGCTGTGGCAATATGATTTGCCCTTTATAATTGGGAGAATTGTATTTTTGGTCCCACTCTAAACTAAAGTATGGGTAGTGTTCAAAACTAAACGTCCATCTATAAGAAATGGTCGTTTCGATTCCCAAAATATTATTTATGCGCGAAAATAAGACAAATGACTGAGAAATCCAAATATTTAATGGTCTTGGTCATGTGCCGTGTACATGGGCGTTAACATTACAAAGATTTTGACAAAATTCATGCAATTGTGTGTGAATTTGGTCCCCAGTATTTATGGTTTTAACTAAATAGATTCTCATTTTGGTATGGTTTGTCAGATTAGAAATGATTTAAATAAATGCCATTCAATTTATCTATTAGACAGTACAAAAATATCTTAATACAATTAGTAGTTAATAATACCCAAAAAATGAACCAAAAGGAATTTGTACTATTATCGGCTATCCAAGACTAATTCTGTTGTAATCGAAACATTTTTTGATCCATTTGCATGGTAACAGCTTTGGTATTTCTCTTGTTTTTTTACATCTTTTCTCTACTGCAAGTTCCAATTTCTTTTTTTTGTCAGTATTCCGTTTTTTATGATAAAAATTGATTAGTTCCTCTTTATTTTAAGTACTCATAAAAAAAAAATTATTTTGACTTTTCATGCAATCCTGCAATTATAATTTATTATGCGTTTTAGAGTGGCAGCGATTATCTTCTTCTAATACAAAGTGCCTATATTAGTTGTGAATGTGATTTATAAATTAAACTAACAAAGTTTGAGCTCCAATTCTCTATTGGGAAGCACAATTATCTTTTTCTGATACAACGTACCTATATTGGTTGTGAATGTAATTTGTGAATTAAGTTAACAAAATTTGTGACTAATTCTCTATTGGGAAGAAACTCTTATTTTGTTTAGTTAATATCTATTGTACTAGTCTATTATATAGACATTGACATCTTTTTTATTTTCCTTCTCTGTTTCAAAATTTTTAACATTTTTTAACATTAGTAATACTCAAAAAACTAACCAGAAGGCATTTGTATTAAAATGTCATTGTTGTACTGTTTAATGTGTGTGTGTGTATCCCAACCATATATATATTAAATGGCATCTTTTTAAGTTATTTATAATCTGGAAAACTATCCCAGAATGAGGAACTATTTATCTAAAATTCATAAAGATTGGGGACCAATTTCACATACAATTGCATGAATTTTGACAACCTTTTTAGAGTTAACATCCATGTGCACCGCATATGACTAAAACCATTAGGTATTTAGACTTTTCTGTCATTTATCCTATTTTCACTAATAGTTTGGGGACCAAAATTGCAATTCGCATAGATTGGGGACCGGTTTTGAGCATTACCTATAGTTTGGAGACTAAAACTGCAATTCTCCTTTTATAATTAATATGAATTATATTAAACCCCTTGGGGTTTAACGTATTTTGTATTTTAGTCCTTAATGTTGTTTTTTTAAATTTACCCCTTATACTATGGATCGAATGTAACTCAACCCGAAATGTCAATTGCAGTAAACTCTCTTAAGCTATAAGCAAGATTTTATTTAGTCCCTCATTCAATGCTTTAGGCTAAGCAATAAAATGCAATAGTATTCTCAATATTGTTCAAAATATAAGTATGCTCCAAATTAATTAATATTTTAATTCTCAAATTATGCCTTCTTCAATATTTAAAACTCAAAGAAAATGACGAAATAATTAATTATAAACTTTTGATGAATTATTATATCTATTTAGTTTTATATATTTAAATTTGAGTTTTAGTTTATATAAGAAGTTACTTCATATATATTTAGGTAATTGTTGAATTATATTAGCAATGAAAAAAAAGAAAGAAAGAAGAAAATCATTTTAAATAAACATAAAGAAAAGCAAAATGAAAGAGAATGATGGAACTTTAATAGATGATTATAGGTCTTGTACATTTAAATTAAGCTCAACATATATTCTTGTGTCATTTTCTTTCCTTTTGAAATGAATTTTTTTTATATGAAATAAAATATGATTAAAAGACCGAAGAAAGCAATAGTATTAGGGAATATTAAAATTCCTTTCATCACACAAGTATTAAAAAAAAAACGAATACTATTGCTGATGGCCATCTTTATATTTTTAGTTGTTTTGATAATATTTTTATATTGATTAATGACTAAAGTGAATTACTTTACACAAAACAAGGTAATGGATTAAAATGACAAGTGCAATAAATTTTAAAGGGTTAATTTTATATTTTCTTGTAGTGTCTAGGGATAAAAATATCATTTTTGACTTTTTAATAGTCGTATTGTTGATGAATACTGACGGAAGGGACAACTTGAGGAAAAAAAATAATGTTCGGGGGGTTTATAGCAAAACAACTCAGATTTTAAGGGAGTTTACTATGTTTAACTCTTATAGTGGGGAAAGGAACACCCTCTAGTTGTGTAACTTTTTGAAAAAAAAATTACACATTTTTTTTTTTTTAAAGATAGTAGAAATGCTAGTGAAAAAATTATACAAAAAATTTAAAATAATAATGTAGATGGTGGAGAGTGGAAAGAAGTTAGGGGTGGTTATACACATCTAATAAGGATACATATATATATATACATATATACATATATATATATATATATATACACACCCTTATCTTCACCATTGCAAAAACATTCATTGGCGATCCAGAAATGTTCAAAGACAAAATCCACTGAACTCCTCAATAATCTTAAGTGCAGAAATCTGTCAGACTTCAGATGGTATAAAGATACATTCCTAACTAGGATATACTCCAGATCAAATGGAAATCAACCATACTGGAAAGAGAAGTTCCTTGATGGATTACCAAAATCTCTTAGAGACCTTGTCAAAGATGAACTAAGAAAACAGCATGACGAAATAATGCCATGGGAAGCAATCACCTATGGATAGTTGGTTAGTCAAATTCAACAAGTGGTTCTATCAATCTACAAACAGGATAAAATGCTCAGACAACTTGCTAAAGACCGAGCTCAAAGAAGTAAAGATCTCGGATCATTTTGTGAACAGTTTGGCCTACCCAGTTGACAATATAAAACAAAAATGACATTTATCTTATTTGCAGATACCAGACGGGAACTAAGGGACCTTGGAGATTAAAAGGAAATGAAACACAGAGGGATAAAGGGAAGAGGGTCACAGACGGACTGTAATAAATTAAAAAATCAGGCGGCTAAGCCAGCCATTAGACAGTATGAATATATAACAAATAATATAAAACATATAATAAAATAAGATATCAGGTGGCTAAGACGGCCATTTGACAATATAAAACAGATAATAAAGTTGGAGTTTATTAATTATCGAATACTTACAAAGTTTAATGTCTTCTGTGCTCAAAGCTCAAAGCCTTAGCTAAATGGTTTTGGGGAGAAGGGAGAGAGTTTTAGAGAGAAGGGAGATAGTTTTTAGAGAGAGAAGTGTTCTCTAAAAATTTGTGTCTTTGTTTAATGTGTTTGGGGGGTTTTATAGCAAAAAGTTCTGATTACTACAGTGATTGCTACAGTGACTTTTGCTACAGTCATGTGCTACAGTACAAAGTGCTACAGTCCCCCCCCCCCCCGCCGCTATAGTGTACAGTATAATTTTGTTTGACATGTTTGTACAGTGCTTTGACCGAATTTAAATAATATTTTTCGGTGTATCTATTACAAGATTTTTATGAAATTTGTGAAAAAATCCCATAGCAGTCATCTTCATTTTGGTTTGGGTCTTCGTCTTTACTTGTTTGTCCCAGCTGTGCTAGAATTTGTTGTAACTGTTTGATGTAGTCTGCCTCGTTTGAAACTGCTGCTAATCTTGCTGCAGATTAAGCCTTCTGTTGAAGGAAGATTGTGTTTTGTTTATCTACTATTTTAACCCTTTGAGGGTTTTCTAGAAACCATTTTTGGATATGTTTGTTGAAGGAATTTGTTATAGTCATATTCTTTTCACCACTTTACATATCCTTGTCTGACCAGATAGCTGCCCATCTGGTTGGAATTTTCTTTTTAATTGTGGAATAATTTTGTTGAGAACTATTCTAGTGTATTTGAAGTAAAAGCAACAATATGCTCTTTGTCTGTTTTTTGTATCAGAATACAAAAGTTTTTATTACGCATCGACTGTAAATCTACTCTAAAGAAGTTTTAGAAAAAGATGTTCAAAATCTTGCCTCAAAACAAATTTTTGCACGATGGCAAGCATTATTATCTGTTTTTGATTTTGACATCCAATACATTAAAGGGACTTCAAATTCCATTCCCGATTATCTAACTCGTGAATTTTTGCAGGGAAGATAAGATGCCAAGAAAAAGAAGGAGCAAAAATAGCCAACCGGCTGTTTCTTCCAAACAAGCACAAAGTTCTAAACTTCCTTCATCTTCCTCTTCATCAATCTCACCCAAACATTCAAAAAACTCGGAAAAATAACCAATATCCCTGGATGACCTTATTCAATCAAACAAATTCCTTGCCTTAGCCCCAGGAATAAACCTGCCTATCCTGCCTTCTAAAACACAAACATGGTATCCTCCAAACAACTACCTTTGACCATACCAAAAAGTTGGGCAGATATGGTAGAAACTGAAACAACAACATTACCGGACATCCAAAGCTGGTTACAATCAATTGGATTTCAAACCATCATAGGAAACTGTAGTCGCGTCTACATCCAAACAAACACCCTCACAGTCACAAATACCAAACCAATATGTGAAAACTGCAAATTATGTAGTAGTAACACAAACAGAGCCTGGTTTCTTTGACCAAGATCCAATTAAAATGGCCAGAAATATCCTACCCTTAAACTGCAACTTTCTACCATCCACATTGACAAAATCACAAGATTATTATTATCATATTCTTTGTGATACCCAATCAATTAGCTTTAGACCTTTCACTAGAAATCAACTTGACTAGGATATACTTTGATAAATGTCATTGTTAGCATGGTTACTGTACCAGACGGGATTTATACTTTGATAAAAATTCGTGGTATGGTTACTGTTCCACGGATCTAAGGGAATTTGATCAATATCTGTTCTAATCATTTTTAATATTTCTTTTCCTTAATTTTGTAATCACCTATCTATTTCTTTTTAAATAATGTCTTTTTTATTTAAATCCTCTTCTAGGTCTACTGCTTCTTCCTCTACTTTCTTCTTCAAACTCAAACTTTAAAGAAGAAATTAACCTTCATGATTTGACTCAATCAATAGACAACTGGAAGATTCCAGAATATGCTAACAATGACATTTATCAAACTCCTGGATGGAGTTTAACCTCTGATTACACAATTAAAATAGTTGAACAAACTATCACTTTAAATTCAGACCATGAAGAAATTAGACTATTATCCAAAAAAACCATTGAAAGCATATGAAGAAATACAATTATTTGCATTTTGGACTTGTCCAAGTTGCAGCAAAACCCCTGACAAGGGAAGGACTTGATACTTCTCTTCTCCTATGCTTAAGGGATGGAAGATTCATTAACTTCAGTGACTCCCTCCTTGGGATGGTCGAAACTAGCCTTTGCGGATGACCAGTTTATTTTGACTGTTTTCCAAACTTTACAGTTTGTTTAAAAGATAAAAATATTCTGGATACCTTAACTTTGAATATAAAAATAGTGAATTATAAAACAAAGCCAGGATCTCTTCCTAGTGGCAATTATTTATAGGATTCAGTTCAAGGCAATGGGTTCAGCCTTTAGATCTGGAGCTATTAAAATATTTTCCAGAGGAGAAACAACGATGTTCCAAACAGATCTTGCTAGATCCAGAATGTCGATTCCAAAGACAATCACTTGGGATCAAGTCTCGCTCCCAAATGATTGGATGCTACCAGGATTTGTACCAGCAGCACCACCAGCACAAAACACAACGATCTCAGGCATCAGACAATTTGCTTCAGGAACTGTGCAGATAACTTTTGATAAATCTACAAGTTTCAAAGCATTCTCCTCAGCCAGTATTGTTATTGATCAACCAGTCCAACCAAGGAGATATCCTCCTAGTAGGCATTCAACATCTTTTGTAACAACAATATTACAGAATCTAGATCTCTCATCTAGAATCCCACAGTCAAGATATGCAGTCCAAACAAAAAATCAAGACAATTCATCTGAAGATGAACATGGAGGACTTCCTAGATCTCCCAGATACTCTACTATGTTGTACAGACACTCTAGTTGTTGATTCAATTGGTGATCTTGTTGTACTTACAACAGACTATCAGATCGACAAACAAAGTATCCCCTCAGAATTTTTTGCAGAACATAACCAACAAAAGAAGCAATGGTTCTTTGAAATTTACAAAGGACAAGCCAGACAAAAGATACAAGATTAGTTCTATGGATTTTTGACAAGAACTGAACAACGCATTCAGTTCTTTGATTGGTTTTCAGTTTATGGAAAAATAAACAACACACCTTATCCTTTCCTTCCTACAATCAATGTCTCAAAGACTTGGCAAACACAGACTGGAGAAATTCATTCAGAATTACCACCGCTGAAAACCATTACTATCCAGCATATGACCACCAGCTAAATAGAGTAACCTATCAGAAACATTATGTTCTTATCCAGCTTGAAATCAACAATAATTTTATTGTTGAAACTGAAGCATTATGGGATACAGGAGCTGATCTCAGTTGCATTCAAGAAGGACTTATACCAACCAAATTCTACATGAGAAAACAAAAGAAGGACTTCGTGGAGCAAATGGTTCAAAATTGAACATTCAATTCAAACTCTCTGATGTTAAATTAAAGTTCGGAACGGCCTCTATCGAAGAAACTTTTCTTTTGGGAAAAGATCTTACTAGAAATGTTATTCTGGGAACAACCTTTATCAACAGATTAACGCCCTACATGACAAAATTTGAAGGAATAATGTCTGATAAATATGGTCCAGATGCACTCCTACCATTTTCCAGAAAACCAGTTATCAAAGATCTGAATCCTTTATTCCTGAAGGAGCAACAACTATACTTTCTCAAAGAAGAAATATCATTCAGAAGATTGGAAATACAGCTCCAAACACCTCAGATACAGCACAAGATTTACAACATTCAAAAACTAACCATATTTGGATATGTTGTTGTTGAAGGAATTTGTTATAGTCATATTCTTTCCACTACTTTACATATCCTTGTCTGACCAGAAGTGGTAGCTGACCATCTGCTTGTTCGATTAGTCCTTATCAAATTTTTATTGATATACCCATGCAATGGAAAAGATGGAGAAGAAATGCAAGGAGACATGTATATAAGTGTTTGGTGGATTGAATCTTTGTTTGAATTCTGCATATCGTTGTTGGATTTCAGGTACCAGAATTTCCTTTTGAGGTCCATGAATTTTTTACCAGTTTGAAAACCATGCTGAAAATTGATACTTGTTACCTTGTTTAACGTAAAATAGATAGGAGTTGGAGTTTGTATAATTCTGAAAGAAAAAATTTTGAAATCATGCAGCCTGGTAATCCCAATAGGTAAAGCTAGGTGGGTTAAATGGTGCAATGAACTGTTTAGGTTGGTTAAGGTTTTGACCCCAACCAGAGGGCCATCAGAATACAATATGATTACAGTTCTACAACAAATAACGATGGTAGCAACATCATACAGAATTGCACATGGCTGTACAAACCAATTAGCAGCTCATATCCTTATCACAAGATTTACAGGACAACTCAAAAGATGGTGGGATGAATATCTGGTTCTAAGTTCTGATGACAAAGAAAACATTCTATCAGCAATTAAGCTTAATGAAGAAGGAGATCCTATACTTCAAAATAATGAAACAATCTCAGATGCAGTGGCAACCCTTATCTTTACCATTGCAAAAATATTCATTGGCGATCCAGAAATGTTCAAAGACAAATCCACTGAACTCCTCAACAATCTTAAGTGCAGAAATCTGTCAGACTTCAGATGGTATAAAGATACATTCTTGACTAGGATATACTCCAAATCAGATGGAAATCAACCATACTGGAAAGAAAAGTTCCTTGATGGATTACCAAAATCTCTTAGATACCTTGTTAAAGAAGAACTAAGAAAACAGCATAATGAAATAGTGCCATGGGAAGCAATCACCTACAGACAGTTGGTTAGTCAAATTCAACAAGTGGCTCTATCAATCTGCAAACAGGATAAAATGCTCAGACAACTTGCTAAAGACCGAGCTCAAAGAAGTAAAGATCTCGGATCATTTTGTGAACTGTTTGATCATTTGGCCTACCCAGTTGCAAAACCAAAACCAAAAGAAAACCCCAAATTTCCAAAAAATAGCTTGAATACAAACCAAGTAAACAACTTTACAACAAGAGACAGAAAACCTCCTCTCAACCCAAAAGACACTTACCTACCTCTTCAAACAAAATCCCTGCCCAGTCCCAGTCTAAACCTGTTTGTTACAAATGTCATAAACCTATTTGTTTGGGTTTGGTTTAGAATCTATTAAGGATGGTTGTCAGGTTGTATGTGTTGAGTAATCTGGGATCTCTGGCTAAAGGATTGTTAGGAATAGGGATGGTGTTTAAAGATTCTTTGAATCTAGCAAGGTATAGCTGCCGTTTTTCGGGTTCAGCAATTTGTTCGATAAGTTCTAAAAGAAGATCTTGTTCTTTTGTAAGAATGTTGATAGTGTTTGTTTCTTTCCCTGCGATTTCATCGGAGTTGTCTGTCAAAGCATCATCATTGTGAATTTGGTTTACGTATTCTTCTGTTTCAAGATCGTCTTCCGAGTGTGTCTTTTTCATTTCCAAAACTTTGGCTGTCATATTGAAGAAGAAGATTTGTTATTTGACACAGTGTTTCATCTTCTAGATTAAGGGCTCGAAGTTGTTGGTTTAATCTGCAATATTTGGCAATATGTCTAGGCTTATGACATTTGTAACAAACAAGTTTAGGCTGGGGATTGGGCAGGGATTTTGTTTGAAGAGATAGGTAAATGTCTTTTGGGATGAGAGGAGGTTCTGTGTCTCTTGTTGTAAAGTTGTTTACTTGGTTTGTATTCAAGCTATTTTTTGGAAATTTGGGGGTTTCTTTTGGTTTTGGTTTTGGTTTTGCAACTGGGTAGGCCAAACAGTTCACAAAACGATCCGAGATCTTTACTTCTTTGAGCTCGGTCTTTAGCAAGTTGTCTGAGCATTTTATCCTGTTTGCAGATTGATAGAGCCACTTGTTGAATTTGACTAACCAACTGTCCGTAGGTGATTGCTTCCCATGGCACTATTTCATCATGCTGTTTTCTTAGTTCGCATTCTTTGACAAGGTATCTAAGAGATTTTGGTAATCCATGAAGAAACTTCTCTTTCCAGTATGGTTGATTTCCATATGATCTGGAGTATATCCTAGTTAGGAATGTATCTTTATACCATCTGAAGTCTGACAAATGTCTGCACTTAAGATTGTTGAGGATGATCCTGGTTCATGTAATTTGTGTTTAGAAACTGGAGTAGAAAAGGATTGTTCAATTTTTGCTATCCTTTGTTCTTGTTGGCTGAATGGTTGTATTTGGAGTTGTTTTTGAAATTTGGCTGGTATTATAACGAGGTTTGAAGATTGCATTTGTAGTTGAGGCTGGTTTTGTAGAAACTGGCTTGGCAAGAAGATATTCTCCTAGGGTTTGTAGGTACTTGTTTGTATAATTGTTTTGTTCATAGATACCTTGTATAATTGAAGAAGATATTTGTGCTGAGGTACCAACGACATTCTGGCAACGAAAACAACATACAGTCAACCTGCCTTACGATAAGGATTTTGACGAAGAAATAGACACATATTCCTACAAAAGCTCGTCCTATCCAGATGAACCAAGAGCTTATGGAATATTGTAAACAAGAAATCCAAGATGTTTGGACAAAAAACTTATTAGGCCAAGCAAATCTCCGTGGAGTTGCTCAGCTTTTTATGTGAACAAAAAATCAGAAATAGAACGAGGCACACCAAGGCTTGTAATAAACTACAAGCCTCTAAACAAGGTTCACAGGTGGATCAGCATCCAATTCCAAACAAAAGAGATCTCCTACAAAGACTTCATTCAGCAAACATATTTTTAAAATTTGATATGAAGTCAGGATTCTACCAGATTCAGATCCATCCTTCAGATAGATATAAAACAGCATTCACCGTTCTATTTGGCCATTATGAATGGAATGTCATGCCTTTTGGATTAAATAATGCCCCATCTGAATTCCAAAAGATCATGAATGATATATTTAACCTATTCTCAATGTTCATTATTGTATACATTGATGACGTTTTAGTCTTCTCATCATCAATAGACCATCAAGCATTTTAAACACCTCAATGCCTTTTTTCGCACCATCAAAACCAATGGTTTGGCTATTTCCAAGAAAAAGATCAACCTATTCCAAACTAAGATCCGTTTCCTTGGACATCATATTCATCAAGGAACGATAATCTCAATAGAAAGATCTATCCAATTTGCAAACAATTTTCCATACCAAATTCTTGATAAACAGCAACTCCTGAGTTTATTTTGACTGTATTTCATGAGGTTTGAAGATTACATTTATAGCTAAGGCTGGTTTTGTAGAAACTGGCTTGGCGAGAAGATATTCTCCTAGGGTTTGTAGGTACTTGTTTGTGTAATTGTTTTGTTCATAGATACCTATATATATGTGGCAAATTAAAAGGTGACTAACACCAAACTGTCCCCTTTATTGTGCTTAGTGATGGATTGATTATTTGAAGCTTACATTGATGATTACTTGGTGATTAGCTTATTTGTGCTTTTGGTTTGTTTTGGTTAAGTCCTTGGACATTTTAACGGCTCAGGACTTTACTTTTAGTTTATGTTATTTGTGTTTTAAGTTTACTCGTGATAGTATATATTAGTTTGATTTTGGGTGAGTGAATGGATGAGGCATACTCATCATTAGAATAAAAAAAATCAAATTTGGGGGTGTTATTTACTTGTGTTGCGATTGGTACTTTCAGTGATTGTAAGTAGTTGTGCCGTGACATTTGGATAGACAATTTAGTGATTATGGTAATCAATAATAACAAATGATTTGCAATAGCATATGATTGATATATTTAAACTTGGCATTTAATGGATTTCGGTGTGTGTTGAGTAGTTGTTTTGCAACTAAAGATTTTCAAAAGCCATGTATTACTATTTTCAAAAAGTAAGGGACTCACATTCTTTTTGAATAGATTCATTTGAAATATTGTTTTTATCAAATCAATAGTATTACCTTCTTGGTCAATCTATCTTTTAGAAAATTTGTTTAAATGGGATAGAATTGAATTAGGTTATTTTGTGTGTTTGCATAGGGAGTTTTATTCTATTTTGTGCTGTGATTGGATTTTATATGATTTTGGGTGAAGTTTACTCTTGTTACCTGGTTTATGGCCGTGAAAAATACAAAAAGAAAAATATTTTTCTTTCAGAAATAAGGCGAGTACAGGATTCTGACATGTACCCATATTATTTTTCCAAAATATGCCATTGGAATAGCAATAAGGCCAGTATGGGATTACGACATGTATCCATGTTTCTTTGAAATGGCTATTAGGATTGTTTGTTTTTAAATTAAGGCATGTAGAAGCAAAGTCTTTAAAATGTGCCTTTATATTTTAGTATACTAACAAGTTGAGGAGGAAATATTTGTAAAACCCACATTGATATCATTCTACTTATTCCTTGATAGATTAACATTTCTAACTTTATGTGAGATGTGCATCTAGATAGACTCCTAATGATATTTTATTTCCATGTGGACTTGTCGAGATGGTTGAAAAACTTTGTAACCTTTTGATTTGAGCAAAACTATGTTTCATGTGAATGGAGCTTGTTTCTCAAAAACCTTTTCCATGGTTGCTAATACTTGATTATTTGAAATCTTTTGTTGCCAATTGAACTCGTTTTCTTTGGAAAAGTGAAAAACTTGGAGTGAATAGTTAAAATAGTTCAATTAACATATCCTATTTGAGGTCCCATGAGAGGTTTCCCAATCACTTAATGTATATCCATTGTTCACCTTTTGTGCTGTCAATTTGGTATTGTGTTTATGTTTACTTGTTTAGTTAAGGTCTTTTTCTTTCTTGTTTTGCTAGAGACAAGCAAAGTGCTAAGTTTGGGGTGCGATAACTCTAATAAACAAGAATTATTTTACTTGATAAACTATGGCTTTTTGATAGTTTTTTTCTCCTATTTTGGTGTTTAATTTAGTGTTTTTAGTTCAATAACTGGCATTACGTAATTGCATTTGCATCATTTGTACATATTAAAATATTAGCACATGTTTTTATTAATCTTAGTATAATTTGATCACTTATTAAGTTGTGATATATTTTGCATGTTAGGAATGAAGGGGTTAAAGTCAAAGGTTATAGAAATCAAAAGGAGTAAATTGCAAAAAGAGAGAAAATGAAGAATTGAGTTGGAAAGTCCTCAATGTAAAGCCACCAATTGTTCGATGTCTCGACATTGAGGTGAATTTATTAGACCAATTTTAGGCTTGTCATCGCGACACCAAATTCTCCATGTCGCAACATTGAGGCGCGTCTAGTTTAAGTGTTGGGACGTTTTGGTAGTCTTTGGTTGGAATTTCTTTAATTTCAAACATATAATACACTCTAGTACATATAGTATAGGTGTAGGTGGTAATTTAGCTAATTAGAGTAGTTGTAATGTGACGTAACCTTCAAACTTTCCTTTTTAATTAAAAGTTCTCTTTAGATGTAGTTTTTAATTTCTTGCAAATTTTAATCTGCATTAGTTAATATTAGTGGGTTTTTAATTAGCTACAAGTAGATATAAGTTTTACCTACTTTCTTTTTAAATTTCTTGGCAATCCAAATTGTCTTATATTTCAGTTTATCTTTGAAGTTTTTCAAGTTCTTGCGTGCTTTCCTAGTTTAAAATCTTCATTTCCCTAGTATTAGTTCTTAGTAATTTTTAGTGGGCTATACTTTAAATCATTCAAAAATCTAACAATTTATAGTTTTAGTCAATTTCCTCTTCAAATTTCTAGAATCCTTTATTTGAACGTTTCAATTGCATACTTTCTTAGTACTTAGTCAAATTTGGGTTAATTACTTTTCAATTTCAATCTTGTCTTAATTAAATTAGGTCATTTTATGATAATTTTACTACACATCCTTATAGTAATTTTAGTAGTTGTTGAATCATTAGTTCTACTTGCTTTCTTATAATATAATTTACTTGTTTAATTGTTTTATCCTTAGTTTCTTTTATTGTTCTCGACTTCAATTTCTTTAAATGTTTTGGTTTTATGACTTTTCTTATGGTTAGTTTTTCCTCTTTTATAATTTTGCCTAACTATACAAATACTAGATTATTAAAGTCTAGTACTTGTTGCCTCGACAATCTTGTGGGAATGATACTCACTTGTCGCTTACTACTTACCTACTTCGCATATTTGCAAGCATGAGGGTAAAGTTTTAAGTGTTTGGGCTGTTTTTATTACTTGTCTTGTTTGGTCAATGATTTGAATTGATAACTTTACCCAAACGAGTAATCAACAGGAGCTAAAGCAACCAAAGATTTGAAACTCAACAATGACTTTACTTTGGAATTTCTTTTTCTTTTTGCCCAAAGGCAAAATATTATTAGAAGTAAAAGGTGTTCAAAAGTCAATCTAGTAAAACTGTCGAGTTGAGTCAAGTTAAAAATAGTTTTGTTCAACATTTGACTCAATTTTGACTCAAAATCAAATTAACTGAGCGACTTCCCGACTCGACTTTGACTTCAATTTTTAAGTCAAACTACCGGTCAAATACCAAGCTACAGTTTGATTAGTTTATCGGTCGAACAAGTTGTATGACTTTATCGGTCAAATACTAGTCAAATAAGTCAAACAATATATATATATATATATATATATATTGTTTACATAGGTTGAATAATATATTAATATATTTGTGTACATAAAATTTTAGACATAATATTCTCAATTTTTATAATTAAATATGTTAATGACTGATAATATAGTTTTTTTCTTAATACTTTAATATCTTTTCATTGTATAATTATTGGAGTTATGTACATTTTATGTACTTAAACATTAATATAAGTGTACAGCTTATTAATGTAACACTTTTGTTTCAATAAGTAATTAAATGGACAACTAATCCTTTTAATACATGTATATACAAGAGTAAAGTAATTATATATAATTAGCTATTTATTATAATATCTATACATACATGTTCTTATTTTAATATATTAAGATTTCTATAACTTATCAATGCAATAAAAATATGCTTTACAGTGTCCAACTTAAATACTTATATTGCATAACTTTTTTTTTTCTTTTTCTTTTTACTAACTTATTACTATAATAAACATTTTTACTATTAACAAGTATATTAATTACTTTACTTACTTACTCTTAGTATATATAGAGTTTGGTAATCTCATATATATATATATATATACACACACATATATATATGTGTGTGTGCGTATATTCCTATATACATATAGGATATAACATAACAGGGGTTGGTGATTCGATAATATTTTGCTACATAAATTGATTTTTGTAAGTGGTTTTTAATTTGTAACTTTGTAAATCATTTTAAAATCTATATATGATATATATGCTAATACACATTTATATATATTTGTATATTTAAATTTGTACATATAATCTTTTTGAAACTTGTATATATAATATATTATGAATTATATTTTTGTATACACATTATATAAAGATGATAATGTGGAAATTGGAATGACTAAAAAAAATAAAATCCTTGATAAAGTATGCATAAATATAAGATAAGAAAAATAAAACTATTTTATAAGAAAATAAAAATGAAAAACGAAAAAGATATTTTGAATTCATGTGGAATGATATGAAATTTTTGGGATGATATACCAAATTTTTGAATTAAAATATGAAATGGAAGAAAATTTATGTTTGACTTATTTGACTTTTCGACTTACCGGTCGAACAAGTTGAATTTAAATAACTCGACTTTAATTGACTTTAGATTTATATGAATTGACTTTGAATTTGAGATGTTCAAGTTGAAAGTCAAACAATCAAGTCAAACAAGTCGAAAAGTTGAATACCGGTCATTCAACTATTCTAAGCTTTATTTTTCTTTTCAACTTGTATACCATTTTTGATAAATTTATTGGTCAATGTCCATTTTTATGAATTTTCATTCCTTGAACTAATACTTTTCATCTCAACTGTAATATGTTATCCAAATATTCATATATACTATCTTGAATCTTTTGGCTACTACCATTTTGTTCATTTTTTCAACAATTTTTTTCTAATTTACTAGAGATCCTCAATTCTTTAGGGAAAAAAAGGAGAGAGAGAGGAAGCTAGAAATAACGGATAGTAATACTCTTTGGAAACCTAGAATATATTATTTAATAGTAATACTGCTTCTAATAAATGGCCAGGTAAAATGGTTGTGTTTCTTTGCCAGATAGGATATGTAATATTAAATTACCAACAAGGAATAAAGTAGATTACAGAAAAAAGGGTCAACTCGGAGATTGATATTGTATGTGGAGAAGTTGGGCCGCTGCAATGCGCACATAGAAATGTGTGTAGTGTGAACTAAAACCCTAATGATTTTCGCTTACCGGAAGGGTTCATGATCTGTGAAAGAGATCTAAAATTTCAAAACTGCAACTCATTCAGGGAGAGACCTACAAGTATTAAAGTTAATGGTGTACAGAGGTAGAAGGTTACCAAACACAAAACCGTTTCTCTTAATAGTTGCAAATTGTCCTTTAGTATTGTAGAATATTTCGTGTTAGAAGCAGTAATTCTTGGATAATTTATCATATCATAATATTAGGACATTGAACATTATTTTCAATTCTTCATACACCAAAATTTTCTTGATTTTAGTAATTTATCAAAATAAGAAATATCTACACGAATGCTTTTAAACAGTATCTCTCTTTGTTACATTATACAAACTTCCTGACTAAGGCTAGGACTCATTCTTCTGTGTTTATTTGCTCAATTAACTTATAATATCTTCTCCTAATTGGATATATGATCTTGAATTTCATGTATGTATATAAATGATCTTCGATTTTTTTTTCTTTACCAAATATTCTTGATAAAAGATGTCCGACTTGGTTGAGCTATACTTATCCTGCATCCAAAACATGGAGAAGAGATAGAGCATAGTAGTTTTTTCTTGTCAGGCAAAAGCAAACGAGTAGGCCATAATTGCAGAGTAGTTTATAGCTTCCTACTAATTTGTACTATTAGAGTATACTTCTTGGAGAATCTTGACTATGTCTGTCCAAGAAAGATATACAAAACATGAATGTATCCCATATTTTCTGGGTTGTGATAGACCTTTTTATTAATTTTCTATTATACACAACTATTTGATGTCTCTACAGATAGAAACCGAATACGCTAATCCATTATATATTTCTAGGAAAAATGGAAAGCTTATTCCTCTAAATAATATGCTTATTTTCTTTGACATGTGAGAAAGACTACATCTTGTCCTCAACCACTGTAAAGGGTGTAATTGGTTTTCATTTATGTTAATGTTAATTTCAGGAAGTTACTTGAATTAGTTAGCATTTTTTACCTGTAATGTCATCATGCTATTGTGTTTTGATATCATAATCAATGGTTTTATAAGTGTCAAGATATCAAATGGAAGTTTAGATTAACAACACAAAATTCACAAAAAAAAAAAAAAAAAAAAATTTGAAGCTTTTTTCAGTCAAAACAAAAAATTCAGTAAAGCAAACAATACTTTCGTGCAATGCATGGAAATGTTGTTCTTTGGTTACACAAAATGATGTATTGTACATATGAAAACAATGATACAAGTATTTGAAATGTGACATGAATTGATAACAAAAAAGATTGTATCACATGTCAATTTAGTAGTAATCAGAGTTGGCTTTAGAAATTGTATTTAAATGATGTGAAACTTAACATTTCAATTTAAAGAAATCAAGACACTAAAATTGATTAAACAAATACAATTTCCTATGAATAATACCAAAGTACTTCTTCTCTTACATAACTTTAATTTTTCAATCCTTGATTGCAATATTTATCCTCATTTGAATTCTATACCCGAATTTCTTAGTGTTGTCTTTTTTCTATAGATAGAAAAAGTCTCAAATTTTATTCATTCAAGTCAACTATATAGGCTAGTAAACCATCCATAGGTGGCTCAACAAGCCACACCATCTTCTAATTACATCCTTTGGCCAATTTGGCAAAAGAGTGAACTAACTGATTTTGAATCCTACTAACCTAGTTAATACAAGAGACATGTAGTAGTTCAATCCAGTGACGGGAATAGTCAGCCAACGTTCCAAGCTTGGAAAAATTGTCTCCCTCCTCCAAAATTCAATTTCTTTTATGTTGCCTTTTTCACTTATATGCACCATGTGTAAAAAGGTGCATAAAATTTTCAAAATTTAATTTCAGTTGCATTCACATAACTCATATAATGAATATTTATTTTGCTATTAAGGGCTTAATGTTTTTTTTATGTAAAACCTATGTCCATGTTGGGGGGTATATCACCCGTTTATTAATCATTAGAACTATTAAGGGTTTCATGTTAACCCCTCAACCCCAACTTCCAAGAACTTTATTTCAAAATCATGTTAACATCTCTATTTGGAACTTTACATCTCAAACCCAGTCAAATGCAAAAACTACTTATTTAAAAAAAAATTCCCGCTAAAGGATTTAACTACCATACTGCTTTTTTCAACTCCAGAGTAGTTTGCTTATGAATTTGGTAAATACCATAAACAAATTATTTCATAATAACTAAGTTCAATGAAAAGCGAATAAATTAATAATCCCACATCCATATTTGGTACATTACTTATCTTTCTGATAACTTGACAAAATGGTAAGTGCCAAAAATTAACAGATAGGACTACATTAGCATTTTTCGAACGCTTCACTATGACCTCGCAATCATTCAACACCTTGTAACAAATTAAAAAGTTCATTAAACCAACTTAAAAATTCTAAATAAAATTTGTAAGAACAAGATAGTGATTGAAATTGGTGTTTTCAACTTTCCTATTGTTTGGATTATATTAAGTAATTTTACTTAATGTAACACATAACATGTTCTTTCTTTGCTACATAATGTAGCACATATTGTCATAGGAGTTAAAATTAACAACATTGGAACTTTTTTTTTAATAACAAGTAACTTTTTTTTATTGATTCAGCCTAGAGTTTAATACATATGGAGCCATTTTAAGGGTTTACATTTCTGGATATATGGAAAATGCATTGCGTCTAGCCTAACTATTCCATTGAGCGATTTGGGAAGGCCATGAGAATTGTACACCCGTGTTGAAGCATGTTCAAAAGCATGAATAGCCATTTAGTCCGCTGCTTTATTAGCTTCACAATACAAATGCTTACCTGAAAATTCATAGTGCGTTATGGAGGATAGTTGTTTGACTTGCTGAATTGACGAGTCTATCTTCCAAGGAGAGCTAATTTTTCTTGTTACAATTTGAAGAAGAGTCTTGGAATCCACCTCAATTCTGTTGGTGGCAGTAACAAATAGCTTGTGCTAGGGCTCTTGCTTCAACCTCCATATTCGTTGAGACACCATAGAAAGTTGAGAAGGCGTATAGCATAGCTCTTTTGTGGTTTCGGAGGACACCTCCCCTAGCAGCTAGTCCCGGATTCCCTCTCGAGCCACCATCAACATTGAACTTTAGGAAATCTAGTTTGGGAGACCGGCAAGAAATGACAATGGTTGCATGCATGATTCTGGGAAAACTGTTGAAAGGAATGGCTTGGTGACATAAAAGCTTGTTTGTTTTATGCTATGGGAAAGGACGAGTAGCTGAAATATCCTTCAGAAGACTGGAAATTTGGTTGATGATCATATTCTCTCTTATAGATTGATCTTCGAATTGGTGGATGAGTTACGCATTATCCAAATTTCCCAACAAATCCGAGCTAGGAGTAGTCTATAGCAGCGTCCCTTGGCTGGGGAATTATTTGAGGAAAGCCACCAAAGCTGGAGATGCTATGGAAGATATGTATATCTGATATTCGGGATGAGAAAAATCTGACCAAAAAACACCATAACCTAGCTGCAAATGGACATGTAAGAAACAAATTATCAGAGGTTTCAAATTTATTACAAAACATGCATTTTGATGCCATCAAGAAGCCCTTTTTCTGTAAAACATTATCTACTGGAAGAATGTTATTCAAGATCATCCACATGAAAATAGACATCTTAGTTGGGATAGCTTTATCCCAAATCATACTCCTTGAATGGAGCCATGGTTGCTTCTGTCTTATCAACACCCATGCAGATGCCATAGTGAAAGATCTAGAAGAAGTATGTGTCCATTCAAAAGATTAGGACCTTGGCTTAAAGTAATGGAAGTGTTCTTGAGGATCAGCAATGATTCTGGACTAAGTAGTTGCTGCATAGAGTCTAACTGTGAAGGGGAGGAAAATGACTGATTAACAGATAAAAGATGAGGTTCAACAATAGTTGCTTTCATCTTTCCTCTTCTAGACAAATTCTCCCACCAGAAAGAGCTTTCCCCATTCCTAACTAAATGTTATCCTCAGCCACTACTTTGACACTCATTAGCCTTTTCCATGAGTGAGAAGTATAAGTCCACTTGTTGCTAGAATGAGGTTTATTAGGAGAGGTATATTTAGATTTCATAAATTCCGCCCAAAGAGAAGTTCCTTGTATAAACTTCCACCATAGTTTCATGCTGATGGCCTAAATGACATCCTCTAGGCTTCTAATTCCCAAACCATTTTCCTCGGTTCGTCTATAGAGATCATCCAATCTCTTCTAATGTATCTTTCGATGACCATCACCTTTGTCGTCCCAAAAAAATTTTGCAAATAGTGACTTGATCTTCTGCAATACTGATTGAGGGGGAATCTGGTATACAACAAGAGTATAAATGGGAATACAAGAAAGGACATGTTTGATAAGAGCTAATCTCCCTCCTTGAGAAAGGATCTTAGCTTTCCAACCTTCAAGCTTATTAGATATCTTATCTATAATAGGTTGGAACATGGAACATTTCTGCCTACTAGTGAAAAGGTTACATTCCAAATAATGGAATAGTTGTGAAGTTTGATGAAACCCTAGTATCTGTTGGATCAAATGAATGGTACGAGGAGGGCATCTCTTGGAAACCAGAAATGAACTTTTACAAGAATTAACCTTTTGTCCAAAAACATGCTCAAAAGTGGTTAGGAAATCTTTGAGGGCTAGTAGAGATTTTTTGGAACCCTTGGTGAAGATGATTAAATCATCTGGAAAAGAAAGATAACTGACTTGTGGACAACCCCCAGGTAAAGCAAAATTCTCTAAGCCACCATTAGATGCCAATGATTTGATTCCATAGCTCAAGGCTTCAGCTGCAATAAGGAAGAGGAAGGGAGACATCCAATGGATCTCCTTGTCTAACTCTATTTGATTTGAAGAAGCCACATGAAACCCCATCAACTAGAACTGAAAACCAGAAAACCAGAAACTTTGAAAATAAGACTAAAGAATCTATACTATTATAAAAGTGTGAGTTGTATTTTTTCCTTCAAGTGTTTCATTCCTTTTTTGATTTACCTAATTTGCCCATGATTAGAGAATAAAAGTATGTATTTATAATAGACAGATAGGGAAAGACGTTATATATTTTATTAATACAAGGATTTTTTAATTCCAGTGTTTTATGGATACAAGATTTTTGTAATTGTAATCTGTGTATGTTATTACTATTGTACTAGAACTCTTTTAACTATAAAGTCATGGGAAAAGATATCTAATGTTCCCATGGTCAATTAGGAAAATTACATCTTAAATATACATGTATTTAAAAGATACAGCAACCAAGGATGTATCCAATCATGTTTCAGATTCTTGGTACCAATCCAATGTTTTACCACTCTTCATACCAATCCAAAAAATAAATAATACTGCAATCTATTAGAATTCTAATAAATTCATATGTCAAAATCTCTACTTAAGCTCGCAACAAAGAAAATCATTTAACAATTAAACTACTACAACAAAGGTAAACCTTTTTCTTTCTTTTTTGCTTTCTATGCTTGTACTAAATTTTTAGCTTTGACGAAATCATCAAAATATGTTTTTTGTGCTATTACTGGACGTCTTCTACATGGTAAGCCTTAGACATGTAGAACTTTAAATTGATTTGTAGTTTTAAGTTGTTACTTACAATATTTATTGCAAATACAGGAGACCAATGATGTAAATGCAAAAGAAACTTAAACCTAGGAAAAATTAAAAGTTGATTTCAGTTATATATCTTATACTATTTGTTTTAATCAAGAACTAAGTTTTATAATCTAAAAAATAAAATAAAATAAACTTATGCACTATAAAGTATGTATGTGTGTGTCTATATATATATATAGAGAGAGAGAGAGAGAGGAGTTCATTTCTGACTAAGTAGGTTACGATGCAAACCTTAAGTATGTGTGCAAATTTATGAGTTCTTGATGTTCATCTAACAAGTAACAACACATATTATTATTTGACATAACCTGTCTTACTTAAGATGAACTTTTAGATTATGAAGTTTCTCAAAAAGTATGTGTTGGTAATTCAATGTTGAAACCTTTGCTTTTGTATGTATTGTTTAAATTCTTTTTGCCATCAACAGAAATGTAGGAACAACTAATATTACTTTCTTTATATGATTAGGAGGATATTAGTGAAGATTGAAAACCTCTGGGTATTATATTGCTGTTGGAACTTTGATACAAGAAAAAAAATATAGGATGCCATATTTGTCTAAATCTAAACTCCTTAGTCTAAAAAAAAAAATTACATTTAATAACATAGAACTCAAAATGAGACATAAATGGTAGAATGTACGGCCTAAATAGATTTGAGCATGCTTTGAGCATTGCGAGAATAATAGGTTTGTTTGCCATTGCAAGTTCGATTAAGTCTACAACTACTAAGCATTAATTTTATGCTTAATAGTCAAGCTCACATAACATTTACATTTACTTTAGGGATCTATATGGATATTTTTTTCAAACTCGTAGTGAATATTGTATACTATTGAAATTGTAATGTAACTAAAACTTTTTCCGGGTTGATTTTTTCAAAGTAAAAAATTTTAAAACATTTTTTATTATTTAAAAAAAAAAAAAATTTGAAACAATCTCAAGGGAAAAATGCATCATAAAAAGATGTTAGATCTTCTCATCCTTGAAATTTTCTTGAAATGCCTTCGCACTCATTGATAGAAATTACATGGCCATAATAGCAGCTATAAAAGAACAAATAGTGTCACAATAGTTTGTTTCATTAGAATTTGTCTCAACTTCAACATCAAACTACTCTCATCATGAGTGTTTAACACACACACACACACACATATATATATATATATATATATATATATATATATATAGTATTATTTAGTTAAGAATCAATTTTATTGGAATTATGTATAATACTAGCTAGGGAGAAAATCTTGTTCTTTCCTACACTTCAATTTATTCATATTGAAGAGATATTAGAATTCAATTAGCTTATGATATATTTTTTTTGTCTTAAATAGAAACTAAAAGAAAATTTGAGCACCAAAGGTATTAATCTTTAGTTATCATTATAATTATGAAAAGATAATTCACTGTACTATTTTATGATTCATATGATTATTCCTGTTCTTAAGTGGTTTGGATGAGATCTTTCCTAAAAGTGTATTTGTTATAACGTTTTTATATGTTTTTGGAAAACATTGACAATGAACTTGCTTCAACAATATTTACTTGCCAACTAAGTGAAAAAGTAAACTTGAAAGTTTGAAAACAACTGTGTATGATAGGATAACGTACTATAAATGTAAGTGAAACATAAGTTGAAAGTCATGGATATCAAATATAGATGATAGTTTATGTAGAATGGGACCAATCATGGTTGTTAAAAATGGAATTCGAATTGAGTAATACATTGTCATTCATGAATCATACTTTTTCAATCAAATAGATATTTCACCGATTCCTATATAGAGAAATCTCTGATCAATGATAGAGCACAATTTTGCAAAGAAACAGCCCACTTGTTTCTTGGTTGCTATTGCTGTTCAGAACCCACTAACCATTCCGACGGGGGGTCAGAATTTCTTCGAATATTGTTCAAATGAGGAAAGGCTTAAGGTGGATACCTAGGCACCCAGAAGTCCCAAATAAATGACTTCCTGAATCGACACGAACCCAAGTCTCGCAGATGTTGAATCAACTTTTTTCTCTTTCCTCCCTTCCTAGATCATAGAATCATACGATCCTATGATCATAGTATACCAAAAAGACTAGGATTGTTTCTAGAATCGAAATCCTTGCAGGATCAGGGTAGGATCATAGGCATTGTATGGTAGGATCGTAGGATCATACGATCCTATGAAAACAAGCTTTTTGGGCCTTTCAACCTTTTGGGCTTTGTTTGTTTCATATTGTAAAATGGCTAAATTTGCCATATAATTCTCCGACGCATTTACATTAGCACAACCACCAAATTCCTTGTCCAAAGTACAAACATTATGCTTGTTAGGATTGTGGAATTTCCTTAGCAAAATAGTAATTCTCCAATTAAATCCTCATAAAACATAGTAGATATTATATCCTTCCAAATCGATGGATATAATATGATATGGTGTAAAATTAACTAAACTATGACGAACTTGAACTCAGCATATGCTAATCTCCATATTTAAGAAAACCTTTTAAAAAGTTAATACTAAAATATTTTTTAAGATTTGATGCATATAAAATACAAAATACAAATTTAAAATTTAAACATAATTAGAAAACATGATTAAGAAATCTACCAAACAAATTGTTATAAAAATGATATATTAGTAAATTAGTTGTTGCTACTGGTTATTTTAGTCTATTTCTTGGACTTTTATCTTCTTATGCTAAATGTTTTTTTAAAGCAAAAAATGTAAATACTTATTGATTTTGTGAAATGTTTACATTATACACATATTTACAGGCATAATCCCTACAAGAGGATCTAATTCTCATACAAGTAATCTGATGATAGTCTAGCTAATCTTTTAATCACTTAAAAGTTGTGAAGCTCCTTGAGATCTTCTCTGAGCTTAATGTTGTCAACATATATGTTCTTTAATTTCATTTGCATTTCTGTCTCTTAACTTACTCATTCTAAAATATCCTCCATTTGAACAGCCATTATTTAGTTACGATATTATTTTGAATATTATTTGGAAAAAGTATTGTAGCATATATTTTGATGTGATGCATGTGAGATAAAAATTAGTTAAGATGTGTTAAAAAATGATTGCAAAATATTATTTTGAAAATATTGCAATTTATTTTCAATAAAAATAGTGTTGGATCTATTATTCAATTCATTTTTTTTCAGCTTCATTACTTCTATGTTCTTATATATTTCATGAAATAGGTCAAAATGATGTATTTTCATACTTAATTCACAAATTGTATAATTTTTATCATGGTTTTTGTTATTTCTCAACACATAGGTTAAGAATAGTTTATTTGTTTATTTTAGATATTTTTAGTAGAATCTTACGATTCTATGATTCGATTCTGACAAAGACAAATCCATCCTACCTAGAATCTCAATATCACAATCTATGGCACCAATAGAAAAAGAAGGTTAAAGAAGTCATTAGGAAAGGAAACCATCCAATGGACTGCTTTTGAAAGAGAGCAATTTAACTTGTAACTGAGGAAAGTATATTTGTCTTATTAAAAACTATGAAGGAAAACAATGCATTACAAACATGAGACTAACAAAGAAAAAGTTAAATAAGCCTTCCTACATGGCTGGATGCCCGTTTCTAGACAAAATTGCAGGGTTACCACCACATCCTTTCCCGCTCTTCATAGTCAAGTAGGATACAAAATGTTCTCTCAAAAAGAAAGAGATTAGAGATGACAAAGGAAGGTATTCAGCTCAAAAAATATATGACAGTCATAATAGCTTGATCCAAAATTGACTTAGGACAAAAGCAAGCCAGGATACAAGCACTAGCAATCATTTTCGTTTAACCATTTGTTGTTTTCTTATAGCTATTTAGGGTCCAGAATGCGTGGTTTAGAAAATGAGGACAATTTCCTCTAAATTAATGAAGTTGCAAGAAAAGGGAAGTAAAAATCAAGTTGAATCCAAAAATATAATTTGGCTTAATCTTAAGCAAATTTAGTTAGCTTTTGGTATTTTTCTTTCCTTTTTGGTTTCATTGTTAGGACTATGACATGGATCAATCCAAAATGCTACAAATTCAGCTTTTCTTTGATTATAATGGCATCCATTTTTGGTCTTTTTTAAACATAATTTTATAATTTCAAAAAGTAGTATATTTTAATTAGTTATATTGTATACACGTGCAAAGCATGTGCACTTCACTAGGATAGATATAAAACGCTGAGAAAAACCAAATTGAGACATAGATTGAAAAAGAAAATCCCATGAGACTCCGTCAAAAGCCTTTTCCATGTCCAATTTCAACACCAAATTGTGTCATCTAGACCTCTAGTCTTCTTATCAATGGATTTGATAATCTCCTGAGCCAGCAAAATATTGTCTACTATATCTACCTTGGAAGAATGCTGTCTATTTTTTTTTAATAACCTTCTGCATTATGAGACGAAGCCTTTTCACCAAATGCTTAGATATAATCTTACTGAGCACTGTGTATAAAATTATTGGTCTAAAGTCAGATATGTGTACTAGATTCTTCTGCTTTGGAATTTTAACAATCTGTGCGCTTCTAAAGAATTTAGCCAAAGGAGAGCCTGAGAAGAAGCTTATAACTGCTGCAAATACATCAGATTTGATGATATCTCAACAAGAACAGAAAAAGTTGATTGTGAATTCATCATGGCTGGGAGCATTGTGCTTATCAAGTTGACGTACAACCTAGTATACTTCCTCCATAGTGATGTTGTGTAGAGAAAGCCTCAGCAAGTCCTGCTGTGAAAGAATGTTAGGCAAAGGCTACATAAGGAAAGGGATTAGTAAGAGTACCTTCTCCTTCATATGAACTTTTGAGAGAAAAGTGATTGGAAAAAGGAGACTGCTTCTTACTGAATAAGGGTTTTATCCTCCAAACAATCCCCAGAGGTAGACTTTATTCTATGAATTGTCATGTGAGGATTTCTGTCCATAACTGAGGCATAAAAGAACCTAATGTTTAAATCCCCTTCCTTAAGCCATTTGATCCTTGATTTTTGCTTACAACAAATTTCCTCATTGAGTAAGAATGCATGAAGGGTAGCCTGCACTTCTTGAAGAGCAGTCCCTGCCTCAGATGTTTGTTGCTGTTCAAAAAACAACTCTTTTTGCAGTTCGCTATCTTCTACCTGTTTGATGTTATGAAAAATATTTCCAAAGCTATTTTTATTCCATGCCACAAGATCATGTTTCAGCTTGGAAGATAAGATCCAAAAAGGATTTCTATATATTGGGACTGACCAAGACCCTTTAACCACTTGAATGAAATCCTTGTGGCTACACTGCATATCTTAAAATTTGAGAGGCTTAGGAAATTATGCTGGTTATAGAGGAACCAAATTTAAGCAAGAAAGGACAATGATCTGAATTTGTTTTGATGAGCTACAAAGCTTTGACGGAAAAGTGATTCCCACGTTGTGTTCATCAAAATTCTATCTAGCCTCTTCCAAATAGGATAACCATTCCTAATTCCATTCAATGGAAGAACCCGAGAAAGGCACCTCCTTTAAACCACATTCATTTTGAGGATCCTCATAATCCTCCATTGCAGCATAATTAGGTTGAGACATTCTAATGTATTCCTTAGCTGCACTTATAACATTGAAGTCTCACCCAATTAACCAAGAAGAGCCATTAAGAGAACATGAAATGTTACACATGTACTGCCATAAAGGTAATCTGTCATTTCTTTTACATTTGGCATATACAATAGAGAAGAATAAAGGATGAGGTGAAGAATGATGCACAGTTGATAGGTGTACCAATTGCTTAACGTCCTGCAAAACGCTTATAAAAAAACGTAGATTTCCAAATTAGCCAGGGAATTCTTATTAAAGGAGTTGGTAAAGGGGAAGTCAAACTTGAGTTTCAATCTAAACTCATTTATTCGAGAATTATCAACAGTTGGTTCTAAAAGAGCAAGAAAAACCACCTTATTATCTCGTAGCAAGAACTTCAAACGCCTAAGAGTAGGCTTCTTCGAAATACCTCTTATATTCCAAATAATTATGTGAATCATTGAGGACTAATATTGGGAGAAGTAGTAAACCTACGAGAACTACGTTGTGTCTAATCTTTTTCTTCTTCTTCTTAGAGAACTAGTTGAAATTCTCCTTGGTAGGAGTTCTCCCTTGGTTCTGAAAAGACAAGATCTGGGACAGGAAGTTGCTCTGGAACATTAAGTAACTCATGATCATCTGAGAGCATCCTGGAATTTTCATAGAAACCATCTTCTTCTTCAGCCCCATCTTCTGATATTTTACCATCTTTATGGACACTTGGGTAACATTAAGAACAGAAACCCCATCTGCCTCTTCCAGAAGGGATGTAGAAATTCTTGGTCATTTACTACTTTGTGGTTTGTAGAAAACTTATTGTCCTCTAGTGGGTCTTGGACCATGATTCCACTAGGGTTTGCAGGGACCCTAAGATCTTCCAACAAGTGTTGATTAGAGCGAGGCCCAGAATCATTTGCATGGGGATCATCAGCCTCTACTTCCATGACTTTGGGAGCAACTTCAATAGTCGTTGGCTGATGATTTTTCGATGGTGCATGAGATGCAAACTCAGGATCCGTTTTAAATCTAAAATATATCTATTGGGTCTTTTCCTATTCTTTCCATGTCGTAGTGTTAAAACCAACAAATATATCTCCTTTCCTTTCTTTGAAGATTAAGTGGATCATTAGTCTTTTGAATGTTCCTACAACCTTAATTTCAAGACCCATCCTGTAGCAATGAGTACAATAAAAAGGCAAACTTTCATACGTAATGTTCTGCTAGAAGCTTGAATCTTCCTCAGAGATCCAAATCTGTTTAGGATTGTTTTGAAGGATATCTCTTAAATCTACACAAACTCTTGCCACACTAGGGTGTGTAAGATTTGCTGCTGGAGTATCAATTTTCAAAGGATAGCCCACTACACTAGCTAGAAAAAATATTGAAGCTTTGTAAAAAAATGAGCTGAAAGACCTCTAAACAGATCCATATTTGAACTCTAGATGATTCTATATCCGTTCGGAAATCTATGGTCCATTTGAAAACTCTCATTTGGAAACCTTGGATCATCTATAAGCCCTTCATCCAACATTCTTGTAAGTCTTCTTCAAGTGTGAATCTAATGAGCAAGTGGTGATAATCCAACAGGCCAAGAGTGTATGATCCTTTAAAGCCAAGTCGAGGGAACACTTTTTGAATAATTTCCATATTAGTTTTGCCTCTAGAGAATTCAACGAGTGCTCATTTAAATGGAGTAGCAAGTTTAGGAATTTCAGCCCTAGAGAAAAAAATAACTGGTTCGCCACGATGAGCAGAGAGTTGCTTGATTTTGAGGATGGAGTGTTCAAGCATGAACTTGAGGTACTATGTTAGCAAAAGATTTGTTTTTAATAGGACATCTAGATGTGTATGGCTGCAGGCCAATATAGGAACCCATGCACGAACAGTTGATTTAGAGAGAAGATGGAGAAAAAAGTAGAGAGAGAGATCAAATCAAAAACATTCGATCTTGTTCAACATTAGAACTCAATCATGGCTTTACTTTGGATTTTTTTTTTCTTTTGGTTCGAGGGCAAATGTTATTATTATTATTATTATTATTATTATTTTTATTTTTATGTTAGCAAAAGATTTGTTTTTAATAGGATGAGGAACTTCAGCCATTGGCTGGAGGCCAATATAGGAACCCATGCACGAACAGTTGATTTAGACAGAAGATGGAGAAAAAAGTAGAGAGAGAGATCAAATCAAAAACATTCGATCTTGTTCAACATTAGAACTCAATCATGGCTTTACTTTGGATTTTTTTTTTCTTTTGGTCTGAGGGCAAATGTTATTATTATTATTATTTTTTTATTTATCCCGGATTTACATTTCAGCTTGTAAACCATTTTTGATGAATTAATGGTCCATGTCCATTTTATGAATTTTCACTCTTTGAACTCATACTTTCAATCTCAACTATAACACATTATCCGAACATTTATATATAATAACTTGAAGCTTTTGGTTACTATTATTTGTTCTTTTCTGCAAACAAATTTCTAATTAGAAATCCTCGATCTTCTGGAGAAAAATAACAAACAAAATGGAACATATATATATATATATAGAGAGAGAGAGAAATATAAACACTTAAAAAATATTCCAACTTGGGAAAACCTATTAAATACATAGTAAAATTCTTTTAAAAGCGAGTGTAATAAAAGACTCGGTAAACTATTCGCCATCACTGGACAAGATTTGTTGATTGTTTTTAAGATTCTCACAAACAAATCTCAATCTCCTTAGATGCTGGATGGGGTTAATTTTTACTCACTCATTATCTCGGTGGGATTTTATGCTTGTGCTTGTATTTTGCATAGCAATCAATTTGGTAGCATATTTATTAGTTAAGCAAGGGAGCAATCATAGGGAATTTTTGTTTCTCTTATTCGATGTATCCTTTTTTCTCACTGGTTGTATTTTCTTCTTTAGGCACGCCTACCATAAGAATAGGTTGTACCTAAAGGACCTTTCCTTTGCTGTTCATTAATAATATCAGGGAGTAGTGCTTCCTGCCAAATGTGGTCGTTAGCTAATAAAAAAAAGATTAAAGTAGGTTTCAAGATTAACTGGTTGACAAAATAAAAAACACTTCATATATATTAAAACAAAATAATAGAAGAACTTTAAACAACACAAATTGACATAAAAAAAAAAACAGATGGATAGATTAGCAAAAGAAAGTAAGGATGCTCAGAAGTACATATGTAATTAAATTAAATGCGTAATAGACATTATAGTTTAATAATTTATTACATGTTTAGCAATTTTGTACATTAGTGTTGCTCTGTTTCTAGTGGTAATTACCTTTGTAGTGTAGTACATTCTAGAACTAATCATATGCCCATTTGTAGAAATCAACAAATTTCTTCTCGTACATGTGTAACCTCAAATTGGGAATCACATGAAACTTTCTCAATGTCCACAGTTGCATCTTCCTTACTTTTTTAAATTTAATTGAATGTTATTGATGAAGCTAGAATTGGATTCTAGGAAGAGAGAGAAAGTGGAATATCCGAGTTGCAAGTGTGTGTTTTATTATCTGAATTGTCTCTCCTTTTAGTAGCACTCAAGTCCCCTATTTATAGATTTACACGAGGAGGCTTAAGGCTATCTCTATGCTAGCTCACATGAAGCTCAATTACATAATTGCCCTTAATGAGGCTGCCACGTAAGCACTTCTAGAACAATCTAGGTAAGAAGCTATGTGTGTTATTAATCCACATTATAATTAGTCCCCTCGGCTTGGTGCCCAGCCTAGTGGAGAGGGACCGAGCCGAAAATGGCTGTTCGCAGTCCCCAATCGAAGACCAAAAGCAAGAGTATTATACCGATCCGAGTGTGAAGCCTTCGGAACAATTTCGCAACCTCTGCCGATCCGAGGTCATAACGATCCTTGGATCCTCGGTGAGTCATACCAGCAGCATTGACTCTCAAGGGTGACGTTTTCGTTGAGTCCCCATGCACTGATTTCACATTTAATGCTCTGCATTATTTGCTCCGATTTTGCTGCAGAACTCCTCGCACTACGTGCCGTAACGCCGGTACCACGCCTCGATTTTCACCCCAAAACGCCCCGTTTTACGCGCCGTAACGTCAGACCACGTCTCAATTTTCACGCCAAAACGCCTCGTCTTTCAAATTTACAATATTCCACATTCTGGGTATAGGATCCCCTTTCATGTCAACCAACTTGTAATAGCCCGAGGTGTGAGCTTCTACTACGCGATAGGGTCCTTCCCAGATCGGATCTAACTTCTTAGTTCCCTCTACACGGCTAGCTTCATTCTTCCGAAGTACCAAGTCTCCAGGCCGAAGATAGCGATGCTTCACTTTAGTGTTGTAGTGTTTAGTGAAGCCATGACTTGCTTGTAATCTAACCTGTTGGCCCCAAAAGCAACCTAAGAGGGGGGGTGAATTAGGTTATCTCTAAAGACAAACCTTTTTTTCTGTGCTTAATAGAAATTCAAACTTTGTGCACCAAATGAAAACTTAAGCACAAATGAATACAATAGATATTCAACAGTTTAAGCTTAAAGAACAAATAAGAATATTAAGATTAAGAGAATCAAACCAAACTCCCTAGCTTCTCAAGCTTGGAGCTTGCAATTACAAAGAGCTTCTCACAAGGCAACTACCAAGTTCACAACTTGAAGTTCAGCCCTAAAAGTCTCTTCAAAGTAGGTGAGACAATAACCTCTTGTACACAAATGTGGATCACTCTTGCTCACACTAATTCCCTTTAGTTGAGCCAAGAGTTTTACACTCACAACCTCTCTTTGTTACAATTGTTATCTCTCCACTCTCACACTTGAAGAACTTTTACACTTCTAAGCTCTTTTCACACTACCTACACTATTACTATGAAAAACACTTGTACCCACTATTTCTCTCAAATAGCTCAAGAATTGTTTGTAATCAATGTAGAAGTCTTAACTTCATTAATTCAGACCTAGGGGTATTTATAGTTGCCAAATATCTGCTTTCAACAACTTTCCAACGGCTATTTTCTGTCTATTGGAAAACTAGCCGTTGGACCTTTCAGACGGCCGATGCAGCAGGAATGCGTCCGAACAAACTAGCCGTTGGACCGTTCGGACGGCCGCTGCTAAACCCTGCATCCGACACTACGTGGCAACTCTAAGGGTATTCGTTCGGACACCCCTAGGATGCGTTTAAGTGTATAAGCGTCTAGATCGAATATATACTTCTGAAGGCTGGTCGGATACACATCTAGATTGTATAAGAGGCTTGCTTCAAATTCTTTGTGTCGGACGATTATCATCGTCCGAAGCTCTGTCATGGTTGTTTTGTTCGGACGAACATTTGCGTCCGAACCTGCCTATTTTTCTGCACACTTGTTATCAAACTATTAGTATGATTTGGTCTATCATCAAAACATGATTAACATAACTGGGGTTCTTCATAACCTATTTTCCTCAAGTAAGTCAAGGTTAGCTCGTAGAGCCTCATCATTCAGTTCCAAATCACCGAAGGATACTCGAGCCGAAGGTAGCCCAATCTCAGCAGGGATAACAGCTTCGGACCCGTAAGTTAAATTGAATGGAATATTTTCGGTAGCCGTTCGAGGTGTGGTCCGGTATGCCCAGAGGACACTGGGCAATTCCTCAACCCAAGCGCCCTTGGTTCTTTCAAGTCTAGTCTTGAGTCCTGTCAGCAAGGTTCGGTTGCATACTTCAGTCTGTCCGTTTGCTTGAGAATGAGCGACCGAGGTGAAGTGCTGCTTGATACCGAGGTTAGCGCAGAAGCTCTTGAAAGGTTCTCTTTCAAATTGTTTTCCATTATCGGAAATAAGTACCGCAGGGATACCGAATCGGCAGACAATGCTTTTCCAAAAGAATTTCTCTATTGCTTTTCCCGAGATTGATGCCAGGGGCTTACGGCCTCGATCCATTTAGTGAAGTAGCCAACCGCTACTACTAAAAACTCAAGCTTGCCTATCCCTCGGGGAAGTGGGCCCAAAATATCAATTCCCCACTGAACAAAAGGCCACGGGCTCTGAATCGGAACCATGTCCGAGCCGGGTCTTCGTGGTATCGGAGCATGTACTTGACACTGATGACACGCCCGAACCAAAGTATCTGCGTCAGAATGTAAGGTTGGCCAGTAGTACCCAGTTAGCAAGACTTTGCGAGCTAAACTCCGAGGACCGACATGACTTCCGCATATGTCCTCGTGTACCTCGCGTAGAACATAGTTAGCTTCGGATGGAGTGAGGCACCTCAGCAAGGGGCACAAATATGCCTTTTTATATAAGATTCCGTTAATAAGTGTATACTTGGTGGCTCGGTATTTGACCTTTCTAGCTTCGGCATGATCCTCGGGGAGCTTCTCATTATTCAAATAACTTATCAGGGGTTCCATCCAACCGAGGTCCGGTTGGATACAGCAAGAGATTCTTTCGGAGATGTCAACAGATCTTCGTTCCCGCAGTTCTACCAAAATCTCTTTCGTTAAATGCGAATATATTACCGAGGCTAGTTTTGACAGAGCATCGGCGTGTGTATTTCTCGTTTGGGCAATCTTGATGATGTCTACTTTTTTAAAATTTTCAATCCAGCTTTTGACCTCGGCTAGGTACTTTTGCAAAATCACGCCTCGAGCCTCGTAATTTCCTAGGCTTTGATTCACAACCAGCTGAGAATCAGAATGAATCTTTAAGGATCGGGCACCCATCTGGTGGGCCATTTCCATCCCACAGATAAGGGCCTCATACTCAGCTTCATTGTTGGTTGCCTTGAATCCGAATCTGAGGGCATAAGTGAGATAGTCCCTTTCTGGAGATTGGATTATTATCCCTGCCCCGGCTCTGAACTCACACGAAGCTCCGTCAACATGAAGTTCCCATGCAAGGTCTTTCCTCATTTTTTGCTCTTTTACTGGATCGGTTGTCAGAATGTACAAGATCAACCTTTTCGATGTCACAGCTTTCTACAATGAAATCGGTGAGAGCCTGAGCTTTGATTGCTGTCCGAGGTCTGAATTCTATGTCAAACTCAAACAGCTCTACAGACCACTTTAGCATTCGACCTGAAGCATCTGGTTTGTTCAAGATATTTTTCAAAGGAAGGTTGGTCAAAATTATTATTTTGTGACCATGAAAATAAGGCCTCAGCTTCCGAGCCGACACCACCAACGAGAAGGCGGCCTTTTCAATAAGAGTGTAGTTCTTCTCTGGACCTTGAAGCACTTTACTTACGAAATATACAGGGCACTGGTTACCCTGTTCGTCTTGCCTCAATAGAACCGAGCTAACTGCTGGTCCAGCAATCGAGATATACAGGTATAGCGGTTCGCCTTTCTGAGGAGAAGCGAGCTTCGGTAAGGTACCTAAATATTCTTTAAGCTCTTCAAAGGCTTTAGAAGCTTCTTCGATCCATTGAAAACCCTCAGTCTTCTTTATGACTCGTAGAAGAATGGTAAGCCTCTCTCTACTGATTTAGACAAGAATCGATTTAGGGCAGCCATTCTACCGGTTAGTCTTTGAACCTCCTTCATGGAGCTGGGAGTTCTCATATCAATTATGGCATGCACCTTTTCAGGGTTTGCCTCGATTCCTCCGTCAGAGACAATAAATCCCAAGAATTTTCCCGAAGGGACCCCAAATGTACATTTTTTTGGATTCAGCCTCATTTGGATGGATCTTAACGTCTCAAATGTTTCCCTGACATCTTCCAGGGTTTCCTCGTATGTTCGGCTTTTAACCACCATGTCATCAATATATACCTCTATGTTTCTTCCTATTTGGGACTTGAAGGTCTTATTGACGAGGCGCTGATAGGTAGCTCTGGCATTTTTGAGTCCGAAGGGTATCGTAGTGTAGCAGTACCTGTCTCGGTCAGTGATGAAAGAGGTTTTTTCTTCATCTTCTCTAGCCATGTATATTTGATGGTAGCCTTTGAATGCATCTAAAAAATGTAAAATATAAGAAAATCCAACAAATGAATCTACTACTGTATCAATCCGGGGGTACGGATAACTGTCCTTTGGACAAGCTTTATTTAGATCAGTAAAATCTTGGCACATTCGCCAAGAAGAGTCTGGTTTTGCTACAAGAACAGGATTACAAAGTCATGTGGGATACAATACTTCTCTAATCAATCTGGCTATTAAGAGTTTGTCCACCTCGACTTTGATTATTAAGCTGCGCTCTGGACCGAAGAGGCGTTTCTTCTGCTTCACTGGTTTGTATGCCGGGTCCACTCCAAGTTTGTGCTCAATTATATCCCGAGAGACGCAGGGCATGTCTTCAACGGTCCAGGCGAACACGTCCTTGTATTCGGCTAAAAGCCTGAAGAGAAAGGCCTTAAACTCGGCTGGGAGAGTAGCACAAATCTTGATTTTTCGATCAGGGAGGCTCGGATCTAAATCTATCTCCTCAATTTGAACCTCGTCTTGGGTCTCGATCTTTGCTTTGCCCTTTCCTTTATGCTCTGGAGGTTCAGGGATCTCAGTAGCTCCCACCGGGGTTGCCCCATCTCTTCCCGCTCTTTCTGACTCATCGTGTGCTCTTCAAATCCATCCCAGGTGGATGAGGCATCAAAGGTTTCCAAGTAAGCCTTGTCTGCAATGGACATCGTTTGCGATTGGGACCACAAAGACATCATATAGCAGGCTCGAGCTTCTTGTTGGCTGCCAATAACCGTTCCTTCAGAACCATCCCTCAGCATGAATTTTATCCCAATATGGAATACGGAGGGAAGGATTCTGTAGGTGTACTGCGTGGGTCGGCCGATTATCATATTGTAGAAGTTGTCCCTTTTGACGATGACAAAATTGGTCATCTCAATTCTGTGCTTCAGGGGAACTCCAAGACACAGTGGAAGCATTATTTGTCCCTCTGGCACGACCGAGTCTCCGGTGAAGCCCACCAACGGAGTCTTGAAAGGCTTTATCAAAGAATGATCCATATGCATTTTGACCCAAGCATCCTAAAAGATTATGTCCGCCGAACTTGTTCGGTGGCTACGAACACGCGGTGTATTTCATACCCAGCCACATTTATGTGAATTACTACAGGGTCATTGTGTGGCATTCGGCTGGGGACTGGGTCTTCGGAGGTGTATCCGAGGCTCATAAATGGCTTCAGTCGTTTTTCCCGATCCTCTCCTGAAGGAAAGTTCCTGGCATACTTTTTTTGGGCATTGTTTGAGTCCCCAGTCACCGGGCCTCCGACAATTGTGTTTATTACCCTGGCTAAGCGGATTTGTTCATCTTGATTAGCTGCGGGATTGTTTCTGTTCTCGCCGCCCTGGATCTGTTGGCTAGGTGGCGGTCGAGGTTGCGCCGGATTTCTTTGGTTGGCACTGTTCCTCTGGAACTCTGCCGCAGTTCGGCAGATGAACTGCTGCAAATGCCCTTCCTGGATGGCCTTCTCAATTTCAACTTTCAAATGATTGCATGCCTCGGCATCATGACCGTGTTGACCATGGAAAGCACAGTACTTTGACCGGTCTCTTTTGTCTGAGGCTGAAACCATCCGAGGAGGTGGTTCTAAAAGACCTAAGTGTTGGACTTGATATAATATTTCTCTCCTCGTCACATTGAGAGGTGTGAAGTCCGCGTCGGGATGGCTCCTTGTTCGCGGGGGTTGGTTCCCGATGTTATTGTTCGGGAAAACCACCCGGTTCGCCATAGGTGTGGCCCTGGAATAGATCAATCTATCTGTGACTCTCAGCTTTTTTGAGGAAGAGGGGTTCGGAGTCTTTAGGACTTTTTCTCTTTGTGTATCATAGAGTTCCCTTTTTGTCCTGTTTGACTCTTCACCCCGGATAAACTCCGATGCTCTTTCTAGAAGCTCGGAATAGGAATTTGGCATTCTTTTGGCCAATTCTGCGTTGAAGACACCTGGTCGAATGCCGCTGCAGAAAGCAGCATCCAGAATTCTTTCATCAACATTTTTTATTTGGACCACCTCATCATTGAAGCGGTCTACAAATTTATTAAGTGACTCATCGGACCTCTGCCGGATGTTCATGAGGTGCGATGTGTCTTTCTGCAATGAATAACGATATAGAGACCTGATTGATTTACTCCTGAAGTGACTCAGGAATGACTTTGCCAAGTCGTGGAAAGTAGCAATTGAGTTCATCGGCAATTCCTGGAACCATTTTTGTGCCGGGCCTCAAAGAGTCGTTGCGAACAACTTGCATCGGGTTGCGTCGCTGTAACCATACAGGCTAGTGATTGCCACCACGTGTTGTAGGTGATCTGACGGATCAGATTCTCCTTTGTAGCGGTCTAGGTCCGGCAACTTGAATTGTGTTGGAAGAGATTTGATTTTGATAGAGATTGTGAACGAATCTCTATCAATCTCTGCCATAGCAGGAGTATTCAGGAGTAAATTGTTCTTCTTCAAAATCTCTTGGATCTTGTTTTCGAGGTTCTGCTCCTCGAGTTGTTTTATAACAACCGAGGAGGGTCCTCTCGATCCTGATTTTCTTGAAGAGTGTGCGCCGAGTCTCCGCGCATCAGTAATTTTTCGCTTGTCGATGAGTGTGACTCATCTGATTGCTCATTTGAGCGTGACTCTTGTTAATTTGTGTCGCAGATCGGCTGGGCTCAAGGCATCGATCGGCTCTTTGCCAAGTCATCGGTCGGGATCACGCTTCTGTTCAGCTTGTTGAGTGGCCACTCGGTTCGAGCGCTCGGACGGAGTTTTGCTCTCGCGTTGTTCCACGAATGCTCAAAAAGACTCGAAGTGATCAGCAATGTACTTCAGAACATCATTTTGCTTTTGCTGAGCCTCGTTGGTGCACCGACATTTTCCAGTTCATCGGTTTGCACTACGAGGCGCTGATCGCTCGTTTCGGCGTCCTTGCTGGCAGTTCATCGTGTTCCACGGTTCTTCATCCTTTTGAAAGCAAAAAGAAAACAATTCAGATGACTGAGAATTGATTGAAAGTGATGAAAATCAGTCGATTCCCACAGACGGCGCCAATTGATGAAGCTAGAATTGGATTCTAGGAAGAGAGAGAAAGTGGAATATCCGAGTTGCAAGTGTGTGTTTTATTATCTGAATTGTCTCTCCTTTTAGTAGCACTCAGAAGCCCCCTATTTATAGATTTACACGAGGAGGCTTAAGGCTATCTCTATGCTAGCTCACACGAAGCTCAATTACATAATTGCCTTAATGAGGCTGCCACGTAAGCACTTCTAGAACAATCTAAGTAAGAAGCTATGTGTGTTACTAATTCACATTATCAGTTATGACAAATAATGTCCGAATTTTTCCAATCCAAAGTTTCTTCACAGTAGGTAAATTCTAATATTTCATGCATTTCTCGAACATGTATTTCCCTTGCACTTAATATGTCAAAGTTAAGGGTCATACACAAGTTGTTAAGAAGATTGTATACTTTGTTTTTTTACCCTAGAGTGATCTCTGCCAATAATTAGTGAGGTTTTCTCTAAAAAACACTTATTTGCTCGTCATATTGCATCAATGAATCTATTTCACTAACGAACCTCCTTCCATATATTGACCTTGCACTAGTCCAAATCCTTGATTTTAATGACTAACTAGGATGTAATTTTTAAGTTTTTTTGTATTGCCGAGGCAATTTCTTACAAAATGTCTATGCTCAATCCTTAAAAGAACATTATGTATAGAAGAGCCTAAATCCTGTATGCAAGAATCAGCAACCAGTAAACAATTATAAAGCATTAAATAACATAAAAAGCAGTACAAATAAGAAAGCTGCTTCTTGTCTGTCACTAATAAAGGTCCAACTTTCTTATCATATATCCATGGAAGCGTCTAAAATGTGTTCCTAAAGAAGAACCTATGACAGTTGTAACAGAATGTTCCCCTATTTGAAAATTTGAAGTGACATTCTTTTAGCATTTGACCGGTAACCGGATATTCGAGTATGTGAATATTTTGTTGGGTTGAACCTAGTATAAGTGGTTTGGTCTATGTTGATGATGTTGTGATAGCAAAAAAAATTAAGTTGGTGGGCCGCATATTGAGTCCAAAACTAAGGTGCTGGATAGGATAATAGTGAGAGAAGCATACATTAGACGCTTCCTTAGAAGTCTGTGATAGGGTTTGACCTCATAATCCTAACTACAGTAACTATCCGTGCTTAAGGAAACCTTAGTAATTTGATTACCATGTCCCAAGTAGGTGTAGATGTAGCGATTGTTTATGTTTCGGCGTTACTGATGTAGTTGTTGAAAAGATTTTATGTCATTCAATATTTGTTGAGTTTGACTTTACTAAACCAATGTAATTGGAGTTGTCATTGATTACTTTGGAATTATCTATGATGATGTCCTTGCCATCTATTTTGAAATTTTGAAGTTTATTTCTTTTCCAAGCTTACATTCCAAGACCTGTTTACTTCAAAAACTCAAAGATAGTTGTGAATAGAGATAACTATTGGTGGGTCAGTACAGAGATACCTATTGGTGGGTCAGTAAAAAAAATTATGTCCACCAAGGGTTTGATATTTTGTTTTCAATATGACAAATTTGAGTAAGTGTTGGGTGATTGTTGACAGTTATTGAAAGAACTCTATGATTAGAAAATAATACATAGGTTGGGTATGCTAAATTTTTTGTGTTTTAGAAGAATCTTGATAGCTGACACAAGTTGGGAGAGATGACCCAATTATTGTCATATGATTCGTGCAGGCACTTGACACTTGTAAACCCAAGGAGCGCAATGAAATTAAGATCATCTCAGTGTATGATGTTTGATCAACTGAGAAATTAGGCTATGAGTAATGATTTGGAATTGTAAAAGGACATCTTTATTGACTGGATAACATTTTATGTTGGATACGATTAACTGAATTAGCCATTTGATTGTGAAACAAGCTACCAACATAAACCACAACTCACAGCATGGTTTTATTTTTGGCATGTTGTTAACTCACAGAATGTTAATTGTACCTTATTTATAAGTTAAAGGTCTTTTGTATATTGTGGGTACGTATTGGTAAGAATTTTGTTTCGTTTATTTCGAGTGCAATTTGATGCTAAGGCAAATGTAGGATTGGTCAAATTTAAAGTACTGTCAGAGTGTATAATACAATTGTCAAAACTGTTGAATGAAGTGAAGAAGCTTTCGAAACTCATGCTTGAAACCACAATTGCAAAATTTTTTAATTCAAGAAGGTCTAACAAGGCTGGAGTCCAAGGTAGATTTGCATCACGGAGAAATAGTTAAATTTGTGAAAAACCAACTATTTGGTAAGCATGACATTGGTGATGTAATGTGTAAAAAGAATGAGGGAGGGTCAAGGTAACGGCGTTTTAGGTCGTGAATCGTTTGATTTGTTAGGCCATGCGATTTCAAATTATAGTGGAAATTAGGGTAACTTTGTCTCGGTCGGTACTGAGCAAGGAACTACAACACATGATCTAAATTGTGAAGGTATTAAAATTGATAACTATAATACATTTAAGACTGCGATTGGCGATATTGAGTTAAAAAATACGAATGTAATGATGTTTACAGGGGGCAATAATATTATGCTGATGGTTGGTATTTCGGTTGTTTTATTGACACAACTGGTACTATTGTGAACGTTAAATCTAGCAGATTTATTACGGTTGGAAAGAGGCACGAATTGATGAGTCAGTTGTCAAATCCATGTCTAACACTGAAGAGATACACTTTTCTTGTTTGAAGAAGTGCATATTTGTACTCAAAAGTGAGAGGAAAAATGTCTCAGAAAAATCTAAGAATGAGGTAATTTAATTGCGGTATAGTATGGCTTCGATTTAGTATTACATACAAATTAATTTTGAGCTAATATGTGTTTTTGTACGCTGGATACATTTTAGGTTTTGGACGAAGTAATTGTAATTAAAAAGCATAGGGATGATAGATTTATTGCCCTCCTAAACTTCCTATCAGATAAGAAGCTTTGTGTAGAGTAAAGTTGTATCTAGTAATGAATTTGAAACTTATTGCAAATAAAACAATAACATATGATTGCATTTTTTTAAAATTTATGTCTTTTTGTCTTTGCTTAGGAAAATTCTAGTATGAAATGGAGGTCAAACGGTGCATCATTCAACCATGATTACAATGTGCCCTATGGGAAAGCTGTATTGCCTTTTATTTATTTATAATTTTGAGTTTTGAAAAAACCAGTTTGTTGTCCGTGTATCATTCATATTGTTGAAAATGTTAGTCATTGGCATTGTTATGCAGATGAGAAGTTGCAACGCTGCAATGAAGACAACTAGCTTGAGGAAGCTTGTTCCATGGAAGCCTTTCCAAGTTTGGTGTATTCGTACATTATATCAAGTGGTTGTGTACATTATTTTATAAAAACAATTGTTGCATGATTAATGAGAACCAATTGTCCATATTTCAGTTTAATCACGTAAAATTTGATTGTCTTTCGGTGTGCGTTTATTCAACTTCAGCAATCAATTTTAGGGAAGATAATTACTTCTAAAGGTTTGTGTATGAATTATTTGCATGAGACCCACTACTGCGGTCCAATAAATGATTGTTAAATAGTTGGTATGAAATTATAATAGTTTTTGATATATCAGCCCTTTGTTTCTAATGATAAAGTAATTATTATTTTTATTTATATATATGTGTGCTTATGTGGGAGGCAAAACATTGGTATATGTTTGTTGTTGACATTGTGGCTATGAAAGTTGTAATCTTCGATTCTTTGTGAGATAAGGCAAACAATGCTATAAAGGCGGGAACTTGTGCTGATTGTGGTGAGAATTTTTTTGTGTAATGCTTTAATTGAATTTTGTTGATGATCATATTATTCCTGGGTAATGTCTGAATGTTTTTGTTTGTAGTGGAATCAAACTCGCGAATCCTTGAAGTTTGGCTTTTCATCTTAGTACAAGGGGTTAAAAAATTTTGAAATTATTGACTATCCACGTTGTCCTCAGCAAAAGAATGACTACTAGAATTCATTAATTTTTTTATAGTATGAGATGGAGTGAGTGCATTCTGTTTGTTATGTCTAATATGTGAATTTTACTTGCAGGTATGATTGTTTGATATTTGTGATTAAATTCTTTGATATTTGTACCGGAGGAACTGGAAATTCTTTCACTTATGTGGATATACCATTACGATTCTATTTGAAATTACTTTGGCTCTAATTATTTTTAAATAGTTATCTTCTCTTATGGTTTCTTGTGTATTAATGGTCAAGCTAAGTCGGGATTGATGCGATTGAAACTGGCATTGTAGTTGGTTTTTAATTACGCAAATGAATTGCGAGATCGGATCATTGAATAGTTGGACCTACAAAAGGGACACTAAATTTGATGGCACGACCTTAGTATTATGTTTGCAAAAATTAGATTAGCGATTCAATTATCGACAATGGTCCAGATGCATGTAGCCAGATTGATATAAGTTTTGTGGTGGAAATATGTTTTGTAACAATTTTCTATTCGAAGTCTTGTATTTTGTAAATCATTTTGATAGGAGAAAATTGGCTTCCGACTATTACATGATATCTAGAATGGGAGACACAAATGTAATGATTAACAAACATTGCAAAATTTGTGTAAAATTTTAAAAAATTTGAATTGAAGTTTAATTATTTGTATGGAAGTCTTTTGTTGGTGACTATTGTTATTGGTAATTTTGCAATTGGTTTTAATTTGGTGCTACCAGCAAAGATGTTTTGTTGGGCCGAGTAGTTAATGTATCATATACTATCCAGTAGCCCAAAGGCAAACCCTAACATAGGTTGGTTTCAGTAGGTTTGTAGGACTATGTTGGGCCATATTTTAAATGCTTCGGTCTACCCTGACACATTGTCAAATGTAATGTTGGTTGTCAAAGTGGCTTTAAGCAACTTTATTTCTAAGGGGACACTTTTAGGGTTTAATAATAAATTTGCAAAAAAGTATGTGCATAGAGAAAGTGTTTTAGTTGTAGAACCTCATTTAAAATAAACACCGCATACTTCGAGTAAGTTTATTAGGTTAAGTTATGAAAGCAAGTCTAGACGACTTATTTAGTAGCAACAATAGGAGTCACAAAAAGGAGAATCAAGTGTTGGGAAACGGTAAGGTATGTATTTTCCATTTTTGTTATTCGATTTTTGTTTTGTTCATCGAAAGGGTTTAAAAATATTATTATTGTGCAAATTGTTGTTTGGATGGTTTGTCTTGAATGCATAAGTATCAAATTATATGTATGCAGCTCTTCTAAGAGTTTGCGAATGGCGGAGAATGATTTATGCCCAAAAGCATCTACTAAGCAAAGATGTTCAGATAGAAGAAGTCTCATGTTCGTTAATGATATGAAGGCAAGTTTATATCATTTTCATATTTTATCGGTACTTTTATTCGGTTGTAATATAGACTCATTTATGTTTCAAACGTTTTATACAGTCGGTCCAGCAACTGGAAACGAGACTAATTTCGGTTACACCAACAACATAAACCTACGAAATCGAATAGTAGAACTTGAGCAATGCATTAAGGAGATTAGAGCAACATAAGTTGAGATGTTGCAAATAGTAGACGGTCTAGAAAAGACGATGATTAAATTTCAATCTAGTATTATGCACAAGTGGGTGAAGATTGGGGGCGAAAAATACGAAGTAAATTATGATTGCATGAATTCTTCATATAGGAAAGGCAAGAATAAAGTGGCTACTCCCAGGACACCCATGCAGACGAGTCTGATGTGCCGGTTATATGTGTATTGGCATAGGGAATTACTCTTTCAGGTTTAATATGACAAACGATGATGAAACTGCATTTCGTGTTGCTACTCCGACATTGCGGAATATTTATGGTATTGTAAGGAATGTGAAACGAAAATTGAATGAGAGCTTATAATAGCAGAAGAAAAATTCCAGGGAAATGTCACTATTTCATCAACTACTAGATTCTAAAATATTAGAGACATAGACAGAAGATATCTCGGGAAGGAGAAAAAGGGGTAACAAATCATAGGCAATAATGATGGGGAAAGGCAATAACAGATCACAGGGTAGAAAATCCAAGGTATTCATGATCCCATGAATGATGAGGTAAGTTCATTTGTCCTGAATTTGCATATTGGATTAACTTATCAAAGTTAGGTTATTAAACTCGTTTACACATATTTTTTTATCTTTCAGTTTCATTGCACCCATTGTAATAAATTATTGTAAAGGCAAGTTAATCGACTAATAAGAAATGTAAGTGTGAGCTTTATTGTCTTGATGGTTCAATTCAAGAATCAGAACAACAAAACAATCACATGTTATTTTGATCTGTATAATATGATGGCTACCATGTTAATTATTGGATTTGTGAACAATGCGTTGCTTCCAGCAGAGTAAGAGTCATACTTAATGCCTTAATCCTGTCACTTGCATACTTACCAATGCATGGGTACTTCAAGTGCTAAATTCTACCAGCTAAAATTCTATTCAGAGAAACTGTTGTGAGGATAAATGGGCAAATTGCAACGATAGAACACATGCTTTCACTTGTGCCAGATGAATGGATTAAATGAGAGGTTCAACGACTTACTAAAATTCTGTTGATTAGACTAGATTTATGTAGTGAGTACATTCTTATAACATTTTATTATATTAGGTCATTAATTGCTTTGTTGCCCTGCTAACAGAATGATAACGAATAAATTTATATGGTTAACTAGAGCGGGTTAGGTATTTGCCTTCTGTTGTTGGGGTAAGTTATTACTATCTTGTTATGAGTCCTGGACTAATTGTGTATGCTTTGTTATAGCTTTGATGAATAAGTGATTGTAATATGTATGGGTAATGCATGATTTAGTCATTTGAAATAGCCAGGTCACTTTTGGCAACAAGACGTTTAGCTATGAAGAATTGTATGATGAGTATCTTGTTCAATCAAAGTTTGGTAGCTGCACAACTGATTGTAAGAAGGTATGCTACATCATTATTCTACGAATCAGATGAGTAATTGAAATGCTTATTTTGAAACCATGAGCATTAAACTAGGTTCGGCCATTGAATATCGAGTAGCTTTGTGTACCATTGAAATGGAATGTTAAGCATTGGTACCTTGCAGTTATTGACGTGTAGGTTCGATGTATCTTCATTAATGATCCATTTCTGAACAAGACAACAGATGAATTCCATATGCTGCATGCTAGGGTTGTGGTAAGTGTATTCTCATGTTAAATTGTTGGGCATTACGGCACCATCTGCCATTGCATTTGACTTTTCCTTTAGATTTCTACAAACATCATTTCAAGTGTACTTGACTCAACAAAGTTCTTAGCTACGCATTCGGTTGCAAAAATGTACCTAAATTGTCAACATTTCTATTTATCGGTCCTTCATGGCGTCTGAGACAACATAATATATAACACTCATAAGTTATTTATACTTTGGATAACTATTAATATGGTTCATATGGTCTCCTGCAAACGACATTTGATTTCATGTGTAATTCCCAAATGTGGGATTGCGACATTCTTAATATGAAGTTCATGGAGTTAATTTCTTCTTAAAGGGATAGGATTTCGATACAGGTAAGAATGGAAACTATGTCAGTATTTGGTGTCCCATCCCAATGTAAGCCACTTATCCTCTTCCATGTTTAACATTAGCTCATTTACAACTTAAAATGCATCATATTTTGGTTGTAGATAGACTCGATATAGGCTACAAAAAACATTGTTATTGAGTTATTCTCGAACACTTGCATTGAGGAAAGGGCTGTTTGTGCAAATGGAAATCTTGCTCTCATAGTTTCGTAGAAAATATTTGGCTAGCGATCTATTATTAGGGGTGGCAATTTCTGACACGACACGACAACACGACACGAAATTAACAAGTTTAAACATGACTCAAATTTAATTGGGTTACTGATGGGTTGACCCGTTAATGACCCGAATTTAAACGGGGCATGTCGTGTCAACCCACAAGTTGACCCGATAACCCGTTATCTTAACGGGTAACCCGACACGACCCGTTTAACCCATTAAGATACTGGGTAACTCGAATGACCCGTTAATTAATTGGGGTTATTATGAAAATTTGATACAATAATATACTCTTTAATGGCATATCGTGTTATTCGGGTCAACGGGTTAATTGCGGTTATCGTGTCACCGGATAAACTAAGTAACTTGTGTATTAGTGTAAAAAGCTTAACAGGTTAATGGGTCGTGTCGGGTCAACTTGTTAAGTAACTCTTGTATTATTGTAAAAAGCATAACGAGTTAACTGGTCGTGTCGGGTCAACCCGTTAATAAATGGATAGATCGTCATCATGACATGACACGAGACGAATGCTTAATGGGTCGTGTTTGGGTTGAAATTTTCTAAAACGAACCCGATAAGGACCCGGCACGACCCATTGACACCCATATCTATTATTAAGGGAAATGATCTTGGTGGTCTAATTTGGTTAAATGTCTATTTGTAAAGCACTCCAGCATTACTTAATCCAACAGACCATAATTTTTTTATATTTATTTGGGTAATGTATTCCAATGTTTTTGTCAAGAAGATTCGACTTTTTGATGTGGTTATATTGTGATAAACTTTAGTGGTGGACAGACTATATTCATTAAGGAATTGAAGTAGGCATATTATGTGTGTTTGGCTTGTCTATTTTTGAATTTATTATCAACTATAATGGACAGCACAGACATGTACTGGGCTGCATCACTATTAATTTTTGTAACACAACACTAGCAGAAATTAAAATTAACAACATGTGTTACCCAATACAAAAACCATCCAAAGCTCCAGTGGGCAAGGATATCGGTATATCATTAAATTTATGCATTAGATATCTTCTATATAGTCATCGATTTCTTGATAGGTCCAACCCTAATTTTTATAACAAATAAGAGCAAAGCACAAGATAGCAGACATATTTATGAAGGTCAATCTGCACTACAATTCACAAAAATCTGTTTAGAAAGCCTTGAAGATAACTCGATTCATCTATACTACGATTCACACATTTTCTAACGATGTCATCAAGGTTTGGATCGCCAACCGGTTCATTTGCTCAGTACCAAGAACACGTATGTGAATGCAAGGTGGGCAACTACCTTATCTTTGTTGGCAGTAAGTCGTATGCAAACACGAATCGTCACGACCAGGTGTGCCCACAAGAATAGATGTTGAATTGACATATAAGTGATTTTGTGTTTTTTTTTCTTCTCCAAAAATTATTTAACCATGTTGTGTATTTTGTTTAGCTGTGCCGACCGTGGATTGGTTATGCGATCCATACACGAATGCAATGGACATTGTGAAAAGCGTGAGGGGTTATCTGCATGCGAGCAGAGTTAACAAATTGCAAATCGAGATACGTGACGAAATTCAAACCTTAAGGGTGGATGTAAGGGAAGTTATATGTGATATCAAGAACATTTTTTGCTCCCATATCACGTTCAAGATTCTATTATGTTCTACAGATGTTCGTAACCATTGTGTATTTGGCCATATCTTAGAAGGAAGAAAAACTTTATATTTTGTTAATGGACGTTGATATCTAAGTAATTAAAAGGGACATTTTGTACATACTCTCATTTGCTATTAAAGCAAAATTTTCTTTGTAGTGTATTAAATGTTGGAATTATGTGTGTTAAGGTTGTTTAGTTGGGTGTCTCATTATTTTAGTCTAATGCAACATGTTACAAACCTGCAACACGGGTGTTAGTTTATTATTTGCCAGCAACTGGTAATGAAAATTAATGGACACTCTTATTTATACCCGACAAAATATTTGTTTATTTGATAAATAGAAAATTTTGGAATCATTCATGTTCTTTGGGGTAAACTGGTTCCTCACCAACAATTTTCTTATCACAGCGGGTATCCTCTTTCGCACTTGGAGGCTTTCCTAATTTTTTTTTAAAATTGGTCAATTTAGGCTCATCATTTAGTATAGCTAACACAATATGATGGACACCATGCTTAGGCATGCTTATCTCTAGAAATAACCTAATCATAGAATTAAGTTGCTTCCACACTGTGAAGATATCTAGCTTAGAAACTCTCCTGTTCTATCAAAAAAACTTGGTTCTCGAACTCAGACATCTATTTCACACACCAAAAGTAATTGTTTGGTTTGCAACGACCTTGGAAGAGGTATTTTTTCTCCTTTTCAATAGCTCTTCTCCTTTTTAGGGTATCCATGAGCTTCCCTCAATTGCAAAATATGCATAGACAATCAACCACAAAACCTATGCCAAATAAGTAAGGACCATAAATTATTTAAAGATTTTTAATCAAAACAGGTTGCACCGCATTATAACAGGACTTAAATAAATGTACAAGTGGAAGGTATGAAAACTTCGTATGCGCACACCTAACTTGGAGAATTTTCTTTGTATTGGAAGATTGATTTTTTCCAAATGTAACTACAATTAGATTCATCTCTTTAGTAAGGTTTTGTAAGAGATAAATGTTATTGCCACCTTCAGATTTCATTTTTGTTAAATTCAATTGAGTTGGAATCATTATTGCACTTCCTCTCGCTTCTAAAGCTTTTTATGATAAGTCATTTCAAACAGGAATCTGGTGGTTGTTTCTTCATATCCAACAGTCAAAGACCAGTGGATATTGTCAAAGATTCAAACATTCAAAACTTTACCGATCTCTATCACTACGTAACAAATGTTCACGTGAAAGCTGCGAAGATAAGTGACAATGCCCACCTAGCCACATTAAATGCCATAGCATGTACACCGTTTACCCAGCCACACCCAACCAAGAAAATACACCAAGATCCCGTTTAGTTCGTATAGTTGTGGACCAACCCATTAAGTTGGAGCTTGGGTAGGTTCCAATTTTTTCACTTTCACACCACAATGCAACCTCATCTTTAAGAGATATAATTCTCTCTCCTGCTTTGGAAACTTCTTCCCACATCTATGAAGGCTACTTACAAAATGAATTCAACTCCTTTAAAAAATGAGGCCAAATCACATACTTACCATTCTGGAGTTGTTAAAAAAATTGGAATTAACCATCCAAACGTAAGGAACTTGTGGTAATGGGTACGCATGTGGACCCTTTTGGGAAAATATCATATGGAGAGAAGAAAAAGAATTATAGAATCCCAATCAACATAAATGACCAATTTGGCCTCGCTAGCCACATCATAAAAGGCCCCGTGTTTCATGAAAAACATAGGGTGTTGAGCTCCTTCAAATAGATGCTCATGTGGAATGCCTAATGAATCGATGTGATGATTTAGAAGTCTTTTGTAAGTGGCATAGGAGTTCTGTTCCTAGTGGATGTAAATGGCTAGCATCAGACACGGGAAGTAATAGGCCTTTATGTCATTACACAACTGGATCAACAAATTACCAAAGTGGCATGAAGAACATAAAAATTGCATAAGATTAAAAAAAACCGATAGAAAACTGTGAAATCTCCAACTACGTGGTTGATGAAATCATGGAAGACCTTGACTTTACCTCAGATCCAGACTTACTTGACTTTCCAAACAGTGAAGATGTTTTCATAAAATAGTTGCCTACTTGGGTTTGCCATGGCGAAAAACCGCAATGTTGCTATTTGTATTAATTATGGTTTGGGGAATTTTTTTTTTTTTTTAACATGTATGACTTGTAATTCGAAACTACATTAAGACCCTTATGTATCCGCTAAACAACATCAATTTTAAGATATGTATAAAACTAATTTGATTGCATATTATTTGTTATGTGTGATTACATGAATTCCTTTTTATAAGCTGATTTGGTAACCTAAGTCTAATTGGTTCCTAACTAAACATTAGGGGAATAAAGCAATAATTTGGAAAACATGAGGACTATAGTGCAATCTTCTTTTTCTTTAAAAAACAGTTTTGTTTAAACAAAACCAGGAAAACAAGATTGGTGACTAAGCATAAACTAGTAGGAGTTGTCATATCCTAAACTATCCTAGTAGCCAGCAAGCCACCTATTCTGTTTAACGTATTTAGACCTATTTGTACTACTTGCATAGTAGTAGAATTCAACAAAATAAGCAACAAAAAATGCAGCAAAATAGAAGGAAACAAGAGTTAGAAAGCTGAGAGAATGAAGGGCAAAGAAAAGAAAATTTAGGAGGTATAGAACTTCCTTCATTAACCCACTATAATCGTAAGTTCATATACTTGATAGCTAATGTAAATTATGTACTTTTGATTAATTGTTTTTTTAAAGATATAACATGTTCTGGCTTATGCAATTCTAAGTATTTGTATGAGTATAATTGATGTTGTAATGGACTGTTTTAAGTGTTTGATCTTAATTGGCTGCATAACCTAACTTGGGACCAATTTGTTTTGTGTGATTATGTTATTTAGGTTCTGTTTAATCTATGCTAGGCTTAATTGTTATCTCTTATAGTTTTATATAAGCAAACAAACCAAGAAAACTAATCTGACATAAATAAGTTTCGACTAAACTAGGTAGAGCTCTAATTATGCCTGTGTAGGGGCTGTTGTTTGTTGACCTACAATCTTAGTTTTGATGATAACAAATGCAATCTAACAATCTGAACTTAAATTGTGTAGGAATTCTATTTTATTTGCTCATAAATGGGTTTTTGGACGATGCACATCGTTCGAACAGAACAAAGTTCTCGGACGCAAAACTTTGTATGAACGAAATTATCTCGGATGCAACACAACATCCGAAAGGTCAAGCAGAGAGTAAGATTCTGAGGCACTTACAACACACGCGCATGACTGTTCGAAGGAAATTTTATCAGAGCACCTGACTGTTCAAAGAAAAAGCAACCCTGGACAAGCACTAAACCTTTCGGATGCACTACACTGTCCGAGGATCGGACTCATCAATCTACCTATTTCGGACGAAGGAACGGACGCAACCTCGGCCGTCCGAACAAAAATTTCAATTATTATTCCGTGATATCGCTGATCGGACACTTTTTGGACACTTAATAAAGATCTCGGACGTCCGAAACCTATATAACAGCTAGTTTCTCATCATTTATTACTTAGCCGTTAGCAAGTGGTTGGGAGCTGATTTATTGCATCTATAAATTCTAACCTATCTATATTTTGAGATTTCAACTTACACATTGAATACAAGCAAGTAAAAAAGCAATTTGTGAGCAAATTAGCTCTTTAGTGATATTGTATTAGTGTGTACTTAATAGTGCTATTCAAAAGCATTGAGTGGAGTGATAATCTTGTACAAAAGTGAGGTTGAGTGTAAAATTCTCGACTCAACTAAAGAGAATTAGTGTGAGTAAGGGTGATCCTACTTTGTGTACATTTGGGATTATTGACTTACCAAATTTGAAGGAGCATCTTAGTGGATTACTACTCCAAGCTAGGTTGTGAAACCCAGTATTTTACTAGCCTTGTTCTTTGATTTTTTTAACTGGTTTAAAAAGTTTTTTATACATTATTTTTAGTCATAAAGTACTTCAACTTATTCGTTTTTCAATTCGGCAAATTTTTCGGTTTACGCGATTTCGATTCCGGCGGGTAAACGGGTAAAAAATTGGACTAAGTGTAATTAGTGCATTGTGGTGTGTGAGTGTAGTATGATGGCTGAATTATTCAAAAAAAAGAAAATGATAATTTAGTAGCAAAAAATTAGTTTTTGGGTTAAATAGTCAACTTGGAGACTGTCTCTTATACACATCTAGATGTGTATAAGAGACAGCCACCCTTCAAGGCCTCATTTGCTCCTTCAAATTTGGTAAGTCAATAATCCCAAATGTACACAAAGTACTCTCTTCCCCATACACATCTAGATGTGTATAAGAGACAGCTATAAATCACTTGGAATTTCATATTTAAGCTCATAATTTTAGCACTTTATGGCTTATGGGCTTTATGATCCAAGCTTTAATTTCAAGTTTTTGTAGGATTCTTTATGGCTGAAAAAAAAACCCTCTTTGCAGCCTTATAAGTTATGATTATTCCTTATGTATGTTATGGGTTGTTTTTAGTGTTTTGGAGGTTAGGAAGTGATTGGGGTTGATTTTTAACAACTTTCCACGGTTAGATTACATATTTTAAGATTATGAGTTGGGGTTTTGTCTTCCATATGTGGCCCTAGAGTGTTATGCTATGAATGCTTATGTCTATGCACATAATGATGTTTTAAGAGTGTTTTAAGGTTAGTTTGGATAGGAATTGAGACTTGAAACCAAGTGGAATTGATTTCCCTTCATTTTGTAAGTAAGCGGAAGTTTGGTGCAGCTAGGATAATTTGGATAATTGGTTATGTTTGAAGGGTCTTTAATGATCTTTTGATGGTTTTAGGTGTTTTCCTTTGTTGTGGGATGCTATTGATATAGTCCCGGCTATTGCTCCGGTGAATATTTCCGTTTATGCATTGGTTGGTTAAAATATGTTGTTTTGAGTTGGGTTGTAACCAAGGTCCCTTGAATACCTTGGAATTGGATTTTGTTGGCAGGGAGGACTAACCTACTTATAGCCTAGGGAGAGGCGAAGTTTTTCGGTTTTTCTGGAAAACTGAGCTTATTATCTCCTAATTTAGCTGTAATACGAATTTGAGGGGTTAACTAAGTATTTTGACTGGGGTTTTAGCTTGTCGAAGTTGGTCGGAATTTGTGATAAGGTCATTTTTTACCAAAGAGCTGTTGGTGTCATTTTCTATCGTTTCGCATCGTTTTCGCTTCCCTAGTCATTCTTTAACTTCTACATCTCTTCTAAGACATCCTCTTATACCTGTTTTAGGTACCACGCCACCTACCGCGCGATCGCATTCGGTGATCATTTGTGCAGTTTTTGCTTTGATAGGTGGGTAACATAGACCCTCTTCCACTTGTATTTTGTTTAACGACTTTCGAAATATGTTTGGATGGATTTTAGAATGTGTATGATGTTTGGAACTACACTTTTACCAAGTTTTGGAACTATTACATATGAAATCGGGACCAAGCTATTTTATGTTAATCAATTGATATTATGTTTGCAAACTCTTTTGATATGAAAGCATTTTATGACTGTTTTGGCTCATAGGTGACCTAGGTATATAATTTTGGATGTGTTTGGAAATGTTTGATTTGGGGAGAACCGGTTCTATAGTCATCCATGGGACGCCATGGTGATTGCTATGATTATGAACTATTTGACTACGGGGTCTTGTCTTTGGGATAACTTGACCTCCGTGTCGACTAGTAGGTGTGGTAGATTACTAGATCGGCTAGTACTTGTACAGCCTAGATGTGTATAAGAGACAGAGACAATACTTTTGCTTGCCTTAAATGGGGCCAATACTTGGATTTGTTCGCTATGCTTTAGCATACTATGTTTTGAAATGATTGGATCTTTTTGGCTATATTTTGGACATGCCTGACGTTTAAATGGCATGAGACATTTTAGAAACTACTTATGATTATGGTTTATTGACGTTTAAATGGCATGAGACATTTTAGAAACTGCTTCATGACTATGGTCTTCACAAATGTTATCAGTATCTTTATGTTTTCTTTTTATCGCAATGCTTGGCCCCATTTGAAGAGCTTTTATGATATCCACTTAGCTAGTTAAAAGAGGACGTGATTTATAATTTTTCAGATTAGGTGCTCGTTTTGACTCTCCACGCGTTAGCGACTTTTAGATTTTCTCCAGATTCCACATTACTGGTAGGACTCTGCGGATAATCTTCCAAGCTTCTCTTTTGTTTGGAGAGGGGTAGTGTATTAGATAGGTTTTGAATTGATGAACTTTGTTTTTGTTGTAGCATCTTTTGTACTAAGAAGAAATTTTGTAATTCGTATTTTTTTGTGTAAAATGAAATATTCGGTTTTATAGTTAAGAAATGGTTTGATGGTTCTATTACATAGCGGTTAAGTTTGTTACTCTGTTCCTTTGTGCCTTGCGCTTTGGGCCTGTGTACCATTAGCGCGGCGTGTTACGGTCCCGTTTTTGGGGCGTGACATTAAGTGGTATCAGAGCATAGGTTTGAATCCTAAGTCCTTAGTAATAGGTATTCGATGAGTCTTTCGAGGTTTAAATCGATGTGCTCGGGCTTAGAATTATATAAGATTCTATTTTGTTCGCGACATTACAGGATCTGTGGAATTCTTTGACCTGGAGTTATTGATTGACTTGTTTTGGAGGGGTTTTGAGAGGTCCTTGCTTATGTAATCTTTGTTGTACCTCTTTTGTTGAATCTTGAAGAGTTATTCTTTGCTCATGATTCCGTCTTTGACTCTTATCAGCTAGTATGCCGCCTAGGACGCGTTTTGGTTCTAGAGGTCGCGGTAGAGGCTCGACAGCAGGACCCTCAGCCTGGGGAGCGTTCGGCTGGTGGGGATCCGCTGCAGGAGATCCCTGTAGTCGAGTCAGCTTCAAAGAGTGTTACTAGGCCTGCGGTCTACCCTAGGGACGAGGCAGGCCCGTCAGCACCTCCTCCTCCGACTGGACCGCCAGTGGTTGATTATGGCGCCATTGCGGCGGTTGTGGCACAGGTTATTCGACAGTTGGTGTGCCTATTTTAGACCGCATCTCCTTGTCTAAGAGACATACACATCTAGATGTGTATAAGAGACAGGTCACCAACCTATGCGAGTCATGGATGGGCGAGATAGAGAGGATTTTGAGTTATTTCGATTCCGGTGGAGTCACGGACATCTTTGGCTATTCCTTTCTTGGTTCTTGAGGCGGCCAATCCTCCCTGCCAACAAAATCCAATTCCAAGGTATTCAAGGGACCTTGGTTACAACCCAACTCAAAACAACATATTCAACCAACCAACAAAATCCCAATTCCAAGGTATTCAAGGGCTGTCTCTTATACACATCTAGATGCGCGAGATCACCCGTGGTGCAGATATGCATTCCGGCTTCAGAGGCTTGGGAGTATGTTCCACTGTGCAGTGTGACGAGCAGCAGCGTATGTATCATTTCTGGAAGGGTCTTAGAGCTGAGCTTCGGAAAGAGCTGATAGTGGGTCGTCTGCAGCCGTCGCCGCCATGCCGGTCTTGTGGTCGACTACACTCTGGGAAGTGTTATTGGAGGACTGGAGCTTGCTTTAATTGTGCCTAGCGCGGCCATTTGATCAGAGATTGTCCTAAGGTCGCACCAAATCGAGGGCAGACTAGTGGAGTACAGGGTGGTCCGCCTGAGGAAAAGAGGCAGCCAAGCCTGAGTCATTACGCCGTATAAAGCATTATTTGATTGTGGGGCATCACATTCATTTGTAGCTAGATGTTTTCTTAGATGTCTGTCCGATAAACCTAGATGGTTAGAGGATCCTTATAGAGTGGGGACCCCGGACGGGAAGGTTATGGAGTCTAGGTTTATTTTGGAAGGTTGTCGGTTAGAGTTTTGTGATAGGAAGTTTGAGGCTGACCTTATTCCGATAACCGACTATGCTAAAGCATAGCTAACAAATCCAAGTATAGTTTCAATCCGGAATTTAATAAAATAGCATGAGGATCTTTTCCTTCAACTCCTTAAGAGACTGACCTTAGGTGCCATCTAGTGTGAAACCTACAGCTTCAAGACTCTTCCAAGAAATTCATTCTTCCAAGTGTTTCACCTTGGGGAGCACCGGTCTTATTTGTTCGGAAGAAAGATGGTAGTTTGAGACTTTGCATTGACTACCGTGAGCTTAATAGGGTAACTGTGAAGAATAAATACCCTTTGCCACGGATTGATGACTTGTTTGATCAGCTTAAGGGTGCGGGGTACTTCTCTAAGATTGATTTACGGTCCGGATATTATCAATTGAGGGTGAAGGAAGAGGATGTACCTAAGACAGCTTTTCGGACTCGCTATGGCCACTACGAGTTCTTGGTTATGCCTTTTGGTTTAACTAACGCCAGTAATCAATCCATAGAGGGTACCATAAACCTGTCTCTTATACACATCTAGATGTATGTATAAGAGACTTCATCGATGATATCATAATCTTAAGACAAAGCGAGAGGCTCATGCCGAGCATTTGCGAGCGTTTGAGCTTGTTGAGGAAAGAGCGGTTGTAATAATTAGCAAATGCGTCTTTATACATCATCGGATGTGTTGCATAGACAGGTCATGTGGTGTCAGAGGACAGGGGTTTCTGTAGATCCGAAGAAGATTGAGGCCATTGTTGATTGGCCTAGACCTACCACTGGCGAGGTGCGGAGTTTTCGAGCTTAGTGGTTATTATAGGAAATTTGTGGAGGATTTCTCACGAATTGCTTCCCTTTGACGCGGCTTACCCGAAGAGAACCAAGTTTGAAGGGTCTATGTTACCCACCTATCAAAGCAAAAACTGCATAAATGATCACAGAACGCGAGGTGTAGACCGCAGGCCTTCACACTCTTTGAGGATGACTGGTTTACAGTGATGATACACATCTGATGTGTATTAGCTATCATATCCTGGTAAAGCTAATAAGGTTGCCGATGCTTTGAGTCGTAAATCAGCTGGCCCTAGTATGGCTCTTTTGATTTGTCAGTTTGAGGCTTCAAATTTGGAGGTTGTTGAGTCTACTAGGCAGACTTTGGTAGCATTGGTTGTTCAATCTACACTGGTGGATCGCATTAAGGTGTCCCAGTTAGATGATCCTAAGCTACGGAAAGTAATGTTGAAAGTACAGAATAGTGAGACCTCAGGAGTTTCAGGTTGTGACTACCACATCTTATAGTTAAACAGACATGCTATGAATCAGTCAAACTCTGAATTAGAAAAGAGAACTGATTAAAGAAGCTGACTCAGCGCTTATCTATTCATCCTGGGGGTACGAAGATGTATAGGGACTTGAAAATGAGATTTTGGTGGCTTGGAATGAAAAGAGAGATAGCTGAGTTTGTGGCGAGATGTTTGGTGTGTCAGCAGGTTAAGGCTGAACACCAAAGGCCCAGCGGTTTACTACGATCATTGGAGATATCAGAGTGGAAATGGGAGCATATTACTATAGATTTTGTACATGGGTTACCACGGACTAGGCGAGGTAATGACAGTATATTGGTGATTGTTGACCGCCTAACAAAGTTCACCCATTTCTTACCTATGAAGGTGACCGCTACTTTGGAGTCATTAGTGAAGTTATATGATCAGGAGATTGTTCGTTTGCACGGTGTGCCTAAGAGCATTATTTCTGATCGCGATCCCAGTTTGCGAGCATCTAGCCATTGAAAAATTATAAAACCAAATGGGGTGAGCATAGAAAAATATGGATATCATAAAATCTCTATCACATAGCAGATCCTCTATGGCTGATAATTAGAACACATCTAAGGTGTGTAAAAGTAGATCACCTTTACATTGGGATGAAGTTGGTGAGAGATCCTTGGAGGGCCTAGATTTGATGCAGGCAATGATTGATAAGATTGCTATTGTTAGCCAGAATTTGAAAGCGGCTCAAGATCGTCAGAAGAGTTGGGCGGATCGCAAGAGAAAGCCAATGGAGTTTGCGGTTGGGGATAAAGTGTATGTGAAAGTATCGCCGACTAAAGGGATAGCTAGGTTTGGGAAAGGTGGAAAGTTGAGTCCACGCTATATAGGCCCCTATGAGAGGTGTTGAACAAGGTTGGTGATTTGGCATACCAATTGGCTTTGCCTAAGGAGTTGTCTAGAGTTATCTAATACTTTCCATGTCTCTCAGTTGAGGAGGTATATCCCGATCCTCTCTGTGTTGAGCCATGAACCTTTAGTAGATCGGGAGGACACGACATACGAGGAGGTTCGGAGAGGATCTTGGATCGACAAGATAAGACATTGAGGAATAAAGTTATCCCCTACGTGAAGGTTTTATGGTCTAATCATTCGAGCTCCATAAAGGCTGCAGGGGCGTTACACGCCGCGCAAATGGTATAACCGGCCCAAAGCGTAGTGGCACAATAGTTTCGAGTCCGAAACTTTGTCTTAGGTAGAACCATCAAACTTCACCCTTAACTGATAATATCCGGACCGTATTTCAATTTTATTTTTTAACTGGTTTAAAAGTTTTTATATTATTTTTAGTCATAAAGTACTTCAACTTATTCGTTTTCAATTCGGCAAATTTAACTTTATTCCTCGAAGTCTTATCTTGGGTAAATCCAAGATAAAAAATTGGAACCAGTCGTAATTAGTGTCATTGTGGTGTGTGAGTAAAATACTATGGCTGAATTATTCAGAAAAATAGAACCATGATAATTTAGTATAAGAGACAGAGTTGGGTTAAATAGTCAACTTGGAGACTATTTGGTCAAATTTCAAGGGAACTATTTGGGTCAACCTTGAAATCTTTTTAGTCTTCTTCTTGCTTTAATTCTTCCTCATTTCTCCTAGCTGCTGGCCTAAACTCTCTTCCCCATTTTCCCCCAAAATTTTCTTGGATATCAAGTATAAATCACTTGGAAGGTCAGATTTTATGTATTTTAGCACTTTATGGCTTATGGGCTTTATGATCCAAGCTTTAATTTCAAGTTTTTGTAGGATTCTTTATGGCTGAAAAAAAAACCCTCTTTGCAGCCTTATAAGTTATGATTTATGTATGTTATGGGTTGTTTTTAGTGTTTTGGAGGTTAGGAAGTGATTGGGGTTGATTTTTAACAACTTTCCACGGTTAGATTACATATTTTAAGATTATGAGTTGGGGTTTTGTCTTCCATATGTGGCCCTAGAGTGTTATGCTATGAATGCTTATGTCTATGCACATAATGATGTTTTAAGAGTGTTTTAAGGTTAGTTTGGATAGGAATTGAGACTTGAAACCAAGTGGAATTGATTTCCCTTCATTTTGTAAGTAAGCGGAAGTTTGGTGCAGCTAGGATAATTTGGATAATTGGTTATGTTTGAAGGGTCTTTAATGATCTTTTGATGGTTTTAGCAATTGTCTAAATTTGTTATGGGATGCTCTTATACAGTCCGGCTATTGCTCCGTAATGAATAAAGGCCTATTACTTCCCGTGTCTGATGCCTGTCTCTTATACACATCTAGATGTGTATAAGTCCCTTGAATACCTTGGAATTGGATTTTGTTGGCAGGGAGGATAACCTACTTATAGCCTAGGGAGAGGCGAAGTTTTGCTGACACACAAAACTCTAGCTCATTATCTCCTAATTTAGCTGTAATACTCAATCTTGGAATTTGAGGGGTTAACTAAGTATTTTGACTGGGGTTTTAGCTTGTCGAAGTTGGTCGGAATTTGTGATAAGGTCATTTTTTACCAAAGAGCTGTTGGTGTCATTTTCTATCGTTTCGCATCGTTTTCGCTTCCCTAGTCATTCTTTAACTTCTACATCTCTTCTAAGAGTCCTCTTATACCTGTTTTAGGTACCACGCCACCTACCGCCGGCGATCGCATTCAGTGATCATTTGTGCAGTTTTTGCTTTGTCTCTTATACACATCTATTAATTGTATAAGAGACAGGTCACCGACTGAAATCTGTGCGGATGGATTTTAGAATGTGTATGATGTTTGGAACTACACTTTTACCAAGTTTTGGAACTATTACATATGAAATCGGGACCAAGCTATTTTATGTTAATCAATTGATATGTTTGCAAACTCTTTTGATATGAAAGCATTTTATGACTGTTTTGGCTCATAGGTGACCTAGGTATATAATTTTGGATGTGTTATATGACAAATCATACCTTTGAGCCGAAAAGATACTCATGCTATTTTATTATATTCCGGATTGAAACTGTACTTGGATTTGTTCGCTATGCTTTAGCATACTATGTTTTGAAATGATTGGATCTTTTTGGCTATATTTTGGACATGCCTGACGTTTAAATGGCATGAGACATTTTAGAAACTACTTATGATTATGGTTTATTGACGTTTAAATGGCATGAGACATTTTAGAAACTGCTTCATGACTATGGTCTTAAAATACTGAGGTTTTTTTCATATCCACCCGCAGACTTCGAGTGCTGATCTCTTAGACAGGTTCTAGATTCGCGGGCCTGCCAGACAGTCCCTCTTCACAAGGTTTTGCTAATTGATGAACTTTGTTTTTGTTGTAGCATCTTTTGTACTAAGAAGAAATTTTGTAATTCGTATTTTTTTGTGTAAAATGAAATATTCGGTTTTATAGTTAAGAAATGGTTTGATGGTTCTATTACATAGCGGTTAAGTTTGTTGCTCTGTTCCTTTGTGCCTTGCGCTTTGGGCCTGTGTACCATTAGCGCGGCGTGTTACGGTCCCGTTTTTGGGGCGTGACATAGGTAGCTTGGGAGTTTTGTGTATTTAATCTCTCTCTTTACTCATTCTATACATTTTGTGCTTAATTGATTATATTGCTATCAACTTACTTGTTAGTGTAAGATTTTATTTGTGCATACATTTGCAAATTAATTTTTAAGAAACCTAATTCACCCTCCTCTTTGGTTGCTTCGGGGCCAACACTGTTACTTTTTCTTTTTAATAGAGCAATAGTCAACAAGTTGAACCTGTTTGTAAGTAAGTTTTATACGTATATGACTCATAAAATATGAATTTGTGCTGTTTTGTATTCAAATAAAAAATTCTACCAGATTGGAATTCAAGGAGGATAGCTTTTTAATTTGCTACTTAATGTTATATTATCATCATGTAAATGTTAGTTTTGTCAAACCCTTAGCATAGGTAAGATTTTAGACTCTTTTAGTGGTAAGTGCGGGCTGTATGGATGTTGGTCTAACTATATGAATATAATTGTATGTTTGGGCAGCTTGAAGGTATTGGTCTAATTTTATATTAGTTATAGTTGTGTGTGGACTATCCACTTTAATGTATTGTTTGGATAGTTTAATTTTTGAGTTATTAGATTCAAGGATAATTGGGTTCAATGGAGGCTTAAGGGCTAGAATTAAATTTTCCTAGGTTATCACTTGGATTTTAGAACTGTTATAGAGCATCTTAGTTTGAGGAAATTGTGACTAATTTGGGGCTGTTTAGCTTAGAAAAATTTTACCTAATGTTTAGGTAAGCAACCTGAAAATTCAAGTAATAATCTTAAACTAACTATACCTAAAATTCTTAAATCTAGATAATACCAAAATGAATGGTTACAGATGATGTTAACTGGTAGTAGTGAGCTATAAAGCATTAAGCGTACGCTTTATGTACTTGTGTATAATATTTTACACCATGCTGTAATTTCTTATGTATGTGTTCAACGTATTCTACATTTTTTATGGAAAAAACTTCAATTGGGCACTTATGGTTAATTGGACAGGTTAAAGAAAAGAAAGACGGTTTTGAGGAATATATTATCTTGAGCTATGAGTATCCCTGGTTTTGAGGAATCTATTATCTTGAGCTGTGAGTATCCCTGGTTTTTTGTTTTAATAAATAAATCTATAAAGAGTTTTATGGTATACCATGCCTTGGACTTTTAGTGATTTTATGTAATAGTTTGAATGTTTAAGTTAAGTACAAAATGTGATTAGTATATTGCCCCTCGGACTTTATTTATTGTTTATGCAAACCAATTTGTGCATGATGTACACTGGTTGTGTACTTTATCACACTGGGGGGAACTGGACCCTTGCCATATGTGGGTTAGACACGTCGAGCCAATAACAGACTTAGTCAAAATGGTTTACCTACCAGGGCTATGCAACCAAAGCACAGATACGGGACAATCGTCAGTGTTTGGGCGTGTGATCTTATATCGGTACTCTCGAGTTTACCAATCCTGTTGTGGCCACTTGGTGTTGAGTTTCATGGCTAGAAATTTATTAGTTGGAGGGATTTACTCAAATTAAAATAGTGAAATATGGATGTTGGATTTCTTCTATTAGCTTAGAGAACAAAGAGATACGGTTTTAATTTGAGACCGACTGTATCCACCTCTATGTGAATTTTATTTTGCTCCATATGTGTCGTCACTTCTTATCATGTTTTTCATCTTTAGCTGCATTACTATGTTCCATTTATAATAACATAAAACTATTTTCATTTATTGGACCTCACTGGGCACAAGTTCATTGTATTTTTGAAATTTGTGTTTCCTTACAGATCCAAGGATTTTGTAAGAAGATCATGTGACAAATAAAATTTTTTCTTGGCTATCCATAGTTGTTCGTATTGATTGTACTAGTAGCCTAATGTTTGTAATTTCTAGTTTTGTACCTATAGGTTGGTTGTGTGTTTATACAAGTACAAATGTTGTTATTTTCTAGTATGTAATTAGAGGTTGAGAGTGCATTTTAACTAATATTATGGCTTTATCCTAGTTATGTTTTGAAGGTGTAAATGACTTGTATCACGTATAAAGTTTGCTTGAAATATGTATGCAATCTAAGTTTAGATTTTTAGTAACAGGTATAGGTGTCATTTGATGCTTAGTCCTAGCGAGAGTTAGACAGTCACCTAACTAAGTCTTGGTAAGTAAGTTTGGAGATTTAGTAAGGCGTCACAATAACAACAAGTTATTTTAATTTTCAACACCAGTCCAGTGTTTAAAGAAGTCCACATACCTTAAAAGATAGTTATTAGTATAGTGCATACAACTATACTAACATAGTCATTTAGGTCCACTTATAGAATGGACAACAAATGATATATTAGTATAGTGCATACAACTTTTCATTCTACAACTGCGATATTGACATTAACCATAACAATAATCCACATAATTTTTGTCAATCTAAGCCATATATTGTGCCTTAAGCCCTTTAAGTTAGAACTACCACAGAGAGTCCTCTTTGAAACATGACTTTTGCTTTAGGCATTCCATATCTCGGCACTCAACATCCTCACGGTCTTCATAGATTTTTACATCACCATTATTCGTCGCACTCTCATTGCCCTTTTCCACTTCAACTTCTCTGTTTATTGGAAGTATTAGGTATCTAGTTTCAACATCCCTACATTTTTCATTTTTCTAAATCACTCTTATTTTGACCTTTCACTTTCAAATTCTTCATATTTTTACTTTGTTGCCTCCATATACATTCATTTGAAACCTAGTGATGCCCAAACTTGAAGAGTTTTTCCCTTTGTCAAATACACCACTCCTCACATGGTCAAACATCAAATTAATAGACGAATTAAGACACATTTGAAACACAGATGTGAACTTTTACCATTTCAGCCTTTTCAACACTTGTGAAAGCAAGAAAGTATATCACAATGCTTTTCTCGACCATCTTCTATTTCAATCCCATGCACAGGCATAGTAGATCTTCAAACCATATTCTAGGAACCTATTCAACAAAACATGAAAAGACATTAGCTTTAAAAAAATAAAAAATAAAAAAAGTCACAAGATATGCTAATTTTACATAATATAGATTTTGACGTACATACCAAATCTCCTATGTTTGGTAGTGAGAAAGCCCAACAACATCACCGGTTTACAAAGGTATAGCTTCTTGCACAATTGAACTATCAGACTGCATGAACATGCAAGTAACCGACCACGAAGTTCTAAATCTTCTCCTAACATGATGCCCCTTTTAATTGTGTTCCTACAATTAAACCCACAAGGCCATGTTGACATTCCATTTAGCCCTAAAATAAGTCTAGGTAGTAGACATCTCCCAACAAACTCTTTGTAGCTGTCAAACTCTAATTTCGAAGAAAGAAAAAATGTTGCAGGATATGCTAGGTAACAACTCACGCAACTGGCTCTTAACTATAGCACTGGTCCTCGACATGCCCAATGGGGGATTTGATAGAACTATAAAGTGCTTTTCATCCAAAGATTGTCGAACTACCTTGTCTGTAAGGTATTAAGATCTACCCAAGGTCTATCTAGAATGAGCCTTTTGCTTTTCAATGGAATTGTAGGTGATAAATGGTCCGAAATCTTTTGCTAGGGAGACCAATTTACCTATGTAGAAGCCAAGAGTGAATTATTAGTACATTGTTGTAATTGAAATTAGTACATTATTAGTAAAAAATATATTACCCATCATTCAGTCATATGTAATTGCTTACATATGAAGCTGTGAGATTATCAATTGGGACCCAAATCTGTGCAACAGTCGATATGCCTCAGTGTATTTTCTAATTCCTACTCCTTCACCTCTACATTCTTGAAAAAATGTCAGCCTCCTCTTCTTTGAGTTGGAAATGTAATAGATTCATCACCTTGTATGCCAAAACCTACAAAATCACTTGTAAACAAACCAAACATTTATAAAAGAATAATTCAGGGAATAACCCGTAATAATTACAAATGATTGCAAACCTCTGAACTAGGCTAAGTCTTCCGATGCTGTTGATCTTTCTGTGACATGGCACACATAAACCTCTAAAAATTCGACATTGCAACACCACCCTAGTTGTAATCTCCAATGGAATTGATAATTTCCAGTGCAGGAAGACAATATAGGTGTATGGTATCTCCGGTGTTGCTAAAAATAGTTCGACCGAGCATGTACAACATAAATGTGAGCAAAATATACACAACAATCAGTTGGTCTATACAAAAAAAATCATTTTCAACATCCTTGGATCTCTTTAACATTTTTGTTAGACAAAGGGACCCACCAATAGAGAAATCTGTATCCAACCTAGCTGATTTTTAATGTAATCTAATTTGTATATGATTGAGTAATCCCAGGGCATTCGCTTACCTTCAAGATGAATTCTCATTATACCAATAAAATCAGCTGGTATGAATGTCATCTTTCTAAACGGTAGATAGAATATGTTTGTAGTAACGGGCCAACTTTCAACAAAAGTGTAGGGAAATTTTCTACCCTTAACGATGATCAGTAAGAAATAAAAAAATAGCGCAAATTTTGCATTTACAACTTTCTCAGCCTTTATCTCGAGCAATTGTACCCACCAATATCGCTGCATGATCCCCGCGAGTATATAGGAAAGGTTTTCTGCATATTTTACAATCAAACAACAATCGCAATCAAAATTTAATTTAAGCTACTTGCACACCGTACGTTCAGAACAACTAAGCCAATTTACAAGCTTAATTGTATTATGTCTACTCATTATATGCCACTACTTTCTAAATTACATATTGCTTTCCAGTAATGACTTAGATGCAGTGCAATAATTGTTTATACTAACATTGTTACAACGATTATGACCTTCCACAGACATATTCCGACACAATATACTACACCACACGATACATTTATAAGCCCTAACAGGCGACAACAAACAAATCTAGTAACATTTATCACATTCCAAGCATCACCCTATACTCTTTTTACGTATACCTCAAAAGGAATTAAAGTGTATAGAATAAATGATCATTTGTCCTTCTGTTAAGTTGGTACCTGGTTAGTCTTGAAATTGTGAGACAAGTAATTAGATCTTTCTAGTAGCAAATTTGAACCACCTACTACTGCAAGGAAATACGACAACCCTTCATAGCGTTATCTACTGAAGTTGGTTGGCCACGACCGATCAGTGAAAGTATAGGTAGTAATATATGTTTGTTTGGCTATGTGATGGGTAAAACCTAATTCCCCACAAGTACAGAAAAATGTATATAATTGCACATCTTTTTTGTGTGGGAAAGATATTGTAGTTTGCCCAAATCCGAAATTCAGTGGGGTAAATTTTGGGGCCTATTGGCAGGCAAATACAATATCATTGTGGGGAAAAAATTTTGGGCCATTTGGACGTTAATTAGTTGGTCCAAGATGACATACTAAATTTTCCATTACATAATTACTCAAAATTTGCATTACATGACATTTATAGAGACCCAAATTAGATATGTATAGCCGATACATTAAAAATACAAACCCATACCCATTCAAGAATAATAGTGCCGCATGGAAAGAAAATGTATTTTGTTTAGCAAAACATCACATATTTAGTCTTTCTAATAGATATATCATAAGATCATGAACAATTATTAAAATACAAAGCAACCAACAAAAAATCATAGTGCTTCCGCAAATTTCATGTTTAGCGTCAATTTGGAATCACGTGTAGCTGCTATGATCAAGAAATATTTGGAAAATGGATGACATGTCATCTCTGTGTAACATGGAAGCGACCAAAGGAGCTTTGCGTTGCATAATCTACTGCATCATACAAATTCCGCACAAATGGCAACACAAAATAAATAAAGACCAACTGTTGTATATAATCGGTATGGTTCCAAAACTTTCAAAAATATCTGACACATTATAATGTAAAGCAATGCAGCATACCTGCATATACGATTTGCGATTCTAGAAACTCTATGAGAACCTATCAGTTCCACATGAGTTCTATAAATTTCGAAGCAATGGTGTTAGACGTCAAACACCATATATCCAATACACTTTGGATTAATCCATAATCAAAGGTAATAAGCAATACAGTACGTACTACTGCATTCCAATTTGATGAGGTGTAATCATGTGAAAATTGATAACAATTTGTTTGACTTTGAGGCTGTAGCCATTCATGACGCAAACCATTCGCATGTGGATCCCCCTGTTCCAGTAAAAAGATAAAATTCCTATTCTGGAATTCGTGAACATTAAAAGGCAAAATTGAATTTTGTGTGCCATTTTTGTGTTTGTGCCTACTATAGCAATCGAATTCTGTGAAAAATCTCAAAAATTACATCCAAATCTAAATTATTAAGTTGAATGTTCACAAACTTCTACCTTCAGTGACAAGTACTCGAACAATGCCACAGTGGGTCAAACAAAATCAATTTTCATATAACACTATCAAAGTAATTTAAAATGTTGCCAACAAGAAATCCATCATCGTCATCGTCTGCAGTAGGTCCATAGGTCCATAAATCGTTTCCCATGACAAATCCATCACCATCATTGTCTGCAGCAGGTCCATCATCCTTAATATCAGTTTCTCCCTCTATTGCGTCAACCTGTTTGCTCCCTTTTTGGACACGTCTTCTAGTTATGTCATGCAAATTTGTTGCCAAGACAATTAAGACATCTTTGTAAGCAATGATATTGGCATAAATTGCGAATAAATTTCTCAAAAATTATATCACGTTCATTGTATTGGTTTTTACAGTATTGCTTCATGAACCAAATAAACTGCTAGCAAAATCTGCTACTTTATTTCCTCTTCATTGCCTTCATCGTCAACCTATGATCTCCTTTGGCATGAGTGAATTTAGGATCAAATCTCAGATCCTATGGCCGTACCTATGTTCGAAATCATCAACTCTTAGACCTATACCATCCTCGTATCCATTTTCATTCCATTTATTCCTTATGCGATTAATTTCCCTCTCTATCGCTTTCATTGCATGCCCGTACTCACCTTCAACTTGTGCACCTAAGTAGCACAATTCCATGCAATGTGTGGTCAATGAACTAAACTTGGCAATCTTCATCAATTCTTGGGGCATGGAATACTTAGTTTTCCCTTCATAAACTTGCAAATTATCGTTATCATGCCTCTACCACCTAACCATGATTCAAGATGTGGGTATTTCTTCCATCTATTCGAGCGCCATTACTCTAAACATATGAACACGACGAAGGCCTTTTGATTCGAACTTCATACACGAGCACCTCAACATCCCATTTCCCATATCATATTCCACCATCCATGATAGTAAGATTCTCTACTTTGTATTTTGAGAAAACAGACGCACGACCTTGAGTATAATTTTCCATATCCTTAGTAATCAGCAACCCTGTAGACTCAAATGCTTTCTTACCCGATTCAAAATATTCGTAGTGTAAATTTGAGTTGCATGTTTCTCAAGCAAATCAATTTCTGTCGTCATCACCAAACATGTGTCCACTGTTTTATGCACAGCGCCAGCAATATGCCACAACTAGGCAATCGCAAAATTATAGGACCGTATAGATTCAAAAAATCTCAATTTTTTGTTCGAATATGTTTTCAAAAAAGCATTCATTTCCTCTAACCTTTGTGTGCTATGCATACTAGAAAAAACTAACCCCTCATGTATGCCTCTGCCTATAACTCACGCTTTTGAAATACCATTTTCACCCCAAATGTAGTCAAACTTATCAATTGAAGACTTTTGCTTCAATAGCACACTAAAACCATTTACAAAAGCATCACATTTGACCCTTGTCTTTGCATTTTTAACAAGATGAGACCAAGAGCATAGACGATGTTATGAATCTAGTAAAATGACTTTGACGGCCTTTCTCATAGATTTATCTGTGAAACCCAGTATTTTAATAGCCTTGTTCTTTGATTTTAACTGGTTTAAAATGTTTTTCATATTATTTTTAGTCATAAAGTACTTCAACTTATTCGTTTTTCAATTCGGTAAATTTTTCGATTTACGCGATTTCGGGTAAACGGGTCAAAAGTTGGATTAAGTGTAATTAGTGCATTGTGGTGTGTGAGTGTTGTATGATGGCTGAATTATTCAGAAACAAATGATAATTTAGTAGCAAAAATTAGTTTTTGGGTTAATTAGTCAACTTGGAGACTATTTGGTCAACTTGGGTACTATTTGGGTCAACTTTGGAAGTTTTTTTAAGTCTTCTTCTTGTTGTTTTCTTCCTCATTTCTTCCTAGCAGCAGCTGAACTCCTCTTCCTCCATTTTTGAAAAATTTTCTTGGATTTCAAGTAGAAATCACTTGGAAGGTAATTTTTTGTATTTTAGCACTTTTTGGCTTATGGGCTTTATGATCCAAGCTTTAATTTCAAGTTTTGTAGGATTCTTTATGGCTGAGAAAACCCTCTTTGCAGCCTTATATGTGTTGATTTATGTATGTTATGGGTTGTTTTTAGTGTTTTGGAGGTTGGGAAGTGATTGGGATTGATTTTTAACAACTTTCCATGGTTAGATTACAAATTTTAAGATTATGAGTTGGGGTTTTGTCTTCCATATGTGGCCTAGAGTGTTATGCTATGAATGCTTATGTCTATGCACATAATGATGTTTTAAGAGTGTTTTAAGGTTAGTTTGGATAGGAATTGAAACTTGAAACCAAGTGGAATTGATTTCCCTTCATTTTGTAAGTAAGCGGAAGTTTGGCGCAACTAGGATAATTTGGATAATTGGTTATGTTTGAAGGATCTCTAATGATCTTTTGATGATTTTAAGTGTTTCCTTGGTAGTGGGTTGGATAGGAAGCATGTTTGAATGAATTGAATCATGCGTGTGGCTAATCGGCAAAAATTTCAGTTTGGTAGTAAAGAGGAATTCCACCCATAGGTTGTTGCTCTAATGTTGTAATAGAGTTAATTGTAGTGGTTATGGGGTATGGATTGTTGTGGAATGCTATTGATATAGTCCCGGCTATTGCTCCGGTGAATCTTTCCGTTTATGGATTTTGTTGGTTGGTTGAATATGTTGTTTTGAGTTGGGTTGTAACCAAGGTCCCTTGAATACCTTGGAATTGGATTTTGTTGGTTGGTTGAATATGTTGTTTTGAGTTGGGTTGTAATCCAAGGTCGCTTGAATACCTTGGAATTGGATTTTGTTGGCATGGAGCGGATATACCTGGGAATGGGGCTATTTGACCAAAGAGCTTTTGGTGTCGTTTTCTATCGTTTCGCGTCGTTTTCGCTTCCCTAGTCATTCTTTAACTTCTACATCTCTTCTAAGAGTCCTCTTATATCTGTTTAGGTACCACGCCACCTACCGCCGGCGATCGCGTTCTGTGATCATTTGTGCAGTTTTTGCTTTGATAGGTGGGTAACATAGACCCTCTTCCACTTGTATTTTGTTTAACGACTTTCGAAATGAGTTTGGATGGATTTTAAAATGTGTATGATGTTTGGAACTGCACTTTTACCAAGTTTTGGAATTATTACATATGAAATCGGGACCAAGCTATTTTATGTTAATCAATTGATATGTTTGCAAACTATTTTCATATGAAAGCATTTTATAACTGTTTTGGCTCATAGGTGACCTAGGTATATAATTTTGGATGTGTTTGGAAATGTTTGATTTGGGGAGAACCGGTTCTATAGTCATCCATGGGACGCCATGGTGACTGCATTATGAACTATTTGCTTTGGACATGCCTGACGTTTAAATGGCATGAGACATTTTAGAAACTGCTTCATGACTCGCAAATGTTATTATCTTTATGTTTTCTTTTTATCGAAATGCTTGGCCCCATTTGAAGAGCTTTTATGATATCCACTGAGTTAGTTATGCTCACCCCACGTGACTTATAATTTTTCAGATTAGGTGCTCGTTTTTGACTCTCCACCACGTTAGCGACCTTTTAGATTTTCTCCGATTCCACATTATTGGTAGGACTCTGTAAATGGTTTTAGTGCTGTCTCTTATACACATCTAGAGGGTGTGTACGAAATCAGGTTTTCTATTGATGAACTTTGTTTTTTGTTGTAGCATCTTTTGTACTAAGAAGGAATTTTGTAATTCGTATTTTTGTGTAAAATGAAATATTCGGTTTTATAGTTAAGTAATGGTTTGATGGTTCTATTACATTGCGGTTAAGTTTGTTGCTTTGTTCGTTTGTGCCTTGCGCTTTGGTCCGGTGTACCATTAGCGCGGCGTGTTACGGTCCCGTTTTTGGGGCGTGACAAGAAGATTCACAAACTCCTTCAAAATGTAATTTAGGAGCTGTGTATGAAGAGGATATAGAAGGATATCACATGGGCTTTGTAAATCTTATCTTGACACTACCATCTTCTGTTTCAACAACTTGTTTAATGTTTCAACAGTTCTACTTGTTTAATGTTACGGTCCCGTTTTTGGGGCGTGACTCTCCATCAGTCATCACAATTAATGGCTTCTACATATCCATTGCTTCCTAAAAAAGTGTTCAACACCCACTCATAAGTCTGAAATGATTCATCTAGTAACAAAGCACACTAAAAAATAATGCTTCAATATTGGTTATTTATTTCGACAAAGATGTCCAGCGACTTTCAATAGTCATTCATGCGGTATGTTGTATCGAATACGAGAATATCACTGAATTTGCAGTAGTCTATCCTCGAATACAAATCTTTCCAAAAGAGCCTATGAAGCCTACCATTTCATAGGTGCAATATTTGTGGAAAAATATTCCATCGCCATCTTTCTTTGTGGCCAAGTAACCAATCACACCCTCAGTATCTCTCATGGCAATTTCTTTCCTGATCTCAACATCCATTTTTTTATAAAGGTCATTAGCTACAAACTCAACATTCTTATAGCCGCCTGATCGAATTACAAATAGCTTCATTAGGCTATCTGTGATATTTTTGCTCCGACCATCTTAAGAATTCTAGCCTACTCATAGTCTCTATCCAAAAACTTGACTATGTGATCTCAAGTAGGGGACGCAATCCTTTTAAGCCTATTCATGGTATGATCTAGTATGAATAATGTCACAAGGCATCTCCCAATTTTCACATCAAATTTTACTCTGCAACACGCCTTACGGCCTCATCTAGACTCGGCTTTCGGCAATCTTTTTCTTTCTTGTAATAATGACCATTTATTTTCCTTAAATCCCTCTTTGTAGCATACCCAATCCCAATAATGGGTCGTGCAATCCATGTCAAAATGCCTATGATACTTTCTACCGCTAAAGCCAACCATCTTTGCATTGGAATTGTAAAATTCAAGTGCTTTTAACTCATCTTCAAAAGTCATACACATGATATTTTCCATTGAATAATCACCCAATTCTTGCATCTCAACATTCTTTGGTTCAATTAAAGGTTCTTCATCCACATGTTCATGAACTATTCGTCACACGAATAACTATTACACTAAAATTCATCGATGTCAAATTCCAACTCTTCATCAAAATCAATTGCTGAAAGCTTTCCCCTACATTCCATCATTTTCCCCTGCCATTACAATTAAAACCAAAACAACAATATAGGCATTAATAAAGTAAGTTGTTATAGTAGCAATCAAATGCACATTATTCCTCGCAATCGGGAATGCTATAGTGGTAAGGTTCCCTAAATATTTTCCATAAGCTCAACTAACACAACATACAACATACAACCTAAAAATATCAAATTCTTTAAACATAGACACAACAATTGAAATAAATTGAAAAATGTGCATATGGACTAAAAAAAATTTAAGAAAAACATTCATCATGATTGTAACTATCTGCACTCTTTCTTTTATAATTAAGGCAATAATCTAGCCATATTATTAATTCCTTTGTTATAGACAAAATATATATACAACCAATCCTATATTTTACTCTGCCATGTATCGGGTTCAACAATTATAGGGTATAATTTAACTAATTATCTTGCGGCTAAATAATCCCCTAAGATGTTTCCAGACACTAATTATTAACAAGTTTTTACGATTTATGTTCGCCAAAAATGCATGCCACATTATGCCGATTGGGACAATTACTTTGCATATTGTCTCGATTCACAATTGTGAACCATTACTGGGTCACAATATGAAGATGCAAATCTATCTACCACTTTCTTACTACTTATTAATACAGCTTTTGATTTTTTCATTTAATTTTTTAACATTTTTATGAAATTTCTAAACCAAACTTCACAAACATTTCACACTTTTCATGCATAAAATATGTATACTACCACTAACTAAAATTCTCCTAATTATTACTGACCTTTCAAATTAAAAATGCTACTCCACTAAATGAACCACAGAGTATATCTCTAGTTCATGGATTATGTGTGTTGGTTGGGGTGGTTCAATTCACTAGTCAATATTAGACATCTTTTTTTAACTACCAAGTAAGCTTCCAACATTTATTGTATTTATTGAGATGTCAGCTTTGGTTCATAATCGGAATGGAAATCATAAACTACACAATTGATATGTATTTATGAAATTCTCTTGCTTATTTGGTTTGAACAAGGATTGTGTTTAATTATATTAATAAGTTAATCAATTTAATACCCAAGTAATAAGTAGGGAAAGAATTTGAATATTTTCTAACATTTTCTTTCTCATACAAAATATAGTGATTAAACAAACAACATTTAGTGACATTGTTAATCTTGATTTCGATTATCTCCCATCCTAAATAAATGAATTTAAGAGGTTTGACCTTTACAAGCTAATAAAACAAGTATATTATAGAAATATAGGGAATGAAATGAATTTATATTTTTCCACAAAAATTGTTTTAAGAAAAAATTATTTGTGGACCGAGGTAACTTGATTGAAACGATCACTAAAGGACAGGATAGCACCAACCATTTCATCGACCTCGTACTTGTCCCTCTAGGTTTTGCCATCCAATTCGTCTAGGGCCCACATCAACCACATGAAGCTGATCAAGTTCTGACAAAGCATTTAATTAGAATGCTTCTATGCGTTTCCATTTCCATTACGTGCTACAAAAGTTTCCATAAATCAGCATGTCATACCGTAGCTGTTTAATGAACTATTTTCAAGAGTTTTTTTTATATATATATCTATTTCGACGACCGTATAAACAATGGAATAGATACAATCAGAAGGATCTATCCCAAATAATATCTACAATTATTCCAGGAGAATCTCATATGACAATTATTTGACAAAATTACTTTTTCTCCTTCCCTAAAGGTCATTTTTTTGTCTACAATGTATATTTGAACTCTGAAATAACTATTTCCTGGAAACCCCACCTGTAGTAGTTTGCTTTTCAAGCATAGGACTAGAATTCAAGAATTTCTCTGAATAGGCCCACAACTTGAAGTATTGTTTTTCATGCATTCTATATGTAGACACCGAATTTTGATACTAGTTTTACTGTTAAGTGCTAAATTGGGATAAATTTTCAAACTTCTGTTTTTAAATTTTTTTTTTGTTGAGATAATGCCCTAATTTAACAAAAAATATGCGTTTTTTGGGTAGAGAAACCATTTTTATCACTTTTGTGAGGGTAGAGGCGAAATTGTCTTTTTACTTCTAAGTGATGTTTTCTAATTTTTAAGGTTCTTAAACTAAATTTCATGTTTTAAAATTTTTATAAATTTTAGTAACTTTTGGATTCCATTTTGGGACAGTTTTTAAAATTAAAATATTTTTGGTTCTGAATACGCACTTTTCAACAGTAGCACTTCCAGTGTCATTTCAAATTTAAAAATTTGTAGTTTTGAGATTTTTACGCGTTGTTGATGATTATTAAAATATTTTTGCAAACTTACTTATTTATCTTTTTGCAAAAAAATTGGTAGAAATTATATCGTCACGTAAAAGTTGAACCCAATATGTTGCCTTGTCAAAACTTTTTATTAAAAGGAGTGTGAAAAGCAAATGTGAAATCAATCTTCATGGAAAGAAATTTTTTATTTATTAATAATTCCATTTAGTTATAATATTATTGGATACATTATATTATTAAAAACAAAAAGAGAAAGTTGCAGTTGGACCTTTATAAAGTCCAATCACATTTAATCCTACTAGCTGTATAACTCCCAACACCCCTTGAAATTGGCTCGGCCAGAACACTAAACACCCTTCATTTTTTTTTTTTTCTCTTCTTCCTTGATTCTTACTCCTACTACTTCATTTCTTCTTTTGAAACACAACACACACGAACACACACTAAAGCACACACAAACACTTCACACACAAACATACAAGCACATGCACAAACACACCATTGTTATAATATTTTGTTTTAAAAAATAATATTTTTTTTTTGTATTTTTATAAATTTTACCATGATATTGATTAAGCATGTTTGTCGTTTGATGAGTTTTTGATACATTTATGATATGTATGTTGTGAGAAATACTTTGGTATAGGATTTATAATTTTGGTTGATATTTAATGAAATAGCTTTCTAAAGTTCCTTACTGATTTTATAAAATTATTTCGTACTTACTCTTGTTGTTTTATTGCTTAAATTTCGTTAAATTTGTGTTCTAATTGTCGAAAGTTTTTTTTTTTCTTTTGTACAAAATTTATAAGATTTGGTTAAATTTTGAGAAAAATAGGAAAAATAAAAAAACATAAAAAAATGGCAGCAATAGATAAAATGGAGATGGCTTTCTTCATATATGTTTTTTTTTTTTTAATCAAGCGAACTATTTAATTGATGGAATCAATGATTACAAAGCTGAATATTAGGGCAGCCCCTACATCTAGGCCAACCAAACCTTTAACAGTGTAAGGAATGGTGTAGCGATCATATTCAACATACATAAGTTTTGAAATGCCCTCATTAGGAACTGAATGAGGCAGTGTTTTCTCTCAATATAAATGTTTGCTAATGGGCATTTCTAGATGGTACAATAGCTGTTGATGAATCGAATTTGGGAGTCAATACTCCAAATCGGTGCCGATGAGCCCACCAAAGTGTTAACTAACACAAGGGAATCAATCTCAACAACCAGTGAGTGCACATGCAATCTGCTACACATATGAAGTCCACCTACTAAAGCCAATGCCTCACCTTGTAAGTTTGTTTGTTGTTGGTAGCCATTGGAAAACGCCCGGATGCATTGTCTATTGTGATCCCTTAGGATGCCGCCACCTGTTGCCATTCCTGGGTTTCCTTTAGAAGCACCATCCACATTCAATTTAAACATCCGTGTGGAGGGCAGTCCCATTTGACGGCTAGGACTTTTTTTGGTTTGGTTTGGAGAAGTTGGTTGCAAATGCCCCGTGACAGTAACAAGTCATCGGCTGTGGTTACCTTTTTAAAAGGATAGGTTGAGGAGATATTTACTAAATAAGAGTAGATGTCCGCAGTAATCCTTGTTGCACTACTTGTGTTGCCATCCAAAACCGCCATGTTCCTAGCTTTCCATAAGAACCAACATATTACACAAGGAAGTATTTTATGGACTACTCCAATTGCGGATGAAGGTATAGCAGCCCCCCACCAAGAATTTAGCTTATCCAAGATAGTCATAGATGGAGCAATAGGCAATTCTAGCCAGGCTTCAAAGAAACGCCAGATTTGTCGTGATATTTCACATTCCACAAAAAGCTGATCCAAGGATTCTTCGTGATGGCTAAACCAGCATTTAGAGGCCAACAAAAATCCAATTTTTTGTAAGGTATCATCTAACGGCACCGCTTATTCAGCAATTTCCACATGAATACGGAGATCTTCAACTGGAGTCTCTTGTCCCAAATCATTTGTGGAGAGAGTATCCGTACCTTGGGGGGTACGTGGATGAGAGTGAAAATGAACCTTTGGGTTTGAGGGTCCAAACGATGAGGTCCTGTTCGTCGATCAAAAGGAGTGGCCTTGAGTTGAGAATTGCTGCAATGTTTTGTAACTCCTCGTTAGAGTATTTCTCATCCAGAAAGGAAAGGTTCCAGCCATTGTGACCCCCAACATGTGAAACCTTAAGCTGTTCATCACATACTTGTTCAACCATGTGGGATCCTAGAAGCCCATGTTCAGTCCATGGGTCGAACCAAAAAGAGCAATCCGCCTTCTGTGGGAGAAATAGCAGCCACTTTTCTGCATCGTCACGAGCTCGCAACATTTTCTTCCAATTATATGAATTACCGGGTGATGTCGAGATTAACGTGGAATGCTGACTGTAAAGGTAGCGACTTTGAAGAAAAGAACACCACAAAGATTTGCCTTTCCAGAATTTCCACCAAAGTGTGATACCAAAGCCGTGAACCACCTCCTCCAGTGAAGGAACCCCTAGGCTATTTGAATATGTAGGCTGAAGATGTGTAGCCCATGAGATCCAATGTCGCTACAGCACCCCATCTGAGCAACCCTCTTAGAAATTGGCAAATTGCCGTTCCAACTCTTTAAGTACTGATTTTGGGGGTAAAAGAACTGACAATAAGTAAATTGGGATGCTACTTAGAACGTGCTTAATGAGAATCAACCGGCCTCCGGATGAGAGGAACCGCGTCTGCCAACCATGAATCCGGGCGGGCCACTTTTTCTATTAGTGGCTGGAAGATATTACGTCTTCTTTTAGCCTTTTGAATGGGACAGCCCAAATAGGTGAAAGGAAGGGATTTGTGAACAAAGCCCATCTTTGCTTGAATCAAACGAACTCGAGCTGGAGCTGGCTTTTTGGATAGGTAGAAGGAGCACTTGGACTTGTTAAAGAGCTGCCCGGAAAGAGCTCAAACCTTGAAATGAAGTTCATGAGACTTCGGATGGACTTAATTTCTCCTTTTGTAAAGATGACAACATCATCTGTAAAAGCCAAGTGAGAGATGATAGGGCACTTCTTCGGGAGAGAATAGTGCGATATTTGATCTGTTTGAAAATGATCCTTCAATCCTTGGGAGAACGTTTCAAGCATTAAGATGAATAGCAAATGTGATAAGGGGTCACCCTGGCGAACCCCTTTGGATGATTTAAAAAATCCTTTGGGTGCTCCATTTATGAGTATAGAAAACCAACAGTCCTCCAATATATGCTGCATAAGAGGGGGAGGGAATAGATCCAGTGGTCGGCAAATCCTAACTTCCGTAGTATTGTGTAAAGGAAAGGCCAAGAAAGCTTGTCAAAAGCCTTGGCGAGGTCAAGTTTAATGATCATATTCCCTCCCCTTGTTTTTCGGTCTATAGAATCAACCAGCTCTTGGACAAAAAGGATGTTATCCACAATGTCTCTTCCTTGGACGTAGGCCACTTGTTCGAGAGAAATGAGCTCAGGTAGGATAGAGGAAAGGTGATTGGCCATGATTTTAGTGCAAATTTTGTTAAAAAAAATGCACAAGCTAATGGGCCGAAAGTCGCTAAAGGAGTTGGGGTTTGCTACTTTTGGGATTAGTGCAATAAGGGTACTAGTGAACATACGGGGCAGCTTTGCACCTTTGAGAAAATCGTGCACTGCAAGGAAAAGATCATGGTGAATAATGTCCCAGCAAGTGGAAATGAAGGTCCCGTTGTAGCCATCAATGCCGGCTACACTGTTTGGATTGAGAGAAAACACTGCCTCAAAATACTTCAGTTCCTTCGTGGAGAGCTTGGATAATAAGTTCTGGTTATCCTCAACCGAGACTTTTCCCTTAAGGTGGTCAAGAAGTGATACGTCTAAGACTGCAGAATTACTAGCGGTCAAGAGTTCCTTATAGAAGTTAACACCGCCTCTTTAATGAGCTGCGTATTTTCAGTTCAATTCCTATCTACTTTGATTCTAGAGATGTGCAATCGCTGTCTTTTGGCAAGAAGGGTAGAGTGGAATAATTTTGAGTTTTGGTCCCCCTCCTTAAGCCACTTTATTCCTACTTTTTGCTGCCAAAAGAGCTCCTCTTCCGCAAGACACCGCATATGAGTAGCTTGTGCATGGGCTAAAGCAATTTGGTTACTTTGGCTGTGATTTAGTAAGAGAGCTTCTTCCGTACTCTTTGCTTGTTGTTCAGCCTTATGCACCTTTGTGAATACATTTCCAAACACCATATGACTCCAATTCCTAAGCTTGGCTTTGAGTCATTTCAGTTTGGAAGTTTCAAGAATGAAAATGGGGGAGCCGGTGCATTCCAATTGCCAATTGTTACCCACGACCGACAAAAAATCCTTGTCTTTAATCCACATGTTAAGGAATTTAAATGGCTTTGGACCTGGTGTTATGGCTGGAGTAACTTTGAGGGCGAGTGGGGAGTGGTCCGAACACGTCTTGAGGAGTTGTTCAACACTAATTTGTTTCAACGCCGCCATAAATTCAGCATTGCATACAAATTTGTCCAGCCGCTTCCATACCACGGTACCAAACCTATTCCCACGCCAAGTGAATTTACAACCTTGGAAAGGTAAGTCCATCAAGCCACATTCATGAAGGCAATCATTGAATTCAGCCATGGCATCAAGATGCAACGGGCAAGAACCTTGGTATTCATCGAAGCTTGAGATAACATTGAAGTCACCTCCAACCAGCCAAGGAGTTTGAGGTTGTGCGGCACGGAGATCCTCCCAGAGTGCTCTCCTTTTCAATTTCGTGCATTTTGTATATACAAAGCTAAAGCTGCCAAGGCAGTGTTTTGAGGAGAGGAGGAGATAGAAACATGTAAAAGCTCGTCCGAACTGAAGTTGGGAGCTAAACCTAGCTTGCTATTCCAAAAAATCCAAAAATTTCCATTAGTGTTACATTCACAACATTCAAAACCCAGCTTTTGGGCAAAGAAAGAAGTTCTAGCTTTGTCCACCATGGGTTCCAATAATGCAAGAATATTTATTTGGCGCTGTTTGATGAGATTTCAACCTACGCAATGAGGGTTTATTTGCTATCCCCCGAATATTCCATATTAAGATGCTATCCATTTAATAATGAGGGGAAGAGGGCGAGATGGTAATTGTTCTAGCCAACCGAGTGCGCATTGGCCTTGGCATGGAATAAATTCTTTTACGCCTTTTCTTTTTGGACAAGGACTTACTGGCCTGTTGTGTAGTAGGGAGAGATGGCTGAATATCCTCATTCGTTGCATGGTTTGCATGTGGAGAGTCATTGTCAAAAAAGTAAAATGGTACATGTTTTTTTCTTCCATAAAATTACCATGAGAAATCTTGGAGTCATCTAGTGAGAGATTATTTGGAGTTCGAATATGGGAATGCTTTGGCTGATCTTCAACTACCTTTAGGACAAACGAATCTTCTTGTAACTCCTCCAAAACTGAGGTGGCCCCTCCAGCCAAGGGATTCAAATTTTGAGCTTCCAAGATATACTCATGTTGGTTAGACTCTATCTCCTGATTTGAATTGTTAACCTTATCTTGGGTTGTTGGAGTGATCCCTTGTTTGTTGGGATTTGAATTTTGAACTGTAGGTTGTTGGGATAATCCCTCATCCGTGTCTATTTGCTCCTCCACGAATGGTGGTGCCGCCTCAGATGGTGGCTGTTTTTTGGCTGAGCCACCACGCATTTGTGTGCCATTAGCCACATGTGTGACACCTGGTAATGAAGCAATCGCGTGCACAGCTGATTGGACAACATCAAGTGGAGCATGGCTGATTAAATTCGTCCCTTTATCAACAAGAGTAGTTGGTGGACGAGTACTTGTTTCGTTCCCGATGGACCTGCTTCATGATACTTCACGGGTGTCCAACGCTTTTGGGCAGTCTTTTTTGCTGGATTTTGGATGTTTTCACCTGGAGCCATTGGTTGTTTGGCCAAACTCAGCTCACCCGTCCTACATGATTCAATAGCATGACCAATTTTCTTGCACTTTTGTACAGTAGGATGGTACATCTTCGTAGGTGATTCTTTTCCAAATACCCTCCTTTCCCACCCCTAACCACACCCTTGAAGGGAGTTCGGACAGGAGGTCAACCTCACCGTACACTTTTGCAACACTTGGCTGAGTAAATTGTTCAGTTGCCATGTCCAATTTAAGAGGGGTCCCAACAGCTTGAGCGAGGCTAAACACAGCGTGCCTATTAAAAAAGATTGCTGGGAGTCCCTCAAGAGTGATCCAAATGGGGACTATTGATGGTTCCTCATCGGTGGCAAAGAGTGGGTGCCACTTGAGGACCCGCATGTAATGGCCATTGATGAACCAAGTATTCTTCAGCCAGCAACGGAGATAGTCCTCCTCCAGTGAAAAGCGAATGATGACGTGCTTATAATCAAGATATCCAACTGTGAACTGACCTTTGAATCCTATTGTGTGGAAACTTTTGCGAAGTGTCTCCATGTTCGGTTTCCCCTCTCGGGAAGTTCCCTACCAGAGTAAAACGGAATGGTGGAGCAAGTTGTTGAATTTCGTCATTAGAGAAGAAGATAGCTGGTTCGCCTTTGTGGGATTGAAGGGCCTTTAGGGGTGCATCAAATTTTGGCGTGGGAATGTTTGAATTTTTACTATCCGAAAGCGCTTGTGCGAAGGTTTTCCGTTGCCCTTCAACCGGTGGTTGAAGGGCAGCTTGATCGGCCATGGCCGAGAAGGCAAAGAATTTTGTATAGTTCTTGGTTTTTTTAGAGTGAGAAAATGTAGAGAGAAGGAGGAGAATATTTTTTTTGTTTTTTGGTGTTTTTTTGGCTTGTTCATATATGTTTAACTACATATTGTAGCGCTTTTAATCTTTATCATCAAGTCCCTAAGTTCTTCAATGGTCTTGTTTTGGCTCCAAAATTTTGTAGTTTGTAAATTAGTTCTAGAAGTTTTAGATTAATTTGATTAGCTTTTCTTTATTATTTCTGTTAATATATCTAGGTATTAGAAATTAATATGTGGTTAAACTAGTTTGGTAACTAGTATTGTTTGATTAATATTTTTTTAATTAAATAACGAATATTAATGAGTTTGATTAATTAATGGGCAAATTTTTTGTAGTAGGTATAAGTTTTTATTCAAATAGGCTCTAGGTGTGGGTTGTAGAGTTTATTTTTGGTTGAGTTTGAGCGGGCTTATTTTGTTTTTTGTTGGTTAAGCATATTTTGTTCGGCCTTGGGTTTGGTTTGGTTTAGCAGACAAATGGCGGATTAAATGTTTGGGTCATAGTCTCTTTGGTCTGATTAAATTGAAAGGGTTGTTTGTGTTGTTTGTCGTCGGCTTTTGGCCTGATCGTATTACTTTATGAGAGCCATCTATCACTTTGCTCTAACTGTTAGCCTCTTTTCAGTAAATCATGACTTAATTTTGTGTTGGGCAAATTTATTTGTATTTGGGCTTTGTTAGACATTTCATTGGTGGGCTATTTCCAGCTCGGCCATGACAGGTTGTTTTTTTCTTTTTAGGTTAATTGTATTTTGGGCCAGTATAATATAGAAGGGCCAAGAAATATTTTGCCCAATTTATTTTGTTTTGGGTTGTTATTGTTAGAAGTTATTTTTGGGCCTAATGATTGCTGAATTTTCAGTAAATTGCAAATGGATACCTTAAATTTTTCATAATTCCAATCTGGCCCCTGTACATTTTAAAATTACACTGATGACTCCTATATTGTCTGAAATCACATTTTAGTCACTAAAACTTTTGAAATTTCATATTAGTCCCTAAAACTTTTTGAAATTATAGTTTGGTCCCTAAAACTCTTTGTAATTATATTTTTGGCCCCACAACTTTCTAAATTTATGATTTTATCCCCAAACTTTATTATGTTACATTTGTTAACCCCTAACCCCCAATGAATTATACTTTTTGCTCCAAAAACTTTGCAAATCTTGTAATTAAGCCCTTAGAAGGTTTTTTTTTTTTTTTTTTTGTTCCTAATTAAGTTTCTTTTTCTTAATAAATGTTGTTTTACTCCTAGAACTTTGTTTTTTCTTGTATGTTGACATCTCCATTGTTTAGAAATGTTGTAGCTCAATCTTTCAAGGTTAGATTTTGCTCAATTAAGTCCCCATTTCTGTTCAATAATAGTTCCTTATCCATTTTTGTGATAATTTATCTTAATTTATTCATTAAAATTACTTTATTAAGTTAATAATATTATTTTTTTATTTTAGTTTTACTTGTACATTGATACGTTAACCCATTTGTTCATATTTAGAGCTATAAAATAAGATAATTTTGTATTTTTGGCACTTTATGCGGTACATCTAAATCTCTTCATGTGTTAAGTGTTTTACATGATTCTGTATGATAATTGTTTAATTACGTTTAATAGTTCTCCTCCATTATTATTGTTCCTTTTTTTACAATTATTTATTACGATTTATCTCATTGTAAAAAAGGCTTATGTCTATTGTAATAGATATGATTATGTGCAATGCGTTTATTGAATGTTAGAATATTATGTTTATTTGTTTATGTGCTTTGTGTATTTATTTGTTTATTAGCTTGTTTATCATATTTATTCTTTTTAAACATCTTTTACTCACACTAGTATAAGAAATTTCCTTCCTGTGTAAATCCAACGCTGGCACGGTGATTTCCCCTGTTCCCCGCATTTCTTTTATTGTGTACATTTTTTTACTATTTATTTGTTTCTATTTAACCCATCCAAACTTGACATGAATTTGGGATAATTTGTTGGAAATTTGAATTAAATCACGCAACTGGTTTCAGCGGGGGTGAAAGGCTGCCTAAGTTACCTGTGGAGTAGTCTAGCCTTCCCTTTCCTTAATGGAACTCACGAACCTTTTTCTCTTATTTTTGTAGACTAGAAGTCATCTAGTCTAGGGGTTTTAACTTATTTGTTTTACCTATTTATTTATCCATTTATTATACAAATGTTTCAAAATTCTCCTTTTTGTTTTCCCCTCAAACCTTAAGATTTTCCCTTTCTTTAGGTTTATGTTAGTGTCTCGATGCACTTCACACACCAAGTGCCGACTCCATTATTTATTTATTTATAAAAACTAATTCTAGATTATTTTTGAGTCTTTAAAATGCCACACTTTTAGTCCCATTTTACAACTTATTTTTATACTATTATTATACCTTGTTATTTATTTCCTCCTTATTTTTATTATTCATTTTTCCTTGTCAAAAAATGGGGCGCGACAGCTTGGCGACTTGACTAGGGACACTAGAGAGTCCAAGCACTCGATTTAATCATGTTTCTCATATTTTAACCCCGTTTCATATTGATTTTGGATACCTTGGGTACATTTCTCTATGTTGTTATCTATTTACCTGATTTATTTGTACTTTGCTTATAATTGCTATTTGTTTGCCTGCTTTATTTTATAATAAATATGTTGTAATTTTTAAACCTCATGAGTATGTTGATATTTATATTTGTTTATATGTTCTCGAACATGTAATTTTTTGACACTTAGCTCACTTATACTTTTATTATCCAGCTCTGTTATTACACATTTTTGATATTTTTTAGCATTCTTGGCTTCATATAAATGTTGGGTAATTTAGATCTCTCCGCCTTCAGGGACCACAAAATGCATCACTCATTAGCATAATTCAGTGGGTGCTGTCTCACTTCCCTTTTAGGATTCGAACCTCATGTAGACGCACGGGTACAGTATGTGATGCGCATGTACCGATGTTGAACGGGTTCAACTTGAAGCACTGATCTGGGACCCTTGGAATTGACAGAAATGCTAGTTCTTCGGTCCCTAGTCTGAAGGTTCGAGAACCATAAACCTATGTGGGTCTAGATTGCATTAGCGAACCTAAACTCATGTAACATGTAGATTATCTATAGGATAGAATCTCTCAAATCCCTAATAGGACACTAGGCACTAAATGGGAGGGATAATAATTTTGAATACTTTTAAATTTCATGGTATTCTTGTTTTCTATTCTTACTCTCTTTATTTATTACTTTTTGCATCTCATAAGTCCTAGAATAATTTCATGGTATTCTTGTTTTTTGCTCTTACTCTCTTTATTTATTACTTTTTGCATCTCATAAGTCCTATAATAAGAGCCTTTGAGCAAAGTTCTCTTTTAGTGAGCCACTTCCGATTCTCCAAAGTTTTGCACGTTTAAACTTTTGTCTATTGCATCTCATAATGTCACAATCTAAATATGTTGCCACTAAGGTCTCCTTGTCATACTTGTACCCTCAGATTGAGTTGTAATATTTTTTAATTGAAGTAAACTTATATAGATTTTCCCGAACAAATGTATCCTCTCTTCATGTTTCTAATCCTATAGAATTTTCTTTGTAAATTCAGTTGTTGTGTTGACATTAAGTTATATTCATGAGTTATTGCATCTCACTATAGCCTCACCCTGGCTTCAATCTAAAGGGGCATCATAGAGCACATTCAATTCTTGCATTTTTTACTTTCCTTAATAACTCATGCATAAGCTATAAAGGGAATACCATTTTCGGACATCCCATGGTAGGAATAAGCCTTCCATTTTTGTCTCAGGTACATAACCTAATGAGACATTAACGTTTATCTTTTTGTACCATCCAAAGAGGTAATGTACAAGGTAAGGATACAAATTTGAGATCTACTTCAAAACCAAGCGGCATGAGGTCACAAATCAAGTACCAGCTTAATTTACTAGAATAAGTTTTGACTATCATCTATCGGGCATTTTAATAAATTGGTAAAAATCCTGAGCATGCCAGATACTAAGTTCAAGAATTAAATCAAATGAGCATCTAATCCTTCAAGAACAAATAATTACGGTCAAATTTTGATTGCAACTTGCTCATAGACTAAGTAAATTGCTAAGTGGTTCGGGTAATTGAGAAGAAGTCCAATCAGTGATCCCATCATGCTTGGATAGACCTTCCGAAGTACGCTATTTGATCCATTCAAACAAAAGTTCTCACAAACTCCATGCCTAATGAATAAGACATTAGTCAACGGTTTATAGAAAATTTAATGTGTCTCGAGTCTTTTGAGTGATATTTTCTATGTTTATTCATGAGCTATTCAAAGCACTCAATCCATTCAAATATGCTTCTCTCAAGACTCCATTACCCAATGACAAAGACATTGATTATCTTCTCACAAGTAAATATAATACGTCTTCGAGGCTTTTGCTATCCTATTTTTTATGATACACCAAATGTCTCCGTCCCATCACAACCCTTTCTTTAAGGTGCATATATCTTCGATCTATTCATTTCTCTTGTGTACATCTTCATAAGTCACATAAATTGATCAATCTATTCAGAATTCCTCATATTATCCAAGAAAGTCTCTTGAAAATAAAACTGTTACACTCATTATGGAGATGATGGATCAAGAATTTTGGCTCCAAACATTAACAAGTGAATAGTTTGGCCCATTAAGTATCATGATAGTACCTACTCCGAAGGATTGTATTTTCATGCTAGGCTAATCCTTGGCATAAGAAGGGCTCTCCCATAGGGCATGCATGCCGATTTTCAATTCAATTTACTTAATTTATTTTTTTTCTTTTGTTTCCTCTTTCATTTCATTCATCTAAAAGTTGTAAAAAAAAGCCAAGAAAGATTTTCTTGAGAAATTTTGATTGTATGTTATTATTAAAAAAAAAGGATTTTACAAAGACTTTGAAAATACAAAAATACAAGTGTTACTCAATATGTCATGGATCTTCCTAATTCACACAAGGACACATTCAGATTAACCAGTTTTCACAAGTATACTTGTAAAAATCGGTCTGAGAATGAAATCTATTGCTCTTGCTATTGACTTGCAATCTTGGGGTCACATTCATACTTTTCAAGGGATAATGTTCTGTGAAATTTTTTGAATAAGTACATTGCTTTTGTAACAGTGATCAATTCATTGTATATATACAACATGTTTAAAACATTTTATTTCAAAACATTAATTGTGGAGTTTTATGCATGTGTCGCCATTGTTGTACAGATATATTTCATAATAATATGAATGTCTACTCTTGGATAACGGTATGAGCACTAAAGAACAAGATTGAGTTAAAAATCCCATGTTCATGTTTTGCATGCAATTCTTGGCCACATATTTGACTATCTAAATTTACTGCATGTGCTTTGAAAACTTGACCAAACCAAGTTCATGAGAAAAATCCACTACCCGAACACTTTCTACTTTTTACTAACATGCTAAACTCTAGAGTTGGTAGATATAGTTTGATCAATAACCATGCCAACCAGACCTCATACTGGGGCAATTTTTTATGAAGGTGAAATTCATCTAGTCTGACTCATGCCACGTCTATTTGAAAGCAGGATGTATTCTTTATTTAGATTATTGTGGGAATCTGGGATGATGCTTTGGCCGTCGTTTCTCAATCTAAACAAGTATATCTATTGTTTTCCCCTTTGAGCCTTCAGATATGACAATTTCGTTTCAATAAAGTTCTAGATGATCACACCCCTACACTGGGGGAATTTTAGATGATAGAGTTGAGTAAGTCCTGTTTTGGTTATACATTCCTTGTATTGGTTTTCATGAGAGTTTAGAATGATGTTTTGGCCTTCGTTTATACTCCTTCTACACTATTCATCCCATAATTCCCCTTTGAGCCCCCTGAGCTGAATCTTTCGTTTCACATGCATCTATTGATCGCACCACTAAATTCCGAAAGAATTTGAAGTGAGTGTCGACATGGAAGTGACATTTCTTGTATAAAAGGTCACCAATAGTGAATTTAAAAAAAAAAAAAGAGACAAGAAAATCAAAAGTCAGAAGTCATGTGACTCAGCGTGCCAAATGCATAAATAATGTGAATGTGTGATTTTGAAATCAAGTGGCTCAACGTGCCAAATGTACCAATAATATGAAAAGCATTGTGGTAATTCTTATATAGCTACTTATTTTCTGGGTGTTAGGTGGAAGTCTAAAAACCAATGTGCAATGTCATAATGTGAGAGGTGGGTAAAATATAATGCTCAGATCCTCATCATTAGTTTTTGGACAGTTTTGAAGCTTAAACTTAGAAAATTTTTTAGAATTCATAGGTGATCAAAGGTGCACATTTTCCTGGATAGAATTTTATTTTTGATTATCTCTTTCTAGCCACATTACAGGCCTATAAAGTCTACTACTAACTTTTCTTTCATGATAATCAAAAGTAAGAACAAATCATTTTTGGGTCTATCTTTGTCTAGTGATCACATGGACGCATCCCATGATGTACATTTTTTAGCTATCTCTTCTAGCCGTATTACAAGTCAATAAAATTCATTTGCTAACTACTTTCTCATAGTAAATGGAGGTTGAGAACTATTTGCTTTCATCGAGATATGGTAATGAGTCGACTAGAATTAGATTGATGGCAAGGTTGATACACTCTAACTTAGTCCCAATAGCCTAAAATGTCAAATTGTCATTTTCTCATCCATGTTGCAACCCTTCTTAGTCCACTTCATTGGGTGTCTATAAGGGTAACTTGGCAAGAAAGGGTGTTCATTTTCCAAGTACCAACCTTGGTAAGGGAGTGAACTAGCACAGTTCGTCATGTTCTAAAAAACTCATGATGTGATTCCTACAGTAAGTTTTATATTTGTCAATGTTTTCAAGGAAAGTACATTTTTTACTTTATTCAAAATAAATAAAAATCAATCAAAATGAAGCTCTTGTTTACGTTGTTTAGTGTATGTCATTTTTGTAGATATTTCCCGATATACTCATGAAGCAACCTTTTGGGGAGGTATCAAGTTAAGCAACTATTTTAGTTATTCACGAATGCCGACACTGGGGCAAATTTTTTTTATTTTATACAATAGTAGAATCTAGATTTGTATTTTGAGTTTTAAATTAGAAGATTTCCACTGAAAGAAATTGGAAACAAGATTAAAAACTGGGGCAATTTTTTGAATTTGAGTATAAAATGATCAAAGATAAACTGGGGTAAATTGTAGTGAATCTCAATATTGTTGATTCTCATAGTAAAATCATTTTTAAGATGTGGCAATGAATATGTGGGGTATACTTGAAAATTGAGTAATGCATCCTCCAACTCTTTACCACGAATTGGACATTTTGGCCTCTTCACACACTCTTAATGTTTTTTTTTTTTTAAAAATAGAAAATGTTTTGCTATGTTTGTGCTCCGAGCGAGAAGACGAAAAACTTTCTATAGAATCGTCAGCTGTTAGAAGACACATATAGGCCAATTCAAATATACTGATGTATTTTTGCATTCCCCCAACTTGTAAAGGTATGATTCACTGAAGAACGAGGAAAGTGTTGTATTAAGTCAAGTAACAAGATTTCGGACACTTGAGGATGTTTGGAATTAGATGTTCACTTCCTTCTGTGTGGTAAGCACTTTATTGGCTTTATTTTAGCTTGAGAGTTGACTCTCAAATTTCAAGGTTTCAATTGATTTCATTTTCAAAGCTTAGTTGAATTTTCAAAATTTTCTTTCAAGTCTACTTCCAAAATTTCAGCCTTCCTCTAAAATGTCAAAATTTATAGTCCAATTCAGTTGCGCTTTCAAATTTTTGATTTCGAAAAGTTAATTTCATTTACCTTTGGCGTATCTGATATGCCTGATTTTACCATGAAAATTGCCTGAATTTACTAAGGCGAGAATCATATTTCCCCGACTCTATCGTGGGAATCTCTCGACTTTATTGAGCCAAGAATCAAATTTTCTCGACTCTATTGTCGCAATCTCACCGATTTTATCGTGGTTGAGAATTTTGTGCCTGATTTTACTGTGGCAATCTCCCTGATTTTACTGTGGTTAAGATCTACATGCCTGATTTTACCATAGTTGAGACTTTTATGCCAGATTCTACAGTGACAATCTCCCCAATTTTACCGTGGTTGAGATCTATTACTGCCCGATTATACCGTGTTAATCTCCCTGATTTTACCAAAGTTGAGATTATCAATGCCCGATTCTACTGAGACAATCTCTCTGATTTTACCATGATTGAGTTTTTTGTACCCGATTTTACCGTGACTGGGCAATATCTCCAATTTTGCCGTACTTGAGAATTTTATACTCGATTTTACCTTGACAATATCCCCGACTTTATCGAGGCAATAATCTTGTTTCCTCAATTCTACCATGGGAACCGCCTGACTTTATTGACAATCGGATCTCCCTAACTTTACCATGGTTGAGAATTTTATGCCCGATTTTACTATGGCAATCTCCTCGATTTTATCGGGGTTGAGAATTTTGTACCCAATTTTCTGTGGCAATCTATTCGATTTTACCTTGCCTGATTCAATAGTGGCAATCTGCTCAATTTTACCGTGGTTGAGAGTTTATGCCCGATTCTACTGGGGCAATCTTCTCGATTTTATCATGGTTGAGAATTTCAATGCATGATTATACCATGGCATTTTCCCTGACTTTACATAGTTGAGAATTTTCAATGCCTGATTTTACTTTGAATATCACCCAATTCTATCGAGGTGACGTTTCAATCCCCGATTTTACCTAGGAAAACCCAACTCTACCATCCGATAAAATGGCAATACACCCGATTTTACCGAGATAGTATTTCAATCCCCGATTCTATCGAGAAAAGTGCCCAAAATACCATGGCAAATTTAGATTTCAAGTTATTTTAATTCCATTCATTTAGTTTGAACTGTTTCTTATTCAGATTTATTTAAATTTCAAAATTATTTCAGTTCTAGTATTTCAGTCTGAACATTTAAATTTCAAGATCATTTCAATTCTAGTTTATCAAGTCCACATTTAGATTTCAAAGCTGGAGCATAAGTTCTAGTTCATTGATTCAAACCTTTAAATTTCAAAATCATTTCAATTTTAGTTTATCAATTTGAATGTTGTTTTAATTTTAGTTTATCCATTTGATGTTTAAATTCCAAGCTGAACTATAAATTCTATTTCGTTGATTCAAACATTTCAATTTCAAAAGTCATTTTGAATTCCAATGATTCAATTTCAATGTTTAAGATATAGAGGCTTTTAAAGCTCAAGTTGAATCATTAAACTTTAATATCATTTACCGACAATCCCTTGCTTCAATTTTGTCCATCGGGGAAACAGTACCCTTTGTTACTTTTCGTCCACAGGAAGGATAGTATCCCTTATTATTTTATCTATCAGGAGAATGGTATCCCTTGTTGCTTTTCATCTATCGGGAAGAATGTATCCTTTATTATTTTGTCCATCAGGAGACACAATCCTTTGTCGTTATTTCGTCCATTGGGAGGACAATATCCCTTGTCGCCCATCGGGAAAACAGTATCCCTTGTTGCTTTTCGTGAGGACAACATTCCTTATTTTTTTGTCCATTGGGAGGACAATATCCCTTGTTGCTTTCCATCCATTAAGAGGATAGTATCCCTTATTATTTTGTCCATGGGGAGGATAATATCTCTTCTTGTTATTTCGTCTATTAGGATGACAGTATCCCTTGTTACTTTTCATCTATCGGGAGGACAATACCCTTTGTCGCTTTTCGTCCATTAGGAGAACACTATCCCTTGTTGCTATTTTGTCTCTCGGGAGGACACTATAACCTTAATTGTCATTTTGTCATTTTGTCCATTGTAAGGACAATATGCCAAATTATTTCATGACTCAAGACCCATAGTAGTTTGGGCAATCATTTCAGGACCTACCGTAGTTTGGGCAATCAATTCAAGTCCCACTGTAGTTTGAACAATCGTTTAAAATTCACCATATTTGGACAATCATGTTAATTTCGGTCGTAATTGGGCTTTCCTGTAAAGTCAATGTTCTTTTAGTTAATGGTCCCACACAGTGGACTTTTAAATTTCAAGTCTTGTCGATTGTTAATCCTAGACACTGTACTTTTAAATATCTTTTCAATCCACAGTCCCATACACCGGACTTTGACATCTCTTTTCAATTCATAATGAACTTTTAAATTTCAAAATTCAGTTATACGTCCCACACACTGGACTTTTAAATTTTAGTTGTCAATTGTTAGTTACACATCGAACTTTTGAATTTCAATCTTGCCAATTGTTATTCCCATACATTGGACTTTTGAATTTCTTAGTCTTGTAAATTTGTTAGTCCCACATACTGGACTTTCAAATTTCAGTTCACAATTCTATACACCGGGCTTTTTAATATCAGTCTTGTTAATTATCAGTCCCACACAGAAGACTTTTAAATTTTCAAATTTAAATTATTACTTCCATACACTAAACTTTTAAATTTCAATTGTCAGCTATTAGTCCCACATACCGGACTTTCAAGTATTTGTTTCAATTTATAGTCTCATACACTGGACTTTTAAATTTTAATCTAGTCGGCCATCGGTCCCACACACTGGACTTTTAAATGACTTTTCGATTGTCAGTCTCACCCACAAGACTTTCAAATGTTCTTTCAATTTATAGTCCCACACACTAGACTTTTACATTTCAATCTCGTTAATTGTTAGTCCTACACACTGGACTTTCAAATGTGTTTTCAATTCAAAGTCTCAAATGTTAGTCCCATATATCGGACTTTCAAATTTCAATTCACAGTCCCACACACTAAACTTTTAAATTTATTCAATATTGTCAATTATCAGTCCCACACACTGGATATCCAAATGTCTTCTCAATTATAAATCCCACACACCGAACTTTCAAATGACTAATTCAATTCAAGTCCTACACACTGGATTTTCAATTATTTTCAACTTTGTCAATTTTTAGTCGCACACACTAGACTTTTCAATTCACAACTCGATGCATAGGCATTTTACTTTCCTTTAATCTCATTCCAATTATTTTAGCTTCCAGTTGTTCAGTTTTCTTTCAATTCGATCTAAATGCTTTTGTGTTACGAGCTACATTTGACCTAAATTCCTAACGTAGGATACGTAGGCGGCTCAACTAGAACCCGGTAACAATTTTAGCATTCTCATTAAGTTAATTCATATTATGTCTCTTGGTGTTAATGTTTATGTCTCCTAACACTAAAAAAATATTAGTCATTTCGGGTATGCCGCCTTACTTCTTTGTTTCTTGTACTTAATCTTTATATATTTTAAGACTAACATCCGTGTCTTTAAAAAAAAAAAGAGGCAAGTCTATGCTATGTCTTTTCATGCAGGTGCAATTGGAATCCGATATCTACATTTTGAGGAATATGCTAAGTGATCAAATTCAAGGGCATTGCAAGCATTCTTGTGCCAAAATTTGGAATTTCAAAGAATTAAGTGAACATCTAGCAGAAAGTTGTTGCAACTCTCAAAGTTGAACCAAAAGTGCGAGATACTCAAAATATGAAAGAATGCAAAAATCACCAAGTCAAAAGCATGGAAGTATATTTATAAGCATTGTTTTGTATTTTAAAATGTGTAATAGATAGAGAATGAAGTGACAATGGTGGTAGCAATGGCAACGACGACTCAATCCTCTATAACTGGCAACGACTCTTCTCCATTTCCCAAGCTTCCTCTCCCGTCACCTAAAAACCCTTTTGTTCATCTAATTAGCTCGATAGATTTTTGTCTTTATCCGGTAATGTCAATTTGTATCTGGTTTCTGATTAATTTGGTCAAAAGTCAGTGTCCATTAGTTATAATCTTTGCCTTGAACCTTTTCGAATTTCCAACAAAGAAGGGCAAGCTGTAGACACCGAATTTTGATATAATTTTTACCGTTAAGTGCCAAATTGGCGTAAATGTTCAAACATTTGTATTTCTTAAGATAATGCCCAATTTAACAAAAATATGCATTTTGGGTTAGAGTAATCTTTTTTCATCACTTTTGTGAGGGTAGGGGCAAAATTGTCCTTTTGTGCCTAAGTGTCGTTTTCTAATTTTTAAAGTTCATAAATTCAAATATTTTGATAAATTTTTGTAACTTTTGGAGTCCGTTTTAGGACAATTTTTAAAATTAAAACATTTTTGGTCCCGAATGTGTGCTTTTCGATAGTAGCATTTCGGATATCATTTCAAATAAAAAAAATTATAGTTTTGAGGCTTTTATGCATTTTTTATGATCATTAAAATATTTTCACAAACTTACTTATTTATCGTTTTGCAAAAAATGGGTGGAAATCATACTGTCACGTAAAAGTCGTACCTAGTTTCAATGTGCGGTTTTGTCAAAGCTTTTTCATCAAAAAGCGCATGAAAAGCAAATGTCAAATCAATCTTTATGAAAAAGATTTTAATTGACTTATTGTATTTAGTTATTATGTTATAGTATTATTATATTATTAAAAAAAGAGAAAGTTGCAATTGGACCTTCATAAGGTCCAGTCACATTTAACCTCACTACCATATAAACCCCAACACCCCTTGAAATTGGTTTGACCAAAACACTAAACAACCTTCATATTTTTTCCTCTTCTTCCTTGATTCTTACTACTACTGCTTCTTCATTTCTTCTTGCCAACACAACACACACTAAACTAAAGCACACAGTAACACACGCACAACAAACACTTCACACACAAACATACAAACACACGCACAAACACACACTTCACACACTTTAAAAAAAAAATTTGTTGGAGAATAGGGGATTCAAGTTTGGATTGAAAATTTACCACCACCTTAGACTTCATTTTGTATGTTGTGCACAACGAAATATTGTTGAATCATCAAGTCTGTAGAAACTCAAACAAACAAGAAATATAGAGATAAAAATATGAATGTATGAGTATGTGAAATAAAAGGTTACAATCTCTAGGCTATTCTTAATATGTGGAGAAAAGTCCTTCGATTCTTTAATTTAGACACATCCGACAGCTTCGCAGCTTATTTTCGAATCGAGTGTTGATTTCTTCAAACTTTAATATGGAAGACTTGAGGAATACCTTATGAAGATCTTCAAATCTTAATATATGGAAGACTTGAGGAGAGAATTTGAAGGTTCATAACTTTCACAGCTTTTAAACTTCGGAAATATGTGTATGTGTCTGCATTGAACCTCTAAGGGTGACCCCTATTTATACATGTGTGGGAGGGGAGCAAGTCAGAAAACTTGTATTACATGTATAACTCCTTACTTGCATAACAAGAAATAAATTTTAATCTCTTTACACACATAAGAGATACGAATACATAAGTACTGTATGGCTTTGGTGCTATCTCTTTATTTTAATATATGTTGTTAATAAAGAGATAAATAGTAGTTTACATATGTCCTTATTGGCCAAGTCTCGTAAATATGTGACATGACACAATTTAATTGAAAGAGCGACACAATTATGTTTGATTGGTTGAACCACCTCATCTTCACATGTGTAGCAATATAACCGATGCTTCAAAATATTTATGACATATGCCAATTAAATTAATTTATAAAAAAATGATAATTTTAATTGAATTAAAATTTTAATACCTACAAATGCCCCTTCGAAACTTGTTTGCAAATGTTATCTTTTGAATTGTGTCTTGAGCAGGCAAGTCTCGACATTTCTTCCTCGGATTTGATCTTGTATAATTTAAAGGCATATGTCACCAATTTGCTAACTGTATAACCAAAGTATGAACTTGATTCTTAAAACGAAATCAAAGTCACGTGGATAAACTTGAGCACAAACCTCACCATGGTGGCACAAATACCCCTGATTAGCAAATTCTACATCCCATTTCCAAAACTAAGTTGAATCCAAATAAAATGCACTGGAGCCAAAAGTGATTTCAGCACCAGCAAACTTGTTCAAGCGAAGCCCAACAATTTCAAGGGCTTATCCAAACTTAAAACTGATTCGGACATACTTGCTAAATCAAGTTCACATTTAAATCATAAAACCCGAACAATTAAACTTAATCGTTGTAGAAGACAACTTCTTTCCGTAGTGAATTTCATGAATTTAGAATGGTTCTCTTAATATGAAACCCATTCCTTTTAGGACCGACATTTACACAGCATCGGAAACCAATTCCTCATTGAATCAAACTTTGGGGAGCCTGTAGATGTCAACATGAATAAACAAAAATGAACTCCTCCGTAGATGTGAATTTAAGAAGTTTCTAGATTCCCAAGCTTACTTGAACTTGAACCAAGAAGATTACATTTCTAGTCCCATAAGAAATCTTGATAATGAATTCTTATTAGAACAGAAATGAATTGGAATAAGCATTCGAATCCATGCCGTATGAGATTGAAATAAAGATAAGCTTGTGCATAAGTTCATTCACAAAAGGAAACCAATTCAATCGTTGAGCGTGTGTGCAATTTACAGTAGCTAAGGTTCCTTTTCCTTGACTTGTGCACATGCACACACTTCCACTCGTGCATGTGCACAAGTTACAGTGCATCAGTTTCAATTTTTACTTCGATTTTGACCTTAATTTCGATGAATCTGGAAAAATTGAAAATATGAAAGTTGTAACTGTCTCTCTCTCTGAGTTTTCCAAAACATCTTGAATCACCTTAATTAGAATTCGGACAAGAATATTATGATCAAAATGCCAGACAATGTCCAAATTCGCTCTCGCCGGTGCATGTTTGGCATTCTTTTGACTTTTTTCCAACTTTTTGATCTTTTTAGCTCATTTTTCATTCAAGACCTACATAAAGTGAAAATAAAATAATTAAACTCATAATTAAGTCAATTATTGTTCACTTCTCATGAAAACTGAGATAAATGATACATAAAATATACGACATTTAAGATTGTTTATCAATAGCGAACAAGACATCGTCTTTCATCTCAATTATATTGGATTCGAAAGATGCTCAACCCCCTATAAATTAAGTAATTCATCAACCTTAAAGACAATATTATTCTCCAATACAAGGTTAGAGCAAATTCAACTTTCTACGCCTAGATTGCTTGCAGAATCCTAGACTCGTCAATTCTGGGAGGGAGCACCACAATTAGCTACTGTAAAAAATTCTGACTTATCCGTTGTAGAATGCCAAGTTATTGAATATTGATACATGCATGGCCAGAATTTATATTACTAGAATTGACCTAGTAGTTTTGCTTTGAAATTTCCCTTGATATGTCCTCTTAATTTGGCCAAACAGGAAATTAAGAATTTCGAATAACAACGACCAACATTCTATACTGGACTTTAAAAAAAAAAAAAAAAAACTGGTGCAAATGTTTCCTTGCCCCTTCTGTTTTAAACGGAACCCCACTGGACCTTCTTGATCCTAGGCTAGTTACCACCTGATTTCCTAGAGTATTCAAATAATGCCCATTAACCTGTTGACTTGTCCATGAACCGCTTACAGGTTATCAATTTATCAAAGTAACGGCTATTAACCCCTTGGACCAATAATTATCCATGTAGCTAATAACATGAACTACAACCTTTAGCCTTAAAATCATCATCTAAATTCGTCATGAAAATACATTTGAAGCTTTATTTTGCAACCTGTCCGCTAACTGCAAAATCTTGTTGATTCTCTTTCGGCTATTGATGAGTATGCATGAAAAATCCATTTGTGTCATATGCCTTGTGAAGATATGAGCTGCTAACTAAAAACTTTAATATTGCAAGCTAACTTCAAGAATCAATAAGGCTGATCAATGTCCTGATATCCCTTGGACATAAACTTGATTTTTTCACGCAAACTTTACTTTTGTACTTCCTCTGTAGAGATCTTCAATTCTGAGCCCTGTTATTGTCATCCTGCTTTGCTATTGTCCATTGTCTCCTCTTCAAAATAAATTATCCATGGTGTAATTAACTTCCCTTACTTGAAACTTTGATAAGAATTCTACCCAATTGAACTAGAAAGAGTAGCAGCCCTTTTCCCTGTTTGTATGAGAACTATTCAACATCAAAATTTTACGGTAGTCTACCTTCTCCCTTTTTGTCATGGCCTAGTTAACATGATATTGAATTAGTCCCACTAGCAGCAATAGACAATAAAAGAATCATCAATATGTAAATTCACATTAATGCCATTGCATCAATATAGTTTGCCATCCCAGATCACATAATATGTGCACATGAATACCACATATAAAATGGGCAATTTGCTTAAGCATACTCTGGGCAAAATATATTGCACTTATACTTAATTTTCCTTTTATCTTGGAACTTTACCAATCTGATTACTACTTAATTTTTTACTATCCTTTTTCTTTGATAAAATTTGTAAAGCTAATAACCAGTCCTTTTTCATATTGGCAGATAATATATATTATCTAATCAATTTTGAAGGACTAGCTTTTGAAATTACTGGAGACCAACCTTGGGTGACAATCGGCTTCAAATTTCCTTGAACTACTTTAGAAAAGATCTTCACACATGATCACAATGATGATTGCCCAACTTCGCATTTTTCTTGATCTGTAACAAACTTGCACCTTTTCTTTGTAGGCTATTAGAGATCAACACTTATTTGATCATGCAAATCAAAAACTATGAGACGCCAAGGCCACACATCTCCCTTTTTATCAAAAGAGAAGGATCTCGGTCCAAGAGCTTGTCATTATATATCGACCTACCAGCAGTGGGTCCCTTAGCACAATCCTACATCTTTCTTTACAAGTCCTTGCATCTTGAAGGTTGGACAACCAAGTCAACCAAAAAGACAATTGCTGCATCGTCTTTTGCTACTGCGATGAGGGGTGAAGAAGTGCTCATACTAAATTCCACTCTTCATGACAAGGAGCCAAGCAGCGCCAAGTTCTCGCTTCCTTTTTGAGTTCCAACCTTGGCAAAACTATGAGGAATGGTCGAACTTCTTCATACTTCGACAAAGCAAGACATACTTCCAACTACTAGGAATATGGTCGGAAGCATGCTTGTGCAACACAAGAGCACACTCTTGAAGGCCTATGTCTATGATGTCGTTTACGCGTCATGCTACTCGTATGATCGCTGTAACAATATCTTGCGCGTCTTCTGCAAGTAGTGGTGCCCCTTGACAAATAGCCTTCATACTTCGGTAGGTGAACTATCAATTTCCCTTCGAGATCCTTATAAACTCGTACGTCTTCCTATCTACGGCTCATTCTATGACAAGCTCGTGCCAACAGTCAAAGAACTTCTCAAGATCGAGGGAGTTGGAGAATCTTTGCTTCCAGCAAGTTGCAAGCACTTATTTGCGGCATACCACATGCTCATAGAAGATGATCGCAAAGGAGTTAATATGAAAGCCTGGGTGCATTTTTGTCTCCGAGGACAAGTTAGATACCGAACTCCACCTCCAAGGGGTCAAAGACGAAGCACCAACTCAAAGGCACAAGAAGACATTCAACCCATCTAGAAGCGTGGATAACTCCTACCTGCTAAAGATCAAAGATGAGAAAATCACTTTTGACATGTTGAACATTAAAGATTCTCTAAGGGGCAAAGCATATGTGGGAGCTTTCCTACCATGTTGTATTTGCAAATTCCTCCTACCAAGTAGGGAGATGGATCACATATGCCCAAGTGTCTTCAAGGTGGCAAGCTTGATGGCAAAGAGAGTAAAGTTCTCACTCACAATCCCGGTACTCACCATCATCTATGACGGCTTAAAAAGAGTCATTCAAGCCCCATCCTTAAGAGAGTGCCCAGCTGTCTTCCCATTTCACTATGTATATGCATGGATCAGCCAATACTTCGACACTTACCACATAAATGATCGAACAAGATGTTTTGGCTGAATGACTAAGTTGAGTAGGGAAAAGATGGCACAATTATACAGCACTACAGATGCAGAAGACAACATTAAGCTAATGAGACATTGGATGATAGGGAATTTGAGACATTACTTGAAATAGAAGATAGACATTTTGACGAAAGCAGCAATGGAGATCATTATTGGAATCGATCGAAAAAGAAGTCAAAACCTTCAAGTTTGGAAAATATTTTGGTTAACTCATCATTTTTTGGAGCCATACCTACCTCGAAGTACATATTTTTCCTTCTTTTCTTTTCATGCGTCTTGATATTCCTCTAACTCTTTTTACTCTTTTAGCTCACCATCTTTGAAGCACCAGTGGAAGAAGTTGGAGACCATTTGTTTGGTAATAAAGACATTTTTATTGGTGAAACAAACACACATGGAGAATTGCATAAGCGGGTTGCTAACAACCCAAATATCCTTGGATCAACAATTGACAAGCCAGTAGAGGGATCCTCCGCCTGCTCTGTCAAAAATGCCATTGAACCACCCTGGAAGTCTGGTGTTGCTATCGTAGGCACCCAAAAACTAATCTAATTCACTCTTACTAATGTAGCAGTGGCAAGTCCAAGTCATTCCACAAAGAATGGGGGTTATAAGATCTTGTGCTCTTGTGCTCAATACAAAAAAGGGGGTTTTGACTAATTTTTAATCAAAAACTACTGCAAGAAGTAAAATTGAAGAGAATTGAATAAAAAAATGATCTTGGCTCTGGTCATACACACTGTGAAATTCCTATTAGTTGATCATCGACACCAAAAATAATTCAATTTTTATACCATGTACTAATTGAAGAACTAATTTGAATTCCAATTCAATACCAAAGATCAATTAATGAAGCATTAAAACTAGCAAGAACAATTATGCTAATATAACAAAAACACGTGGTTATGTCAATTAGTTGATTGTTTCCCCAAATTCAATAACGCTAATAGAGAAATTATTAAATGTAATTGCTTCACAAATTGAAATAAACAGAGCAGTAAAAAACAATCCAGTTATAGATTAATTCCTTTAACTCACTATTCTACAGCAATAGGGAATTAATAAGAATAATCATAAAATAAATCCAGAAAAATAATCAATACTTGATATAAAAACGAATAAATTCAAGCTGCTTCATAAATGTCTCACAACATAGTAGAACTGACCATGGCTTCAATTCCCTCGACCAAGAAAAGGGTTTTAGGCACTAAGGGCCATGAAAGAACACTCAAGAATTTTTTGATGAAAACTCACGATAAAAACCAAAGAAAAGAATGTCATCCTCTTCTATTCACCCTACATGGGGTATTTATATTGAATACTAGGGTTACAATCCATACCCTAGGATAAGAACGTGAAATCGGTAGAAAAAAAGTCCAATCGGATGAAAAAATTTGCCCAAAAAAATTCTGAAACCCTATTGTGTAATGCGTACGTGCACGCCTTGATCCCCGCACATGTGCGCGAACCCTAAATCTGGAATTTTGTTTTTTTGGAAATAGCACACATGCACAGCTTGATGGTCGCGCATGTACGTGAAACCCTAATAGTTGTGCTTCACATTCGGATTCAATTTTGACCTTGATGCTCTTGGAATTTGGTAAAGTGTAAAACACGAAAGTTGTAGCTCTTTCTCTTAGACATGACTTTTCAATGCATCTTAAATCAAATCAATCAAAGATTGGATAAGGAAATTTGGTTCAAAATACGAAACTGTGTCCAGATTTGCTCCATTCTCGTGCACATTTCGTCCTTGGAATTTCTTTCCATCTTTTCATCCTTTTTAGTCCTTTTTCACTTTAGCCCTACAAAGCTAAAAATAACAAAATTAAGCTCAATATTAACTCCAATCTTGATTACAATACATAAAAATGCAGTAAATAATGAACGATTATGCGCTTATCAATTTACCCCACACTTAGCCATTGATCTTCCTCGAGCAAACATAAAATTAAAACAATTAAGCGTAATCAAATTCAACCCAACATATTTCATCAATTATCCACATAAATAACCAAAAGCCAATCCACCATTCGGAGTAGTCCAAGAACTCAAGAGGTCAAATGCTAATACGAACCAAAACATGATATTTGTGTGTATGTATGTAGCCATTCAAAAACTCAGATTTGAAAATACTTAGATCAAATATGTACACGTAAATCCTTAAAATTTTTTGAACACCCTATAGCTTACCTCCCTTACACTTCTCACTAGTCTAGGTACCAGTGGTAGGTACTACCCGCAACATATAAACTTGCAGGTAGCAGAGATGGGCACTACCTGTGCATACAAGTACCAGTGATAGGCACTACCTATATATATTAAGAACTTATCATTTTGTTTTCAATTCAAAAATTTTTCAGTATCCCATTTTGCTCTATAAATATACACCAGCCATCCTCACAGTCTTCCACACTCATTCACTACCCTCTATTCTTATGCCTCCTTAACAATAATGTGCGCAACAAAGCTCTTTAAGGGACAATTTAGACAGAAAAATTAAAAGAAATTATTAGCTCAGAAAGGTAGGTAAAATAAGTTTAAATGAAAAAGGCGAATGGTGTTTCTCTTCGTTCATAACAATTCAAGGCTCAAATAGGATATTAGGGATAAAAATTTTGAAGGATTGGCTTGAAAGGCTCAAACAATCAAAGAAGTGAAGGCTCGACACTCATCTTTAAACCAAATTAGGTTGTCTAAGAATTTCACCTCAAAAATGTAATAAAGTAAGTTCTAGGATGCAATATAAATGAATCTACATAATTATCTGTAGTGTCCAAACCAAAATTCAATTTATGGGTACCTGCTCACAATTCTTAAAAATCGTGCATAGAAAATTATGTAAATTAGAGAAACATGTAAAAAATTTCCAAAATTTTCAAAGATTTTTCAACTAATCCAGACAAAAATTTTCAAAAATTTTGAAAAAATCTCAAATTAAAAGAAAAGTCAAAATATTGTAGCAAATTTGAGAAAAATACACCAAACAACTTATAAATTCAGATAACTCACCACCCCACACTTAAAGAGAAGCTTTGTTCTCAATGCAAAAATAAAAGCAAAAAGAGGAAAAGAAAAGCTTCTCTGGATGTAATTCGCATTTGGAGCAATATCCCGCTATAAATATCCCTTTGACGTGAATTGAAGCTTGTTGTAAACAAAACTTGAAAACAAAACAAAACAATCTCGGGTTAATCAATCAATTTCAATTATATTTAATAGATATTTTATTCCCATGTTTTAACCCAACCCCGAAACATTCAGTAATTAAATTCTATCAAATTAATTAACTAGGGGTCGAGACCTTCTCTTGTCTAACTAACCAATTTGAGCCTTTATTTGTATGGAATTCAAGTTTCTGACTGAGAATACTCGACAAATCAACCAATTGATTCTACCACCTTGGTCGAGAATAATTAGCCTAATAATTTTACAATAATCTATGACAAAGGTTCAAAAACCTTATCCTCAGGGCAACTTAATCAAAACTAAGGTTTGCTACCCCTTGGATTTGTCTATTTATGTTAATTATTAGTTGATTAATATAATTTAGTGATCAACCCTTAATTTTAAATTAATCCATGAACAATCGTGTTACCTGCACCTGAACCCTAATTAATTTAGCAATTCATTGTGTGCAGAAAAAATTAATTGGCTTGCTAATAAACATGATAGTGGATTCCAATTGATAAATGGAAATTAAAAGTTTAATTGTGAACAAATAAATAAAAGACAAGTTATTGAAATTGAAATTAGTTCAAAAGAACTTAAATTGAATTACTTGAACGGTCCAAAAATCAAAAATTAAACTAAGGACAATTAAACACTAATGTACAAGAAAAGTAGTTCTAAAAACTCTAAAATAATAGTTGAAAATAAGTTCTGAGTGTTGGCCCGAAAAGCAATCTAAGAGGGGGGTGAATTAGGTTGTATCTAAAACAAACCTTTTTATGTGCTTAATAAAAATGCAAACTTTATGCACCAAATAAAAACTTAAGCACAAATGAATACAAAAGATATTCAACAATTTAAGCTTAAAGAACAAATAAGAATATTGAGATTAAGAGAATCAAACCAAACTCCCAAGCTTCTCAAGCTTGGGGCTTACAACTATAAAGAGCTTCTTACAAGGCAACTACCAAGTTCACAACTTGAAGTTTAGCCACTAAAAGTCTCTTCAAAGTAGACGTGAGTGTGAGACAATAACCTCTTTTACACAAATGAGGATCACGCTTGCTCACACTAATTTCCTTTATTTGAGCCAGAGTTTTACACTCACAACCTCCCTTTGTTAAAATTGTTATCTCTCCACTCTTACACTTGAAGAACTCTTACACTTCTAAGCTCTTTAAACAAAATTACCTACACTATTACACACTTGTACCCACTATTTCTCCCAAATAGCTAAAGTATTACTTGTAATCAATGTAGAAGTCTCTTCCTATTTAATTTAGGCTTAGGGTATTTATAGTTGCTGAAAATCTGCTTCCAACAACTTTCCAACGGCTATTTTTTGTTTACTGGAAAACTTGCCGTTGGACATTTCGGACGGCCGAAGCAGCAAGTGTGCGTCTGAACGAACTAGCCGTTGGACCATTCAGACGGCCGTTGCTAGTCCCTGCGTCCGATGCTGTGTCCGTTCTCTGAGGTTATTCGTCCGGATGTCCGAGGATGCGTCCGAACATGCGTCCGATCGAAGCAAATGTCTTCTAAAAATATGATCGGACTCTGTTCTTCGTCCGAGACTTGCTTCAAATTCTTTGTGTCGGACGATTACCATCATCCGAAGCTCTGTCTTTCGGACAGTCATTTGCGTCCGAACCTACCTTTTCTGCACACTTGTTTTCAAACGATTAGTGCGATTTGGTCATCATCAAAACATGATTATCATAACTGGGGTTCAACATTGAGAATTGCTGCATTTTAATCGTTACATTAGCCCCCTTATTTATAAGAATGACATGACAGGTTCAGGCCCAAAATAGACCACCTATAGACTGCGGGTGGTTTTGCCTTATTCTCTCTAAGTTTGCAGCTCGCTGCCAGACTGCAATGATGCACTTGATTCAGCCACAGTTTGTGGTTATGCTTTTGTTTCTACCACAATCTACACCTGTTTAACTATAATCCAGCCATAGTTTGGGGCTAGTCTTCATCAACACTCTTCTCCTTCTTTGGTCCTATACTTTAGCTCCATATCTTTTGTCAATTGACTATTTTACAGCTCTCATTTCATCTGCATAAAATACAAAACAAAGTGGATAGATAATTAACTATAAAAATTACTTAAAACAACACAATCCACTATGAACATCCTAAATATGATTTTACTCCCCTAAAACACAACAAATGGGACTGAAGACATCTAAGCACATAACAAAAGAGATATAAAAAATAACTGTAAATATAGAATTATCAGAAATTAGATTTAACCCTCAATTTATTCTACAACAGTTGAAATTGAACCCATCTGCTAAGAATTATAAAACAACCCTAGACCATGTCTCCTACTCCTTATTCTCCCAACTAATTGCTTCACTCATTTCCTTGACTAACTTGCTCTTTAGGCAAAAGAGGCTACTCGTTCTAAAAAAATTAAATGAAGGCCCATGCTTTATTGGATATTTGCTTTTTAAAGGGTAGAAAAGATTATTGGGCCCCCAAATCATGATCCAACCAGCAACAATTTCCCCCTAGTTCATTATCGGCATTGCTGAACTAATTTCCTAGCTGCAACTAGTCACTTTCAATCCCACATCATCAGAACTTTACACTCTAGAAAATATAGGGGCACAAAGCACTCTCCTATTATTGGGGAGTGCTACAGACATTTCCTTATATGATAGTATTTCTCATATAATTGGCGCAAAACACTTCGCTATTCTTTTGCTCACATAATAGGATTTCTCCTTCAAGTTGCCAAAAGAAGATTTGTTCCAATTCAGAAGTCCTATCCTACAGTTAATCAGTGTTTTTAAAATCGGACCAGACCGGCCGCTTCGATCGGTTAAACCGAGAACCGGACATGGTGCCGGTCCGGTTGTATATGATATCCAGGCTCAACCAAAAATCGTTCAGAACTGGAAAAATTGGTTGAATCGTGAAATGAAGGTTTTTGGTTTCCTTTAAGAAAAACAAAAAACTAAAACAAAACCCTAACTTAACCGCCACCCAAAGTGCTTTTTCTCAATTTTTGGTCTTTTCATCTTCTCTCTAATCTTCTCGTATTCACATATTCTCTCTCACTTTTTCATATTTGCTTTAACAAAATTTCACTATAAATTACTAAAATTCCAACACCCTTAAACAACAAGAAAATATCCCACTCACGTGTGTTTATTGAAAAGGTTCATACCTTTTTGTAGTCTTTTTCTTCTTCTTTTTTCTTGTTGGTGACTCCATGGTGGTGGTTGTTTTGGTGGAAGCTTTTGATCTCCAATTTGGATTATGGATGGGGCGTTTTGATGATTTTCTTAGGTGATCATTGTAGGAAAAGTGAAATTTGGCACCTTTAATTATGTAAAGAAATGGGCTTTGGGGAATTCTTTTGGCATTTTAGTGATTTTGGTGAAGAAGAACAACTTTTTCACTCCCACCGTCATGCCTCTCTGCTGACCTCAAATCCCATCCTCCAACCCAGAAATGCCACGTTATCACCGGCCGGACAACAAGTCAGACCGGTCACACTGCTGGAAACGGGAACAGACGTACTGTCCAGTCCGGCTTTGAAAACAATGCAGTTAATTGGTAAAGTTTCCAAGGTAAATATGTATTCACTTCTCTCTCACCAAAAGTTTTCCAAGACTAACATATGACTTTCTCACAATTTGAAGATGTTATTCACATGGCCTGAAACATAAATCTCCTTTTTTTCTTAATGCTTCTAACTGCTATTTTGAGATTCAGTTACTAAGAGTTAAAGTTTAATCAGAATATGATATGAATACAAAGAAAGAATATGTGTGATCTTTGCATCTAGAATGGGAAGCACAAGCACAACCAAGGCGTGCCTAGTTGTGCGTCGCTGAGAACGGTTACGCCACTAGGTGAAGCTATATCCATTGAACCCCAAATCAAAAAGATGGTTGTTTGAAAGTGCACTCCTTAATTTCTCAAAGAGATGTTGAAATCCCCTTCAAAGAAATTCTTGTTGGCTCAAAATTTTATTGAAGTCTCTACCGTTTCTGAGGTAGAAGTAACTACCAAGATGCTTTAGGTCATTTTGGGATAGCCTACTAGAATTCATCTTCATAAGAGTCACACTACTCAAACCATATTTGTCATCTCTTCTTAAATTTTTTATAACTACAGATTTATTAACGAGTATGGGCTCGGATGAGGATAGAAGATGAGCCCTTCTATTCTTCTTGTGATTACCATTACGTGTTGTGCAAACCTAAGAGAATGATGACCTTTGGTTGTACCAAGTTTGAAACCAAGTGCAATAAAGCAAAAATCCAGAATATCTGAATACTTTTTCTGTTGCATTAAAATAGTGTCAACCACAAGGGCAGACCTAGGAGCCGAATTTTAGAGGGGTAAAAACTATATATGTATATCTATGGGAGATAGTTTTATAATTTTTACAAAATTTTAGGGGCTAAAGTCTAATTTTTTAAAAGTGTTATTGAAATATATATATATATATATATATATATATATATATATAAAGAAAATTGTATATTTTTGAACTATTGGGAATAAAACTATATAAATACAAACATATAGAAAAAACTTTTATATTCTTTAAAACTTTTTTAGGAAGGCAATTACAAAGTCTAACTTTTATATTAGTGCAATAATAATTTAAATAATTTCAAGCGGAGAAAAACATAATTTTAAAAATTTGGAGACCCTGCTGTTGTTCCTCTCCCCCTTCCCAGGGGCAGCTCAATGATTTTCGAGATCTAAAGCCAATTTCAATAAAGGGGCTTTTCTATTTTTTAATAAAAAATATAAATCTCATGCAAAATTTATTTTTCTAGTTTTTTAGATGCAAAATTAAGATTTAAACTTTTATAATCAAATTTTTAACAATTCTATTTCAATTGATAATGTGACTGACCAATTTAATTTCTTCTTCCTGTATTTCATTATCACTTAATTCAACAACATTACTAACTTTTTCATTCAAAGAACAATGTTCAATATTTTCTAATTCATGTTTTTTACTTGTTAAAAATTTATCAAGAGCTCCCTTTTGAGATTATATTGTACTTTTAATTCTACTTTTTTCTTAAGTTTTGCATAACCAGATTCATAATTCTAGCTTACATACTTGGAATTAATACAAATAAAAAACAATAAAATAAACTACAAAAAAGAAAAAAAAAACAAGCAAACAAACTAAAATATGGAGTAAAGAATATTAAAAGGATAGAATAATCAGCCTGACATGAGATTGCTTCAAACCTTTGATAACTGTAGTAAACTAGAGTTATTTTCTCTAAATTATAGCATTTTCATAGTTTAAATCCCGAATTTTAGGTAAGTAATTAAAGACTTTATTAAATTTCTTGCTGAATTAATTGATTAATGGTGTTAATATTATGTAGGTCAAAAATTACAGGTTGAAAGCTGGAATGAACAAAGCTCAAGGGACCAAATTGCAAAAATGGAAGAAATGAAGATTGCTGAGAAGAGAGTTGAGATCGCGATCTCAAACTCTCCATATCGCGATCTCGACTCGGGAAATTGTCTTAATGTATTAGAGTTGAGATCGCGATCTCAACTCGTTGAGAGTTAATTTGTAAGGGCAATTTTGTAAACTTTCAGCCAGTAACTCCTGTATTTTTTCCTAGTGTAATATTACACTATTTAAGCTACTTAAAAATTAGTAAGAGTAAGTAGTAAATAGTTTTAGTTAGTTTTTAGATAGTTTAGGATAGCTTGAATTCCAAGTTTACTTTTCCAATAGAAATTTCTCTTTAATTTTCTCTTAGATCTTCTTTTAATTTCTTGTCAAGTTTGAATTTTGATTAGATAATCGTAGTGGGTTAATCGCAAGCTTCAAGTAGATATAATTTTTATTCGCTTTCTTGTCTAATTTAGTAAGAATTTCTTTACTTTCAATTTCGGGTTTCTTAGGTAAATTAGGGTTCTTGATAATTTCTTGCATTTCTAGTTTGAATTTTCAATTTCTTGCATTAATTTCTAGTTAATTCTTAGTGGGCTTTCTTCATTTCTATCAAAAATCCAAAAATATTTAGATTTCTAGTTTAACTCTTTCTGATTTCTAGTTAGAAATGGTTGCTTTTAGTCTTCAAGATTTCTTATTTGGAGTCCTTTTAATGAAGAAACCTTGTAATTTGCTTGCTTTTAATTTCTGTCTTAATTTGGTTAATTTAGGTTAGACTAGAAAACCTGTCCTTTACTACTTCTACTAGAATAGTATAAGAGTTCCTTAATATCGTAATTAGTTATTTTCACTTACTTGATTTTTAGTTAATCTAGCTATAAATTAAGTTTTTATCGCTTTCATTTAATTATGGTTTTTTTTAGAATAGTTCCATCATCTTTTGTTTGATTTTGCTTAACTACACAAATATCCATAAATCTTGGTAATTGCCTTCCAACAATCCTTGTGGGACCCCACTCATCCTATACCACTATCAACTCCGTATACTTGCGGAAGTTAGGTAGAGTATAGTGAATTAGTGTGGTTAATTATTGCTTGTTTGTCCTTTCAAAGTTGAATTCTACCTAACGAAGCAATCAAGTTTTTGGCGCCGTTTCCGGGGATTGTCTTCGATTTTTGGCAATATCAAGCACTTTACGGGTCGTGTAGATTAATCACTTTAGTAGTTTAGTTTAATTTAGTTAATTTTATTTTTGATTGGTTGTCTTGCAGAATTGACTAGCACTTCAATTGACTATTTTGGTTTTGTATAGTGCATGGTAAGAGGAGCTCAAGAGCCATTCATTTGTTTAGGCAAGGAACGAGAGAAAGTGCTAAGAGAAATTTGAAGGTTGAGAAGGGTACAACAAGAGCATGAAAGGATGGAGATGGCAAATGGTAATGCTCATCAAAGGAATGTGAACATGGAAAATGAAGAAGAAGAGGTAGTTGGAAATAATGGGATTGGCGGCTATGGGAATGGAAATGGCATGAATGGGAATAGAAGGCCATTGAGGAAGTATGATTTACCTAATTTTGATGGGGTGAACTCAAGAATTGCACGGATGCTCGTGCAAGCCAATAATTTTGAAATCAAGCCCGCCTTAATCCAAATGTTTCAGGCCCATGCCATGTTCGGAAGTGGACCAAATAAGGACCCCTACACACACCTCATGAATTTTGAAGATGACTTGTTTAACTTGGAACCAACTTGCTCAAGAGTTCTTGGCGAAGTACTTTCCACCTTCACGAACCGCTAAATTAAGGAATGAGATTACATTGTTCAAACAAGATGTTGGTGAAAGCCTAGGGGAAGCTTGGGAAAGATTCAAAGAGTTGCTAAGAAAATACCCTCATCACGCTATTCCTTTGTGGCTTCAAATCCAAACATTTTATAACGGTTTACTTCAAGATACGAAATCCATTGTAGATGCCTCCGCCGACGGTTCTATCTCATATAAGACTCCGAAAGAAGCTCAAGAGTTGTTAAATAGGATGGCATACAACCACTACTATCATGGGCCGATAACTCCACCGGTGGTTCAACACCAAGCTAATCAAGCCAATGCAAATAGTGGAGAGTCGTTGAATCTAGACATGCAAGATGCCCTTTTGGCACAACAAAGCATGTTCATGAGTGTGATGAACAACATGGCAAAGGCGTTGGAGAACCTAGGGAAACCTAATAGTGTAAATACTATGTCTTCTTCTCCAACTCAACCAAGCATGACATGTGATTTTTGTAGAGGCGGCCATGCAAATGGACAATGTGAGATGTCATATGGAGCTAATGAGCAAATCAATTATGTGGCTAATCAATCTTCATTTCCATGGAACCAATCCGGAGCTTATGGGAACACTTACAATCCTTCTTGGAGGAATCTCCCAAATTTCTCGTGGAGTAACACCAACAACCAATCCAATCCTCCTTACCAACCAAATCCCCCACCTCAAAATGCCCAACACACTCAAGCCTCAAGTTCCTCACCTAGACCATATCAACGCCACACAAAGAAATTTCTAACCCAACTCATATCAACCTTTCCCGAACCCTTCATTACAAAACCAATAACAAATACTTCCTTTCCATTATGCAAATTCTTCCCAACCCATGTATCATGATCAATATGCTCTTAGAGAGAATTTGGGTGAAGAAGGTTGGAAAAGAGAAGCCGAGTATTTGAGAAGAGAATTGGATAGGAAAATAGAATAGCATAAAAGAGATTATGAGAATTTGAAGGCTTCGACAAGAAATTTGAAGATTCAATTGGGGAAATGTGCAAAGTTGAATAATGACAAACCTATTGGGGCATTTTTGAGTGTTACTATTCCAAACTCCAAGGAGAAATGCAATGCCATAACCCTAAGGAGTGGAAAAGAATTGGTTGAATCAAAGGAGAAGAAAAATGTGGAGGAAGGAAGCAAGGAACAAAAGTCCGAGGTAGTTGAGAATGAAAGGGAAATGGTTGATGATAAAGCCAAGAGGGAACAAAAGAATGAGATCAAGGTATCCAAGAAGAAGCATGTGGAGGAACCTTTGAAGATAGATCCATCAATAAAAGTGCCATTCCCTCAATGACTCATTGAATGTTGATCCAAGAAAGGAGGAAAAAGACAAGCAATTCACCCATTTCTTGGATAGGTTGAAAAAGATTAATGTCAACATTCCTTTGATTGATGTGGTCACAAGATGCCCAACTATGCTCGTTTCATGAAGGTTCTTTTGGCAAGGAAGCGAAAGTGGGATGATGATGAGAAAGTATGTCTTGATGCCCAATGTAGTGCCATTGTTCAATGGCGGTTGCCCCTTAAACTTAAAGATCCCGGTAGTTTTATGATACCGGTGAATGTTGGAGGAAAAATATGGCATCGATCACTTTGTGATTTGGGGGCAAGCAAAAATATCATGCCAAAGGCCATCTATGACAAGTTAGGGATCAACAATGTCAAGCCAACTAATATCACACTCCAATTGGCGGATTTATCCGAGAGGAAACCATATGGCTTGTTGGAAGATGTTCTTGTACAAGTTGAAAAGTTTGTATTTCCTATTGATTTCCTTGTGCTAGATACGGGTGAAGAGAGTGAGATTCCATTGATTCTCGGGAGGCCTTTCTTGTCGACCGCTCAGGCATTAATTGATGTCCACAAAGGGAAGTTGGTCTTACGAGTTGAAAATGAATCAATTGAATTTGATGTGTTTGAATACAATGATAATATTCCCATTGTTGAAGAGAAATGTTCTAACCAATCTCTTAATTCAATCCTTGCTAGGTCAAATGAAGAGCAAAATGAAGTTAACCAAGGCAATTCGCTCAAGCAAGTGTTGGAAATAAAAGAGGATCCGAGAAATGAATTGAAGGAAAAATCACCTGTTAAGGGATGTGTGTTGATGAACGATGAAGAGAGTTTTGGAAAGAATAAGCAAAATCGCGATATCAAGAAATTGGGAAGCCACAAAAAGAAAATAAAATGGTTTGAGAAACAATTGGAGATGTTAATTGGGGCACTAGTGATGGCTAAGGCTAGAAAGAAAGGACTTGTGCATGGAAAACCTGAAAATCAAGCTTTAATCATGAAGAAAAAGGAAATCAAACTTTGGTTCCGTGGTAACCAAAAGGGAAAAGAGGATCAATCTTCCTCAATTACTTGGAATGAAATCCATGCCATAGTCAAGCTAGTGACTATAAAAGAGCGCTTCTTGGGAGGCAACCCAGGTCTTTAATTTAGTTGTTATTGCTTTCTTTTAGTGTGATTTTTAATTGTCTTGATTTTAGTAAATTGGTTTGAATTAGGTTAGAACTTTTGTTAAAAAAAAAAAAAATTGAGTTTGTGAGTTGAATAAATGGTGCTAAAGAATGAGTGAAAATTGTCATCCTAACTTGTGAATTTTTTGTTTGTAGGTTACCCTTGCAAATGGAGAAAAATGGTCAAGAGTGGAGCAATTTCGGCTAAGTGTGAATTTACTTTGCAGAAATTGATTTTGAGATCGCGATCTCAAAATTTGATATCGCGGTATCAAACTCAAACTTCTGGAGAGCAAAAGAATGAGCGAATTGCCTTGGTTAACTTCATTTTGCTCTTCATTTGACCTAGCAAGGATTGAAAATTAGGAGATTGGTTAGAACATTTCTCTTCAACAATGGGAATATTATCATTGTATTCAAACACATCAAATTTAATTGATTCATTTTTAACTCGTAAGACCAACTTCCCTTTGTGCACATCAATTAATGCCTCAGCGATCGACAAGAAAGGCCTCCCGAGAATCAATGGAATCTCACTCTCTTCACCCGTATCTAGCACAAGGAAATCAATAGGAAATACAAACTTTTCAACTTGTACAAGAACATCTTCCAACAAGCCATATGGTTTCCTCTCGGATAAATCCGCCAATTGGAGTGTGATATTAGTTGGCTTGACATTGTTGATCCCTAACTTGTCATAGATGGCCTTTGGCATGATATTTATGCTTGCCCCCAAATCACAAAGTGATCGATGCCACATTTTTCCTCCAACATTTACTGGTATCATAAAACTACCGGGATCTTGAAGTTTAGGGGGCAACGGCCTTTGAACAATGGCACTACATTGGGCATCAAGACATACTTTTAAGAAGTTTCATCATCATCCCACTTTCGCTTCCTTGCCAAAAGAACCTTCATGAAACGAGCATAGTTGGGCATCTTGGTGAGGAAATCAATCAAAGGAATGTTGACATTAATCTTTTTCAACATATCCAAGAAATGGGTGAATTGCTTGTCTTTTTCCTCCTTTCTTGGATCAATGAGTCGTTGAGGGAATGGCACTTTTATTGATGGATCTATGTTCAAAGGTTCCTCCACATGCTTCTTCTTGGATACCTTGATCTCATTCTTTTGTTCCCTCTTGGCTTTATCATCAACCATTTCCCTTTCATTCTCAACTACCTTGGACTTTTGTTCCTTGCTTCCTTCTTCCACATTTTTCTTCTCCTTAGATTCAACCAATTCTTTTCCACTCCTTAGGGTTATGGCATTGCATTGGTCAATTCGTCAAGAAATAACATGAAAACCAAGTTAAAAACCAAAAAAGAAAAGGAGATGAATTTTTTTTTACTTGGTGAATTTCCTAATATCTGGAGAAATTTAGATTAGATTTAGTGGGAAAATTTGAAAGGTTCATGCATTTTTATGAATTTTTCTAAGTAAAAAATAAAACAAATTATCATAAAAGATGAATCAATTGAATTGAATGGAATATGAGATTGTCGGGGATGAAAATCTAATTGCCACAATTAGTTGATGCCATGAATCTACATTTTCTTTGGATTTATTTGCTTGCTTTGATTTGGGAAGCAACTAATTGAGAGAGTGTGCAGCTGCAGCAAGAGGCAGAAGAGAGAATAGGGTTTGTTGTTTGGTTTTGACCTTTTAGCTTATATAGTGTTTTTTTTTTTTTTTTGCGTAAAATAACAAACCAGATTTAATGGTTGAATAGATTTTTTACCGATTTTTCGGATTTTGACCGATTTTGACAAGTTATTTTACTTTCCCGGATATTACTATCAACCAGACCAGTACCACTTTCGGTTCCCGATTTAACTGGTCGAACTGGCTGGTCTGATCCGGTCCGGGTTTCGAAACACTACATCAAAGAAGGTGTCCTACGCCTGTCAGGCGATTGTGTCAAAAAATGTTTGGTAGAGGAAACAACTGTTGAAACAATGTCCACGTGAGAAACAGATGGTAAAGAAATGTTCGTTTAATGAATAGGTGTGAGCTCTGACATGGACATCAACAAATCAATTGATTTTTGATGAGATATTTCCAAGATTTATGTGATCCACCAATTTTAAGAGTACCATGATATACTTATATGTTAGCTGGTTGCTCCTTTAGTTCGTGACTAGAATAGGATTCTTTTCAAAGGATGACTCACATATCATCTTTATCCTTGTCAGCCTTGTAAGATAATTTTAGCTCCTTACATAAATTAACTACATTATCTAATTGTGAAATTAAAAAAATCCTCCATGAATTTGTCCCTGCTTTCCTCTTGCTCCTAGGCATTCGATGATCTAGGTTGTACCACTTTGGTAACTCAATATGGTTGGCTAATACTTGGTGGCACAACATGTTAATGTCTAGGAGTAGTCGAATCAATTTTAGCACGCAGCTATGGTTTATATAGCTGGAACTTGGCATGAGTATGATTTTCAGCTCATGACCCGCAGACTTAGATTTTGGCACAATTTTTCCAACTCTTCAGCCATAACTTGAAAGCCAAAAGTATCTAGGAATTTTCTTTGTAAGATTTTCCCATTAGGAATAATTTACGAATGCTAGATCAAAACAAACCTAAGGGTCAGTTTGATTCTAGGAATTTGTGGAGGAAAGGAAAAATGAGGAAAAGGAAATTAAATTCGTTAGAAAAGGTAAATTTCATACCTTGTTTGGTTACGGTGAAAAGTAGTACGGAAAGGAAAATGATTTTTTGGGAATGTGATTCTTTTGTTTGGTTTATGGATATTAGAATGGAAATGGAAAAGGAAACTCTCTTCTTTTCTTTTCTTCTTTTTTCGTTTAAAAATTACAAATTAACAAAATGGAAATGTTAAAGGAAAATCTTTCTTTTTAAAAAAAAAATTTAAAAAATTAGCAAAATAATCAATTGGAATGAGTGGAGACAAAACTATTTTAATTCAGTTATCATGTCTCCAGTAAATTTTTTTTAAAAAATTGAAAAATTTTGATTTTTAAAAAGTCATATAAATAAAAGACCGAACAAAAGTTATATAAGAAATATTGAACAAAAGTTATATTATGTTTGAGAAGCAGAAATTTCAACATTAATGATGCCAATCTCTTATCAAACAAAAGTTATAGGAAAATTCTATAGTCGCATAATAGAACTATTCTGTATTACTTTGAAAGCTTGTACAACAAAATATCAGAAATTTAAAAAGTTGTATTGTATAAGCCATTAAAGCCAATGAAATGGTTCTCTCAACGATATAATGTAGAATTTTCCAAAGTTATAAAGTAGTTAATGGGGCACAATTAAGCTTCAATTATGATAACGAAGTGTAGGTTAGCTAAGTAATCAATTTAAAAAGTTAATGGGGGTCACCCACAATTAGAAAATAGAGTCTTGGGGAAAAATTATAGATTAAAACTTTCTGAGGATATTGACTCGGTCAACATTGACTAAGAAAGATTGGGGTTGAAGTTTCTTGATCTGAGGTTTCCTTCTTCTTACTCAACGTCTTGTAACTAAAAAAACCCTAGCCTCATTTATCCACCACTATCGCCACTTTTTCTTCTTAAATTCTTGGGCGACCAAGGCAACGGCGAAGGTAGTCAGACTAGCATTGCTTCCAAACCATTCTCCCTTCCTTTTGCAAACACCAAATCATGCGAACCCCGTGCCCAGTCAACTTGATGCCATGAAACCCAACAATTTAAGATGGCACCAAAACCCCAAGGATCAAATCCAAAGTTGGTCACAAAAGTTTGGACAACAAACACACGAAACAAGAACGAAAAAGAACACACAAGAATCAAGCAAGAATTCAACCCATTGTCTATAGTGAGACAAGAACCAAACTCTAAATAAGATTTAAGCGAGAATTGACCTGTTGCCTGTATGAATCGGCAAGAACCAAATCTATAAATCGGTTAGAACAATCACCATTGCTAAAGCGATGGATTCCAACAAAGTCTTAATCCAAAAACTAAAAGAAAGAACTTTTTCCTCACGAAGAAGACAAGCTTTTTGATAAAAAAAAATATGCTGAAATTCGTCCATATGATAATGCCTATTTATAGGCTTAACAAAGTCTTAAAAACTAGCTTAAAAACTCCTAAAAAAGTAGTGCTAGGGTTCAGCCATAAGTAGCCCTATGATTTGGGCTAAATGGGCCTTATTAAGGCTAATTAATGAGTCTAAAAACTAAGAATTAAATTAACAGCTAAACCCGATTTAGACCATCCTAATTTACACAAACTTGAACTACTATTGGGCTTTACATAATAATAGAGTAAACACAAACTATTGGACTTCTCCATTATGGATTTGGCCTTGAAGAATGTTCCAATCAGATTTACAAGCCCGTTCAACCTCTAGTTTGTTTTGGACGGCTTCCCCCTCAAGAACACCTCGAACTAAACTTTGCATAGCTTGTTGAATCCTCTTTGCACGTGCCCTTGTATCAGATTCATCCAATTGGCACTTGCAATGAATCTTCACGAACCTTAGCCAAGTTTGAAGATGCTCGTTGACTCGTATTCCCTTCCTTCTCAAAATGATTCGCCCTCAAATTTGAACCTTCATCAAAAGAAAAAGGAGAAAGGTCAGAAACATTAAGCGAAGCACTAACATTATACTCACCAGGAAGATCAAGCTTGTAAGCATTGTCGTTAATGCGTTCCAAAATTTGGAATGGTCCATCTCCACGAGAGGCTATCTTAGATTTCCTTAAGTTGGGAAATGTTTCCTTATGCCAATGAACCTAAACCCAATCACTAGGTTCAAATACAATCTTCGTGTGGCCTTTATTTGCTCTTTTAGCCACACGCTCATTGGCATCCAAAATGTGTTGCCTTTCTTTCTCATGGATTTGTTTGACAAATTCCGTCTTTTTCTTATGCTCTATATTGGCAAACTCAGAAATAGGTAAGGGCAACAAATCCAATGGAGTAAGAGGGTTAAAAACATAAGAACCAACTCAAAAGGAGAATGATTAGTAGAAGAATGCATAGAACGATTATATGCAAATTCAATGAATGGAATGCACTCTTCCCATGAGTTCAAATTCCGTTTAATCACAGCACGCAACAACGTACCTAAAGTGCGATTAACCATTTCAGTTTGACCTTCAGTTTGTGGGTGACAAGTTGTTGAAAACAAACGTTTAGTACCATGTTTACCCCACAAAACATGCCAAAAGTGGATCAAAAATTTGACATCCCTATCACTAACAATTGTTTTAGGAATACCATGAAGACGCACAATTTCCTTGAAAAAATAAATTTGCAACGTGAGATGCATCAGCAATTTTTTTCAAGGAATGAAATGTGCCATCTTAGAAAACCTATCAACCACAACAAATATACAATCTTTCCCCGGTCAAGACCTAGGTAAATCCATAGAAATCTCAACCCAAGGGTGATTAGATACGGGTAAGGGCATGTAAAGACCACGTGGTTGCACTTTAGACTTAGCAGACATCTTCTACAAATAACACATTTAGAACAAATCTTTATACGTATGCGGCCAAAAAAAGTGTTCTTTCAAAATTTCTAAAGTTTCAAGAACACCAAAGTGCCCCATTAGTCCTCCCCCATGTGACTCTCTTACAAGCAATTCATGCAAAGAACATTGTGGAATACAAAGCTTGTTTTTTCGAAAAAGATAATCATCAGACCTATAAATTTTTTCAAAAGTACCATTTTAACAAGCAGCAAAAATGAATGAAAAATCATGATCATTTGAGTAAAAGTCCTTAATAATCTCAAATACAAGAAAGCATGCATGCAATGTAGAAATCAAAGCATATCTACGTGGCATCAGCCACAACATTCACTGTACCATGTTTATATTGAATGACGTATGGGAACATATCAATGAATTCTACCCATCTAGTATGCCTATAGTTCAACTTATTTTGGCCTTTTAAATGTTTCAAAGATTCATGATCAGTCCGAATAATGAACTCTTTCGACCACAAATAATGAACGTATTGCCAATTCTATAAAGCCCTAACCAATGCATACGTTTCCTTGTCATAGGTAGAATAATTCAAAGTAGCACCACTGAATTTCTTGCTAAAGTAAGCAATTGGCTGCTTATCTTGCATCAACGCGGAACCTACATCAATACCAGACGCATCACAATCAATTTCAAAAGGCTTATCAAAATTAGGCAAAAGCAATAAATGTGCAGAAGTTAGCTTATCCTTAAGCGTTTGGAACACCTTTTCTTGCTCGGTCCCCCATTTGAATCTAACCTTCTTTTTGATTACCTCAGTCAAAGGTGCAGCAATTCTGCTAAAGTCTTTTATGAACCTCCTATAGAAACTTGCCAATCCGTGAAAACTTCACACCTCAGACACAGAAGTAGGAGTTGGCCACTCTTGAATGGCTTTCACGTTTTCTTCATCCACTTGAATTCCTTTGGAAGTCACTACAAAACAAAGGAAAACAACTCTATCCAAACAAAATGAACACTTTTTAAGGTTAGCAAAAAGTTTTCGTATTCTTTCCTTAAAACCTCAAGTACCAAACGAACATGCACTAGATGATCTTCAAAAGATTTGCTACAGATTAAGATGTCATCAAAATAAACTACAGCAAATTTACCAATGTAATCTTGCAAAACATGGTTCATTAATCTGATGAAAGTACTAGGTGCATTAGTTAAACCAAACGGCATTACCATCCATTCATATAATCCATGTTTGGTTTTAAAAGTAATTTTCCACTCATCACCTTCTTTCATTCGAATTTGATGATATCCACTGTTGAAATCGATTTTAGTGAAAATCTTTGAACCATGGTGCTTATCTAACATGTAATCTAATCTAGGAATGGGATGGCGATACTATACCATAATGCGATTTACTGCATGACAATCGACACACATTCACCATGAACCATCCTGCTTGAGTACCAACAAAACCAGCATGGAACACGGACTAACACTCTCACGTATGCGTCCTTGTGCCTAAAGCTCATCAACTTTCCTTTGAATCTCCCTCCTGTTTCTTCTAGACTATCACAATATGCTGGTCCATTTGGAATCACAGCTCCTAGAACAAAGTCAATTTTGTTTTCAATCCCGCGAATTGGTGACAATCCTGGCGGAGTCTCTTTGGGAAACATATCCTCAAATTTGTGCAAGAGAGACTTAAAAGGACTTGGAAAAGAAGGATTAAGGTCAGAGTTAGCAACATAAGCTTCTTTAGACATCAACAAAATAATAGGCATATTATTTTTACAAGCACTCACGACCTCTCTAGGTTTAGCATACAGACTCAATCGAGTATTCTTATCCCTATCCTTAGCCAAATTTTCTCCTACATATCTAGGCTGATTGTCAATGAACTTACCTTTTAGCTTACCTTCAGCCTTCAACTTAACATGCTCTTCAAGTGATTTTTGAAGTTGTAACTGCTCTTGATGGACTTTTTGTGGTGGTAAAAGCTTGAGCACAATTTTGTGACCATCTTTTTCAAACCTGTACATATTCTCAAATCTATCATGAAAGTAGTTTTACAGTCATATTGCCAAGGCCTACCAAACAAGATATGACTTGCTTACATAGGCACAACATCACATAAGACCTCATCCTTATATTTGCCTAAAGTTAAAAAAATTAGAACTTGTTTGTTAACCTTTAGTTCACCACTTTCATTTAACCATTGCAATCTATATGGTCTAGGATGCTTAACAGTTAGGAAACCCAATTTTTTGACCATTAACTGACCAGCTACATTCACACAACTTCCACTATCAATAATCAAACCACAAACTTTTTCTTGAACAAAACAACGAGTATAGAAAATATTTTTCCTTTGTCCCTCATTTTGTTCATACTCAATTTGTGCGTGAAAAGCTCTGAGAACCACCAAACTTTGACAATGGATAGCTTCTTCCTCTTCAAACTCATCGTCACTTGGACCTTCTATTAGTTGCATGGTTTCATCTTCATCACCACTTTCACTCACCAACTCTCCACGAATGATATTCAAAGCCTTCTTGTTCGGAGTCACATTGGGAAGTGATGTGACCTACACCATGACAACGAAAACATTTAAGATCTCTAGTCCTTAGATTAGTACTAGAATTAGAATTACCTTTCTCATTTATGGGTCGATAGAGAGCAATTGGCCTTTCAACTTCTCTAGGTTTAAACTTAGACTTCTCACCTTGCCTTGTGACACTAGGCCAATTTGGTTTCCAATTCGAGCTTGAACTAGATGTTAGCTTTTGTTTACCTCGTTTAAGTTGTTTTTCTACCATGGTCGCCATATGACCCATTTCCTCGAGGTCTACAAAGTGTTGTAGCTCGACTACATTTGCAATCTCCTTGTTAAGTCTACTCAAGAACTGTGCCATTGTGGCCTCCCTGTCTTCGTCAATGTCAGCTCTAAACTTTGTAACTTTTGATACTCTTCCATGGACTTAGTTCCCTGCCTTAAACTTTGTAACTTTTGATACAATTTCCTATAATAATGAGATGGGACAAATCTTTTACGCAAAATAGATTTCATTGTCAGCCCAATTATCAATAGTACGCACTCTATTTCTACGCCAACTTATTAATAATTGATCCCACCAAGTCAATGCATAATCAACAAAAGAGACGTCAGCTAACTTTACCTTTTTCTCATTAGAATAGCTGTCAAATTCAAAATAAAATCAACCTTTTGCTCCCATTCGATGTATGCATTAGGATCGGCTTTACCTTGGAACGGAGGTAAGGATAGCTTAATTGTCCCAATATCATTATCTCGAGTCTGATTCTCCCTTTGGCCATGCTGCACATTCTTGTCATTATAAACATCATCGTCAATATTATCTTAATCAGATTCATACTCACTTTCTTGACGACGTGGAGGGGTAGGTTGATGCCTAACTCCTTGAGGCCTCCCTCTTTATTGGTCATTCATGAAAGCCTCATTTTGATTCATGCGATTCCTAACATTGCCAAATGCAGCGAATACTCGATCAAATTGTTGTTGTATGGCCTCCATTGTTATGGGATTTCTAGTTTGAGGTCTTGTTTCTTCCTGTGACATAATGAAAAACACTCACAAAGAAAATAAAGTGATTAGGGTGAATAAAATTAAAAGAAATTTCCTCACCACTCAACTTACTTTTGGGAGTATATGCACTCAAATTGTATCACTCAATCCTCGTATGTACCCTCAATTGAAAGGCTTTTATCACTCAAATGATCTCACCATACTACCTTTTTCCTCTCTTTAGTTCACTCTAAAAGTCTTTAGAAGACTACGAGGACCAAAGTGAGGTTCAATTATGTCTTAACCATTTAATTGGTTAGAAGTCAAAGAAAACAAATAATCACGAGCCAACAACAAATAAGAGACACCAAACTTTCAGATTTAAGCTTCAAAGAACAAGAGACAACAAAATATACGAGACTATGTGAACAACAAAACGCATAGAAAGCAAGTAAGAATTTGGTAAGCAAATTTACCAAATAACAAAAAGAAAACTAGGCACACAATAAAGTAAGAAATTGGTAAGCAAATTTACTCCAAATAAAAAAAAGAAAACTAGGCACACAATAACAAACAAGTAGCAATTAAGACCAGCAAAGAAATTAAAAGAACCAACAAAATTAAGTGCTTTTGAATAGAATTACAAATTTGGAAAGTAGACCTTGATGTAAAAACTTTCCAAAAATAGAAAGTTTCTAAATCTGAAATTGGAAAGTTACCAAAAATGAATTTAGTAAGTTTCCAAAATTGGAATTTGGAAAGTTTCCAAAAATGAATTTAGTAAGTTTCCAAATTTAGAATTTGGAAAGTTTCCAAAGATGAATTTGGTAAGTTTCCAAATTTGAAAATGGGAAAGTTTCCAAAAGAACTTTCACAATTTGGGTATGGTTCCAAAAAAAATTAACTTGGACTTGGGGAAATTTTCCAAACACAACTAGAAAATCAAAACCTTCTTAGATTAGAATAACAATCAAATAATTTCCAACATAATCAACTTAATGGGCAACCCTAAATTTTTTTTTCTCCTTTTCAATTGTTGATTCTTCTTCATTCTTCATTTTTCTTCATGTTTCTTTTTTGTTTCAACACTTTTTTTTTTTTCACTTTTCAGCTAAACAAATTTTTTTTCTTCATTTTTTTTTTCAATTTGGCCAAGAAGCAACAATATGGCTGGAATTTTTTTTTAATAAGAACACGGAATCAAGAAACAACAAATATTGACAGATAATCAAGAATCAAGGTGTGACACAAGGAGAATAATGCACAAGATCAAGAACAAATCAAGAATCAAAAAGTTTTTGTTTCTGGAGAACAGTAACGATGAACATTACGTGAACAGAAATGATGAACAGTAACATTTTTTTTTTTTTTGCAGAAACTAAGATATGATTTTCTTTGGAAAAAAATCTAGAGAAAATCAAAGAGTGAAAATAAACAAAACTGACCAGAATTGGACCAACTCTGATACTAATCTATTGCGAACCCCATGTGCAATCAACTTGATACCACAAAACCCAACAATTTAATATGGCACAAAAACCCCAAGGATCGACTCCAAAGTTGATCACAAAGAGTTTGGACAACAAACACAGAAAACAAGAACAAAAAAGAACGCACAACAATCAAGAAAGAATTCAACTCGTTGTCTATAGGAGACAAGAATCAAATTCTTAACAGATTTAAATCGAGAATTAACCCGTTGCCTATGAATCAGGAAAGAACCAAATCTATAAGTCGGTTAGAATAATCACCACTGCTCAAGCGATGATCGCAACAAAGTTTTAATCCAAAGATTAAAAGAAAGAACTTTTTCCTCACGAAAAAGACAAGTTTTTTGATAAAAAAAATATGATGAAATTCGTCCATATGAAAATGCCTATCCATAGGCTTCATAAAGTCATTAAAGCTAGATTAAAAACTCCTAAAAAGTAGTGCTAGAGTTCAGCCATAAGTAGATCCAAGATTTGGGCCAAATGGGCCTTATTAAGGCTAATTAATGAGTATAAAAACTAAGAATTAAATCAACAACTAAACCCGACTTAAACCAGCCCAATTTTTACAAACTTAAACTACTACCAATGTAGTTGGGCTTCACATAATAATAGAGTAAACACAAACTATTGGACTTCTCCATTATGGATTTGGACTTGAAGAATGTTCCAATTAGATTTACAAGACTATTCAACCTCCAGTTTGTTTTGGACAGCATTTTCCTCAAGAACACCTCGAACCAAACTTTGCATGGCTTATTGAATCCTCTTTGCACGTGCCCTTGTAATTGGTCCAGTTGGAACTTGCAATTACTCTTCACAAAGCTTAGCCAAGTTTGAAGATGCTCCTTGGCTCGTATCACCAAATTTCTCTCCCCTCGATCTTTTTCTGATTGTGGGTTTGTTTTTTTTTTTTTTTGGTTTTGGTTTTAGTTTTGGAATTATCTTCATTTCATATTTTACCCAACAAAGATTCGCGTGTTGACGCGATTCCTTTTCTATTTTCTATCATTTCCTCATGTTTTTGTGAGGAAACCATTTTTAGGCAAAATTGGTTCTCCATTTTTCTACCGTTTTCCTTGATTTCCTTTCCTTCTTAGTGTTTTGTTTCCTTCCCAACCAAACAGAAGAAATAATTTATGATGGAATTCTTTTAGATTTCCTTAGCCAATTCCTAGAACTAAATAGGAGGTAAAAGGAAAGGAAAAAAAGTTACTCCTTCAGTCCAATTGAAAAGTATCAATTTTTTTATTTTTTTATTTTTTTATTTTGGAATGTTCCAAAATATTTGTTATGTTAACAAAGTCAAAGGAATCTTCGATCTGTTCTCCCAATATTGTCCTTCCTTTATTTTTTGGTAATGTTACATTTAAAATTCAAATTTTGAAATTTATAATGGAAAACTAGAAAACAAATCACTAACATCACAATCAAGTCACTATTGTTAAAGAGTTGGATTCTCGAAATGCGACAAAAAATAAGACAGAAGGAGTATTAGATATGAAGTACAAAAAATAAGCTTGGATGACAGGTCAAGAAAAAGTTACTTCCTTCGTCCCAAATTTTTCGTCGTTTTTTGAAAATCCAACTTATTAAGAATAGTGTGCTGACAGTGATAAGCTTGTTTAAATCTTTCCCATTTGACCCTTCAACATTCAAATTTTGAATGGTGGACTATTTGTTTCCACCAAAAGACAAAGGATAAAATGAAAAAGGTGTAATGATTATGTTTTGACCTTTTGAATATTACAAACATTTTGGAACAAGAAAAAATGAGAAACATGACACTTTCAATAAGATGAAGGGAGTATTAGAGATGAGACAAATAGAATAGATACAAGAGACGAGAGGAAAATGTAGACCCAGAGAAGATGCAGGCAAAACTAGATGATTTGAAGGTAACAGACAACTTGTCACTTCCACTAGAAACTTAGGAAGGTGGAAACTTGCATGAGCAAAAAAGGACCCATATAGAGCAGAGCACTCATGGGAATGTAGTAAATAGATGGTGAAAGCACCGGATATTATCGAAGCATATGCAACAAAAAGTTGTAGTAAAGATTCTAAAAGGTTGTGTTTGAGGGAGATTCAACACAAGTAGTCAACTTTATCAATTCGTTTGAAGAGAATCGGAAGCTGACTTCTCAGATTTAGGAGTTCTTGTTTACAATATTTTTTCCGTCTCATGTAATTTTCCTGTGTCAGAATTTTCGTCGGCTGCCAGTAATACAAGTTGCTCATGCTCTAGCTAAGGCAGAAAACTCATGCCTTTCGAATAAATAAAATCCCCTGCTTATTTGTCACCAAAAAAAAAAAAATTCTGAGTAGATTTATTTGAATGCTAACAATTAACGAGATTCTCATTTGATTTATTCAAATTAGGTTTATGTTTTAGATCATCAATAATATTTGTAAAGAAAAAGATGGAATTTGACTTATTCTTTGCAGTTAGCTAATTGTTTACATGTTATATAATCAGTGATTAACACGAAAAAAGGTTAAATAAAAGATTATAACTATTGCAATTGTTGGTTAGTATAGTGACTCTTCTGATATTAAAAACACAGAAAATTTTCAAGATCCCTCAACTTTTTTAGTAATCCAATTTTGATCGTTATACTCTAATTAAGGACAATTTGGTGTTCTATAACTTTTTATTTATGAGCCTATTTGATCCTCATACATTAATTTGAGACATTTTGGCCCAAAGGAACAAGTTTGCCCAAAAATAAAAGTTGAAGGGTCAAATTAACCCAAAATAAAAGGTAAAGGACCATATTGACAAAAACTAAAGTATGAGATCAAAACTGGATTAGTCAAAAATTTGAGGGATAAAATTGTTCGCAAGTAAAGTATAATGACCCAAATTGGAAAAGACAAAAGTTTAGGGACTATTTGGGTCATTTTCTCATAACTCTCAATCCCCATTATTTCCTTTTTCACCGTTGTATTCCTTTCCTAGAACTAAGTAGCTCTCTATAAATATACTAATGATTACGATTGTGTAAACAAATTATTTTGCTCTAGTAACTAAGCAAAGATGATGGCACAAGAAATGCAACGTAAGAAGAAGAAGCTAAAGAGTGAAAACTCTCAGATTTTCAAGAGAAGAAAGGAGAGAATCAAGAAAAAGGCAACAAAGCTGATTGCAATGCTCTGTGACATTCCCCTTTGACTTTTGATTCATTCCCCTAATGGCAAGATTGAGATTTGTCCTGAGAATCTTGAGCAATCAAGAACCACTATTGAAAATTACAAACAATGTTCCTGTAGAAACAAACGGGTTGGTCATCCATGATGGGCTGACCCAACCTAGTTTCTACTTCAACAAAAAAAAAAGAAAAAAGGAGGAGAATAGTTCATGATTCATCAAAAACTTGGGAGAGGTATTAAACACCTCAAATTTCCATTCAACACTTAATGCTTCAAAGGGAGGATGACTAACCAGGTAGAAAGGAGAAGGTGGATGCATGAGGTATCAACACCTCATTCATCAACTCAGCCACCTCCAACTTGTTTCTCTCTATAGGATAGGGATTGAAATCTCAATAAATAGAGCTTGAGGAGCTCATAGAAGATGATGAGCTTGAAAGGTTTCTCTCCAATCTCTCTCTCTTAAAATCATAGAATGGATTTTGGTTGTGAAAATCGTGGAATGATTTTCGGTTGTGATTTTGCACCGACCTAAGCACGTGATTCTGTCCAAGAAGATCCAAATTTCTGTTTGATCATGTTCCGGATGCTCCCTTGCGTCCGAACTCCTTTCTTTCGGACGCTCTTCATCGTCTGTAAGGTGTGCTTCATGTTTTAGTTGTTTTTCTTGAGTGTGTTTGGATGATCATTTACGTCCGAACCTTCCTATTTTTTGGCACATTTGTTTTCAATCCGTTAGTACGATTTGGTTATCATCAAAACATGATTATCATAACTAGGGTTCAACAATCTTCCCATTTTTGATGATGACAAATCAATTGGAAAATTCTAAAAACAACAATAAAATATGAAGCACAAAGACAAAAAGTTGTCCATTATTTCTCCCCTTTTTGGCATCGTCAAAACCTTATAATATAAAGCAATTCATACATACAATCTCTCCCTTAAACTATGCATAAAATTCAAATAAATATATAGATGATAATTCAATTTTAAAATATTTCTTCTACCTTCAAGAACAAATAATCAAGTAGAAACGAGGAAATTTATGCAAAGGATTAACATCAAGGCATTTTTCGCTCATTCTTTACCAGAAGCGTCATCAAAACAATAAAGCATATGTGATGCAATTTCTTGTGATGCAAATTAATTTCTAACATATAATCTATTTAAAAAAGAGAATGCTCCTCCTTTCTTTTCCAAATAGTTTCTTAATAAAGACAAAAATTGAGGATACTTACACCCAAGCACTCTAAAGAAATTCAAACACAGAGTTAACTAACATTTAAGAGATCATAGTTAATATTAACAAATGAAAGCACATTAAAAACTTTAATTGTTACCCATTTCAATGTCATCTTAGATCATATGCTTTGAACACCCTCCATTGATGATTCATTTTGAATTCCTTGGTGCTCTCTAAGCATAGCTACACTCAAAGTTAAGAAACAACTTTCGGTACCCAAACTTTCTTGGGTCCAATTGGATTAGTAACATGTTTAAGCACCCAATGTCGTAGAATTTATTCCCAACTTTTTATTTCTTTTGACATAAAAATCCCTTTTTGTATGTGCATGTTGGCAACAATAATTGCATACAATATTTTTGTTGCTATAAAAAGAAGATTAGATTTAATAAAGCACAAATCATTCTTTCTATAGGTGACAAAATTTTTGTTTATATGCATAACTCTAGTTCTTTTCTTTTCAAAAATATTTTCCTTTTATTTTTCAAAAGGACATCAAGATCATCTAATCTCTTCTTTATGAAACTTGTTCTTCCTTGATCTTGGTTTTCACGTCAAATCCCTATTTTAAAGAATCATTTTCTTTTGTCAACAAATTATTTTCATTCACAAGCTTTGAGTTAGCACTCAATAAAGCATTGATCTTGATTTTTAGCTCCTTGTTCCTAACATATGATTCTCTCAAACATTCATGCATTTTAAAAATAAATGATTCAACATCATCATCATCATCACAAGAATCATTACAAGAATTATAACTAGAAGATACCTACATTATTTCCAAGAGTCATAAAAGCCATTTGATCTGCCTCATGTTCTTCTTCAAGTTCTCCATCCAAATTGCAATCATCCCATGTGATTTGGAAGTTATTGAAGCGAGACGTCCTTGAGTCCGTTCTCCTTTTTGATGAACACTCATTTGCAAGGTTTGCAATAGCATTTTTCACTTGGCTTCTTGTTTGTATCTTTTTGTGAAGCCTTCAATGCTATGCCTCTTTTCGACCTTGCCTCCTCATCATCTTGTATCTTATAATTCAACTTCAATTCAAAGGAGGTTCGTGAATTAATCTCAATAGGCATAAAATTTTAATTTTTAGACTCTTATATGGCAATGGATTTAGGTTCCCATTCTTTAGGTAAAGCATTCAAAATCTTTCTAATCTTTTCACCCAAAGAATATTCTTTACCTAAACCTTCCAAATCCTTTAAAATATTATTAAACCTACAACACATCTTGTTAATATTCTCATGACGTTCTGTTTTGAAAGATTCAGCTATTCAGCCACAAGAAGTGACTTCTTTTGCTCTCTTATATATGCACTTCCTTCATGGATTTTTTTCAATTTGTCCCATATCTCCTTTGCCGATTTACAACCGTTCACTTTAGAAGACTCATATGCATCCAAAGCATTATACAAAATATTCATGGTTTTAACATTTAAAGATAAATTTACTCTATCTTGTGCATTTAACTCATTGCCAGCCTTAGGCCTTAATCTATGTGTAATTTTCATCAAGAATATTAGCCTCGAAAGGACTTTCATAAAAAATGTACCACAAATCAATATCAATGGATTGTATGAAAATTTTCATTCTTTCTCTCCAAATATCAAAATTAATTCCATTAAACATGACGGGTCTAGTAGTGGAATGCCCCTCTAAAAACAAAGCATTATTGGTTGCCATAATAATCTTTACTCTAAGGTGATTAAACCAAAATAAGAATAGACCCAACTCTGATACTAATTGGTGGTCCAAAAGCAACCTAAGAGGGGGTGCAAAATTAGGTTGCCTTTAAAAACAAACCTTTTAATGTTCTTAATGAAAATGCAAACTTTGTGCAACAAATGAACACTTAAGCACAAATGATCAAAGATAAATATTTTACAATTGAAACTTAAAGAACAAATAAAAGGATTGAGATGAAGAATATCAAACCAAACTCCCAAACTCCTCAAGTTTGGAATACATCCACTAGTAGTGCCTATTCAAAGAAGGTGAGGCAATAAACTTTTTGTACACAAAGTAGGCTCACCCTTGCACCAACTAAGTTCCTCTAGTTGAGCCAAAGGGTTTTACATTAAGACCTCATTTTTGTACACTTGTTATCCCTCTACTCTTACACTTGAAGATCACTCACTAGTCTACTCTTTCTCGCACTAATTTCCTTTAGTTGAGCTAAGAGAACTATACTACCCAAACCAATACGACCCATAATATTTTAGCCTATTTCTCCCCAAATAGCTCTTACAAGTGTTTGTATTGAATGTAGTAGTTCCACTCCCATCATTTGGATGTCCTTGGGCTAATTATAGATGAAAGATGTGCCGAAATTTGAGCTCCAATAGTAAAAAAACTAGCTATTAAAAACTAGACGTTAGGAGTTCGGACGGTGGTTCAGACGTCTAATCATGCGTCCTATAACTTGATTAACATTGTCTCGAACGGTCATATGTGTCCTACAGCTTTATGAACAGTGTCTCAGATGATCATGTGCGTCCTACAGGTTTGACAAAAAATTTATTCATTTCGAGCTCCTTTCTTCAGACAGTCTTCAACGTCCGATTCTTTTGGCTTTCAGATTCCTTGTTTCGGAAGGTCTTTTGCATCTGAAACACAGTCCTTCGGATAGTTATCTGCTTCCAAAAGATGTGTTCTTCTTCGATGTTGTCTGGTCTTGTTTTGAACACTCTTTTGCATTCGAGCTCCTTTCTTTCTAACGCTCTTCATCATCTGTAAGGTGTGCTTCATATTTTAGTTATTTTTCTTGATTGTGTTTGGACAATCATTTATGTGTCCAAACCTTCCTATTTTTTTGCATGCTTGTTTTTGGGCTATTTGTACGATTTGGTGACCATCAAAATATTATTATCATAACTGGAGTTCAACATTCACCATAAGTGTAGTAAGTGTGGTGGTTAGGAAAAAGGCAAGAGCAATCAATCATGTTATAATTCTGGCAAACTATGCCACTATGCTCGTAAATGCACTGAGTTGAAAAAGATATTGCTCTTTCCTCTTGTTACAATTTTGTTTCTAGCACTATCATACTCCCTGAAGTGAATCCTTTATGGACTCTTGACTCAGGAGCCACGAATCATGTAACTAGAGATGGAGAAGCTTTTGTCGAATAACGCCGAATCCCAGTTGATTTAGAGTGGATATATGTAGGAAACAATACCAGAGTTGAATTAAAAGGAATTGGCACTTGTAAACTTGTTTTGGAAGGTGGTCACACCTTATTCCTACATGACGTGCTATATGCACCGGATATTCGGCATAACTTAGTATCAGTTATTTTCCTTTTGCATTTGAGTTTTGATATGTTTCTTCATTATAGTGATGTAAATATTTATTATGGCACTAAAAAAGTTGGTTCTATTGTATTGGATAATTTTCTTTTACTAGATGTATTACAAAATGATCAAAATTATTTACTTTTCTTTGATTGCATCTTCTAGTGGCAGCATGCTAGACTTAGCCACATTGGCAAGAAAGAATGAACTGACTAGCCAAAGAAGGATTTTAGGGCAATATCTAAAAAGTAAACTTGCCAATATGTGAGCATTGTCTAGCTGGAAAAGCAACGAGAAAACCATTTGGTAAAGGAACGAAACCAAAAATTCTATTGCAAATAGTGTATTCTGATATATGTGGTCCAATGAATGTGAAGGCAAGGCATGGAGCCTCATCATCATTTTTATTGATGATTTTATGCTTTTTGGACATATTTATTTGATCTTCCATAAGTCAGAAGCATTGAATTGCTTTAGACTATATTTGAATATGGATGAGAATCAATTGGATAAAACGCCTGGTTAAATTATTATGAACAGATTGTGGGCGTGAGTATCTGTCAAATCAACTTAAGGATCCATGTGATAAAAAAGGAATAAAGAGACAACTGACTATTCCTAATATTCTACAACAAAATAGTGTTGCTAAAAGAATGAATACTACTTTATTGGACATAGTTAAGTCAATGATGGCGCAAGCAAATTTGCATATCTTCTATTGCAGAGATGCTTTGTTGATTGCTACCTATGTACTTAATTGCGTGCCATCTAAATCAGTTACTTTCACTCCCTATGACTTTGCAAAGGTCAAAAACCTGATCTAAGTAATTTGCGACCTTGGAGGTCTATAGAGTATTTTAACAATCCAAATCATAAATATAGAAAATTGGGTCCTAGAGGAAAGAAATGTATCTTTATAAGGTACTATGTACATTCAAAGGGATATGCATTCATCAGTGAACACATTGATGGAAGAATAACTAAATAAGGATCAAGAGATGCCACTTTTTTAGAAAATAAATTTGACTTGTCCATTGAGGGGTGAAATTGATAACGACTCTCTCTATTATGAAATGCAAGATTCTGATAAGGTCAGCACCCCATGTAGTTCAATTGTAAGATGAGAAAATTCCTCTGTATCTTGAACCAAGTGGGAGCAAAATGCCACCAGATAAATTTGCCAAAAGTTCAATTGCATAGATGCAATCATAAAATTATTCCTCATTATTGATTTGAGATTGAGAGAGAAGCTTTTATGATAGCTCTGCTAGATAAAGTGAGCCTAAAACACTTGAAGAGGCACTTTCATAAGAATGGAAAAGAGCAATGGAAGAAGAAATAGAGTGTATGAAAACAAATCATGTTTGGATTTGATTGATCTACCTCCAGAGCGTAATGTTATTGGGAACAAGTGGGTTCTCAAAATTAAAAGGAAGGCAGATGGATCTATTAAAATATTCGAGGCACGTTTAGTGGTTAAAGGCTATACTCAACAAGAGGGTATAGATTATGAAGAAACTTTTTCACCTATTGTCGTTGAGGTTTGCTTCAAATCACCTTATCCTAGCTATTGTTGCCCATTAGATATGGAATTGTACCAAATGGATGTCAAATCTACTTTTCTCAACGGAGAATTTGATGAAGAAATCTACATGCAACAACCTATAAGTTTCATTGTTAAAGATCAAGAGCGCAAAGTTTGCAAGATTCGAAGATCTACTTATGGCCTTAAACAATCATCCAGGCAATGGTATTTTCAATTTCATCAAGCTATAACTTCTTATGGATTTATGATGATTGATGAAGACCACTGTGTTTATATAAAGTAGTTTGAAGATAATTTTTCAATATTTTCAGTTTCCATGGATGATATTCTGTTGGTTGGAAACAACATAATGTGTTGTTATTTCCATTAAAGAATGGTTATGTTCAAATTTTGAAATGAAGGATATGGGCGAAGCGGCATATATTCTTGGAGTGAAAATCCAAAGAGATCCTTCGAAGAAGTTTCTTGCACTTTCATAGGAGCCTCATATTTACATCTAGAGCTGAAAATTCTTGAACGATTTTATATATAAAATTGCAAACCAATCACGAAAAATGATCACCTTAGTAAAGAAATGTGTCCTAAGACTCTAGAAGAAATAAAAAATATGGAAAGAGTTCATATGCAAGTGCTATAGGAAGTTTAATGTATACCATAATGTGCACTCGCCCTGACATTTGCTATGTTGGTATAGTAAATCGACATCAATCAAATCCTAGACCAATTCACTAGCGAGAAGTGAAAAGGCTAATGAGATGTCTCAAAAGTACCTCCATTGACACCTTATGCTATCAAGGAAGTAATCTACAGCTGGTAGGTCACTCTAATGCAGGTTGGAGTGGGGACCTAGATGAATGAAAATCCATGTCAAGATATGTGTTCTTGATAAATAATGGCACCATATCTTGGTGTAGTAAGAAACAAAAAAGCATGGCATTGTCCACCATGGAGGCTGAGTTTTTAGCATGTGCAATAGCTACACTAGAGGCTATATGGCTTAAGAGAGGTTTCAACAAAATCTAAAAATTGTCACCAATGCCTCTATACCTTCATTGATCAATTGTAATAGTCAAGCAACCATTGACTATACTAGATATCCAAAATATCATGGTAGGACAAAGCTTATAGACACAAAATATAATTTTATTAGAGATATTGTGGCACAAAAAGAAGTGACTTACAACATACATCTATGTATAAGATGGTTGCAAATCATATTACTAAATTGATTCCTAGAGATGCATTTTTATATCATGTTAAACCTCTAGAATTTCATTGATTGTGATACTAGGTTGTAATATTGTTTAAGTCACGATGTAAATAAACCATATTTGTAATGAATTCACATGATATTTGTTATTTACATGTTTATTATCTAAGCACTGATGTACATTACGATAAGTATGTCACCAAGCATAGGTTGGCTCTCTCGTACCAGTGACCGCCTCAGGCAATTTAAGAGCGAGCTGAGATAAGACTAAATACATACTATTGAAAAATAATAGCTAGACCTAAATTAGACGCTGATTAGTGTGTAACATGAAAATTGTCGCCTTGACTAGGTCAAGATGAGGTCTAAATGTTGAATAAACAGAACATGATATCCCACAATCATGTGAGCTTAGGTGAAAGTCGGATGCGAAATCTTAACGAGGTGTTTGTGGTAGCGAGCTATTAAAGATTCAGGTTAGGTGCACATGAGATGTTGTGACTGAGTTAAGATTCGTATGGTGGTATATATGATAATTGACATATGCTCCTGTGTATAGAGTTTTTTCACTATAGGATGTGATTCATACCACATGTGCTATAAACGATCAAAGAAGGGAAGTGAGTGAGTTTCTTTATGTACATCTCTGCCTCCTTGTATGAGTCTCTTTGATTGTGCCCTTTGTGACTTTTGACGATGATACAAGGTGGTGAATAAATATTTGCTGCTTTAGCATGTTCCTTATGGTCATGATTGATTCGATATTCTGGGCATGATTGGGAAAGCAATTTATTTATTACTGAGAGTAACATGGCAAAGAGAAGACTATTTTGATTACACCTTTCAGATGTATTCACTCGTTGACCAATTATATTTCCTTTTAGCTTGAAACATGATTGTAAATACATAGAGAATTGATCAATCAAGTATGACCTTTGAGAGATTGGGTATAATTTGATTGGAGTAATAAAATGAGTTTAGGGTACAATGATACACGATAAATTTTCTTTAAGTTGAAGGCACCATGTTATCCCTAATAGATGCATAGTTTGAGCTCCCAATTATAGGTATGCTCATAGGCTGCATGATACATCCCAAGGACTTGATGGTGATCAATTGTCCACAAAGGCTCGATATAGGCTCACGGAATCCGCACTTCAAGTTCCACAAGGTCCAATTACGAGATCAAGAGCTAAGAACCTCAATGAAGCTATGTTGGGCTTAGTTGAAGTTGTTGAAGATCAAGAAGAGCTCACAAACCTTTTGGAGATGAAGTCCACTAAAGAGTCTAAGATGTTCTTAGTAGGCTATCTCTTATCCAAGTCATTGAAGATCAAGCCTAGGATGAGAAGCTGAAGGGCCGAAATTTAGCCTCATTATTTCGGCCATGGAATATTCTTTTATTTAGTTGTCTAGTCTTTTATTTTGAGCCCAATTGTTTTAAGTGTTAGTGTGTTTAATTGGGCTGGTTTCAAGACGTAATTATTTATTTTTGGGCCATGTATTTCGGCCATTAGTTAAGTGTACAAGAATTGGGTTTAAAGGCTAATGGCCTTATAATCAACCCAACTATTAAAACTAGCTATCCCACATTGAATAATTTAGTCCTAGAATCCTCCACCCTCAACTATAAATAGAGGGGTCTTGTACACAATTGAAGGAATGAATTTTGGCAATAAGATTTCAGTTTTTCTTTTTCCTCTCATACGAGTGAATTAGAATTTTAGATTCTCTTTAGTCTTGTCTAGACTAGGAATCTAGTTGGGGCTTCAAGATTGAGCACTTGAGGTTATAACCAACACCAGGTATTCGATTTTCTGCCAATTAGGCTTTGGATCAATTCCTTGCTCATAGTTAAAAGATTGCCTTGTGGCTAATCAAGGAGGTCTATTAACAACTACCTTTCGCTTGTGCATATAACCCCTACGTTTGTGCCCAAGTTCTACATACCCTGGGCTGCAACCCGTATCACTGCATGACCTATTTTCTTGTATGAAAGTAATAATTTTTCAGAGAGATTGATGAGATTTTTGATGAGTCTACCCATGATGTGCCAATGGAAGAATGTAGAAACAAACGGGTGGGTCACCCATGATGGGTTGACCCAATCATGTTTCTAATTAAACAAAAAAAAAAAAAGGAAAATAGGTGATGATTCATCAGGTGTTTGGAATAGGTATCCAACACCTCAAACTTCCAATCAACTCTTCATACCTCAAAGGCAGGATTACTAAAAAAGTAGAAGGAGGAGGTGGATACAAGAGGTGTCAACACTCTATGCTCAAGTTCAACACCTCATCCTTCAACTCAACCACCGTCTAACTTGTTTCTCTCCATAGGATAGAGATTGAAAGCTCTATAAATAGATCTTGAGGGGCTCTTGGAAGATAATGAGCTTGAAGCTCTCTCTCCAATTTCTCTCTCGTAAAATCATAGAAAGGATTTGAATTGTGAAAATCGAGTGATTTTTGCTTATGATTTTGCACCGAATTAAACACGTGATTCGTTTAGAGAAAATTTCAAATTCTACTGCGATCGAAAAGCTCCGTACAAGAGGTAAATTTCTTACACTTGCAATGAATCTCACAATCAGAGTAAAGTTTCCACTACAAAACTAAGCACAAAAAGAGGGGAGAAGATTCTTGATGAATCAACAACAATTCTTGCAAAGTGCAACCAAAGTTCAGTAAAAGTCAGCCCAAGATTCTGTCTAAGATTCTTGGGGAATCCAAGAAAAGGTACAGTGAATCTGAAACAGAGAAGGGTAATGGTAATATTTTGATTAATGGGCTATTTGGAGAAATGGGTTTTGCTCAGTTCCCTAGAAAAGGAGAGAGTCAGGGCAATGAAATTCTTGAAGGAATACCGAATGTGTCAAGTAGTTTGAATGAAGGAAGAGAATCTATGAAGAATATTTGTTTTCTGAGTTTTATGATTTATTAGCAGTAGAAGTTCTTGATCCTGATTTGAGTGTGTTAGCTACAGTAGCATAGGGGGCCACAAAACAACTTGTGGTATGGCTTTCATCTGCCATCCACAATTCATTCTCCATTTTGACAAGCAATTGGATATGGGCTTTTGCGTGAATTGGAAACTTTGTCAGCTGAAATTATTTTGCTCATTTGGAAGCTTGTGTTGAATTTTACCTAAAAGGAAAGAGTTCTCAGTTGTTTCGATGCACCAACTGAAAAGAAAAACACAGAGAAATTTACAAGTTCTTAGAATTTGTTTTTCGGTTTAATTCTCAGGTGTTTATTTGAGATATCTCTTTTTCGGTCTTTCGGGATTTTTCCCAAAACTTTTGTATCTTTTCATATAGTGAAATATTGCTCCCTTCATTTGCTTGCCCGTGGACGTAGGTCTAATAGACCGAACCACGTAAATCTTTGTGTCTCTTTCCATTTATATTTTCTCTACATATTTCGTTATTATTTTTCGTTATTGTCATTAAAGGGTTTGCTAAAATTAATTTAACTAAATTTTTGGGGTGGAAATCCTAACAAACTGGTATCAGAGCTTTGATACCCCGGATTAATTTCTTGCGGCTAATATGACGGTAACGAAGTCATATGTTGAGAAATTTGATCGGAGTGCCAACTTCAGTATGTGGCAACTCAAAATGGAGGCTATTCTAGTTCAGGTTGGCGTTGATATTGCCTTACAGGGGAAGGAGAATAAACCGGAGAAAATGTCAGATGAGGATTTTGCCAACTTGGACAAAAAGGCTAAGTCAGGTATTGTCTTAAATCTCTCTGATGATTACGGGAAGTAGCATCCAAAATCACAACCAAAAGCATGTGGGAAAAGTTGAAGGCTCTATACATGACAAAGACAGTGGTGAACAGACTTAACCTCAAACAAAGTCTGTACATGCTTCGTATGACCGAGGTACTTCTATACTCTCACATCTTGATAAATTTGACTCCATTCTTATGGATTTGAGTAATATAGAAGTTAAAATTGAAGATGAAGATTGTGTTCCCTACCCCAATCATTTAAGCATTTTAGAGATACAATGCTTTAAGGAAAAGAAACTATCTCTTATAAAGAAATGAAATCTATTCTGAAATCAAAATATCAGATAGATAAAAATATTACTGCGGAAACTAGTGAAAATCAGGGAGAAGATTTATTCATTAGAGGCAGATCTGAAAAGAGAGATACAGACAGTAAAAGGTCAAAATCCAAATCCAAATCCAGATATAAAAATTTGGTGTGCAATTTTTGTCGTAAAAAGGGTCACATTAAGTCTGAATGCTTTAAATTGAAAAATAAAGAAAAGCATAAGCAGAAAAATGAGCAAGAAAATAATGACACCGCTGAAGCTAGTGTTGCAGCTGATGAGAATGATGGAACTATATAGTTTTTTAGCTACTAAAAATAATTCCAAATCTAACAATGAGTGGATTTTAGATTCGGATTGTTCATATCATATGTGTCCCAATCGGGACTAGTTTTCAACATATGATTTAGTTGAAGGTGGAGTTGTCCTAATGGGCAACAACACCGTTTGTAAAGTCATTGGTAAAGGTACTGTTCGAATCAAAATGCACATGGTGTGGTGAGGACGCTCACCGATGTTAGATATGTTCCAGATTTGAAGAAAAATCTCATCTCTTTGGGCACCCTAGAAGTTCTTGGGTGCAAATACACAGGTGAAGGTGGAGTTCTAAAAGTCACTCATGGTACTCTTGTGGTAATGAAGGCGCACAAGTTTGGTACGTTGTATATTTTGCAAGGATCTACTATTACAGGTGCTGCTGCAGTTTTCTACTACAGATTAATCTGATGCTGACACAACCAAATTATGGCATATGCGTTTGGGGCATATGAGTGAGAAAGGTCTGTCCATACTCTATAAAAGAGGTCTTCTGTCATCATTTTTGCGGATAAAGTATTGGGAAGATGGATATTTGTGAACATTGTGTCTTTGGGAAGCAGAAAAGAGTCAGTTTCAAATCTCCAACAATCCACAAAACAAAAGGTACTTTGGATTATATTCATTCAGACCTTTGGGGGCCTTCACGTACCCCGTCTAAAGGTAGTGCCAGGTACATGTTGACTTTTATTGATGATTATTCAAGAAAAATTTGGGTGTATTTCCTGAAACACAAAAATGATGTTTTCCTAACTTTCAAACAATGGAAAGTTTTAATTGAGAAACAGACAAGAAAACAAATCAAGCGGCTTAGAACAGATAATGGCTTAGAATTTTGTGAAGGCGAATTCAATGAATTTTGCAAGAATGAATGAATTGTTCGACACCATACCGTGAGAATGACACCTCAACAAAATGGTGTAGCAGAACGGATGAGCATGACTCCTTTGGAAAGAGCTCGTTGCATGATCTCAAATGTTAGATTGACAAATGACTTCTGGGCAGAGGCAATAATTCAACCACTAGTTAAATTGTCAATCGTGCTCCTTCTGCACCTTTGAACTTTAAGACTCCGGAGGAAATTTGGTCAGGTACTCCTGCTGATTATTCTGACTTAAGAATATTTGGGTGTCCTGCATACATGCATGTAGATGATGGAAAATTAGAACCAAGAGCTAAAAAGTATATTTTTCTTGGGTATCCATCTGTGATGAAAGGATATCGTCTATGGTGTCCTGATCCCAAGTCACCTAAATTCATAATTAGCAAAGATGTAACTTTTGATGAATCATTCATGTTACATCCAAGAAAAGAGTCTTCTAGCTCTTGTAACACAGATGAAAATGAGAGTATGCAGAAGCAGGTGGAGGTCGAAATTGGCAACACTAGTCCTTCTCAACCAAGTTCTTCTACAGTTCAGCTAGATTCAGATGAGCCACTTGAAGTTGAATTAGAAGAAGAAGAATATTCCATAGCCAGAGATAGACCAAGGAGAGAAATTCAACTACCACAAAGGTATGCACTGAATTTGGCTGCATATGCTTTGTCAATTGTACAGGAAACTAAAGAAATTGGTGAACCATCTATATATTCGAAGGCAGTTTCACGTGCTGATTCATCCAAGTGGTTGATTACAATGAATGAAGAAATTGAGTCTCTCCACAAAAATGGTACTTGGTTTCTTGCGAAGCCTCAGTCAGGAAAGAAAATTGTTGGTTGCCAGTGGGTCTTTAAAAAAAAAGAAGGAATTCCAAGGGTTGAAGATGCAAGGTACAAGGCACGTTTAGTTGCAAAGGGCTATAGTCAGGTACAAGGTATTGATTTTAATGATGTTTTCTCACCTGTTGTCAAACATAGCTCTATACGTGTTCTACTTGCTTTAGTTGCTATGTATGATTTAGAATTGGAGCAGCTTGACGTTAAAACAATTTTTCTACATGGCGAACTTGAAGAACAAATATACATGAAACAGCCCGAAGGATTTAAAATTGAAGGAAAAGAAGACCATGTTTGCTTGCTAAAGAGATCCTTATACTTGGATTGAAGCAATCTCCAAGACAGTGGTACAAGAGGTTTGATTTCTTTATGTTGGGTCATGGTTATTCGCAGAGCATGTATGATAGTTGTGTTTACTTCTGGAAGTTGAATGATGGTTCTTTCATTTATTTGTTATTATATGTTGATGACATGCTCATTGCTGCCAAGAATTTGATAGAAATTCACACTTTGAAGTCTCAGTTGAACAGCGAATTTGAGATGAAAGATTTGGGAGCAGCTAAGAAGATTCTTGGCATGGAAATCAAAAGAGATCGAGGAGTTGGAAAGTTATTCTTGACCCAGAAAAACTACCTAGAGAAGGTCTTGGAGAGATTTGGCATGAAAGATGCTAAACCTGTAAGCACTCCTTTTGCTGCTCATTTCAAACTGTCAGCTGCTCAATCACCATACTCAGATGAAGAGAAGAGGTATATGGCATATATACCTTATTCCAGTGCAGTCGGCAGTATTATGTATGCAATGATTTGCACACGTCCAGACATTTCACAAGCAGTTAGTGTGGTAAGCAGATATATGTCTTGTCTAGGAAAAACACAATGGCAGGCTGTGAAGTGGATTCTCAGATACTTGCGAGGGACTTCGACACATGTTTGGAGTTCAGAAGGAACAGTAACACTTTGATTGGCTTCGTGGACTCAGACTATGTCGGAGATCTTGATAAAAGAAGATCACTCACGGGTTATGTATTTTGCATTGGAGGTTGTGCTGTTAGCTGGAAAGGTACCTTATAGTTGTAGCTTTGTCTACTATTGAGGCAGAGTACATGGCTATCACCAAGGCAATCAAAGAAGCTTTGTGGTTGAAGGAATTGTTTGGCGAACTCAGTCTACTTCAAGATGTAATTACTATTCACTGTGATAGTCAAAGTGCCATTCACTTGACTAAAAACCAGATGTATCATGAGCGGATGAAATATATTGATGTGAAGTATCACTTCATTCGGGATACCATTGCTGAGAAGAAGGTCTCTATCCAGAAAATCAATACTAGAGCTGGAGACAATCCCGCCGACATGTTTACGAAACCTCCTCCGGTTGTTAAGTTCAAGCACTGCTTGGACTTGATTGGTGTTTGTGGTGATGATTAGCTCCGTTGGGGCTTATTTGGAGAAGGTGGGCAAGTTTACTATTTTGAGTCAGATGCAAAGCCAAGGTGGAGATTTGTTAGTTACAGTACCATAGGGGGTCACAAAGCAACTTGTGGTATGGCTTTCATCTGTCATCCACAATTCATTCTCCATTTTGACAAGCAGTTGGATATGGGCTTTCGCGTGAATTGGAAACTTTGTCAGCTGAAATTATTTTGCTCATTTGGAAGCTTGTGTTGAATTTTGACTATAAAAGGAAAGAGTTCTCAGTTGCTTCGATGCACCAACTGAAAAGAAAAATACAGAGAATTTTACAAGTTCTTAGAACTTGTTTTTCGATTTAATTCTCAGGTGTTTATTTAAGATATATCTTTTTCGGTCTTTTGGGATTTTTCCCAAAACTTTTGTGTCTTTTTCATATAGTGAAATATTACTCCCTTCCGCCCGTGGACGTAGGTCTAATAGACCGAACCACGTAAATCTTTGTGTCTCTTTCCAATTATATTTTCTCTACATATTTCGTTATTAGTTTTCGCTATCGTCATTAAAAGGTTCGCTAAAATTAATTTAACTAAATTTTCGGGGTAAAATCCTAACAGAGTGTAATGAGAAACTGCAATTGGCAATCTATGTCCTGTGAAGAGCCAAGTTTGTGTTCTTCAATCCTTGAAGAAGTTGGAACTACATCACTGTTCCCAATGGCTTTGATGCCAGAATCTTCTGAATCCATTAGACTCTTCTGGGAATGGGAAGAGTTTTAGTTCGAGGATATAGAGAAATTAGAAGGTTTTCTGACTAATTTAGACAGTTATTGTAGCCAAATTCTTTGGACCATATTTTTACTTTATTCTGTCTGTAAAAGAATCAATTTTTGATGACTTTTGTAGTTTTTTGGCTCTTTATCGTCTCTCTTATTCTTGACGATTTGAACAGCTTTGTCTTAAGCTACTGAATAAGAAATAAAGTTGCAGTTGTATCTTAAACTCTAGTCATCTAATTTACACTTTTCGGTTTTCTGCAGGCTTGTCTAATAATCCACTGCTCTAACTTGTAGGAAACAAAGAAATAATCATGAAAGTGAATCCTATGAAAACTGAATATGGAAATAAGACAACGGATTTAGAAAATTTAAAGTATTTCTTTAACGTTTGTGTATAGTCACAAGTATGATTTTGAAAGGGAATTGTAACATAACACAATATTGTTCTTTTACTTGTTTACTAGATATATATCATTTCAAACCGAAAATTTAAATGGTTCATCGTCTTATGATCTCTGGCACCAACAGCAACAGTGTGTTGTATTTCTCAAACGCTTGTTAAAATCTGACCTTTTACGTGGTCTTTCGCGGTCTGTGGACAGCTTTCATCATTTTCTGTTGATCAAGTATCTTGAAGGGGGACAGCCTAGTCCTTCTAACCCAAGCCGAGTTTGGCATCAAGACTGTATTCAGCTTGCATTACTGAGCATGCTGATAAGACTGCGGGAACCATTTGGACAGAAGAAAGTGTTTCAGCTTCATTATCAAAACAAAAAGACCGTAACACGCTATGTGCATCAATGCTACAGATGAGTACCTGAAATTTCCATTTTAGAGAGAAGACATAACTCGTTAGCTAGACTAGGAAATGGAATTAAATGTTTTACAACATAGAAAAGATGGGTGAAACTTTACTTTCATAGATTTTAAACTAGTAAAATGCATACAAAATTTGCACTCCTAAATGGTTCACTTAACCACAGAAGACAAAAATATCACAAGAATGTGGAAGAAAAGCCAAAGTTGCACCTAGAATATATGGATTGGACTGGCAAAACAAATCACTAAATGCAAATTTTGTGTAGAATATCTTGGATTCTAATTGAAGGGAAAGACTTCTCTAAACAAACTCATGATATGCACAGTCCATATAGAAGTTTTGCATCTTGATTAGAAGACATACCACAATGGAGCATATGGAGATGATAAATCAAGAAATGGATATGGCCACCTGTTTCATAAATAATGTTACTTCATATTACTAGAAATGAATACAGACATTAAAGAGGAAGAAAAGACTAGCTTACCAAAGTGAAATACGAGCATGAACAATCCATTGAAAAATGACATAAATAGATGTCCACAGAAAGAAAAATGCAATCCGAAACCAAGGGAACCGCTAAAAAGAAGAAAACAGCATAAAGCAAGTCAATATAAGAAGTAGGACATGAAACATTAAACTAGTGAGCTGCACTCACCAAGCGGTTTAATGCAGTTTCACCAAGCAGGAAAACGGCATTGATGGAATGCATATTTATAATCAACTGCACGATGAAGTTCCATGAGTCGTTTAGAGGAGGAAATGATAGTATGAACTTTGAAAGCTAGAAATAGAATTTGATGACTATGCTTAGATTGGGACTTTCACGAAAAACTCTGACAATTACTAAATGGATCACAGAATTTATTTTTTACAATCATTTGACAGAAACTTAGTTGTATGATGCTTATAGTCTTATTGAATTGAAATCTAAAACAACTTGAAGTTATAATTAGGATACTTACAAAATTCAGACTGTAATCTTTGATGGCGAGAAAAGGTACAATTATGAACCAAAAGACACAGTCAGTTAGCAGCACAGCTCCAGCATTCATCTTATGAAAAGCAAAAGGAAATCACTTGTTAAAATTTTTGTGCACAAGGTTTTTAAAGGTTTACAATCTTCCAATTTTCTTATTTTCTGATTGAAGTGTAAAGTCCATTGTAATCTGGAGCAAGTAGAAAATAAAAAGTCCATTGTAATCTGGAGCAAGTAGAAAATAACCAGGGATACCACATTATCCATACTTGGAAGATTATTTGAAAAACATATCCCCAAAATCTAGCAATCTGGCAACCATTTAGCTGCTCATTAGGGCTAAAGCCTTTTGCATCATTGGACACCCAAGAGTTTTCTGGATGCAGCATGTCTGGAGGTTCCATTAGCAACATCCTCTATATCACGCCCCACATCATCGTATCTATTATTAACCTTATTGTGGTATTTGTAACATCCATACATGGAGAGAAGAGAACCAAGCTACAAGATTACACCATTTTCATAAGCACAAATGCATGATCATAAAATTGTTTACTTACAATATCCAATTAATTTAGGTTTGATTACATACTGCGAAATAAAATGTAACCAATGTAAATGTCCACCTGTCCATCAAACCAATAGCAAAAATTAGGTAGTAAATTTTGAACATTAACTTTTCTCAAAAGAAGGGGGAGGAAGTGGAGATTAACATATATGCAATTATGAAAAGAGAGTACTGCCTCCGTCCCATTAAATTTGTCACGTGTTAATACTTATACAAATTTTACTTTTGCTGCAGATTTCACTAAAAATCGAATAAATCTATATAAATTTTCCACTACAAAATTGATATGTTTGATTATAAAAGTCAAACAGTGACTAAAATTAGTAAGGATGGAGGGAGTATTTGGCTTCATCTTCCAAGTTTGCCCAAAGCTACAATCAACTATTGCATTTGCCAAAACCATGATTTTAGATGGCTCAGAAGAAGCAAGAGATGAAATTCAAACAACTTACTGTGTATAGTAGTAAAAAATGGCCCCTCCATCAACAGCAGCATTTAGGATCAGCATTAATAAAAGCACAATGAAAGCAACAATTCTGTACCCAAGCAGCCAAAAAGGATGTATGCTTCTGAGGCAGGGCCTCCAAACTTCATCCTCATACAAGACTCCCGGGGATTCTTTTAGTCTTTCTCTAGTTCCATTTTTCGAATCGTGAGGGCATTCATACTTGGATATAAGAACTGACGAGAAAACCAATGAGATTAACACCCAAATTGAACAAAGCAACACCCTCCAGTTAAGCCAGTAACCTGGGGTGGTTGTATCCCCTGTCAAGATTGGTTGCGAAGAATTTTTTGATGGTCCTGTTAAAAAATTCATGCAATATTTAATAATGACCAACTTCTCAGATTCTCTGATTTCTTCAAATCAAAAGGCCATCAAAGCACGAACAGATGTACTGAAGTTCTTGAATCGAAGAACTAGTAAATGATTAGTGGAAATCATAGACATTGAATATCAGAACAACTTAAGCCAGAGACGATGGTATGGTATGAAAATTAGCAGATGGTACGTAGGAAGTAATTAGCAGAGATTCCGAACTTTCCCAGCATATTTGAATTTTCCACAGAACGATAAAATGCATGGCATATTTTCACAGAAAGACACATTAAACAAAAATACTTTAAAACATAAAGATGGAAAAGGAAGGTATGGTTATTGTAAGCAAAGGAAAGATGGAATACTTGCAGAGAAAAGCAAGACACACGCAACTGTGGAGGGAGGAGATGCTTTACTTCTTTGCTTTGAGAGATAAAAATTAAACAAAGGGAATACACAAGGATAAAAAGGATGTTCTTAGAGCATAAGCTGATTTTTTTTTTTATATCAAAATCTTCTTATTATAAATACTAGTCTTTATTTATCTCTTTTTCACAATCTCTACATAGTCCCATGCAAAAATAAAGGAATTTTTTTTTTTTGGAAGCAATGAAGGCTTTGTCACCTGCTTTCTATGTATAGTGTAACGCAGACTTGTTTAAGTCATTTGTAGATTTTTTTTTTTTTTTTTTTTTGCTGCCATTTGTGGATTATGACATTCCTCAAACAGTAAAATAGGCTTTTGGTCCTTTATTATATATTTGGTATAACACTTTGTGTTGTATTATGTAATTACTATGTCATATGTGTCTATTTTTACTGTAGATAAATAAATGAGAGATAAATATCACATCATTACACATAACACGAAATGTAATAGTGTAACAAAGGTCCCCATCTGTTTTAAGATAAGCTTACAAATAGTCATATATCTTGCGTGTAGTCTTTATTTAGAAACAAATTTCCAAGCTAATTAATACTCGTACTTTTTTTCTTTTTTTTTGAGAGCTAATTCATTGTGCCAAAGATACTCTTTGGCCTTTGCAAAAGGAAAATAATTTACAAACTCACAAATTTAGAACTATTGATCAAAACTAATCTACATAACAAAATCATATTAAATCACCAATTCATGATTTTAAATACTTTGGTGTATTTCATTTATTTCTTTCCAAATTTAGTGACACATCAGTGGTTGTATCATTTTCTCATTTTGCATAGATGCAGTGTTTGCAAAATTATAATACTCTTGTTGCTAAAAAGAAATCAAGATTTGATTTTCAAACACAAAAAAAAAAATATATATATATATATATATATATATTGATGCATGTCGGCCTGGACTAGCTATGTGCCTTTGTTTTGGACCGGCTAGTGATAACTCAAGTAAATTAGAGTTATTTCCCTCTAAATTTTGGCATTTTGATAGTTTAAATCCTAAACTTTGGGTAAGTAATTGAACATTTTAGTTCATTTCTTTCATACGTGTTTGTATTTTCGTTCTTCTTAAATATGATAAGTTTTTATTAAATTATTATGCAGGTCAAAATTAGAGGTCGAAAGTTGGAATGAACAAAGTTCAAAGGACCAAATTGTAATAATGGAAGAAAATGGAAGAATGTTGGGAAGAGAGACCAGATCGCGATCTCGACTCGGGAAAACGCCCTAAATATATTAGAGTCGAGATCGCGATCTCAACTCGTTGAGGGATAAGTTGTGAGGACAATTTTGTAATCTTTCAGCAAATAATTTCTGATTTTTGCCTTGTATAACACTGCACTATTTAAGCTACTACAAAAATTGTAATAGAGTAAGTAGGATAGAATTAAGTAGGAAATTAGTAGATTTTAGGATAGATTAGGAAAACTTTACTCTCAAGTTTCTTTTGAATGAAAAGTCCCCTTTAATAATTTCTTAGATCTACTTTTAATTTCTTTGCAAGTTTAAATTTTGATTCGATAGTTGTACTGGGTTAATCATTAGCTTGAAGTAGATGTAATTTTTAATTGCTTTGTAGTTTAATTTATTGAAATTCTCGCTTTGCTTGCAATCTAGGGTTTATACTAAATTAGGGTTCTTGTTAATTTCTTGCTTTTTAGTTAAGAATTCTCAATTCTTTGCATTAATTTCAAGGTAATTTTTAGTGGGCTTTCTTTATTATCATCAAAAATCCAAAATATTTAGATTTCAATTTTAACTTGTTCCAATTTCTAGTGTAGAAATGGTTACTTTTAGTTCTCAAGCTTCTTATTTGTAGTCTTTTTAATTGGGTAACTTGCTTGTTTTTTAATTTTAGCCTTATTTCGATCAATCTAGGGTAGAATTAAGTGCTTTTAGTTAATTGTTTTTGTTAGAATTTAGTAGCTAGTCTCTTAATTTTGTATTTCCTTAGTTTCCATTACTTGTTTTAGTTGATAAATTAGCTTAATTTGGTCTTTCTTACTTGAGTTTAAATATGAATTTGATTAGTGTAGTTTCATCTCTCATTGATTGATTTGATTACTTGAGTTTAAATACGGATGTCCGTGCAAGCTAACACGGACTTTGAAATTAAGCCTACCTTAATCCAAATGCTCCAATCTCATGCCATGTTCAGGCGTAGTCCCAATAAAGATACTGGCATTTCTGCCCAGTTCGATTTCTAAGAGAATAGAGTGAATGGCTAAGGAATTTTGAACCGCTAATGAAAAGAATTATCGGCTTTTCAGCCGTTGTTGCTTTCTTCTTGCAAGCTCAAAAATCTCTCTTTCGCCTTTCTTTCCTATCTCAATTCTGATTGATTAGCTTTCTTCCTTCGCACAAGCGCTTTGTTCTCCCCGGTCAGAATAGGTAGGTCAATTCCTTCCCTTAGAACCGTACTTGAGAGTTTCCTACCTCATACAGCTCACCAATCAATTATTTTTGTATGCCATTTGAATCTTGGGCAGTTTATTTGTGAAAATGTGTGTATAGCCAAAAACAGACCACACCTAAAGCCATGTCAAGTTATATTTGTTCAAGTTGACTCCATAGTAATTACACAACTCTTGAACTTTGAAAAAGTTTTGGACACGTTCCAAAAGTGTAATGGAGTACATCCGGATTGTGTGCGAATAAGGGTATTTCTTTTCTCTCTCTGGGATAGGGCAAAGTCATGGTTACAATCCTGAAGAACCCCAGTTATGTTAATCATGTTTTGATGATAACCAAATCATACTAATAGTTTGATAACAAGTGTGCTTGACATGGCTTCGTGAAGATGTCAGTCCTAGTTTGCTGTCTCTTATACACATCTAGATGACGATAAGAGAATCGTCCGACACAAAGAATTTGAAGCAAGCCTCGGACGAAGAACAGCGTCCGACCATTTTCCAGAAGACTTCGCTTCGATCGGACGCATGTTCGGACGCATCCTCGGACGTCCGAACGAATACCCTCAGAGAACGGACGCAGTGTCGGACGCAGAGGGAGTTTAGCATGGGCCGTCGAACGGTCCAACGGCTAGTTTGTTCGGACGCACTCCTACTGCATCGGCCGTCCGAAAGGTCCAACGGCTAGTTTTCCAGTAGACAGAAAATAGCCATTGGGAAGTTGTTGAAAGCAGATATTTGGCAACTATAAATACCCCTAGGTCTGAATTAATGAAGTTAAGACTTCTACATTGATTACAAACAATTCTTGAGCTATTTGAGAGAAATAGTGGGTACAAGTGTTGTAATAGTGTAGGTAGTGTGAAAAGAGCTTAGAAGTGTAAAAGTTCTTCAAGTGTGAGAGTGGAGAGATAACAATTGTAACAAAGGGAGGTTGTGAGTGTAAAACTCTTGGCTCAACTAAAGGGAATTAGTGTGAGCAAGAGTGATCCTCATTTGTGTACAAGAGGTTATTGTCTCACCTACTTTGAAGAGACTTTTAGGGCTGAACTTCAAGTTGTGAACTTGGTAGTTGCCTTGTGAGAAGCACTTTCTAATTGCAAGCTCCAAGCTTGAGAAGCTAGGGAGTTTGGTTTGATTCTCTTAATCTTAATATTCTTATTTGTTCTTTAAGCTTAAACTGTTGAATATCTATTGTATTCATTTGTGCTTAAGTTATTCATTTGGTGCACAAAGTTTGAATTTCTATTAAGCACTAAAAAAGGTTTGTCTTTAGAGATAACCTAATTCACCCCCCCCTCTTAGGTTGCTTTTGGGGCCAACAATTGGTATCAGAGCATTGGTCTCTTTATTTTTGCTTAAATTGCATTAGAGTAAAGATCATGGCAACCAATGATTTCTTGTTTTTAGAGGGGCATTCTATCACTAGACCTCCCATGTTTAATGGAATTAATTTTGTTTATTGGAGGGATAGAATGAAAATTTTTGTTCAATCTATTAATATTGAATTATGGTATATTATTTATGAAGGTCCTATTGAGGCAAATTTTTTTGATGAAAATACTCATAGATTAAGGCCTAAAACCAGATTTGAGTTAAATGCACAAGATAAAATAAATTTATCTTTAAATGCTAAAGCCATTAATATTTTGTATAATGCTTTGGATGCAGATGAGTTTTCTAAGGTAAAAGGTTGCATATCGGCCAAGGAGATATGGGACAAATTGTGAAAGAAATCCATGAAGGAAGTGAAGATATTAGAGAGAAAAAGAAGTCACTTCTTGTGGCTAAATATGAATCCTTCAAAATAGAACCTCATGAGAACATTGACAAGATGTATTTGAGGTTCAATGATATGGTAAAGGATTTGGAAGGTTTGGGTAAAGAATATTCCTTGGGTGAAAAGAATAGAAAAATTTTGAATGCTTTACCTAAGGAATGAGAACCTAAATCCATTGCCATAGAAGAGTCTAAAAATTTAAATTCTATGCCTATTGATTCATTGATCAATTCTCTAACCTCATTTGAATTGAAGTTGAAATACAAGCTACAAGATGAGGAGGCAAAGGGAAAAAGAAGCAAGCATTTAAAGCTTCATCAAAAAAAGGAAAAGACTCAAGGAAGCCTCACTTCAACAACTTCCAAATCACTTAGGATGATTGCAATTCGGATGGAGAAGTTGAATATGAGGAGGGACAAATGGCATTTATGGCACTTGGCGATAATGAGAAGTAACCTCTAGTTGTGATTCTTGTAATGATTCATGCAATAATGATGATGATGATGTTGAATCATTTATTTTTAAAATGCATGAATGTTTGAAAGAATCATATGCTAAGAATGTGAGTTAAAAATTAAAGTTAATACTTTATTGAGTGCCAACTCAAAACTTGTGCATAAAAATAATTCTTTGACAAAAGAAAATGATGTTTTGAAAGAAAAATTTGTTGGAAAAACCAAGATCATGGAAGAACAAGCTTCATTGAAGAAAAGATTAGATGATCTTGATGTTACTTTGAAAACAAAGAAAGAAAATATTTTTGAAAAGAAAAGAACTAGAAATATGTTTTTGAACAAAAATTTTATCACCTTTAGAAAAAATGATTTGTGCTTTATTAAATCTAAATCTTCTCTTTATGGCAATAAGAACATTATTTGTAATTATTGTCATCAACACGGTCATATAAAGAAAAATTGTTATGTTAAAAGAAATGAAAAATTAGGATTAAATTGTCCTATATGGGTGATTAAGCATGTTGCTAATCCAATTGGACCCAAGAAAGTTTGGGTACCAAAAGTTGTTGCTTAAACCTTGTTTGTAGGTTTGCTTGGAGAGCACCAAGGAATTCAAGATTGATTATCTATGAGGGGTGCTCAAGACATATGAGCTAAGATCATATAGTAATGGGTAACATCTAAAGTTTTGTGTGCTTTCATTTATCAAGTTGAACTATGTTCTCTTGAATATTACTCATCTATATGCTCAAATTTGTTTAGAATGCTAGGATATTTGTTTCCCCAATTTTTGTCTATAATAAGTCACTACTTGCAAAAGAAAGGGGGAGCATTCTCTTTTAAATGAATTTGTTTTTACAAAAATTTGCATCACACATGCTTCATTGTTTTAATGATGCTTTTTAGTAAGGAATGAGCGAAAAATTGTTTTGATCATAAGTGCATTTGATCATAAATTCTTTGCATCCGAATTCAAGGGAAAATAAACTTTGGGGGAGTTCACTCACAACCTCCCTTTGTTACAATTGTATATCTCTCCATTCAGACTTGAAGAATTTATAGTTGTTAATCATCTTTTGATGATAACCAAATCATACTAATAGTTTGATAACAAGTGTGCAGAAAAATAGGCAGGTTCGGACGCAAATGGTCGTCCGAACAAAACAACCATGACAGAGCTTCAGACGATGATAATCGTCCGACACAAAGAATTTGAAGCAAGCCTCGGACGAAGAACAGCGTCCGACCATTTTCCAGAAGACTTCGCTTCGATCGGACGCATGTTCGGACGCATCTTCGGACGTCCGAACGAATACCCTCAGAGAACGGACGCAGTGTCGGACGCAGGGTTTAGCAGCGGCCGTCCGAACGGTCCAACGGCTAGTTTGTTCGGACGCACTCCTGCTGTATCGGCCGTCTCGAAAGGTCCAACGGCTAGTTTTCCAGTAGACAGAAAATAGACGTTGGGAAGTTGTTGAAAGCAGATATTTGGCAACTATAAATACCCCTAGGTCTGAATTAATGAAGTTAAGACTTTTACATTGATTACAAACAATTCTTGAGCTATTTGAGAGAAATAGTGGGTACAAGTGTTGTAATAGTGTAGGTAGTGTGAAAAGAGCTTAGAAGTGTAAAAGTTCTTCAAGTGTGAGAGTGGAGAGATAACAATTGTAACAAAGGGAGGTTGTGAGTGTAAAACTCTTGGCTCAACTAAAGGGAATTAGTGTGAGCAAGAGTGATCCTCATTTGTGTACAAGAGGTTATTGTCTCACCTACTTTGAAGAGACTTTTAGGGCTGAACTTCAAGTTGTGAACTTGGTAGTTGCCTTGTGAGAAGCTCTTTCTAATTGCAAGCTCCAAGCTTGAGAAGCTAGGGAGTTTGGTTTGATTCTCTTAATCTTAATATTCTTATTTGTTCCTTTAAGCTTAAACTGTTGAATATCTATTGTATTCATTTGTGCTTAAGTTTTCATTTGGTGCACAAAGTTTGAATTTCTATTAAGCACATAAAAAAGGTTTGTCTTTAGAGATAACCTAATTCACCCCCCCTCTTAGGTTGCTTTTGGGGCCAACAAATCCCACGTCCCAAGGAAGTTTTACTACATGGAATCAACTTGCTGAAGAGTTCTTGGCAAAGCATTTTCCACCCGCAAGAACCTTCAAAATGAGAAATGAAATCACCTCCTTTAAGCAAGATGTTGGTGAAAGCTTAGGAGAAGTATGGGAGAGGTTCAAGGAGTTGCTAAGGAAATGTCCTCATCATGCGATTCCTTTGTGGCTTCAAATCCAAACTTGCTATAAAGGTTTGACTCAAGAGACCAAATCCATAGTGGATGCTTCTGCCGATGGGTCCATCTCATACAAGACTCCGAAGGAAGTTCTAGAGTTGCTCAATAGGATGGCATACAATCACTATTATCAGGGATACACAGTTCACCGGTGGCTCAACACCAAGCCAATCAAGCCAATGCCAATAGTGGAGTATTGAATTTGAATATGCAAGATGCTCTTTTGGCACAACATGTTCATGAGTGTGATGAATAACGTTACAAAGGCGTTGGAGAATTTAGGGAAACCAAGTAGTGTAAATGCCATGTCTTCTTCTTCAACCCAACCAAGCATGGTATGTGATTTTTGTGGAGGCGGTCATGCAAATGGACAATGTGAGATGCCTAATGGGTCCAATGAGCAACTCAATTATGTGTCTAATCAATCATCATTTCCAAGGAACCTATCTGGAGCTTAGGGGAACACATATAATCCTTCTTGGAGGAACCATCCTAATTTTTCATGGAGCAACACTAACAATCAATCCAATCCTCCTTACCAACCAAATCCCCCACCTCAAAATGTCCAACACACTCAAGCCTAAAGTTCCTCACCTAGACCTTATCAACAACCACATCAAAGAAATTTCCAACCCAACTCATAGTCAATCAATCTTTCCTAATCCTTCATTTCAAAACCAACAATCAAGACCTCCTTTTTAATATGAAAATTCTTCCCAACCTATGTATCTAACCAATACGCTCCAAGAGAGAATGCGGGAGAAGATGGTTGGAAAAGAGAAGCCGAGTATTTGAGAACAGAGTTGATAGGAAAAATGAAGAACACTAGAGAGATTATGAGAATTTGAAGGCATCTACGAGGAATTTGGAGATTCAATTGGGCCAATTGGTGAGGTTGAATAATGAGAGACCTTTAGGGGTGCTTCCAAGTGATACCATTCCAAATCCCAAGGAGCAATGCAAGGCCATCACCCTTAGGAGCGGTAAAGAGGTGGAAGAAAAGGTTGGGAGAAATTTGTCGAAAATTAGAAAAAAATGAGGAGTTGAGGATGAAGAGAAGGAAAAAGGGGAGTCTTCAAATGGGCAAGACAAAAAGATGAATGAGTCTACTATGCCCACCTTACAAAAATGTAGGCAAGGATCGAAACATCATGATAACGCCGAATCACGTTAATGTGTTTTTTTCTTAAAGGGTAAGGGATGAAAAAAAGGCAAGGAAGTTTAAAAAGTTTCTTGAGATTTTCAAAAAACTTGAAATCAACATTCCATTAGTTGAGGCACTTGAGAACATGCCCGCCTATGCTAAATTCATGAAACAAGTCGTTACTTCAAAAAAGAAATTGCATGGGGATGAAATCTTATGCTTAATAGAGAATTATAGTGCACTCCTTACAAAAAAGTTGCCACCAAAGCTCAAGACACCCGGATCATTTTCCATACCTTGTGAGATTGGTGGTTTACAATTTGGAAGAGCATTGTGTGACTTGGGAGCTTCAAAAAATCTCATGCCTTTTGCGGTATTGAAGAAGTTAAATGGAGGACAACTGAAACCAACAAGTGTCTCATTGCAACTTGCGGACCGGAGCATCAAGTTCTCAAAGGGGATCATTGAAGATGTGATTGTGAAAATTGACAAACTCTACATTCTGGCCGATTTCATTGTGCTTGTATATGGAACAGGATGAAGAGATGTCAATCATTCTTGGGAGACCTTTCCTTGCTACCGGCCGTGCACTTATTGATGTTCAAGAAGGGTAGTCGGAATTCCAGATAAATGATGAAATTGTTACATTTAATGTTTTTAGTTTATTAAAGTTTCCTTCAATTTTTGAAGATGTCATGAATATAAATGTAGTTGATGACCTAATTGATGATTGTTGTAGGAATGGAATGGAGAATTTTTCAATGGAAGAAGAGGTCTTGGAGTCAAAAGCGTTAAATCAAGATGATGATGAAGGGATGAGGCATGTGAATCATTTGGAGGTTGAGACCTTATTACAAAAGGAGGATGAGGAGAATCAACAATAAGGTTAAGGGGGGTCTCTGACCAACGAACCCCCCAAGTTAGAACTTAAACTTCTTCCTTCTCACCTAATGTATGCATATCTTGGTGAATATGTGATATACCCGGTGATTGTTAATGCATCTTTGAGAAGTGAGCAACTTGAAAGATTCAGAATCAGATTGTGGTGCTTAAAATGCATAAAGATGCCATTGCTTTGTACATTGATGATATTAAGGGAATTAGCCCTTCCATATGCATGCATAAAATCTTGTTGAATGATGGAAATAAACCGGTAAGGAAACCTCAAAGGAAATTGAATCCTACTCTAAAAAAGGTTGTGAGGAAGGAGGTTATCAAACTTTTGAAAGTTGGTATTATTTACCATATTAACGATACTGAGTGGGTTAGTCCCACTCAAGTCGTTCCAAAGAAGGGTGGTATTACCATAATCATAAGTGAAACCAATGAGCTCCTCCCCTCTAGATTGGTTACGGGATGGCGTATGTGCATTAATTTTCGAAGGTTGAATGAGGCCACCCGAAAGGATCATTTTCCTTTACCTTTTATTGATCAAATGCTTGAGAGGTAAGCCAATTTTGCATACTATTGTTTCCTTGATGGTTATTTTAGTTATCTCCAAATTTTCATTTGCCGGAAGATCAAGACAGAACAACTTTTACATGCCCATTACCTTTGCATATAGAAGAATGCCCTTTGGGCTTTGCTCCAAGCACATTTCAACGTTGTATGTTTGCCATTTTTCCTGACATGGTTGAAAAGAGTGTAGAGATCTTCGTGGATGATTTTAGTGTATTTGGTGTTTCATTTGATGATTGTCTTGCAAATTTGTCCAATGTGTTGAAAAGGTGTATAGAAACTAATCTGGTTCTCAATTCGGAAAAGTGTCATTTCATGGTGACGGAAGGAATTGTTTTGGGTCACAAAGTTTTATCAAAGGGGATAGAAGTTGATAGGACAAAGGTGGAGGTGATTGAAAAGTTGCCTCTTCCAATTAATGCGAAAGGGGTAAGAAGTTTCTTAGGTCATGCGGGCTTTTATAGAAGATTCATTAGGAATTTTTCACACATCGCTAGACCTTTGTGCTTATTACTTCAAAAAGATTGTCCTTCTCATTTTGATCTGATTCATGTTTGGAAGCATTCAATGAGTTAAAACATGCTCTTGTGATTGACGCACCGGTCATTGTAGCACCAAATTGGTCTCTTCCATTTGAGCTTATGTGTGATTCTAGTGACTATGCAATAGGTGCCGTTTTATGTCAAATGCTAAATAAGATGTTACATGTCATTTACTATGCAAGTAGGACCTTAAATTATGCACAACTTAATTATCCTACAACGGAGAAGGAACTACTTGCTATAGTTTTTGCATTTGATAAGTTTAGATCATACTTGATTGGATCAAAGGTAATTCATACCGATCACTCCGCATTAAATTTTTTATTTTCTAAACAAGATGCCAAGCCCGTTTATTGAGATGGATACTTTTATTGCAGGAGTTTGTTTGGGAGGTAGTGGAAAATAAATGTGTGAAAAACATGGTAGCCAATCATTTGTCGAGAATTGAAGCATCGAGATTTGTCAATCATGAAGAAAGAGCCATCAATGAAGAATCATCAATTGAGAAATTGTTTGAAGTAAAGGAAGTAAGTCCATGGTACGTGGATATTTTGAATAGTTTATCTTGTGGCAAGGATAGTACCAAAGATGTTAAATGTCAATGAGAAAAGGAAATTCTTTGTGGAAGTTAAGCTTTACTTTTGGGAAGAGCCATATTTGTTCCGAAGGTACAATGATCAAGTCCTTAGGAGATGTGTTCTGGAATATGAAGTACTCGATGTATTAAGACATTGTCATTCATCTCCGGTTGGTGGACACCATGGAGCTCAACGAACGGATTTTAAGGTTCTACAAAGTGTTTGTATTGGTCAACTATGTTCAAGGATTTCCGGGAATTTGTACTTAAGTGTGATGAATGTCAATGGGTGGATAATATTTTCAGGAAACATGAAATGCTCCTTCATTTCATTATTGAGTTGGAAGTATTTGATGCATGGGGAATTGATTTTATGGGACCTTTCCCGGCTTCATATTCCAACAAATAAATTTTTGTTGTGGTTGACTATGTATCAAAGTGGGTTGAAGCAATCGCCACCCCAATCAATGAGGCCAAAGTGGTTACTAAGAATTCCTTCGAAAGAATATCTTCTCTTAGTTTGGAGTGCCTTGGGCTATCATTAATGAGGGGGGCTCTCATTTCAAAAATTCACATTTTGAGGCCTTGATGACAAAGTATGGTGTGAAACACAAGGTTGCTTTAGCCTATCATCCTCAAAAATCGATCAAGTTGAGGTTTCAAACTGAGAATTGAAGAGGATCTTAGAGAAGACGATGAATAATGCTATGAAGGATTGGGCACTTAAGTTAGATGACACATTGTAGGCCTATCAGACGGCATTTAAAACTCCCATAGGCATGTCTCTGTACCATATTGTGTATAGACAAGCATGTCATTTGCCAGTGGAACTTGTGCATAGAGCATATTGGGCAATAAAGAACTTGAATTTTGATCTGAATGAAGCACATGAAAAGAGGATGCTTGATTTGAATGAGTTGGATGAATTCCAGAGGGAAGCATTTGAAAATTCTTTGATCTATAAGGAGAAAAATAAGGCATGGGATGACAAGCTCATCGCTAAGGAAGGAATTTAAAGTTGGTGATTTGGTGCTACTTTACAATTCATGGCTTAAGCTATTCCCAGGAAAACTCAAGTCAAGGTGGAGTGGCTTCTTTGAAGTGGTTCAAACTTTTTCTCATGGAGCGATGGAAATAAAAGGGAAAGAGGGAGCTTTCAAGGTTAATGGTCATCGGCTCAAACACTACTTTGGAGGAATCATTGAAGGTGGATGAGAGATCATCCAATTTGTGCAAGAATGAAGACGTGCTATAGTCAAGCTAGTGACTATAAAAGCGCTTCTTGGGATGCAATCCAAGTCTTTAATTAAGCTATTATTGTGTTCTTTTTTGTGTGGTTTTCATTAGTTTGATTTTGAGTAAATTAGTTTGAATTAGGTAAGAATTTTAGTTAAAAATCTAAGTTTTTTTTTTTAGTTGAATAAATGGTTTTTTTAGTTGAATAAATGGTGCTAAAGAATGAAAAAATTGTCATGCTAATGTGTTAATTTTGTGCTTGTAGGTTATGCATGGAATTGGAGTAAAGTGATGAAGAGTGGGCAAATTTTTGCTAAGTGTAAAAAAAATACACTTTGCAGAAGTTCAGCTTGAGATTGCAAACTTTTTGAAGACATAATTGTTTACAAAGCAAAATATCGCTTCATCTCAAAATTGAGATCGCGATATCAAAAATAAACTTCTGCAGAGGCATTTTTTTTATTGAGTCGATATCGCGATCCCAACTCTATCGAGATAGCAATATCAAAATCGAGATCGCGATCTCGACATCTGGCCAGATCGTGATCTAGAAATTCCGGATCATGATCTCGAATCTCTGAACAGTTTAAATTCTTATTTTCTCACAATTTTTTTCTATTTTCTTCTTCTCAACCGAAAACACATTCCACAATCCCTCGAACTCCTCCATACTCGTCACTAAAAAATCATTCCGCTCTACATATTCACCACGAACATCATCTTATTTCTCTCTAGGATTATCAAAGGAAGCATTTTTTTGGGAGATTTTGTGGAGATATTGGAACATCAAAAATGGATTGACATAGAAGACCTTTTTAGAATTTTTCAATCCATTTTTTTTTCCGGGTAATATCTTTCTTTAAATACGTAGTACCAATTGCCAATTTCTTGTAGATAATTATTGGGTTTTGTTGATTAATTTGTGGTGGAATTGTTGTTAGCCAAATTGTGAGTTTTGGGCAAATATTTGTGCGAAATTCTTGAAGGAAAAATTCTGCAATTAAATTCTTCAATTATGTGAATTATTGAACTGGTATTTGGAATGGTTTGATTTGTAAGAGACAAAAATTTTGAAAGTGTGTCGACAATTTGGTAAATTGCTTGTGTTGGCTGTGATTCTTGGAATTGTTGGAAATTGTCTGAATTTTTATTGAATTGTGATGTTAAAATGACTAGAGGAGTTTATGGTAGTGCCGAAAGAAGGGCAAGAATGAGGGAAAGAGGGGTAGGTTCGAAGAAAAGAAAAGCCGAGTGGGAACTAGTGGGGAAGGAGACATTGAACAATAGTTGGAGGGTGGTGGAATAATACACATGTAGAACCACAGTTCTCTAGTGATAGGGCTCATCAATTGTATAAGAACAATGAGAAACATGAGGTTATTAGACAGAAAAATTTCGACCTTTCTATGCATTGGGGAGCTTATGATGAAGCTAGAAAAGCAATTGAGGAGCAAATTAGGTTGAGACATTGGGAGGGATTTAATACTCTAGTTGACTCTAGGGCTTCCTAGTTAGTGAGAGAGTTTCACTGTAATCTATGTGAATTGGAGAATGGTATGGTGCGAGTATGGGGGGTGTTAGTGGACTTTAGTGCGTAGTTGCTTACTTTAACATACCCTGTATCTTCCAATCAATATTTGGCATTCTTAAATGACAAGAAGAAAGATATGAACGCAATCAAGAATGCCAGTTGCGATAAGTAAGTTGATTGGATTAGGAGTGCTTCCTCGAATATTGAGTTGAAATTCGCACGTCAAGGACTCTCTTTGTTAACCAAATTGTGGTTTAACTTTATCAGTTGCCGAATTTGGACATAGTTCCAATGCTTTGAGTTATATTCAGATGGATAAACTACTCCTAGTGTATGCTATTATGATGGGGGTGCCGTGAATATTAGTAGCCTTGTCAGGCAGGGGTTCTTAGACAATGGGAAGTCCAAGCCACCTATGATTTATGCCCCTAGCTTCATTCACCATTTGTGCACTTTAGCAAGTTGTCCGATTGATCCTGCGAAGCCAATGGCCTATCCATGAGGAAGGATTAATCAAGAGTATGTTTACCGAATGGTGAGAGAGTATGAAAAGCACCATCAACAAGAACACCCTACCCAACCACCGCCACCACTACCTCAGAGTACTTCTTTTTTTTCCGATGCCCCCAGGTTATGTTTTAAATGCTCCAGTTAATGAAGATGAGAGAAATGAATTGCAAGGGTATTGGACATACAGTCAGACGGTGATGCGTAACAACTTGATCTTGATTGGAGAAGCTCTCAAGACCACTTCATTGGGTACATGGGTTAGGCCACCACTACCTCCGGCATCGTGGTCTGGCATTTTGGTCCGTCTCATGGACAACATTATGCACCACCTGCAGTTTCAGCACATCAAGAAGGATCCAGCCAAGCACAATGCGACCAAAGATGGGAGCTAGATGATGATCATGAAGAAGCCCAACCTAATGGTGCTAAGGAAGGTCAAGAGGTGATGGTGCAAGAAGAGTGACACCACCAACTGTATTGAGTATTGATGACATCCAACCCAAGCAATTGAAGCCATTTGTGGAAGATGAACAATTTTATCTATTTTTCATTACTTAGCACCTTCACACTTGACTTATCTATTTTATTTTATTTTCAGTCCTTTGATTTGGAATAGTTTCATTTTCCTTTTTAGTAGATTCGATAATGGCCTTAAGCTGACGCCATGTAGATATCTATTGTGATATTTCATGGATTAAATCTTTTTGGGAATTCCTTGTTGGATACTTGGTGTAGTTTTGGTCATGTCATTGCCTAATAAGAGTAGAATGGCTAACGGCCCTAAGATTATGCCATTGAAGATTTGCTTTTGTTGATGAATTGAATTAGATGTTGATTTTTATGGGACTTAATTGATGAGATGCATGACATGGTTTAATACTCTTAGCTCTTTTACTCAGTTTTAATTTTCAACATTAAATGGTAGTTGAGTAGTTCTTATTATTGTTGGATATGTTGTTATGATGGATTTTATGTGAGCGGTAGGATGAGTTGTACTCATCATTTGATTAAAATGACAAGTTTGGGGGTGTTTATTTATTTTTTTGTGTTGGGATCGGTTGTTTTGTGCATGGTGAGGTCACTTGATGCTTAATGGATGGAAAATTGATCAATTGAGTATTCAATGTTGATGAATTATGATGTGCAATACTAAATGATAGAAGTATTTGATTGGGTAATTTCATGGATTTAAGTGTGAGTGAATAGTTCTTTTACAACATAAAGATTTCAAAACTTAAAGTTACTATTTTTCAAAAAGAAGTGATGAAAATTTAGGAAAATTCTCTCAAAATATTATTTCTGATCAAATCACTTATATTTGTTAGACAATTTATTTTTTGAAAAAATGAATTAAATGAAATAGAAGGAATTTTGGGATATTTTGTGTGTTTGTATAGGGAATGTTCTTCTAATTTGTGAATAATTGATATTCGAGATTAATTTTAAATACATTTCACTCATTGTCTTTGTTTTAGGACCGTCTTTAATAAAAAAAAAAAAGTGTAAATTTTAGGAATAAGGCGAGTACGCAATTCCGACATGTACCCATGTTGTTTCTCGAAATTAAGCTATTAGGAATTGCATTTTAGTATACCAATAAGTTAAGGAGTAAATGTTTGTAATACTTATCATTTATCTCATATTACTTATTCCTAATTAGAGGTCCATTCTCAAATGTGTGACATTTGTATTTAAGTTGATTCCTAAATGAACTTCTATTTTCATGATGCCTAGTCGGTAAAATTGGCTAACTTCATAATATTTGTGATTTGAGAAGAAATGATATTTTAAATGAATATAACTAAAAATGTCTTTGGCAACTCTTTTGGAGAATAGTAATTCTTTGGGATGTGAAATCTTGTGTAGTAAATGAACGTGTGCTTCTTTGTAGAAAAATTGTAATTTTGGATTGACTCACTTAAATACTTCACCTATCATATAGTATTGAAAGTTTCTTGTAAGATTTCTTAATTGTTCTTAATACAACCACGATTCATCAAGTGTCTCGTCAATTTTGGTGGTGTCTATGTGTTTAAGTGTTAGTAGGCTTCTTTTAATTTTTGTTTTGCTCGGGACTAGCAAAACGCTAAGTTTGGGGATGTAATAACTCTAGTAAGCTAGAGTTATTTCCCTCTAAATTATGGCATTTTGATAGTTTAAATCCCGAACTTTGGGTAAGTAATTGCAGATTTTAGTTAATTTCTTTTATATGTGTTTGTATTTTGTCTTGTTAAATGTGATAAGTTTTTATTAAATTTCTAGCCTAATTAATTGCTTAATGGTGTTAATATTATGCAGGTCAAAATTAGAGGTTGTTGTCTCTGAAGCTGGAATGAACAAAGCTCAAAGGACCAAATTGCAATAATGGAAAAAAATGGAAGAATGCTGGGAAGATAGTCCAGATCGCGATCTAGACTCCTCCAGATCGCGATCTACACTCGGGAAAATGCCCTAAATATATTAGAGTCGAGATCGCGATCTCGACTCGCTGAGGGATAAGTTGTGAGGGAAATTTTGTAATCTTCCAGCAACCAATTTTTGATTTTTGCCGTGTATAACACTACACTATTTAAGCTACTTCAAAAATTGTAATAAAGTAAGTAGGATAGAATTAAGTAGGAAATTAGTAGATTTTAGGATGGATTAGGGAAGCTTTACTCTCAAGTTTCTTTTGAATGAAAAGTCCTCTTTAATCATTTCTTAGATTTACTTTTAGTTTCGTGCAAGTTTAAATTTTGATTAGATAGTTGTAGTGGGTTAATCATTAACTTGAAGTAGATGTAATTTTACTTGCTTTCTAGTTTAGTTTAGTGAAAATCTCTTGGCTTAATTGCAATCTAGAGTTTCTAAGAAAAATTAGGGTTCTTGTTAATTTCTTGCTTTTTAGTTAAAAATTCTCAATTCCTTGTATTAATTTCCAGTTAATTTTTAGTGGGCTTTATTTATTGTCATAAAAAATATAAAAATATTTAAATTTGAATTTTAACTTGTTCCAATTTGTAGTGTAGAAATGGTTACTTTTAGTTCTCTAGTTTCTTATTTGTAGTCTTTTTAATTGGGTAACTTGCTTGTTTTTAATTTAGCCTTATTTCGGTCAATCTAGGGTAGAATTGAGTGCTTTTAGTTTATTGCTTTTGTTAGAATTTAGTAGCTAGTCTCTTAATTTCGTAATTGCTTAGTTTCTATTACTTGTTTTAGTGGATAAATTAGCTTAATTTGGTCTTGCTTACTTGAGTTTAAATATGAAGTTGATTAGTGTAGTTTCATCTCTCATTGATTGATTTTTGCTTAACTATACAAATACTCGTAAATATTGGTATTTTCTTTCCAATCTCATCAATCCTTGTGGGAACGATACCTACTTCTCTTTACTACTAATTGACAACTGTATACTTGCGGGATGCTACCTAGTTAGTAGGATTTAGGTGTTTTATAAATATTATAACTAGGTGTGTAAGAGCATCAGTTATGTCCACTTGGGCTTGGACCTTTCTCTTTTTTGTTTTCAAGAAATGGTCATTTTTTATTTTGACAATTCCCTCCCCCCCCAAAGTTACAACTCAAGAATTCGGGAAAAGAATATATTGTTCTTTTATTTTTGGATGTGCATCAATTCAGTCGCTATTATGAGAATAAGTCAATTTAATTCCTTATTTTTCAAAATGTTAGCTAATATAGGGTTATTTTGTCAAAGTAATGGTGAAAACCACATAAATATAATGTGGCTTTTAAAACGCAAATAATTTGATGTTAAAAAGTCTTATTCCTCATTACCTTAAATATTTGTTTCCTTTTGTCTCACTTTCCTAACATGGATTTTGTTATATCTTCTTCAATCAATCTTAAAGGAATGACAGAAATTGTTGAAATGAATTTCATCATTTACAGATTTTTAACCTCCAGTTATTATGTTTATAGACCATGTAATGTTTGTGTGGCCTCTACTATTAATTTGTCTAATGTTTCCATCAGAAGCCCTACACTGGCCAACATTTAGAAATATGAGCAACTAAATTGATTTGTTGTGATACATAAAGGACCAGATTAGGGTACAACCTACAGATAAGGGACCAAAATTTGTCTTTTTTCTCCAAGAATTAAATAGACAAGCTTGATAGCTGCCAATTATGCTTTCTAGGAAAAGACACACTAACGTGTGAGTTATTTTTAAAATTTAATAAATAAAAACATGTGAAGAAGTTGTATACTAGAGTTATATAGTAATAGAATTACTAATGTTAGATGAGGGCAAAAATGAAAGTTTAAAAAATGACCACCGAAATGAGTTCACCAGTTTATATAATATTCTATACATAGCCATTATACAACTTGTACGTAGATATTCCTAAACCAATATAATTATATCCGCTGAAATGAATTTACATTCCTAAAATTTATTGTTTGTATTTCAATATAGAAATGCTTAAGAAATTTATCGTTCAATTCCTTTATTAACGAATAAATTGCAATGAAGCTGGTCAATTTACAAGTATTTGTATTTCTTTGTTTCTATTTTATTTTTATAAGTAGTGTTTTTCTTTGTTAGTGTTCCACTGAATTGCTGCTGTGATAAATTTTGATAATTTGTTGTACGCTATGAACTTTTTATATTTATATTTTGGTACTGCACGATATGAATTTTCTTGAATTGATTTTAGCATTCATATCTTTCTAAAACTAGACCAGCATTATAAATATTGAAAATTTTGGGTTAACTAACTATTAAAAAAATTCAAGGTTTGGCCCCCATGTCTACATGTCAACTATAGTGTAGCAACTTCATATCTGTTATGATTTAAATACACAAGAAATCTTGTATAAAATATTCCAAGTGTTTCTCAAGTAATTTTTAGACAAAATGAATGCTCAAATTTAAATATCAGTACTATAGCAGAGCGAAATTCAAATACTTCTAAATTAATTCAGATTAGTGTTAATTAATGAAATGTTTGAATTTAACTTGAGGCCAATCTTATGATTCATTGAACTTATTTATTATGAACCAATATAATAAGATATATATTTCATTTTTCATAGTACCGAACCCAATACCTCTAGTGTAAAGCCGGTTACCGAGTCATGTTTTTGTGTACCCGAATACCCTACCCTACACGGGAGCACATATAGTTGCATGACGAACCATTTACTTATGAAGCACGTACTTAGATTAGGTAATGACATGTATAACATGTTTCAATTGCCTGCAGCCGCACCATTTAATATCTCTATTGACCAATTATTTTATTTCTTTTTTAAAAAAAGATGACATTAAAAATTTAGTTTTCATCTTCCGAGGGAGAAGCAATCATTTTTTTAATTTCATTAAAGGCTTTATCAAACATAAAAATTGCCACTTGAGATAAACTCCTAGAATAAATGAAAAACAGATAATAGATTCCGGACATGTGATTTTCCAATATTAAAGAAAAGCCTTAGCCAATAGCTTTTAGTGGATCCAAAAACCTATGATTAGGAATCTTAGCTAGGATGTCAACTAGCAAATTATTCCTTTTTCAGTAAGTAAGTAAATAAATAAATAAAATATTGTAAGATAGATGGATACCATGCAAACAATTAATAGGACATTCACGAGTGTAGGGGCATCAAAATGATGATTCAATTCATCTCGAGATCTTCAGTTTTCAGAAGTACAGATAGTGCTGCCGTTTTATAAAAGGATTCTTTTGTTTTCTTCCAATGATTAGTAAGTGGAGATTCATTGTGACTAGTAGAAATTCACATTAAATCTTTTTTTTTTTTTTTTGTAGAAAAAGGCAAAAGGGATTATTTTGTTTTTTTTCTTATGATTAGTACTTCTTAACAGATTTATTTCTTGATTTGAGATCAGCAAAAGGAATTGGATAGTTATTTAAGCAACATTTACTCACGGGGCCTTCAAGCACGGGTATCATTGCTAAATAATAACACTATCAAAGGCATGTAGGGTTTTGTTAGTAATAGGTTTCGCTACTTTCATTTTTAAGTGAACTAATTCTATTTTACACCCTAATTTATGCTTAATTTTTACTTTGAACCTCCAATTTCAGTTTTAGACACAATTATCTCTAAGAATCTATAGTTATATATACCCTAAATTTAGTGGTTTTGTTATTATTTTCAAGCATTAGTAGTGCTTTACTGTGTGTTTTTGTCTATTTATACTTTTATTTGCTAGAATGTGTTAGTATATGTTTACTAAGTGGTTTGGTACTTAATTAGGTATTAATTATCATATCTTAATAGGTTATTGTTGTTGGCCCCAAAGGCAACCTAAGAGGGAGAGTGAATTAGGTTGTTTCAGAAAATAAACCTTTTAATGGGCTTAATGAGAAATGCAAATTTTATGCAATAAATAAATACTTAAGCATGAATGAATACAAAAGATGATTCAATAACTGAAGCTCAAAGAACAAATATAAAGATGATTGAGATAGAGAGTATCAAACCAAACTCTCAAACTTCTCAAACTTCTCAAGTTTGGAGTATATCCACTAGTAGTACCTCTTCAAAGAAGGTGAGGCAATAACTTTCTTGTACACAAAGTAGGCTCACGCTTGCAACAACTAAGTCCCTCTAATTGAGTCAAAGGGTTTTACAATACAACCTCACTTTTGTACACTTGTTATTCCTCCACTCTTACACTTGAAGATCACTCACTAGTCTACTCTTGCTCACACTAATTCCCTCTAGTTGAGCCAAGAGAACTACACTACCCAAACCAATACAACACACAATATTTTAGCCTATTTCTTCCCATATAGCTCTTATAAGTGTTTATATTGAATGCAGTAGTTGTACTCTTTTTTTCTTTTTTTTTTGCATTTACAGACTTGGGGGTATTTGTAGATGCCCAAAAACTGCCTTCAACAATTCTCTAACCGGTATTTCTCCTATTTGTTTACTGAAAAACTAGCCGTTAGATCTTTAGGACGGCTGATGCAGTAAGTGTGTGTCCGAACGAACTAGCCGTTAGACCGTTTGGACATCCGATGCATAGCTATTGCGTTCGGTAATGTGTCCGATGACTTTATGAACAATGCTTCAGACGGTTATATACGTCCTACAGCTATGATAGAAACTTCTTCATTTTGAGCTCCTTTCTTCGAATGGTCTCCTGCGTCCGAAATCCTTTCTATTGGATGCTATTCTTCATCTGAGCCTGCTTCAGATTCTCTGTGTCGGATGATTATCATCGTTCGAATTTTCTTCCTTCCGGAGAATCATTTTCATTCGTAGAGTTCTTCTGGTTTTCGGACGATCATCAGCATCCGTACCTCCCTATTTTTCTGCACACTTGTTTTCAAACCATTAGTGCGATTTGTTCATCATCAAAACATGATTAACATAACTAGGGTTCAACACTTGTGTTTAGAATTTGTGTCTTTAACCTAATTTCATTGGGAATCTATAAATTTTTATTCGTATTTGTTTTCTTTCATTTTTGTATTTTGTGATTTTTTTTTTTTAGTGAATTATTTTAAGTGTTCATTATAACTAATAATATACTCTTATGTGTTAGGGTCACAGGAAAAAAAAATTGTTCATCAATCGAATGTTGGACAAGAATTTTTAAAGCAAAACAATGAAGGTGTGTTGAATCTGAGTTGGTAAACGCGGTTACAAGTTTTATACATCAAAATTGGTCACCGCGGTGACTAGTCCTAGGACCAAATTGCCCAAAACAAGGCTGTTTTATGGTTAATGTTGAACCCCAGTTATGATAATCATGTTTTGATGATGACCAAATCATACTAAAGGTTTGCAATCAACTGTGCAGAAAAGTAGGACAATTTGGACGCAAGGAAGCGTCCTACAAAGAAGAATCTCAAGCAGCCTCGAACGTAGGAGAGCGTCTGACAAAGAAGAATCTCAAGCAGCCTCGGACGCAGGAGAACATCCGAAACACAATCAATGTTGGTGTAGGACACGTACAACAGTCCGAAGCACTGTTATCGGAAGCATCATCGGATGCAGAGGCCTTACATCGAACGTCTAGAAAGGTTCAATAGCTAGTTCATTCGAACGCACACTCACAGCATCAGCCGTCCGAAACACCAAACGACTAGTATATCAGGAAATAGAAAATAGCCGTTAAACAGCTGTTGGAAGCAATTTTTGGGTTTCTATAAATACCCCCAAATCTGTAAATGTAAATGATAGAGAGTAGAACTACAACATTCAATACAAACACTTGTAAGAGCTATTTGGGAAGAAATCGGCTAAAATATTGTGTGTTGTGTTGGTTTTGGTAGTGTAGTTCTCTTGGCTCAACTAGAGGGAATTAGTGTGTGCAAGAATAGATTAGTGAGTGATCTTCAAGTGTAAGAGTAGAGGGATAACAAGTGTACAAAAGTGAGGTTGTATTGTAAAACCCTTTGGCTCAACTAGAGGGACTTAGTTGGTGCAAGGGTGAGGCTACTCACCCTTTGTGTACAGGAAGGTTATTGCCTCACCTTCTTTGAAGAGGCGCTACTAGTGGATATACTCCAAGATTGAGAAGTTTGGGAGTTTGGTTTGATACTCTCTATCTCAATCACCTTATATTTGTTCTTTGAGCTCCAATTATTGAATATCTTTTGTATTCATCTGTGCTTATGTGTTTATTTGTTGCATAAAGTTTGCATTTCTCATGAAGCACATTAAAAGGTTTGTTTTTTGAAACAACCTAATTTACCTCCCTTCTTAAGTTGCTTTTTGGGCCAACAATTGGTATCAAAGCTTGTTCTCATATATTGAGTTTAACCACTTTTGAGTAAAGATCATGATGGCAACCAATAATGCTTTGGTTTTAGAGGGGGGCATTCTATTACTAGACCTCTTATGTTTAATAGCATTAATTTTGTTTTTTGGAGGGATATAATGAAAATTTTTGTTCAATCTATTGATATTGATTTATGGTATATTATTTGTGAAGGTCCTTTAGAAGCTAACGTCGCTATGAGTATTGATGTAAATACTCAAAGATTAAGACCTAAGACTAGATATGAGTTAAATGCACAAGATAAAGTAAGTTTATCTTTAAAGGCTAAAGCCATTAATATTTTGTATAATGCTTTGGATGTAGATGAGTTTTCTAAAGTAAAAGATTGCAAATCAGCCAAGGAGATATGGTAAAAATTGAAAGATCTCCATGAAGGAAATGAAGATATTAGAGAGCAAAAGAAGTCACTTCTTGTGGCTAAATATGAATCCTTCAAAATGGAACCTCATGAGAACATTGACAAGATGTATTGTAGGTTCAATGATATTGTAAAGGATTTGGAAGGTTTGGGTAAAGAATATTCCTTGGGTGAAAAGAATAGAAAATTTTTGAATGCTTTACCTAAGGAATGGGAACCTAAATCCATTGCCATAGAAGAGTCTAAAAATTTAAATTCTATTGAGTCTTTGATTAATTCTCTAACCTCCTTTGAATTGAAGATGAAATATAAGGTACAAGATGATACAATGGAGAGGAGGCAAAGGGAAAAAGAAGTATAGCATTTAAAGCTTCATCAAAAAGGAGAAAAGACTCAAGGAAGCCTGACTTCAACAACTTCCAAATCACTTGGGATGATTGCAATTCCGAAGGAGAGGTTGAAGAAGAATATGAGGAGGCTCAAATGGCTTTTATGGCACTTGGCAATAATGAGGTATCCTTTAGTTGTGATTCTTGTGATGATTTATGTGATAATGATGATGATGATGTTGAATCATTTATTTTTAAAATGCATGAATGTTTGAAAGAATCATATGCTAGGAACAGAGAGTTAAAAATTAATGTTAATTCTTTATTGAGTGCTAACTCAAAACTTGTGCATGAAAATAATTCTTTGACAAAAGAAAATGATGTTTTGAAAGAAAAATTTGTTGGAAAAACCAAGATCATGGAAGAACAAGCCATTGAAGAAGAGATTAGATGATCTTGATGATATTTTGAAAAAGAAGAAAGAAAATGTATTTGAAAAGAAAAGAGGATGATTTAGAAATATGTTTTTGAACTAAAATTTTCATCACATTTAGAACTCATGATTTGTGCTTTGTTAAATCTAAATCTTCTTTTTATGGCAATAAGAATATTATTTGTAATTATTGTCATCAACATGGCCATATAAAGAAAAGTTGTTATGTTAAAAGAAATGAAAAATTTTGAATAAATTCTATTTGGGTGATTAAGCATGTTACTAACCCAATTGGACCCAAGAAAGTTTGAGTACCAAAAGTTGTTGCCTGACTTTGCATGTAGGTATGCTTGGAGAGCACCAAGGAATTCAAGATAGATTATCAATGGAGGGTGTTCGAAGCATATGAGCTAAGATGACATTGAAATGGGTAACATCTAAAATTTTGTGTTAATAATGTGCTCTCATTTTTTTAAAGATGAACTATGTTCTCTTGAATGTTATTCATCTATGTGATTGAATTTGTTTAGAATGCTAGGGAATATGTATCCCCAATTTTTGTCTATAATGCAAAAGAAAGGGGGATTTGCATTCTCTTTTTTAAATGGATTATTTTGCATTACAAGAAATTGCATCACACATGCTTCATTGTTTTGATGATGCTTTTTGGTAAGGAATGGACAAAAATTGTTTTGATCCTAATTCTTTGCATGAATTCCATCATATCTTATTGAATACATATTCTTAAAGGGAAGAATTGTTTTGCATAACTTGACTTATTCTCCATGTACTCATGTGTATTATATTCATCTTTTAAGGGGGAGAATAAATTTAGGGGGAGTTTAAATTGCATTATTTTTCTTATGTTTTGATGATGCCAAAAGGGGGAGAAAACAATCGACAAAACTTCTTGACTTATGCTTCATATCTTATGATTGTTTTTTAGAATTGTCCAAATGATTTGTCATAATCAAAAAGGGGGAGATTGTTGAACCCTAGTTATGATAATCATGTTTTGATGATGACCAAATCATACTAATGGTTTGCAATCAAGTGTGCAGAAAAGTAGGACAATTCGAAAGCAAGGGAGCGTCCGACACTATAAGAAGAAGAATCTAAAGCAGCCTCGGACGCAGGAGAGCGTCCGACAAAGAAGAATCTGAAGCAGCTTCGGACGTAGGAGAACGTCCGAAACACAATCAATGTTGTAGGACACGTACAACAGTCCGAAGCACTGTTATCGGAAGCATCATCGGATGCAGAGGCCTTACATCGAACGTCTGAAAGGTTCAATAGCTAGTTCATTCGAACGCACACTCACAGCATCAGCCGTCCGAAACACCAAACGACTAGTATATCAGGAAATAGAAAATAGCCGTTAAACAGCTGTTGGAAGCAATTTTTGGGTTTCTATAAATACATCCAAATCTGTAAATGTAAATGATAGAGAGTAGAACTACAACATTCAATACAAACACTTGTAAGAGCTATTTGGGAAGAAATCGGCTAAAATATTGTGTGTTGTGTTGGTTTTGGTAGTGTAGTTCTCTTGGCTCAACTAGAGGGAATTAGTGTGTGCAAGAATAGATTAGTGAGTGATCTTCAAGTGTAAGAGTAGAGGGATAACAAGTGTACAAAAGTGAGGTTGTATTGTAAAACCCTTTGGCTCAACTAGAGGGACTTAGTTGGTGCAAGGGTGAGGCTACTTTGTGTACATGAAGGTTATTGCCTCACCTTCTTTGAAGAGGCACCACTAGTGGATATACTCCAAGATTGAGAAGTTTGGGAGTTTGGTTTGATACTCTCAATCTCAATCACCTTATATTTGTTCTTTGAGCTCCAATTATTGAATATCTTTTGTATTCATTTGTGCTTAAGTGTTTATTTGTTGCATAAAGTTTACATTTCTCATTAAACACATTAAAAGGTTTGTTTTTTGAAACAACCTAATTCAATTCCCCTCTTAGGTTGCTTTTTGGGCCAACAGTTAAAACTTCTCCACCAACTATAGCACTATAAATAGCACATTTAAACCTCATTTTTCATATAGTTACAGTGTTTAGTACATATAGAAGTATGCTAGGGTTCTTCATGATTTTCCTCTCCATCTGGGGAAGAGTTTGTTGTTTAGTGTTATTTCTACTCTCCTAGTTGTAAATTGAAGACTCGTGGTGTAATACTTCATTAATTTATATTTAATTTCATTTGCTTTGTGTTCAATTAATGTATTTTAGTTTAAATACTCTTATTTACATGATTTCTTGATTTAATGGTTAGAATTAATTCACGGGCTTTTCATTTAATTATTTTTTCACTTAATGTCTTAGATTAGTTGTTAAATTAGAGTATGAAATTTCTTTCAAAATGGTTTCTTAGCGATAATTTGTAGTTTAAATTAGTAAATTAGGTTACATTATTTAATGGGCTTTTTTAATTGTTCTTCTTTAGTAATAATTAATAGTTTAGATGTAAGTTAATTACTCCCTTAAGATGCTTTCCCTTTTATTTGCTTTCTCTTAAAATGCTCTCTTTTTACATGCATTCATTAATTGCTTTTTTAAAAATGCTTTCCTTTGTGTTAATGTTCACTTATATACATTAGTTTAAAAAAATTTGCTTTCTTATTAGGTATCTTGAATTCTAGTTTTAGTAAAAACTTCTATTTTAGTCACTCATCTAATAATCCAACTAAATAATCGGTAATCACTAACTAATTTTGTTAATACGATCCCTACTTCCCTATAATATTAGTTGGTAACCGTATACTTTCAGGATGTCATTTAGTTAGTAGTTGAATTTAGGTATTTTTATAATTGATAGAACTAGGTATTTTTCAAGTAGACATCAAGTTTTTAGCTCCGTTGTTGGGGATTGGTTTTCAGTGATATTGATATAATTTGATGGGGTTACTAGATTGAACTCTTTTACTTTCTTGTATAGTTATTTTGTCTATTAAAAAACTAAAAAGATTTTCTTTTTGTAGTGGTGTTCTTATTTTAAAATATCAAAAAAGATTTTCTTTGTGATGGTTAGTTTAGACTAATTGGTGGTCTAAACTAGCATACTTTTCTTGTCTGGTGTTTAAGTTATTTTTCTTGTTTTTATTTGTGATGGTTGATGTTACAGAACATGCTAAAAGAAACTAATTGGAACTATTCATACTAAGAAATCTTATGATAATTGAGATGTGCCCAATGAGCATGATTCTTGCTATATATAGTTATTCTTCTTACCCCTTAGATTATCAAGTGTGATGCTTTAACCATCCATATCTTTATGGGAGCTACCAAGAAAATCCCTATTCTTTCCCTCTACCACAAGAGTCTTCGTATGAACCAATGGAACCCCAATTCCTTCACCAACCAACTCAAGAAAATGAAGAGACAAGAATGAGGGACAAGTGGATGATGCTTCAAGAAATAGCACAATTTTGAGAAGAACAAGCTCCCTTTTAGGAGAGATGGCTAGATTCCGAGAAGAACAAATTAGATTCTTCAAAAACCAAAATACATCGACCAAAAGGTTGCAAAACTGACATACCGAAATTCAAGAAATAGTAAATGGTGAAGAACATTGGACTCTAACGCTCCCACCAATGGGTGCAAAAATGGTTCAAGAAGACAAAATGGATGAATATCTGGTGTGTATCTTGGACGAAATCGGGTACCAAGAACCTCTCATGCATGAATTCTCAATAACTGGGACACTCAAAACTCATGTAGAAGCATCACCATTACAACTTGTGCATGAGCGTGAGTTTGTCCCAATTACAACTAAGGAGGTACTATTTGGGATTTTGTGGAAAAAGATACGGCTCAAGAAGGAGAAACAGAATGATACTTTTTAGAGGGGACCGTGAAGCTACAAGCCACTCAAGCTAAAGTTCAACAAACCTTGGGGACTTTGGAGATGCCAAGTCATCGAAAAGTTTACCAAGGGTTACCACATTAGTGGCAAGCCTCCTTGGTGTTGAGGGAGTACCTATTTTCCTTTTATTTATTTTTCTTTCTTTAGTTCACATGCTTTAACTTAAGAATCCGGTGGGTAATAAAGGCTTATAACCTTACCCTTAGTTTAATTTATATTTTCATATTGGTGATTAATTTTAGTTCTTGGATGAATTTGGTTATTGATGACAATGTTGATGGCAATTGTATATGAAGTGGAGAGATTTGTGATTGATATATATGATTTGCAAAATGAACTTGGACTTGATTTTTATCATTTGATTTTGGATATTCTAGATGTTGATGCACTTCATGTACTAAATATTTGAGCTCACTTCGGGAAAATTTTGAGAATGCTTGATTTGGATTGAGAGTAGCCTTTGTGGTTGAATGTCTATATGAAACCAATTATATGAGAAACTAAGTTTGGAGGGATGAGTTGGGCATTTAGATAACCCATTTATTATGTTCAACCTCGTTACCCTTATGTGCATTTTTTTTAATTGTTTGAAACTCGTGAAACCCCAATGACCCTTTATCTAGTGTAACTTTGATTGATTTCAAAAGAAAAATCAATTTTTAAGGCTCATGAGTTTAATCGATTCTCATGATTTACTTAGAATTGCTCATTTTTCAACTTTGTTTGGTGTTGTGCTTATTGTTGATGAATTTTAAGATTAAAGGTTGAACCGTAGTATTGAGTTCAACTTTATGTTTGTACTTAATTTCTTGCTTTAACATTCACTTGGTTAATATGTTGTTCATCTTCTATATGAGTTTTTTAATTGTTCAAGTATAATTCAAAGTCATTGCTTTATATTATGTTTGGATAGTTTTGTGCTTTTACACTTTCTAGCAATATTTTTTTCTTGTGATTTGGGTGAATGGTAGGATGAGTTGTACTCACTATTGAAATAAGGTAAAAAGTATGGTGGTGTCTATTGTTTTGTTAATTGGGAATGGTGTAACTTTTGTTGTTTGTGAAAGTTGAGATTGGATGTTGAATATAAGTTGCACTTCATGTGAAAAATGAGATTTAACCCTTGAAACTCAACTATGTTTTCAACTACTTCATAAAATATTTTTTTTAACTAGTTTTGACGTCAAACTTTACTTTTTCCGTAATTGTTTTTCCAATACCATGTTCAATAGATCCTGGATATGGTTTAATCGTTTAAGATTTTTAAAAATTAGTTTTGAGTTGATAAAGAAATGAGTTAAAAGCAGCATCACTTGGTCATATTGCATAGACTTATATTTTTGGATATTTTATGGGTTTTGTGAGGTTTGACTTGTTATATTGACTGGAGAATTGTGAGTCTCTCATTTAGACAAAAATAGTCCCTCATTAGCCTACTTTACATTAGTTTAACCCCTAGTATCCCCCTTGAGTCTTATAGCCTAATTTCTTTATCAATCACATAACTAACCATTCGAATTTGTTTATTTATCCTCTCTTCATCCCATTACCTTAGTTGTTGTGGAATCGGTCTTATGTCTCCAATATAATAGTTAAGACTTTTATGATGGTTTGAAGAAAATTTGTGCAATTGTTTTGGGGATTGAAGTCAAGATGTTCAATATTAATTGTATCTCCCTTGTTTTAATTGATTGATTTATGTAATTGTTGTTTTTTAAGAAAATTTTCTCTTAAAAAATAGAAAAAGAAAAAAAAGAAAAAAGGTAAAGAAAAATAGAAAAGAAAAGAAAATTGAAAGTGTAGTGATACGGTCTTTATTATTCAATAAAGAAAGTTCAATTTACCTTGAAAAGTTAATGTAGTTAAAAATAATATTTTTTCTTTGAAGTGTTGGTTGGTTAAGTCATTTTGGTTTTAGGACTTGTATGTATTAGACAGTAGTCTAAGAGTTTGTATTGAAATAATTAAATTAATTTGAGTCACTTATATCCAAATTTATCCTACCCTATTACCTTAGTCTACATTACAAGGCTTAAAAGTCCAAAATGATTTTTAATCTTAGCTGTGATATATTAGAGAGTTGGGGGTGAAACATTGTTTTCATTGATGTTCTTTGCTAGATCTTGCAGTGCCAACAAATATCCTTGTGTATTCATTTGCATCAATTTATGCTTCTCAAAACAAGTCTTAATGGTCTTTCTATACTTGAAGCAAATTTTTAAGAAACTTGATTTGTTTGCTTTAGATCAACTTACATTTGAATTGGCATTTCATAAACACTTCAGTAGTTAAAGTAATATTTGTAAGTAAAACTAGTACAAAAAGTATAATTTTGTAAGTGGACGAGTAGAAGAAAATATTGAGTTTTTGGAGTTAATACCTCATTTTCACTTTTGACTAGTGCAAAAGTGTTCAACATTTTAATTTTCTTGGTGCTATTATGTGTTTTGTGTTAGTCGTTTTTGTTGTTCCTTTACTTTTTTTTTTTTATCTTTATTTTGCTCAAAACGAGCAAAAGTTTAAATTTGGGGCTGCGATAACTCTAGGAAGTTAGAGTTACACGTACCCTAAATTTAACTGTTTTATTACTAGTCTCGAGCATTCTTAATGACTTAGTGCGTGTTTTTATTAATTTTTAGTCTTATGTGTTAGTATGTGTTTATTAAGTATTTTAGTACTTCATTAGGTGCTAATTAATCATATTTTAGTATGTTCTTGTGTTTAGAATTTATGTCTTATCTTTAATCTAGTACGATTGGGAGTTAAGTTTTCATTTGTGTTTGTTCGTCTTTCGTTTTTGTCTCTTTTGTGATTATTTTGTTTTAGTAGGTTTAAGAGTTATTTTAAGTATTTATTATAGCTAACAATGAGCTCTTATGTGTTAGGTCACATGAAAAAGAATGGCGCATCAATCAGACGTCAGGTGAGAATTTTCGGAGCAAAACAGTGACAGTGTGCTGAAGCTGAGTTGGCAACCGTGGTTACTAGCTTTATGCATAAAAATTGGTGACCGCAGCCACTATTCCTAGGGCCCAAAAAAGTCCAAAAAGGCTTTGTTCTGCCTGAAACTTCTCCCCTAACCCTATCACTATCAATAACACATTTAAATCTCTTTTTTCATATAGTTAGAGTGTGTTAGTAGGTATAGAAGTACGGTAGAGCTCTTCTTCATTTTCCTCCTAATTTGGGAAGGATTTTCTTAGATTAGATGTAGTTTAGTGTAATTTCTACTTTTGTAGTTGTAGATTAAAGACTTCTAGTGTAAGATTTCTTAAATTTATGTATAATTTCATTTGTTTTGGGTTAAATTAATGTAGATTAGTTTGAATTCTCTCCTCTAGATTAAAAATTTAATTACTTTCTTAGTTTAATGGGTAGAATTAATTCATGGACTTTTTATTTAATTACTTTCTTCATTTGATTTCTTAGATTAATTAGTAAATTAGAGTATGGATTTTCTTTAAAAATATTTTTTTAGTGATAATTTGTAATTTAGACTAGTTAATTAGGGAACATTAGTTAATGGGGTTCTTTAATTAAACTTCCTTAGTGATAACTAGTAGTTTAGAGAAGTTAATTGCTCCCTTGAGAAGCTCTCTCTTTTATTTGATTTCTTAAAATGCTCTCTCTTTTTTAATTGATTTGTTTAAAATGCTTTTCTTAGTGTTAATATTCACTTAAATGAATTAGTTTGACTTTTTAGTCTCTTAAATTGTAGTTTTAGTGAAAACTTCTATTTTAGTCAATCACTTTGACTAATAATTCAACCAAATAATAAATAATCATCAAACAATCCTTGTGGATACGATTCCTATTTTCCTATACTACAAGTTGATAATCGTATACTTGCGGGTATGTTACCTAATTAGTGGTTGGATTTAACTGTTTTTATAAATGATATAACTAGGTGTTTTTCATACTAGGTATCAAACACTCTGCACATTCTACTCTCAATCTATCTCATTTTAGTCTTCACCAAAATTAATGAAATTTTCACATGTAAATGCAAAATATTGTGGAAGATTGTTGTACATCCTATTGAATTGTTGTATGTGTGTAAAGAGTCCTTTAATTTGGTGAATGTGTTAAAAATTAGATTGAAATATGACAAATTTGAGAGTTGAGGGTGTAAAATATACAAAACTAAAATTCGAGATGTAAAGTGAGCATTGAATATAAGTTGAGGATTCAAGTTGAATTAGTCCTTTTTAAATTCCGCTCGATATGTGTATCATAAAGTAATTGAATTGAAGAATTCCTTTAACTTTATATTTTTAGTTCAAGATGACAATTTATGAGAAAGATCAACTCGATCATATGCGAATATTTCTACAACAATATAATCACTAATTCTTTGTCTCCAACTTTTTCGTTTCAATTCAAGATAGTCGTTTTATGAGTAACGCAAATTAAAAGGAGAGGACTCGGCTGTTCCAATTTTTGTTTTTTTTTTAAAAAATTATCTATGTGCAATGTGATGACTCATTTAATAGATAGATATATGTCTAGAAATAATGTTCAACTTTTAAATTGACTGTTAGTTATTGTTAAATCTACAAATGTTTTGGCAACTTGACAAAATCATTTGCATGAAAGTGGCAATGCTTATGAGAAAAGCTGGTCACTTACGAATAAAAGACCAAAAAGGGTGTTGAAACATTTAAATTCATGCCTACTGGTAATAACATCAGCCTAGAGGACACAACAGAAAGTGTCCGAAGAAGAAATTTTGGGGTTTGTAGTCAGATATATCAGCCCGGATGTGTTTTTTTGGTTAATCGTATTGGTGCTTATAAACTGGTGATATGAGTCCAATAATAAACTACTCCTTTTCAATTGCTTTGAATTTTCTATCCTACTCATTATACAACTTTTTTACTATTTGAATGCTCGCTATATTTATTTTGGTTTACGAATATTCATTAATGCCAGAGTGGCGAGCATTCTTAATCGCGTACAGATATAAGCAATTTATTTGCATTAATTTGGCAAAAGCAAAAATTTGAAAGTAGACATTGTGATTTTTTTTGAAAACAATTTTAACTTTTCTTCAATACATGAAAAAACAAAAACATGTTTCTAATTATTCTAACAAATTTACAAAGATTAACTTATTTTTCAATTTGACAAAAATTTTTTTTTTTAACAGCTTATCTTAAACTGTGGAGAATAAACCCAAGGTGTATGCATCAATATTGCGCAAAGAAACCCAGAAAGTGAAGAATAATACTCAAGGCTCACAAGAAGACAGGAGAAGAAGACTTGCCCTTCATTGGAAGAGACTTGATAGTTGATCACTAGAACCAACAGTTAGCTACTGTAAATCCTGAGCACCTGGTAAAGCAAGTGCGGAGTTTTATGCCAAAACCACACATCAAACAGCAACTGGTATAGAGGCAAAGATATAAGATTACCTACTTATATACATATATATTCGTAATTCTTCAAACTATTTTGTTGCCTTCTTCTCAACTTCTTATGAAAAACTACAAGTTGCTTTTTTTGAGATTGAAAAAAGCACTTTTAGAAAAGCAGGTGCAGAATTGTTTTTTAAAACAATTTTTAGCTTTTCTAAAATTGAAAAGAAAATATCTTTTTTTTTTCAATTTTTTTTTTCCAGAATTTTTATTAAAAAATAATTTTTCAATTTCAAAAAACCGATAATCAGTTTTCAAAAAGTTGTTGAGAACAAACTCATGCAGTTAATTACCTACTTAATTAGTTGGAAAATATTATTGCTTTTTACAAAATTGATTTATACTATCATATACTTGCATAGTTGCATCAATGTAATAAAAAAACCATCGACGGAAAGAAAAACCTGCAAAAAAAGCATAGAGAACAGAAGAATAGAGTATACCTTTCGTTAGAAGTTGATTGAAAATGCCAATCCCAAGTTAGCAACTGAATCATCTGAGAAAATGATAAGACTATATTAATTAAACTTAAGCTGGGATGTAGTGGGCAGTGGACAACTCATTCATAGTTTCATTCTTTCTGTGCGGATAAATGTGAAACCAAGAGAGGTGTTCAAGGGGGATAATGAACAACTTTTTGCAATATAATAGACGTTCTTTCTCACGTTAAAAAACTAACTATACCTTAGGCTGGAGAGAAATAAGTGAACTACCGATGTTAAATTCCTTTGCGTGAATTACTCTGCCAAATTTTTATGGCTAAGTGAATTTCTTTTAAAAATAGGTTCTGTTAATTGGACATTCATTGAAAACTACTTTGTTTGTTATGACTTCCGTGAGTCAAAACCCAAATCCCTTTATAAATAACAGAAGAAGATGATCAATTCGGTGAATGATTTTGAAATTTATCAATTTATTGGAGGAATTTATTGAATTAAAAGCAATAATTTTTATATTAACCCAAATTTGGTGTTTATTTGAAATCCTTATATATATATATATATTTTAATTCGTGTAAGTTTAATATCCATTAGTTTTAATTTTAAATTGGTAAATTTCAAATAAATCACTAAGTTGCTCAATCCAAACGAAGCTCTGGTGAAATGAAAAACTAGAAACACAAATGTTAAATAATTCTAAGTGATTTAAATTTTAGATTTTAAAATTACTACTGGAGTTAAATTTTGTTAGTTTGGTTTTTTCCGATGGATGCCCGAGTCCCTTGTATTACATATACGTAACTTTATCAGTCATATATCTAATTCTGAGAGAGAATTTGGACGGACGATCTGTCACCTTTTATGGTTTATTTCTCTTAATTACCGTTGGAGACGACCTGTTGCTAATCACTCCTTCGTGACAAACAAATTCTATCTTAGTATGTCCTTGTTGCACTTGCCTAGAATGATAGATAGACTACCATAAAAGATTGCCAAGTATGGAACTTTTTTTTTTTCTTCCAAAACGATAAAACTACTCAACATGGTGGGGTTTTGAGAAACAAGAACTAGGTAGATTGGTTAAAATTAGCCCATCCAAAAATTAACCAATGTAAATCTGTGACATAAATTGTGGACAAGTTAATCGAGAAAATCAATATGATAATTACGTGCGTATTAACTTGCGATAGATGTGTTATTAACCGTTGTATTAGTTTATCTACAATTTCCGTTATAAGTCTTAAATTAGTTAACTTTTTTAAAAATGAGGAATCAAATTAGTCTTTATGATAGAAAAGGAATTAAATAAGTCGATAATTTAAATATAAAGGGACCAAATTAGTCTTTTTCCTAAGGGTTTAATATTATAAATGTTATGAATACCGTGCATTAAAATTTGGGGACGGAAGCATTTATTTTCTATTTTTCTGATAAAATATTTATTTTCTATGGTGAGATTGTTTATGCAGTGAATCCACTGTCCCAACTCCAGGATTCAAGCATAATTACCCAAGGCTGCCGACGATTGGAACTCGAATAGTCAAAATACGGTACTTAAGGAGAAAGGGATCGAATTGCCAACCCAACTACACAAGCATTTACTAGCAATTAGAGAGATCACAGAAATAAAATTCATCTAGATGTGCTAAAACATTTCCTTTCCTTTCACTTTTCTTTTATCCACGGAAGATTTCTGATTCGCTTCAAATTGCCGGAGCAATGGATTATGACTTCATAACTCTCCAATAAAGATTTTCTATGTCTCAAAGTGGTTAAACTATTGTTTACCTTTATGTTGAAGGAATTCTTTGAAGGAGTATTTCGTAGAGTATTCTCTTTTAAAAGACTAATTCCATTTTACATCTATCGACTTATATTCGATTCTAAAAAATTAACAAAAATTTTCTGTGTGTATGACAAATTTAGGAGGCTATACAATAATATTTTTAGGTGTAACAATAAAAATTCGTTAGCTTTCTTGACGATGTTAAGAGGACTAAAGTGGTGAGCATTGAAGGTATAAAGTATCTACAATTGAAAAAATTCAAGATACAAAATAAGAATTAAGTATAAATTAAGAAGTGTAAAAATGAGACAAGACCCATTCTAAATTAAGAACTTGAATATCTTCCATGCATTTCTAAATGGTCCTTTCAATATCGAAGCATGAAGTATATAATGTGAGAAACAAATTATGCAATCAGTATGCTCTCATTACAAGCTTATTTCCCAAGTATTTTAAATGCCTACCAAATATCTTTGGTCACTCCATAATACTTTAAGAGGAGTTGTTGGTTATGACATCTTCTTTATTAGGGGTGGGGCTGTTCAAGATTTTCTGTGGAGAAATCAAACGATTGAACCGGTCAAAATCGAACTATTTAAACGGTTTGTCTTCTATATAATGCTAATTGTATAAAAACATAACCCAACCGGCATCAAATGGTTAGTTTTGGTTTATGTACATTTCAAAAGCGAAAAACCAAAACGACTATGATAGATGGGCATAACTATTTCTGAAGTTATTAACGACAGTTGAGAGAACAAATTTTTTTTATTTATTTATAGTAATAATTTCAGTCGAAACAAGATGAAACAATTTTCAGTCGAGGATCATCGGTAAATCAAAAAAAAAAGTCGATATACAAATTCAATGTAAGACTAAAGTTACAATGAGATTCCTCATTCAGTATTCCGTTAAAATATTTTTATAATTAGAGAAATTTATCACCAACTCATTAATCATTATTAGTCATATTGGCACACTCATTGTATGAAAATTTTTCTAAAATGGGCAAAAACTAAAATACAAATTAAATTAGAGTTTATGTGTACAATTTTATGGTAGGTTGGGAAGTTGTTTGACAGTGGGAGTAGGAAGTTACAAATCTGAAAAATACAAATGAAAAAGATAAATTACACTAAAAAGAATTACACCAAAAATCTCATGCATTATATAAAGTAGAAATATTAACAAACCAACTAGTATATACCTGAATTTAGACTAATTTTATATAGGGTATAATTATGTTATTAAATTCCATTGAAATAATAGTTTGTTGTATTTTTACAATAAACTATTTAAAAGCAAGCCTCATAATTTATTTATTTTTTTTAAATGTGCTCATGTAATGATAGTTTATTTTCCTCAGTAGAAAGGCACACCCAATTCCCAAAAAAAAAAGAATAGGTAGTGAAAATATAACAAAAAATTAAACGAAATAATATAAGTGGAGAGTGAAACATTGAAAGGAGAGTGAATGGAAAGGAGTTACAGGTAGTTAATGTAAAGATACTGAAGGGAGTGAGAGGTAAATTTGATAAATCATAAAAAGATGGACACCAAAACCCTCCCTCATACTTTATTTATCTATTTTTTGATAATCAAATTTCATTAATGGAAGAAACAACTATTACAACTGATTAAAATACAGTCTAATAAACGAATCTTCCGGATCTACATGTTACAAACAAATATAAAAAAATACCCTAACAAATCTAGAAATCTAAATTTACACAAATCTAAAAATTTAGATCTAACTTCAAAGGGTTGGACAAGTCTCGCACTATATTTGACCATTTTTAGACATGCCATTAAACTTTTCTTAATAGAGCACAAAAACATATCTAGTTAGCTAGATCTGTCTTGATTGAAACTTCCATCTTCATCAACCACAAAAAATAAAAATAAAAAACTTCCACTTATTCAAGAGAAGAGAAAAAACACCCATTTATTTAAGAGAAGACTTAAGCTCCCACTAGATTAGGGGACAAAACTCCCAATAAGCATATCTCATGGAAAAAAGTAAAAAAAAATGTTGTTGGTGGTGGTTTGTATTAAAAAAAATCAATGAAACCACCACCTGCTATGGTTAATAATATTAAAAGGGTTTTTAGAGAGGAGGAAGAGAAAACGATGTGAGAGATAAAAGGTTTTTTTTTATCAATTAAGCCTTATCATTTCTCATACTTTATATATAATATAGATATTGACAAATGATCACTAGTAATATCTCCTAGTTATTACTAAATTTGACATTTTAAACAATAATCTATACAAGACTAAGTCAGAATGAATACAATCTTAGATGTGACTATGTAAGTATTCTTTGGTTTTTTAATCCACTAAGGGAAAAACAATAAATTATTCTTGACAAAAAGTGGAATTTAAATATCTTTGGCAACTATATATTTTTGTTTTAGTTAATGAAGATTATTGGAATTGAACTAGCATGGCTACATTTTTATACCTTAGCCAAATGTATTTTTGGATGAAGAAACTCATATTTATTTATTTTTTCAAAATTTTTCATTTTTGACAATAAAGAATTGGAAAAAAAGAAAAAGAAACATGTACTGACTAAGCAAATTAAATTTAACTAAAAGAAAGTTGAACCGAACTATTTGTTTTGTTCATTAACATAATTGGATTTTGTTTTTAATATCCTAAACCAAAATTCATAATTTGGTTCAAAAAATTCTTAAAACTAAATTAAACAAAATTGTGAGTACCCCTAGTATTAGCAATTGCGTACATGATGATGCCTTTTAAATTTTTTTTTTCTTTTTTGATAAAAACTGGTTGTTTCAAGGAACATTTATTGATTTAAATCAGCCATGTAGGTTGGAAGTACATCCATTAGTGGCACTTAAAACCACATCATTTTTAAATCTTGTTTTAATGAATGCCAATCTTTACATTGTGCTTTACTATGTCTCATTGGCTCTATGTGGGATTTTCCTCTCTCATCCCTCTGCTTATTAACACCTTTATGTAAGGGTGATTATTGACTGGATATTTGGTCCACATGTGCAAGATACTACTCGAATTATATTTACAAGTACTAAAAATTGAATTGCATTCTACACATATTCATTGGTTAATTAGCCAACAGATTACTCATTTTTAGTGATTCTAAGAACTAGTACCTGAACCCAAAAGTATATTCTAACTTTTAGTTAAAAATTAAATCCAACTAAAAAAAATTCAGAAGGATTGGCACAAAGATATAACAATTTGACTTTTTATCCTAAGAAGAAAACTACAAGGAAGATAGAGAATGAAGAGTGACACAATCACTCTATTTTTATTATTATTTTTTTTGACTTTTGCCCCCTAAAATTGGAGAGAAAACAAAAATGTAGTCAACATATACGAAAAATGCTAGTAAATACACATCAAAATATGTGAGCAAGAGGAAAGAGGAGCGAGGGATGATAACTCTAGAGAACTAGAGTTTTATACGCCCTAAATTTAACAGGATTGGTATTAGTTTGAAGCGTCTTTAGTATTGTTCATAAATTTCATGATTGAAGGATTAACCTTAGTTTTGAGTTCAAATTATGCCTAGTAATTTTCACATTCACTTTGGAGTAATATGTGGTCTATCAATTACATGAACTTTTTGATTGTTGAAGTATAAGTTAAAGCCATTCAATAGTATTATGCATTCTTAGTCAGTTTATATGTTTATATGCTTTCTATTAGTATTTTTATTTTTTGAATGGTTGAATGGTAGGTTGAGTTTGTAACTCATTATTGAATAAATTTACACATAGTGGTGTGTTTTTGAGTTTTGTTTGTTTTTGGGTGAGGTACACTATATTTTGTGATTAAAAGTTTTGTTAGTTGGATAGATTAAGGTCATTTTGGTGTTCAAGGATGATATAAACCTAATAGTAATACATAAATTTGTAGTATTTTAATTAGTCACTCCAGTTTTCAGTAGTAAAATGCAATAGTTTTTGTTGCGAGCAAATATTTCAAAATACAACTATGATCAATTTCAAAAAAGAAAGTAGTGTGCTAATTATTTTTTAAAATAGCTCATTTGAAGTATCTTTTACTCAATTTTCAAAAGTTCTAATTGTTTTGAAGTTATAATTTTGGAAAAATGTTCTAAATGAATGGAGATGAGTCAGATCATTTATGTATTTTTGCATTTAAAAAATATTATATTTATTTTATGGGTGATTAATTCTAGATATAATTTTGAGTGGGTTTTATTTCTCTTCCTTGGTTTAGATTTCTTGTTATGCAAAACGTAACAAAAACATGTTTTACTTTAGGAATAAGACATGTAGAGGAATTCACTTTACAAATGCATCGTGCTTTCAGAGTGGCTATTAAAATAGTGTCCATTGTAATAGTTCAATATAACACATAGAAGTAATATCTTCGAAATAAGCCAATAAGTGTTAGAATGCCAACAGGTTAGGGGTGTTACGTTGTGTACTATTTATCATTAATGTTAAATTAATTATTCATAACTAGATTACTACTTCCTTTGCCTAGCATATGCATCTTAGATAGAGTACTAATATTCCTTCCATTTTAAAGTGATTTATTTGGGAATACATAATTGACTTTTGGTCCTTTTGAGTGGAGTAAAGTATGTGTTGCATAAACCGGATTACTTTAGTGATTTTTTTGATTGAGGAAAATGGCTGGTAGTTTGAAGGTTTTATTGGTAATTGAGCTGGCTTTTGAGGAAAGGATCATGAGATTACCACAATGAATACCCCAAATTTATTTATTATTTATGGTTGTTGAGATGTTACCAAATTATCCAAAATATATCCAGATTCCATTACTTATAGTTGTGATTTAAGCATTGATGTTAATTGTTATGTATTAAGTTTGTAGAGCATGATAAGTGTCTTCTGTTATGTGTTTGTTGTTTCTTTTGTGTTTTTAATATTTTCTTATTTTTGTTTTCTCAAGATGATCAAACTCTTAAATTTGGGGGTGTGATAACTCTAGAGAACTAGATTTATTTATATACTGAGTTTATCAATTTTGTTTCTAGTTTCGAATATTTTTACTTGAAGTGTGTTTTTTTTGTTTGTCATTTTTTACTCTTTTTTTTAGTAGTGTTTGTTTAGTGTTTTGCTATTTGTCCAGGTGTCTTCCAAGAGGCACCATTTTGGGACTGTTTTTAAGGAATTTTGATGTCTTTTCAACCCCAACCCTAAAAACCACTATAAATACATCTTTATGGTTGATATCAAGTCAAACCATCCTAATGATCTTCTTCTTTTCTCCTCCCTACTTGGGGAGAAATTTTAGTCTTCTTGTTCTTTCTAGACTAGTTTATAACCGAAGTATGTAACTTTATTCTACAACTTTGTAATTTCTTAGTTATATTTAAATTACTTTGTTTACCTGCAATTCTATGTTTTTTTAAGTTATTTTTTGTTAATTAGTTTAATGCTTTCATCCTACTAGCTTTATATGCAACTATATCTTCACTAGTTTATTGTTTTCTTGCTTTGCCCATTTTAATTTCTTTCTCATGCCTTTATTCACCTTTATTATATTTAAATATATTCTAATTTAGCAAGGGGTTATGTGAAGCCAATTTTTAATGGATAGAGGTTAATAAATTGATTAGGTGGCAAAAAGGACAAATTACGCAATGGCTTAAAAATTAATTAGAGGAATTGAAAACCCTACTAGTTAGTTTGGGTCAATTAAGGTGACATGGGGATTGAACCTCCATTATAGATCTATATTAGTGTTAGATTAGAGTTAAAATTAGACCTTGATAGACTAGTTCATGAAGTTGGTTGTTAGAATTCTATGGATAGATAATCAAATTTGATTGTCCTATGCAGTATGAGGGCAATCCACTCTTAGATTAATTAGATTGATAGATTTAATTGTCGAGGCATCCTGATTAGCTTATAATTGGGAATCAACCTCTAATTTAGCATATAGGATCACTTGATTGACCTAATTAACTAAAACTTGGGAAATTGGCTAGCACAAACCCTAATCCCCTTTTTATTCATTTCTAGTCACTGACAAAGTTATAGTTACAATGTTTTCCTTAGTCAAACCCTTCAATTAGTATTCTAATCAAATTATTGGTATTTGAACACTAATCCTCATGAGAACGATCCTTACTTTCACTAACTCTTGTTTGGCACCGTATAAATGCGGTTGTCGTCTAGTTAAGTTGATAGATTTATATGTGTTTTATAACTTGTTTTTGGGATGAACCATAGACATAGATGAAAAGTAAGGGAAAGTGAAGAGGAGTGAGGTTTGAACAATGATTGTAGCCTAGGTGGTAAGACGATTCCCTTATAACTAATATGTAACTAAGAAGTAGGGAGAGATGTGGTTTTGTTTTTTTGATTTATTTTAAAAAGAGTGAGGTTGATGAGATCAGAGACAGAGACTTGGACCAAAATCGAAAGGAATGGAATGTGATGGCTAGTAGTTAGCATATTCAGTTCTCCTATAATTGATAAAAATTACTTAAATATCCAAATATGGACTAGTTCAGACACCTAGTAGTTTCAACAAAATGTGAACCGCTATCAAAATTGGATGGTTAAATGCCTTAACTACTTTCTCAATCTATAATAACCATTTCAATCACCCTTCTTCAGAACTTCAGAAAGGATTGATTGCATCACTTTTCTGTTCATCAAGCTTTTTATATTTAAACATCCACACCTTACTTTATGCAGTACAAATTTTCTTCTTATAAATGACAATGGTGGAATTGGTGGATTTGGCATTACTTCAGTTTGTTTGCGAAGAAAATAACATTGCATATTTACATGGAGGAAGTTAAAATGTATGAGTTTGATCTAGTTTTCAAACTACGCCTTTGGGTGTTTTCGAGGAAAAGGCACCTTAATATTGATTTTTTTTTTTATCAAACTATCTTAAGTATTAACTTGTACTTTAAGATTGCAGAGGAAGATAAATGATGGAAGTTAACTATTACATTGTAAATTCTATATATTTTCATGTTATGTTAAATCTTGCTTATTCTGAAAAAAAAAAAGGTGTGTTAGTACTTTAGACTACTACCTTTATGAGAAGACATTTTTTTGTTTTGTTTTTTGTTTGATCCTGCATCTTGGAAATTGCATTTTTCTAGTTAGTTCCAATGGTGGAAAATGATATTGCTAGAGAAATAATCTTATTGATAGAACAATTTTAATTTAATTTACTTCTCTACCCTTGAAGACAAACCAAACCATACCACAACAAAGCTACCAACTTTGCCTCATCACCGAACTTGGCCATCAGCCTAATCGTTACCTTCTTGGTCCTCCTGTGCCTATAATTTTCTACAATTTACACACGTTCAACTATTGCCTCCTCAAGTTATCCCACCTTACCCGATTCATGCATCCCAACCCCACTTGAAAATTTCAAATTATCTCTGAATCCTCTAAATCCCCACTCCACCAACTCAAGATTTACAGAAGCTTTAAGGAATTAGTGTTATGAAAGATTGGTTTTATGTTGGGACATTTGAATTAAATTAGCCAATTTCAACAATAGAATGGTTTTACAATCTTCTTAAAGAATATTATTTTCCTATAATGGTGCCTACAATTAACGAAGCTGTACCAAACAATGTAATTTACAGAAGACTGGTTTCTCCACCAACAAAAGATTGGCTTTCTGACGTTTCAGATGAATCTTCTGTTGAATACTAGATTGCATCATACAAGTTCAAAGAAAAATTGTATTTGGCTAGTTTCGTGAATAGTTTCATTGTTCAAAAAATTGAAGAAAGAGTTGCAAGGTTTGGTCTAAATTGCATGAAGAGATATGTTTCTTGAAGTAGTAACCAATTTTCAGGAATGGTTATGTCTTCAAAACTATGAGACGTGTCCATTGACCATGTAGAAACTCCATGTTTAGATATTTGTAGGTGGTGTGAAGAATTAAAACACAAACAACAAAAAATTTTGCAATTTTTCTTCTTCTTTGTCCCTCATAACATCACTTATTTAGAATTATTCTTCTGAAAGTCTCTAATAGTTGTTGCCAAAAGATTTTAGGTGATTCTATTGTATCTTAAGAGTGTTTTTCCACAACCTTGCAACATCACGTAAAAGATAGTGATACTTCATGCCTCAAAATTATAATAAAGTTACTTCATTCCCAATTCAACAAGGTTTTGTCCTAATAATTTTTAAGTGATTTTTTGATGGAGTGTGTTGAGGCATCCTTCAAGTTCACCAATTGAGAGCTTTTCAAGCTAGACAAGTTTCATGGAACTAACTTTACAAGATGGAGAGATAAGATTCTCTTTCTTCTCACTACTTTGAGGGTTGTGTACGTGCTTGATGCTTTATTGCCAACAATTCTTGAATCAAGACCCAATGAAAGTGGTGAAGTTAAAACCACTTAAGGGTAGGAAGAAACAAGAAGATGATGAGTTCGTGTGCAAAGGCTACATCTTGAATTCATTATCTAATTAATTGTATTATTTGTTCTCAACAATAAATTCTCAAAAGGAGAGCTGGATTGCCTCAGAAAATAAGTACAATAATGAAAAGTAAGCTGCAGATGAATTTCTAATTTCTAAATATTTTGAATTTATTATGTTTGATAGCAAGTCTATACTAGATCAAGTGCATGAACGTCAAGTCATAGTTTCAAAACTAAAGTATTTGAAAGTGGTTGTTTGTGAAGCACTATAATTAGGAGCAAATGCAGCAAAGTTGCCACAAAGTTGGAATAAATATACAAAGAAATTGCTTCATACTTTTGAAAAATTCAGTTTGGAACAACTCACAAAGCATTCGGGAATTGAGGAAGAATCCCAATACTGTTAAAATAAATTTATTTTAGAGTAAAGTTCCAAAGTGAATTATTCTAACCAAAATAAAAAAAAAATTCTAATGCTAAAAGTTATTTGAATTTTAATGAAGCAAGTTCTAATAATTTTAATTCTTCAAAGAAAAAATAAAACTTGCTATAATTGTAGAAAGAAATGGCACTTTAAAAGAGATTGCAAGTTTGTAAAGAAATAGAAGATTGAAAATGTCAATCCTAATGGAGCAAAAGAAGCAAATGCGGTGAAAGAAAGAGAGATTGGTGATCTTGTTGCTATAGTTTTTGACATGCATATTAGAATGATCACTAAAGCACATATGGTTGCTACTAACAAATTGAATGATTTGTTGACTCGGGTGCAATAGCTCATATTCGCAATAATAAGACATTATTCAAACATTACAAAGAATATGAGAATGGACAAGAAGTGCTTATGGGCAATCATGACATCGCTAAAGTGCGAAGAAAAGGAAATGTTGAAATTCAATTTTCTTCTAGAAAGAAATTACTATTCGTGAATGCATTAAATGTTCCAGACATTACAAAAAATCTAGTTTTGGAAATTTATTATGTAAAAGAGGTACATAAAGTAGTTCTCAAGTCTGATAAGTTAATCATGTTAAGGAACGGTGCATTTGAAGGGAAATGATATTTTTGTGATGGCATGTTCAAACTATCTATTGCTAATAATAATAAGGCTAATATTTTCATTTATATCATTGAGTGCTCTTTTTCTTTGTGGCATAGTAGACTAGCTCATGTTAATTATACAATGGTTTGGTTACTTAAAAAGATGAGCATCATGATAAATGTGAAATATCCATTAAAGCAAAGAAAAGAAAGAAACCCTTCCTAAAGTAGAAAAGAACACCACTTTTTTTGGAATTATACATTATGGTATATATGAATTTAATAGAGTTTTGATTATAGGAGGAAATAGATATTCTATTACTTTCATTGATGACTTTTCAAGATACACTTTTGTGTACTTGATGAAAAATAAGGATGACGCTTTCAACATGTTCAAATTGTATAAATCTGAGGCCAAAAATTAGAAAGCTAATAGATTAACATCTTAAAAAGTGATAATGAGGAGGATAATATTTTTTCAAATGACTTCTTCTCTTATTGTGAAGAATATGAAATTGTACACCAAGCAAGTACTCCATATATTCCTCAACAAAATGGTTCAATAGAGATAAAATAATATAACTTTAGTTGATATGAGAAATTCAATGATTCTCCACACTAAGTTGCCAATAAATTTATTGGGGAAAGCTTTAGTAACGGCTTATTATTTGTATAATAAAATACTTTCAAAGAAAATAGAAGTTTATCCATATGAATTATGGAAGGAAGAAAATCAAATTTGAATTATTTGAAGGTATGGAGTTTTTAGCCTATTATACAGTTAACGATCCAAAAAGAATAAAAATTCATCCAAGAGCTCTTAAAAGTATTTTTGTAAAATATACAAAAAAATTCAGAAGCATACAGATTATTAGACTTGAATTCAAATGTTATAATAGAATCCAAGAATGCAAATTTCTTAGAAAATAAATTTCTAAAGAACTCTAATAAATCTACACAATGTACCAGAAGAACATATTAATAATTCATCTTCTAACGATAAAAGAATTGTATCATAATCTATTATTGAACCTAGAAGGAGTCGAAGGGCTAGAAAAAGAAAAGAGTTAGAACTTAATTTTATTTCTCCTAATGTAATTGTTTTCTTGGTTGAAGGTTATAGAAATGAAGTAATTAGTAAAATACCCATATTGCTAAATGTTGAAAGTGATCCCAAAACTTTTGAAGAAGCAATAGCATCTAGAGATGCGACATTCTGGAGGAAAGCAACTAATGATGAGGTGGATTCATTGTTATCAAAATAAAACATGGATCTTAATAGATTTACTTCCTATTTCAAAACTAATTGGTTGCAAATGGTATTTAGGAGGAAATATAATACTAATGGTTCATTAAAAACCTTTAAAGCAAGGTGACAACAAAGCGTAGCTTAGGTGGCAAGACGCTTCCCCTATGGGCTATTGGTCGACAGTTCGAGTTACTGGAGGGTAAGGGGAGAGATGAGACTTTTCTATTTTTTTTTTAAAAATAAAATAAAAACCTTTAAAGTAAGGTTTGTGACTAAAGCTTTCTGACAAAATGAAAGGCAGATTGTTTTTAATACATATGCATCTATGACAAGAATCACATCCATTCAAGTGCTACTAGTATTGGCCTCTATTTATAATCTACCTGTACATTAAATAGATATGAAAACAAAACTTTTAAATGGATATTTGGATGAAGAAGTGTATATGACAACCAAAAGGCTTTATTCTTCCTGAAAATGAGAAAAAAATCTATAAACTCAATAAGTCACTATATGACCTAAAACATGCTCACAATTAGTGGCATGAAGAATTTGATTCTATAATTTTAGAATATGGTTTTGCGCATAATAATGCTAATAAATACATTTATTCTAAATTTAAAAAAGGAATATGGTGTAATTATTTGTTTATATATTGACATCAGTCTATTAGGAGTGAATGATACTGAGAAGTATCTATCTTCAAGATTCAAAATAAAAAGGCCTAAACAAGGTTTAATATAATCTTGGGTATCAAAGTTAGGAATACTAGAAAAGTTCCAACATTTGAAAATTAAATAAAGATTAAAGAAGCAAGCATCCCATTTGATGTTTCAACTAAACTAACTAAAAATGTAGGAAAATCTGTGGTTCAATTGGAGTATATAAGTGCAATTGGATATATAATATATGCCATGCATTGCACAAGACTTTATGTATCCTCTGCGGTATGTAAGATTTCTAGATATATAAGTATTCCCCAAGTACAACATTGGAAAAGAGTAGAAAGAGTCTTTAGTTCTCTCAAACAGAAGAAGTAGGATTATTCCATAAAGATTTTTTTTTTTTTTTTTTTTGTATTAGAAATCTATATTGATGCTAATTGGATAACTAGTAGAAGAGACAATAAGTCTACTTCTAATTGGATATTAATATCATCAGGAGGACTGATCTCTCGGGCTTCTATGAATCAAACTTATATAACTCATTTCACTATAGAATCTGAGTTTATAGCATTAGCTACTGTGATAGTCAAAGAAATAGAGTGGCACAGAAATTTGTTATATGACATCGAGTTATGGCCACAACTAATGCAACATATGTCTTTGCATTATGATAGTGAGTCAACTATGTTAAGAGCTTTAAGCAAAATATATAATGAAAAACTGGGTACATAAGCTTGCGACAAGAATATATTAGACAACTACTGTCTAATGTTTTAGTTACGATACATATAAAAGGTCAAGTAATAACTTAGCAGATACATATCTATTAAAGCACTTTCGAGAGATAAAATTAACTCCATATCATTAGGAATGGGTTTGAAACCATTCATAATACCACTAACCTTAGGAATCTAACCTTAGTTTAGGCTTATTACTAAATTAAGGTTTAATAGGTAATAACAAACCGTTAATAGGTGGTGGACACACTGAGGGTTCCTTATTCAGTGTATAACATTAAAGGAGGATGAGTTTATTATAATTCTTAGTAAAATTTGAGACTTCATCTATATGAACATGAGACGTGATGCCGTTATTACCTCTAGCAAAGAGTTCAAGATGATCGTGTAAATGTTCATGAATCTTAGGATGAAGTGCAAGGCCATAGACGTAATTGTTTATTTGTTGAATAAATTCAGTGCAAAAATCTCTGATTTCAATTTAAGAAACTTTAGTTTACAACAAATAAGTCGCTAATATTTTCTTCATACTTTGAGATATTTGTACTGACATATGGTTTAAGTTGAAAAATACCTTTCTCCATGCATAAAGCTGTTGCTTAAGTGAGTTAAGCGTTGTATACTGCAATTTAAGTTGGGGAATATTGGATGTTAGATTTCAACATAAAAGTTCAAAGAAGAGTTGTAATGTTTCGTTAGTTTCTTTAAGAGTTGCATTGTTTAAAAAATCGAGCAAAGAGTTGCAATGTTTGGTTTAAAATTCAAGAAGAGATATACTTCTTACAATAGTAACCAATTTTCATGAATGGCTATGTCATCCAAACCAGGAGACATGTCCATGGACTAGCTAAATTCCAAATGATCTGCTATATATATGTTATTGGTGTGAAGAACTAATACACTAGTAATAGAAAATTCTGCAATTTTTTTATTTTTGGTCTTTCTTAAGATCACTTTATTTAGAACGTTATTTAGAATTATTCTAGTCAAAATCTCTGGGAGTTGTTACCTAAAGTTTTGAGTCGTATTCTTGTCTCCTAAGAGTGATTTGCCACAACCTTACAATGAACTTGTAGGGGCAAAATTACTTAAAAGATAGTGATACTTCACGCATCAAAATCATAATAAAGTTAATTCATTCCCAATTCTAAAATGTTTTGTCCAAACGTCTTCTTTAGTTGTCTATTTTCTTGTCAATGCTTCTTCAATTGTCCAATTTTCTTGTCCCATAATAAAATTTTTTTTTTCGCTGATCCTTAGCCGCCAAGTCTAGCTAGTCCAGAGGATGTGTACTGCATGTGTCCCTTCAGGTTTATCATTGCTACTGGCTTAACTTCGTTGATGATGTCATAGTGGGGTGGTTTGGAATTGCCCCACATATAGGTTGAGGAGTTGTTCTTGGATTTGTTTTGGGAAAGGATTATTGATGGTGAAGCAACCACGGTTGCCGTCATTTCTACCATTATTGACGGTGAAGGATGAGAAAGAGTTGAGAGAGATTGTATGGAGAGGACGATTGCGTATGTCGTAACATTAAGTTTGCTAGTATTACTAAGTTTGACTTGTGCTATGGATAGAATTGGTATTTTCTTAAAAACATCTCTGCAATTAAGATTTGTGCTCTGGCATTATGAGCAGCCTCCATCAATGGTCTTCTCTCTATTTGGCTTATGAAACATTATACATGGCAATACTTTCCATGAATGGAACAAATTTCATTATCAAATTAAGTAACAAGTTAAAAAGTGACATACATTTTATACACAAAAGTCATTGCTAATATCATAAAATTGTTCAAAGCAAGTTAAAAAAAAAAAATGAGCAGCTATTTTTGGTATTCCACTAAAATTTTAAACACTCCACATTAGTCTCTTTTAACCAACTTGGAGAAAAGTTCAACTGAGTTAAAATGTTTAACTATTTTAATACCAAAGTTATCCCCATTATATATATATAGCTTCTTACCTTTTTTCAGTGACAACTTAACTTAATTGTGGTACAAAATTTTAATGTTAATATAAACTTTAATCTCTAACAAAACACAAGTCTGAACAGTTATAAACTTATAATATATTAAGTAAAGATTTTTTCTTATTAATGTCACATTATATAGAAACAGAGTTCTTTACAACAATGTGGTTCATATTATTTGAATTAAAAATCAACTAAAAATTTAAACTAAACAAATTACTAAAAGTAATACAAGGAGAAGGGTCAATTTTGTGATATTCAAACTTCTTTTTTTTTTGAAACATTAGAATTTGTAGTATATATATAATCTCCAGGTTATTGAAATGTCAATAGATTGGCTCCTTGTCCAGTCATATCAGTAACTCGATCTGTTTAAGTGGCCGGTTCACTGAGTTGATGAGTTGAACAGTTCGGCTAGACAATCGGTTTAGCAACTATAGGATATATATATATATATATATATATTTGTGCGTGTGTGTCTATATATGTAATCTTTCATATAAAACGTTTAAAGAAAAAACACGAATTTGGTCCTTTGTCTTAAGGGTATCGACCAATTAGATCTCTTATCTATTATGAAGATTAATTTGGTCTCTCATTCTTAAAAAATGAACCAATCTAATGCTTTTGATCGAAATTGTGGACAAATTAATGGAGCCATATATAGTAAATCTACTACAAGTTAATAGTCACGTGATTATCACGTAGATTGCTTTGTTAATTTGTCCATAATTTTCATCATAGGCCTTATATTGGTTAATTTTTTTTTTTCAAATGTAAGGGACTAAATTTGTTAGTTGTGAAAGATAAAGGATGAAAATGGTCGATACTCCAAAAATAAGAAATTAAATTGGTCTTTTTTCTGAAAATGTATTTCATCAATAGCATATTAAGACAGAAAGGAAAGGACTTTAAATTAGTTTAACAAAATTTTGAAGAGAAAAGAAAGAGATTTGTAGATACATTGCGAATCTTCTAATTTGACCAGATTTTGTTTAAGTTATATTTAATAGAAGAAGATGTAAGCATTTAGTAACGAAGGAGTTAGAAAAAAAAGAAAAATGAAGGAAGAAACCCAAAACAAAAAATTGTTTAATTTTAAATATGTGAATAAAAGGTTAAAGGGCATTTATTGATTCTTCTAAAATTTGGTCGATGGTTATTTTTATCATGTTAGTAAAATAATAATAATCGTCGGGAGTGTCTAAAACATAATTAAAATGTTAAAATAATTGTCCAAAACTTAAAGGTAATAAAGAAAAGTAATTACGCTAATTCCTAGGAACAAATCAACAAATATTTTCCTTTTTATTGCATCATATAATAGGCAAAAAACTCGAACATGATGTGGCTCAATAATACAATAAGAGCATAGGGATGCTGATGTGGTAGTATCATTAAAGGTCTTTTGATCAGTTTTTGTTGATGTATTCGTCTTGAAACCTTTTTAAAATCAACCATGGTCGTCCCACTTTAAACAACAACAATTGGACAAAAATTTGTGAAAAACAATTACTCATGTCATAGGTTTGTAGGTATGTGTGAACATTCACCTATATATGTTGGGATACTAAATAAAATTTAGTACCATGAAAACTAATGTTATTATAACTGAATCTTTCATATTTAACCATCAAGAATAAAAATCAAAGATTAGATGCGGAAGCGTACTTAAATCTAAAAAAACGGATGTGATTCTTGAATAACTAGATGTAATTCTTGAACCCACGAATTTGATTCTTGAGTATTGTGATTATTGATTTTCCAAATTACAAATTATGTATTTTAGAGAATAGGATTCTCACTTTTCTGATGATGGGATGTCAGAAAAGTAATATACATAGAATTTGAAGATCATAACCTATATATATACGCAGTTTCCTTATTCCCCAAGTTTTGTCCACCATAAAATAGGAAATAAGATTTTAGTGTATCTACATATAGAGAAAAAGTCCATACTAATTAGATGACTTTGACTCATATAACTTAAACCGTTTAGGTCACTTTAATTGGGTCAATTAACTATGACAGCACATATTACAGAATTAATATATATCTATATGTCCAAAACACAACATTCTCCCTCTTGGATTGCATATATGTCATTGTATAAAATCTTATGAGTTCAAAATCTTGTGCTATCATGACCAAAGTCATCCCCAAACAATCTCATCCATTAATCTTGTTAAATGTATGATCAAGCAGATTTTCGTTACATTAATCGTAACTAAACCCATTCTTGGTCATGTACATCAACACAACCAAATGACATGGATCAAGTATAGATGTCTAGCATGGAAATTACATGTAATGTGATATTAAACATGCTTATTTCTAACTTGTCTAACTTTATTCTTTATAGAGTTCAAAATGAAACTTAAGTTAGAGTAAAACATAAATTGAATACTTCATTTTTTAAACTAAATTTTTTATTTATGTAGAAAATATCTTACATCAATGTCATATGTGTCTTAAAAGATAAAAGTATATAAACTGAATACAAACTCCCACTAATTTTGAATATTCTCAAAAGACACAACACTTATACGAGAAGTGTGCTCATGAAAGACCTTTGGTGGAAATCCTTTAGTATGCGAATCTGTAATCATAGAGTTTGTGCTAATATTCTCTATGGATATTTGACCACTCTGAACTCTTTTTTTAACAACTAGAAACTTGATGTCTGTGTGGTTAGACTTTGTTGAGTTCCTATTGATATTTAAATATAAAATTGCTGATTTGTTGTGATAAAATAATTTAAGTAGTCTTTCAATACTATAGATAATTCACAACTTTGCAACCGTATTCCAAGATTAGATACCTCATAACATGCTATAAATTCTCCTGCCATAGTGGAAAGAGCCATGAGTGTTTCCCTAAACTGTGAGAAATGTATTTCTAAAAACATTGGACAAAAGATTGAAAAAAAGTTCTGAGAAACCCTCCCATTTAATCATATTACATAAGCCTTCTATTTATAAAAATTGTATAACAGACCCATGCATAAAACGAATGGTTATGCATTGTTTTCTTGCAGTCTGTGGCTCACCAGCAGACTGAGAGTGATGCTCTTGATTTAGCTGCAATCTACAGCTACGCTTGTATTTGTGTTGCAGTCTACGTCTATTTAACTATAATCCAGTCGTAGTCAGTGACTGGTCTTCATCAGCATTCCTCAATTTCTTTTCTCCTCCGCTTTAGCTCAACATTCCTTTATCAATTGACCACTTTGTCTTTCATTTCATTTTCACAAAATGAAGTGAATGGATAAATACACTAAGAAAATACACATTTAACTACAAAAACGAGTTAAACAACATATTCAACTATGAACATCCTAACATGACTTTACTTCCTTAAAACACGAAAAATGGGAATGAACACACTTAAACACATAACAAAATGAGATATAAAAGTAACTCTAAATATAAGGTTTTAAACTCCCCCCAACATAGAATTTTGCTATCAAGTCTTGAGCAAAATTAACTAAACAAAACCCACGCAAAATAAAATAGGAATGGCAATACTAAAATCAGATTAGTCTAATTGACTCGTCAACCTAATCCACATTTGACCAACCACATGAAATCATTCTCGAGTTTTACTTCCACCAAAATTCCATCTAAATAAATGTCAAATAAACTTTCTCAAATATAAATGCAAGAACTTACATTTATCAATGTGGGCCAATAAATTCCATTACCCATAACTAATTGGAAAGATGTACAAAATTGAACCTTTAAATTTTCAAGAAGGTAAAGAAGAATCAATAGACCTTACAATGCAAGCATACAAATGTCACACAAAAGCTAAACTATAGAACCATTATAATTGTTTAACTCAAAACAGTAATATAATCTTTCGTAGTTCCTTTATGACCACATTTTATTTAGCTCTTTATTCTTTCTAGGCTTAGCATGACGTATTTTCATGCAAGCTGCTTTAAGATTCTTGTTTCTTACCATGCTTACCAGATATTTTACGTAAAGGAAGCCCTTTTTTTTCATATTTACGCCATTGGAGCACTTAGACCACATAAGGATCTAGTCACAGAAATATGGGTTATGTTACGTAAATGAATTAAAGAACTATAATGAAACCCAGTATTTCACCATGTAAAAACATACAAATGAAAATACAAAAGTCTACATCATGTCCTACTCAATCCCCATCAACAATCATAAGGAATCAATTCCAACAACTTCAAATAAACATGGGTTTCAAAAATAAATTATGCAACTTCTCTCTAATAGCAGTAATTTCAAGAATTTATACTCAAGAAAATAAATTTGACAAGAATTTGAATTTCCATCTTTTAACAAAATTGTAAAACATGAATCACGTGGAGTATTTAACTCTATGTTTTCATATCATTGGCAACTAGAAATCAATCCTACTATTCATACATCATTCTATTAACATATCACATAACAAATTTACATCACATATTAACAACACCAAACACTAAAACTACTAGAATAAACATTAACAAATTTTATTATTCTACCACTTGCACACATAACACGAGACTATGACAAATGGTAAACAACAAAAACTAACTAAACAAACACATGAAATTGAAAATGAAAACTGAACTCCATTGACAACTGTACAGATATAAGGATGGTCAATCTCTTACGGTTTCGGATGGTTTGGTTTCATCTTTTTCTTTCCTAGTTCTTCGTCCTCTATATCATCTGGGGTTCCATAGTGCCACTCTTGCAGTGGCATAGTCTGAGGCTAGTAAGACATGTCGAAGTTCCCAAGGTGGCTGAGCTACCACGCCAAGAAGTTCATATTCTGTCTCATGTTCTCTAAGCACTTACTATGGTAGACTAGGAGCTCCCGCTGTGTCTCATTGTTGAGTAGAGGATGGAAAATAGAATTAGTCACAGGTCTAGTTAGAGAAACAAGCAGTGGTCCCCGAGGTCCTTCTTGAGTACCTTGAACCTCCTCGGCGGCTTGCTCGCTTCTTGCCTCATCTTTGAGACACATACTATGATCATTACGGATTCGTATTGAGTCACAATTGCCTGAAGAGTGTGGTTATCAATTGGCATTGGTGCATCCCATTTCTTCATTATGGCGATCAACAAATCTACAAGTTGGCAAAAATGAGTTATCAAATTTTGAAAACACAATGCCTTGTGCTTCTGATTAACATTTCTTAGAATTTCTTTCTAAATCTCCTGTCCCAAATCAATTGTCAAACCCTAATGGAAAAAATTAAACGGGCCCAATTAGGATTAACATCGGTAGTATGTGACATAGGTAACATATGTGCACAGATAAACTTCATCCATGCTCTAGCTTTTCATTCAAGTACCTTAGTCTAATCCACTTACGCTGCCCGTCCTGTAACGTCCCATTTACCCCAACCATTAGTCAACACATTTGCCACCTCATCATAATCATTGTCACCCTCAAAAAATGCATTGAAGTTGTTATTGGGATTTGTAGGTTAATGGTAGAGCTCATTAATAATTTCTTTCCTAAAACTCACCGGTGTAACCCTAGCGGGGACTACATGGTTTGAAATATCTAAAATATTTCAAATAAATTCACAAACCATGTTTTTGTTTGCCTTCATGGTAGAAGTTTTATAAAAATCTATCCACCCCTGCATTGAATGTTATTAAAAATCTTATGATGCAATGCATCAGCTTCTTGATTATTTTCAATTCTACCATGACTCAAATCAGAAGCCCACATATATAAAGGATTAAGATGGTTTTTAAGTTTGTCATGCAACTTTTTGGCCTCAAGGGAAAAAATGTTGGCATCGAATGCATTATCATCCATTTGCTTTCAATTCTTCCCCATTGAAGTATAAAATAATAATCAAAATAAAACAATTAGACAAGTAGTTTCCCTTCCCCAACTTAATAAAAAACAAACCCAACAAATATCTCACCAAATTGAACTAAATCCAATTAACAAGTATAGCAAAATAACTGCCATGCAAGTAAACAATCACAAGGCAATTTCATTCATAAATCCACGAAATTAACCCCAAAAGTAAGATAGGAACAATCTTACTCAAATCCAGACTCGTATTGATACTTCCTTTTGAAGAACCAAATAAACCTCCTTGTATGTGAGTTGTTTAATTTCCCAAACATGGACAAGATTATGATAAGATAAAAGGGAAATTTTTGGTTGATTTATACTGATGGAAAGGAATATGTAGGAGAAGCGAGAGAATGGCAAGAGAAAAGTTTGAGAGAAGGAAGAAAATTAGTGAAAAATAAGGAAAAATACGAAGAAGAAAAATAGAGAATGAATAGGGTTTTTTCTTCAATTAGTTCACTTGAAGGAAGAAAGAAAAGAAGAAGTTGTTTTTGTGAAAAAGGAAGTGGCATTCAGTGTTTAGAATCCATTCATCTTCCTGCCTAGGCCAACCGCAAACTTTGGTTAGTCCAACATTAGTAGCCATAGACTGTGCTTGATTGCTTATGTTCTCAAACAAATTGGTGGACTCCTTTTGTTTCTTCTGGAATCTGCATTTGAAAAGCTAGGGGTCACCCGTAGACTGTGGGTGACTTTTTTATGCTAGTTCACTAAACGTATTCCCTTTCCAATTCTTTCCTTTTTATTGAATTTGAACCCTACAAATCAAACATGAAAAATAATTATTAGTCATTTTTAGTTTTTAATTCACCTGAGATAAAAATTAAATTTAAAGAAATCAAACTAAACCATAAAGAATTTAAATACCACGCTCGGGTTGCCTCTTAAGAAGTGCTTCTTTAAAATCGTCACCTTGTCTTTGTTTATCGCGTCCATTTATTCAAGAAAATGGACTTCTTGAAGTCCATTGTGAAAGACAGATGCAATAGTAGATCTTTATTTTTTTCCTATTAAGTTCTAATGTTGCCTTTACATCTCGTATTTCTACCACCCTACATGGAAAAACATTTACCACTTCAAAAGGTTCACTCTATCTTGACTTCAGCCTGTCCGAAAACAACTGAAGTCTAGAACTGTATAAAAGGACCTTGTCACCTACATGGGACTCATATATATATGATGCACTCGTCATGCAACTTCTTTGTTCTACCTTTTGAAATTTGGGCATTTTCATTGGCCTCATTCTAGAAATTTTCAAGCTCACACAATTTAAGCAATCTTTTTTCTCCGACAACTTTGGCATCAATGTTGAATCCCTTAACCACCAAAATACCTAAGTTCCACTAGTAGATGGCATGTTTTCCCAAAAAACTAGCCTATATGGGGACATCCCAATAGGTGTTTTAAATGTAGTTTGGTATGCCCATATCATATCATCAAACTTTCGAGCCTAATCTTTTTGTGAAGTTGTCACAATTTTCTCCAAGATTCACTTCAACCCCCTATTTGACACTTCAACTTGATCAAAAGTTTGGGAATGATAAGGTAAGGTAGTCTTTTGCTTTACCCTATACTTGGACAACAAAGCTTCGAATTGTGAATTCTTGACATGCAAATTTCTATCACATATGATTGCCCGCGATACTCTAAACCTTGAGAAGATATTATGGTGACTATTTACGAATTTAGTTACATCTCAAACCACTTAGAGACACAATCCACAGCCACAAAAATCTATTTGTTGGAGTATGAGCTCGGAAATTGGCTCCATGAAATCTATCCCCCCCGCATCGAATATATCGACAATAAGGATATTATTCAATTTTATCTCATCTTTGCGAGTTATGTTCCCAATTCTCTGCCACTTATCACAACACTCGATGAATTTTCTAGCATCTCGAAATAGTGTAGGCCAGTATAAACCACTTTGGAGGACTTTACCAGCTGACTTTTGATTACCATGATGCCCCTCAACTTGAGATGAGTGGCACATTCAAAGTACACATTCAATCTCGTCATCAATCACACATTGCTTGATAATTTGGTCACTACCTCTTGTACAAATATGGCTCATCCCAATAGTATAATTTCACATTAGAGAAGAATTATCTTCTTTAGTTGGAGCTCATTGATGGTGGAATAACCTTGGCTGCTAAATAGTTTGCAATGTTAACATACAATGCGAGGTTAGTCCCTTCCGTCATCAGATGTTCCTCCAGAAATTCCACTCTGATAAGTAACAAGTCATTGCTCTATTCAATTGATTCAAGTCTAGACAAGTGGTCAGCTACAAGATTCTCACTCCCCTTTTTGTCAACAACCTCCCAGTCAAATTCCTGCAACAACAAAATCCTTTGAAGTTACCTTGGTTTTGTGTCACTTTCAGAAAATAGATATTTTAAAGCTGCATGGTCAGTATCAACGATAAATTTAGAGCTAATTGAGTAAGATCTAAACTTGTCGAAAGCAAAAACAATGGTGAACAACTCTTTTTCATGTGTGATGTAGTTAACTTGAGCATCATTAAGAGTTATATTAGCATAATAGATGACATGCAAGACCTTATCCATTCATTGAAAAGGACAGGACCCGCAATAGAGTCACCAGAATTACAATAACTTTGAAAGGTAATGACCAACTGGGTGCTATGACAAAGGTATAGATAAAGGCTGCATCTTTTTAGTAAATTAAATACTACGTACGTAAACAATTTTCATTGAAGTTAAAGGTTGCATCTATTTATAACAAATTATATAAGGGTTTGGATAGTGATGAGAAGTTTTTTATGAATCGCTAGAAGAACCTAGAATGGCCCAAAAAGATTCTTATTCCTTTACATTCGTAGGTGGAGGCAATTTCTCAATTACTTCGATCTTTTCCCTATCCATCTCAATAAACTTAGCAAATAAATTATGCCCAAGAACTATTCCTTCTTGAACCATGATATGACATTTTCCCAATTAAGGGCTAGAGTTCTTTCCACACGTTGTACAAGAAACAATGACAAATTATGCAAGCAACCATGAAATTAAGAACCAAATACTAAAAAATCATCCACGAAAACTTTTATGCATTTCTCAATCATATTATGGAAAATTGCAAACATACATCTCTAAAATGTACCAGGTCTGTTGCATAAACCAAAAGGCATCATTGTATACCCAAAAGTGCCACAGGGACACGTAAAGGTAGTTTTCTCTTAGTCCTCCGGAGCTATGGCAATCCGAACATAATTGGAATAACAATCTAGAAAGTAGTAGAAGGCATGGCCTACTAATCTTTCTAACATTTGATCAATGAAACGCAGTGGAAATTGGTCTTTGCATGTGGCTTCATTTAGGTTTCTATAGTCATTGCATACCCTTCAACCCGTGACTAACCTAGACAAGACTAGTTCATTATTCTCGTTAACAACTACAGTCATCCCTCCCTTCTTATGTACCACTTAAGTGGGGCTAACCCACTCACTATCACTAATCACATAAATTATTCAAGCATCTAACAGTTTAATGACTTCCTTTCTTTCTACCTTCTTCAATGTGGAGTTTAGCCAATGTTGATGTTGCCTACAATCCCTATAGTTTTCATTCATAAAAAATTTAAGCATGCAAATATTAGGATTAATCCTTTTTATATAATTACTGCTCCATGCAATAGTGTTTTTATACTTTCAAAACACAAGTAGTTCACTTAATTGCTCATAAGAAAGGGTTCAAATAACTTTACACTAACAATTACTAGAATAAGTTTCCTTTTCACCAAGGAAAGAACATTCGAGATGACTATGAAGTGGTTTCAACTCTACCTTGGGATCTAATACTTTGGGTTGAACTTCATCTTTACTTGGTGGGTTTTCGTCCAGCATCCTCAAGCAAGCTTCTGTTGATTCATTTTGCTCCTCTATTTTCTCTGCATGAGTCAATGCTCTCTCCAATGGAAGCTGTGGAGAACTATTCCTACAAAAGTCATCATCAAGGTCATCAGTTCTATCTATCATCATTAAATAATCATAAAAAGCACGAAGTTTAAGAGAGTTAAAAAAAGAAAACCTGATAGTCTAATCATCGACTCTCAGTTGCAACGTTCTCTCTTGGATATCTACCGTTGCTTTTGCAGTAGATAGGAATGGTCTGCCGAGAATCGAGGACATCTCCCTGTTTTCTTCCGTGTCCAAGATTAGAAAGTTTGCTGGTAAGTAACACTTACCTTAACCAGTACATCTGAGATTCAATAATATCCTCAGGGTATTTCACACTTCTGTTAGCTAATTAGAGGGTCGCATTTGTAGGCTTCATCCCTCTACTATTCAATTTCTTATAAATAGAAAGAGCATCAAGTTGATGGACGAGCTCTTTCAAACTCAACTCCTCCAACTGTGCATAGAATGGAGAAAGAACCAGGATCGTTAAGCTTTGGAGATAGTTTCTTTAGGATAATTGTATTACATCTCTTATCTAAACATAAGATTTCATCTCCCAGTAGCTACCTCTTATTGGTCAACATCTGCTTCATGAACTTGGCATATTTGGCATGTTCTCAAGTGTTTCAATGAAGTTGATTTCTGCCTTCTTGAATTTTTTTGATCATCCTTACCTCTAAGCCTACCAGGAAATGGAATCCATACTGAAGGATAGGTAAAGTGCATTTTCGATTCCCTCTAGGAAGGTATTTTTTACTTGGTTGCTCCTTGTCCCTTACTTTGGCATCTCCATCACTACTCTCATTTTCTTCCTACTTTTTCTCACTCTCCAACTTAATCTGCTTCTCAACTTCCTTTTCTACCCCAACAATTTTACCACACCTCAATCTGATAGCCTTGGTATGTTTCCTAGAGCTAGTTACAATGTCACTCGGCAAAGCTTTAAATAGTCTCTCAGCCAAACCTCTAGCTAATTACCCCACTTGGTTCTCTAGATTCTTGACTAAAGCTGTCAAATTTCTAATCAAATCCCATAAACCCCTCACCCTATCATCGTTAGAATTAATATACTGATTGAGAGTATTTTTCACGTGACTAGGTGTCCAAATTGGAGGCACATGCTTCTGCTGTTACGGTTGTTGGTATTGTTGGAATGGAGATTGAACATTTGACTTCTAATTTTGTTTATTATTCCAAGATAAATTTGGATGATTCCTCTATCTTGGATTATATTATTATTGCACGCATTGTTTTGGTTCCTGTGTGGATTTTGGTTTTGGCCTTGACTCCCCATATAGTTCATTGCTCTAGACATGCAAAAGAAGAATTAATTAGATGATGTTAGTGTACTACTTTTGCCATTAAGGTGGTCACCTAAACAGAAATTCTAGACTAGTTGCTATGATGTGGCCACTGCTTTGACTTCATCTCCTCCAACTATTTAGTCAATGCTGCGATTTGACTATCCATAACTTCTTGCTTAGCCATCAACGTATCCCAAGTATTTAACTCGTGTACTCATTTTCTTCACTCTCAAGCTTGTGCTGCTGAGGACTTGAAGTAATTATTGAACATCTTATCCAATAAATCCTATACTTTTTCTAGAGTTTTATTTAGCTTAAGCGATCCACTAGTTGAACATCAACTGATTCACGAGTTTCTTGAAGCATCCCATTGTAAAAGATCTCTATTTGCATTCACAAGGCAACCCATGATGTGGACACTTGCTAAGCAAGTCGTTATATCTCTTCCAAGCCTCGCCAAAATTTCTCCATGCTGTTCTCTAAAAGAAATTATCTCATTAGATGTCTTCAATGGAGAAAAATACAATTCGACATGAATAGCTTAACTAATCTGTCCTATGTAGTAAAAGTCCCCTGCTTATAACCTTGTAGCCACAATTTTGCTTTATCCCTTAAAGAGAAGGGAAACAACCTCAGTTTAAGGCATCCGCGAACAGACCATTCTTCTTGAAAGCATCACATACTTCTTCAAAATTGATCAAAAGGCAGTTCGGATTCTTACTATGCAATCTCAAAAACGTAGAATGTTGCTAAAGCATGGATATAAATCCTGGCTTAATCTCGAAGTTATTTGCTTGAATTAGATGTGGTACGACACTCGACTGTGATCCTTCGAAAGTAAGTTGGGCAAAACATCCAAGGGTCTGTTACGAGCACGTATATTCTGTCCATTTCCTTCAAATTCTTAATTATTCTCCATGTCTTCTTCACCTAGTTGAATCACTTATTGATGTGGATTTCTTTCAGCAGCCATATCGGATTCTGCCTATTGTTGTTGCTTTAGCACTTGTCACCTTAATTGACTAAAAGTCTATGTCAGTTTTAGGATCAAACCTTGCATGATTTGAATTACATCTGTGCACAAACTATCAAGTACAAGGAAAATGTTACGTGCACCAACTCATATGGCAGAATTATCAGCAAGAATTTGTTGGAATTTCTGGCTCATGAAAAGAACAATTAAAAACTAACAAAAAAAAAAACAAGAGTCTAAAGTAAGAATTGTTTTATTGTCTCGATATTGCCTTACAACAGTCCCCAGTAACGACACTAAATACAAGTTTTACGTCAGACAAGCTAAATTACCTTATCCCATGTTTCCACTAATATCTGCAAGTGCACGATTTTCAGTGTAGTGGAGTGAATAAGGGTCGATCCCACGAGGATTGATAACAAGTACCGAGAATCTAATCCAATTTCTATTTATGCAACCGATTTGCAAAGACTTTGGATTTTATAACTGAAATTATTAAACAAATGAATAACTAAAATTAAAAGAATGACCAAATGAAATTAAAGTAGCAATAGTTGATAAAATCGGGTCTTGAAAATCGAGTGCTAGGCCAACAATTATCTTCAATTTAATCAAATGTCGGGTTAATCTGTCAGCTTAAATTATATTTATTGGAGATTTTATTCCCATGTTTCAACCCAACCTAGAAACTTCAATAATTGAATCTTATCAAATTAGTTAACTAGGGTTCGAAGCCTTCTCTTGCCTAACCAATCAATTCGAGTTTTTCTCTGGATGGAATTCAAGTTTCTAGCCGGGAGTACTCGACGAATCAACTAATCAATTCACCACCTTAGTCTGGAATAATTAGCCTAAAAAATTAACACAAACCTATGACAGAGGTTCAAAACGTTATCCTCACATCCTGCCTAAACAAAACTAATGTTAGCTACCCCTTAGAATTGTCTATTTGTGTTAACGAGTATTGGAGCACGTGCTCTGAATGTTTGAAAATACTAATTATTTGATTTTTTGCTTTGAATTAAATAGTGAAGTATGTTTGGGATATTAATTGTTTGATTTTTAATTCACTTTATTTCCTGTTATTCACAAATATAATTTCTATTTAATCTTTAACTAAGTTAAAGAATTTTTTGTTAGGTATTGGCCTGATTTATACTTAGTTCGCATGGGTTTAGGGAAATATTTTCTTATAGATGATTTTTATGCATTTTTTTAGATATACTTTGTTGAAAACATAAGAGATCTGTTTACTTTAATAGTTCAACCAATTTCATGAAATTTAAATAATTATGTCCTTTGAATAACATATCTGCCTTAAAATTTTAAAAATAAAAGTCCATTACTCGGTTAAGAATTATTGAAATGTTCTTTCGTGAGCTCATTGGTATCCATACAACTTCAAAAATAAAATAAAAAATCTAAAGGATCATCAAATTGGAGCACAATCTAAGTATTAGAGTTTATTATTTTATCCATTTAGTAAGTTTAGTAATCAAAGAAGGGCATATAGTTTTGAAAAATGCTAACAAATTCTATACTTTTTGGTTCCCTTTATTCTATACTTTATGGTTTCTAGACCTCTCTTGAAACCTACTACTATTGAAGGAACCAATTTTGTCCAAGTACTAAATTTGCCATTTCTTGTATAGGAAACAAGGATTTCTCCTAAATATAAAGTTTGTACAATTATTGGTGCATGAAAATTTATTGATCAATCTATTTTGTTAAAGCAATCAATTTGTATATTAGTAAATTGAAAGGTAGAATTCAATATAATATATTTTATTTGATAGAAGAAACCAACCCCATATAGTTGCAATAACTATCAACATATAGTAACAATTCAAAAGTAACGATAAACATTCCATATTTAAATTTTATTAGATAAAGCACACTTTGAGTTTATAGGAAGACAATAATTATCTATCAAGAAATTTAAACTTATATAATTTAGGAAATACTTTTTATTATAAGAAAAGCGTAACATGGATTAAATAGGTGCTAAATATTTAATGTATTAAAAAGGAACTCAAAGAAAAGTAAGAAATAAAAGATAAGGAGTATGGTCTTTTAGACAATGAAGTGCATCTTAAGTGGTAGGAGACGCTTCCTTTGTAACTTATTGGTCATGCGTTCGAGTCATGAATGGAGAAAAAGAAGAAGTTGGGGATGAAGAGAAAGAAAAAAAGGAGTATTCAAATGGGCAAGACAAGATGATGAATGAGTCTATTAAGCCCAAATCACCAAGCAATGAAGGCAAGGATCCGAAGCAGACGAGCCAAAACATGTTAATGTGCCCTTCCCTCAAAGGCAAAGAAGTTCAAGAAAAAGCAAAGAAGTTCAAGAATTTTCTTGAGATTTTCAAAACGCTTGAAATCAACATTCCCTTCATGGAGGCACTTGAGAACATGCCTACCTGTGCCAAATTCAAGAAACAAGTCCTTACTTCAAAAAATAAGTTGCATGGAGATGAAATTTTATGCTTAACAGAGAATTGTAGGGCACTCCTTACAAAAAAGTTGCCACCAAAGCTCAAGGTCCCCGGATCATTTTCTATACCATGTGAAATTGGGGGTTTACAATTTGGGAAAGCATTATGTGACTTGGTAGTTTCTTCGATAAATCTCATGCCTTTTTAGTGTTCAAGAAGTTAAATGGAGGACAATTGAAGCCAACAAGTATCTCATTGTAACTTGCGGATCAGAGTATAAAGTTTCCAAAAGGGATCATTGAAGATGTGATTGTGAAAATTGATAAACTCTACCTTCCGGCCGATTTCATTGTGCTTGAAATGGAAAAGGATGAAGAGATGCCAATCATTCATGGAAGACCTTTCCTTGCTAGTGGTCCCGCACTTATTGATGTTCAAGAAGAGAAGTTGGAATTCCGAATAAATGATGAAATTGTTACATTCAATGTTTTTAGTTCATTAAAGCTTCCTTCAATTTTGAAGATGTTATGAATATAAATGTGGTAGATGACTTAATTGATGATTGTTGTAGGAATGCAATGGAGAATTTTTCAATGGAAGAAGAGGTCTTGGAGTCAAAAGCATTAAATCAAGATGATGATGAAGGGATGAGGCATGTGAATCATTTGGAGGTTGAGACCTTATTGTTTCTTGGCAAAAGGAGGATGAGGAGAATCAACAATCAGGTAAATGGGGGTCTCTGACCAACGAACCCCCCAAGTTGGAACTTAAACTTCTTCCTTCTCACCTAATGTATGCATATCTTGGTGAAAATGACATATACCCGGTGATTGTTCATGCATCTTTAACAAGTGAGCAATTTGATAGATTGATTGTGGTTCTTAAAATGCATAAAGAGGCCATTGCTTGGTCCATTGATGATACTAAGGGAATTATCCCTTCTATATGCATGCATAAAATCTTGTTGAATAATGGAAATAGACCGGTAAGGCAACCTCAAAGGAGATGGAATCCTATTTTAAAAGAGGTTGTGGGGAAGGAGGTTCTCAAAATTTTGAAAGCCAGCATTATTTACCCTATTAGCCATAGTGAGTGAGTTAGACCCACTCAAGTCGTTCCAAAGAAGGGTGGTATTACCGTAATCATAAGTGAAACCAATGAGCTCCTCCCTTCTAGATTAGTTACGGGTTGGCGAACTGTCTAAGTGCATTGATTTTCAAAAGTTGAATGAAGCCACCTAAAAGGATCATTTTCCTTTACCTTTTATTCATCAAATGCTTGAGAGATTGGCTGATTTTTCGTATTATTGTTTCCTTTATGGTTATTACTGTGATCTCCAAATTGTCATTTGTCCAGAGGATCGAGATAAAAATACTTTTGCATGCCCATTTGGTACTTTTGCATATTGGAGAATGCCCTTTGGGCTTTGCAATGCACTAAGCACATTTCAACGTTTTATGTGTTCCATTTTTCATGACATGGTCGAAAAGAGCATAGAAATCTTCATGGATGATTTTAGTGTATTTGGTGTCTCTTTTGATGATTGTCTTGCAAATTTGTCCAAAGTTTTGGAAAGGTGTGTGGCAACTAAGTTGGTTCTCAATTGGGAAAAGTATCATTTCATGGTGACAGCAGGAATTGTTTTGGGTCACAAACTTTCATCAAAGGGGATAGAAGTTGATAGGGCAAAGATGGAGGTAATTGAAAATGTTTCCTCCTCCAATTAATGTTAAGGGGGTAAGAAGTTTCTTAGGTCATGCGGGCTTTTATAGAAGATTCATTAGGAATTTTTCACATATTGCTAGACCTTTGTGCTTATTACTTCAAAAAGATTGTCCTTTTCATTTTGATGACTCTTGTTTGGAAGCATTCAAGAAGTTAAAACATGCTCTTGTGATTGCACCAATCATCGTAGCACCAAATTGGTCTTTTCCTTTTGAGCTTGTGTGACGCTTGTGACTATGGGATAGGTGCCGTTTTATGTCAAAAGGTGAATAAGATGTTACATGTCATCTACTATGCAAGTAGGACCTTAAATGATGAACAATTTAATTATTCTACAACGGAGAAAGAACTACTTGCTAAAGTCTTTGCATTTGATAAGTTTATATCATATTTGATTGGATCAAAGGTAATTGTTCATACCGATCACTCTGCATTAAAATATTTATTTTCTAAACAAGATGCCATGTCACATTTATTGAGATCAATGCTCAAGCAACTTTGGTTGTAGGAGTTTGATTGGGAGGTGGTCAACAAGAAAGGTGTGAAAAACATGGTAGCCGACCATTTTTCAAGGATTGAAGCATCTAGACTTGTCAATCATGAAGAAGGAGCCATCAATGAAGAATCATCCATTGAGAAATTATTTGAGGCTAAGGAAGTGAGTCAATGGTATGTGGATATTGTGAATTATCTTGTGGCAAGGATAGTACCCAAGATGCTAAATGTCAATGAGAAGAGGAAATTCTTTGCAGAACTTAAACATTATTTTTGGGAAGAGCCGTGTTTGTTCTGAAGGTGCAATGATCAAGTTCTAAGGAGATGTATTCTGGAATGTGAAGTATCCGATGTATTAAAACAATGTCATTCATCTCTGGTTAGGGGACACCATGGAGTTCAACGGACAGCTTTCAAGGTTCTCCAAAGTGGTTTGTATTGGCCAACCATGTTCAAGGATTCCCGGGACTTTGTGCTCAATTGTGATTAATGTCAAAGGGTGGGTCCTAATATTTCAAGGAAACATGAACTGCCCCTTCATGGCATTATCGAGTTAGAGATATTAGATGCATGGAGGATTGATTTTATTGGACCTTTTCCGGTGTCGTACTCCAATAAGTACATTTTGGTTGCGGTAGACTATGTGTCGAAGTGGGTTGAAGAAATTGCCACCCCAACCAATGAGGCCAAGGTAGTTACTGAATTCCTTCGCAAGAATATCTTCTCTCGGTTTGGAGTTCCTCGGACTATCATTAGTGATGGAGGATCTCATTTCAAGAATTCTCAATTTGAGGCACTGACAACAAAATATGGGGTGAAACACAAGGTTTCTTTAGCTTATCACCCACAAAAATCAAGTCAAGTTGAGGTGTCAAACAGAGAATTGAAGAGAATTCTAGAAAAGACGGTAAATAATGCTTGGAAAGATTGGGCATTGAAGTTAGATGACACTTTGTGGGCTTATCCTACTTCATTTAAGACTCCCATAGGCATGTCTCCGTACCGTATTGTGTATGAAAAAACATGCCACTTTCCGGTGGAACTTGAACATAGGGCATATTGGGCCATAAAGAACTTGAATTTTGAGTTGAATGAAGCATATGAAAAAAAGATGCTTGATTTGAATAAGTTGGATGAATTCTGGAGGGAGGCATTTGGAAATTCTTTAATTTATAAGGAGAAGACATGATAAGCTCATCATAAGGAAGAAAATATAAAGTCGGTGATTTGGTGCTCCTTTATAAATCAAGGCTCAAGTTATATCCAGGAAAGCTTAAGTCAAGATGGAGTGGTCCCTTTGAAGTGGTCCAAACTTTTTCTCATGGAGCGGTGGAAATAAAAGGGAAAGAGGGAGCTTTCAAGGTCAATGGGCATCGACTTAAACCCTACCTTGGAGGAATCATTGAAGGAAGATAAGAAATTGTTCGATTAACACAAGAATGAGGGTCATGCCAGAGTCAAGCCAGTGACTATTAAAGAGTGCTTCTTGGGAGGCAACCCAAGTTTTTCATTTAGTCATGTTTTTGCTTTGCTTTAGCGTGATTTTTGGATTCGATTAATTCTGAGCAAAATTGGTTTCAATTAGGTTAGAATTTTAGTTAAAAATCAAAGTTTTATTTAGTTGAATAAATGCTGCCAAAGAATGAGTGAAAATTATCATCTTAACTGGTGAATTTTGAGTTTGTAGGTTGTCCTCGCAAATGGAGAAAAATGAAGAAGAATTGAGAAATCTTGACTAAGTGTAAAATTTACACTTTGTAGAAATTGGAGTCGAGATCGTGATCTCAAACTCAAACTTCTGGAGGGCAGAATGGTCATTTGGTCAAGATCGCGATCTCACTTTCGAGATCACGTTTCAATTTCAAACTTCTGCAAAGGCATTTTTCATGCCGAGTCGAGATCGTAATACCAGAATCGAGATCTTGATCTCGAGATCAGGCCAGATCGCGATCTCGAAGGACAGATATGTTTTAAAATCTTGCTTCTTTTTCTTCTTCTTTCTTCATAAATTTCTTCTATTCCTCTTCTCTCTCAACCGAAAACCGTAGCCCCAATCCTTCAAAATTCTTCCATCATCTTCACTAAAAATCACTTCTAACTTCACACCCAGCACTAACATCATCCTATTTTCGTCTAGGAACATCGAAGCTAGCATTTTGTGGGAGGATTCTTGGAGAAATTTGGATGTCAAGGAGATTTGAGACACAAGAATTTTTGGGAAATTTCAATCCCAAAAACGGGTAACATCTTTCCTTTGGTTTTTTGTTTCAATTATCAATTTGGTGAAGATAATTGTTGGGTTTTGTGAATTAATTTGTGGTGAAATTGGTGGTATACAATTGTTGAATTGTGGACAATTATACACTTCAAAACTTTTTTGAAGGGAATTTGGATATTGAATTATTCAATTGTTTGAATTGTTGAATTGGTTTGAATTGAATTGAATTATTCTGAAGTTTGTTGGACATTGGTGATTTTGATTTTGAAGGTTGTGAATTTTTAATTCAGTGTCAATTTTTGAGTTGTTGATAGACATATTAGACTGTTATAATGACTTGTGGGGTTTATGGTAGTGCTGAAGATAGGGTGAGAATGAGGGGAAGAGGAGTAGGTTCGGGGAAAAGGAAAGAGGGAGAGGGCACTAGTGGAGAAAGGGGTTCAGAACAACCGTTTGAGGGAGGTGAGCAGATTGAACCTCAGTTCTCGAGCAATAGGGCTGAAGAGTTGTATTGGAATAATGAGAAACATAGGGTAATTAGAGAGCGAAAAATTTGATCTTTCAATGGATTGGGGTAATTATGAACATACTAGAAAAGCTATTAAGGCACAAATTAGGTCAAGGCATTGGGAGGGTTTTAACACTCCAGTTGACCCCGGGGCTTCCCAATTAGTAAAGGAGTTTCATTGCAACTTGTGTGAGCTGGAAGATGGCAAGGTACGAATATGGGGAGTATTAGTATATTTTAGTGCAGATTTGATTAATGCATATTTCAACATACCCCTTCCCCCTGGTACCCTCTAATCAATACTTGGCATTCTTGAATAATGAAAAGAAAAGGACATGAATGCAATTAAAGATGCCATTTGTGATAGGAGGGTTGATTGGATTAGAGATGGAATGAGAAGATGAATGCCACCATTTGCTTGAGTTTGGATGAATACCAACCTTGGCCACTGGATTGATTTGATGAATGATGACAATTCTCTTTGATTTACTGATTGAACACCATAACTGCTGATTACTTTTAGTTACTTTTGTTTTGCTTTATTTTCAGTTTTTGGATCTGAAGTATTTGTGTTTTATTTTTTCTTAAGTAATGTGGCTAATGGCCTTAAGCTGACGCCAAGTTTATATATATTTTGATATTTCATGGATGGAATCTCTTTGGGAATTTCGTGTTTGACACTTGGCGTAGTTTTGGTCATTGCTCAATAAGAGTAGAATGGCTAAGGGCCCTAAGTTGATGCCATCTTTGCATTTATTAATGAAGTGAATTGAATGATGAGATGCATGGCGTAGTTTGATGTATTTAGCATTTCTATTCAATTTTATGTGATTGTTCTTAGTTAAAACTTCATCCATCTTTGAGTTGAAATTTGTTCGTCAAAGACTTTCATTGGTGGCTAAGTAGTGGTTTTATTTTATCAGTAGCCGTATTGCTGTGAACTTTATCCAGTGTGACAAAGTACTCTTAGTTTATGCCATAATGACAGGGGTGCTGGTGAACATTGGTCACCTTATTAGGCCAGGATTCTTGGAGAGTGGTAGGTCCGGGAGACCTATATTTTGTGCCCCTAGTCTAATTCACCATCTTTGTACTATAGCAGGTTGCTCGATTAATCCTAAAGAACAAATGACATATCCACGAGGAAGGATCAACCGGGAATATGTCTACAGAATGGTGAGAGAGTATGAGAAGTACCACCCAGAGGAGCACCCTACCCAGCCACCACCACCTCAGAGTGCTTCATTGATCCCGATGTCCCCAGGCTTTGTATTCAATGCTCCAATGAATGAAGAGGAGAGGAATGATCTGCAAGGGTACTGGTCGTATAGTCAAATGGTGACAGATGCACAACAATTTGTCCGTCATTGGAGAAGCTCTAAACACTTCATCCTTGGGCACATGGATTATGCCACCACTACCTCTGTTATGGCACTTTGGTCCACCTCGTGGACAGTACTACATACCACCTACTGCTGCAGAACATCGTTAGTGATTTAGCCACGAGGGTGCGATCGGAGGTGACATGGAGGATGATCATGAAAAGACTTAACCAAGTGAAGCTGAGAAGGGTCAAGAAGAGATAAAATGAGAAGATGAATGGCACCATTTTCTTGAGCTTGGATAAATACCAACCTTGGCTACTGGATTGATTTGATGAATGATGACAATTCTCTTTGATTTATTGATTGAACACCATAACTGTTGATTAAGTTTAGTTACTTTTGTTTTGCTTTATTTTCAATTTTTGATATGAAGTATTTGTGTTTTCTTTTTTCTTAAGTAATGTGGCTAATGGCCTCAAGCTGACGCCAAGTTTATATATATTTTGATCTTTCATGGATTGAATTTCTCTCTTTGGGAATTTCGTGTTTGACACTTGGCGTAGTTTTGGTCATTGCTCAATAAGAGTAGAATGGCTAAGGGCCCTAAACTGATGACATCTTTGCATTTATTAATGAATTGAATTGAATCATGAGATGCATGGCGTAGTTTGATGCTTTTCGCATTTCTATTCAATTTTAGTTCTTAGTTAAAATTATATCATTGTTTGTGTAGTTTTTGTTATTTTTGGGTATGTCTTTATATTTAATTTTGGGTGAGTGGAAGGATGATTTATTCATCAATAGTAGTAAAAGAGACAAGTTTAGGGGTGTTTATTTCTTTGTGTTGGGAATGGTTATTTTGTACATATTGTTGCCACTTGACATTTAATGGATGGAAAATTGGTCAATTAGGTACTCAATGATGATAAATTTTGATATTCAATGCTCTATGATTGAAGTATATGATTGATTCATTTCTAGAATTTTTGTGTGAGTGAGTAGATCGTTTGCAACATAAAAATTTCATCGGCATAAACTTCGCATCACTATTTTTCAAAAAGAAGTGCTAAAATTTTAGGAAAGTTTATTTGAAATGTTGTTTGTGATCAAATCACTTATATTATTTGGTTGATGAACGATCTTTGGGAAAGAAATGAGTTAATTGAAATAGAAGGAATTTTGAGACATTTCGGGTGTTTGCATAGGGAATGTTCTTCTAACTTGTGAATAATTGATATTCGAGATTAATTTTAGGTACATTTCTCTCATTTTCCTTGGTTTAGGACTGATTGAAAAAAGAAATTAGGAATAAGGCGAGTATGGTATTCCGACATGTACCCATGTTGTTTCTCCGAAAAGCTTTCTTTATAAAACTAAAAGCAAAGAGCCAATTCTAGGATTTACTAAACTACTGTGGTGTCTCCTTCCCCCAATCCAAACCATTAGAATAGTAATAAGGCGAGTACGGGATTCTGACGTGTACCCATATTGTTTCTCCGAATTAAGCAATTAGGAATTGTGTTTTAATATACCAATACTAAAGTTAAAGAGTAAATGTTTGTAATACTTATCATTAATCTCATATTACTTATTCCTTGTTAGAGGTCTATTCCCGAATGTGTGACATTTGCATTTAAATTGTTTCCTAATTGAACTTCTATTTTCATGATGCCTAGTCGAGATAGTTGACTAACTTTATAATATTTGTAATTTGAAAAGCAAGGACGTTTTAAACGGATTGAACTAAAACTTTTGGTAACTTTTTTTGAAAATGGTAAGGCTTGGTGATGTGTAATCTTATGTAGTGATTGAACGTGTGTTTCTTTATAGGGAAAATGCAATCTTGAAGTTCTTCATTTAAATACTTCAATATTATATAGTATTGAAAGTCGTTTGAGAGGTGTCTTAATTGTTCTAAGTACGTCTATAATTCATCAAGTGTTGTGCCAATCTTGGTGGTTTTTAAGTGTTTAAGTGTTAGTAAACTTCTTTTTAATTTTTTGTTGTTTTGCTTGGGAATAGCAAAACGCTAAGTTTGGGGGTATGCTAATAACTCTAGTAAACTAGAGTTACTTCCCTCTAAATTATGGAATTTTGATAGTGTATAACCCGAACTTTGGGTAGTAATTGATAATTTTAATTAATTTCTTACATATGTGTTTATATTTTTATTCTTGTTAAAGATGTTAAGTTTTTGTTAAAAATTTTGCTCAATTAATGGCTTAATTATGTTAATTTGGTGCAGGTAAAAATTAGAAGTTAGAAGCTGGACTAAACAAGGCTTGAGGGACCAAAATGCAATAATCAAAGAAAAGATGGGCTGTTGGAAGTCACTTAAAACATTACCAAGTCTCGCAATCTCAATTTCCAAATCGCGATCTCGACACACGAATGTTTAAGTATGGAGGGTAAATTTGTAATAGATCAGGGACTACTTTCTGGTTTTTACTTGTACTTTTTAAACTACTTTTAGAGGTTGGAATTAGGAGGTAGTAATAGTAGTTAGAAAAATAGATTTTAGGATAGATTAGGATTTCTTGAACATCAAGCAAATTTTTTTCTTAATTAGAATTTTCTCTTTAATTGCCTCTTAGATTTACTTTTCATTTCTTAGCAAGTTTGAATTTTGATTAGATATTCGTATTGGGTTAATCGCAAGTTTTGCATAGATATAATTTTTACATGCTTTCTAGTTTAAATTATTAAAAATTTCTTTGCTTGCAAATTCGGGTTCTTAGAAAAATTAGAGTTTTAGTTCAATTTTTACTTTTTAGTTAAGAATCTTCCATTTCTTGCTTTAATTTGTAGTTAATTTTTAGTGGGCATTGTTTATTTTTACCAAAAATCAAAAATATTTTGATTTCAAGTTTAACTCTTTCAATTTATAGTTTAGAATTGTTAATTTCTAGCTTTGCAATGTCTTTTTATGGTGATTTTATTGAGTTAATTTACTTGCTCTTTAATTTTAGTCCTATTTCAATTAATTTAGATTAGAATTAATTGCTTTCTTTATTTGGCTTTACTAGAATAGATTAAGTAGTTTCTCAATTTCGTACGCAAATTATTTAGTTCACTTACTTGCTTTAGTAGATAATCTAGCTTAAAATTAGGTTTTAGTTGCTTGCATTGAATTATGATTTTGAGTAGAGTAATCTCACCATCCATTGATTGATCTTGCTTAACTACACAAAAACTCGTAAAACTTGGTAATTTCCTTCCAATAATCCTTGTGGGATGATACCTACTCATCCTATACTCCAACCAACTCCATATACTTGCGGAAGTGAGGAAGGGTGTAGTGGTTTTTTGAGGTTCTTATTACTTGTTGCTTTAAATTGATCTCTACCCGAGTAGACTAAACAGTTATATCTTTTCCTTCTTTTGCTTTTTTCAAATGAATTTTTTCTTTTCTATTCATAGGCTTGTTAATAAACTGGTAATTTCTTTAATGGCAATACATGTTGATAGTAGTTATATACATAATTCCATTTAATGTGAAATTTCATTCAGTTAAGTTCTTTTTTAATAATGTTATTTGATTATATTACATTTTTTTGAGCAGTAACAGATTGAAACTCTCTTTTCTCTCTTCTCTTTTCCTCTTAGCCAAGACTCCACCAAGGGTTTCATACGTTTCAAAATCTTTTGCAGACGTAGTCACTGGGAAGAAAGCTAAATTATTCATCGAAGATGCATTGACTTATAAAGGTGAGCCTGCCCTTATCTTCATCGATAAAGAGATTGCTTTACTCTCCGAATCGTTACATAAAGATTTTTTATCTATTGGTTTCTGGGGAATCTTTTTACTTGGGTTCTTGGACCATCCTCGTGTTTTCATTAGATTGATTTGGAAAAGAACTACTATAGATGTTGGGTACAAAAATTCTGGAGTTTCTAGGGTTTTGAAATGAAACTCCCGACTTCAATCTAGGATGTTATATCCTCAATTGTGCCTTTGTGGGTTTCTCTTGAAAAGCTCCCAGCACACTTCTATGACAAGAGAACCCTATACTCAATTGCCAAACTCATTGGAAAGCCGTTGAAATTGGATGCTGCAACTACATCCCTTTCCCATCCATCCAAATGTGGCACGGATTTGTGCGAAAGTAGATATTCTTATGCCAATATTGAAACATTTATGGATAGAGAAGGAGACAACAGGTTGATGGCAATACATCCAATATTAGAACGTTCCTCAATATTGTATGACTTATAAAAAATTGGGAAATGATCACAAGAATTGTTTGATGAATCAGTCTAAGAGAAACAAAGGGAAGCAACTGGCTATTGAAGCGATCAACAAGGAGAATCCTGCTACATCAGCCACCGAGAAAGACCTTCCACCAGCCAAGGAAAAATAAACCAACTACATCGGCCACCAAAAAATACCTTCCACCAACCAAGGAGAAACAAATTTGGGTGGTAAAAGCCTTGACAAACCCTACTACTAAAGTTGATAGCCGAGTTCCAATGGCCTAAACCCTAACTACCAAACTAGCTGGCCAACCATCCTCTAAGAAAAGCTCAAAAACTAGTATAGTTAATAGCCAAACCATAGCTGAAACATTAAACGGTGATAGACAAACCCTAACTGCAGATTTAGTCGTAACCCTAAATGATGATCAATCACATGCCAAAACCCTACCTGCCAGAAACTTCTGAGCTTCTGAAGACCAGTCACCTACTTCACCTACGTCACAAAAAAAACTGTGCCAACTCAACCTAGCCCGCTACCGAACCTTAGTTAGATTGTAAATGCAGACATGTTCTTGGATAAGGCCTCGAATGGTGATGAGATGGGAACCCTACCAAAGGTAAATCAATGCATGTAGCCTATTTTAGATGAGCAAAATAGCTCATTGTTTGCAAGGCCATGTGAATGAGGCCTTGCATGGTTTTGACTCACACATAGAAGAAGTTGTGTCGCATGCAAAGTACAATCAACCACCTTCTGTCCAGGAGCTTTGGGATTTTTCGCAAGCAACCTCATCTTGGCTAGCGAATATAACCAGTCAAGATGATAAATAGAGTGAGCTAGCAAGGTGTAAGAAAAAGGATACATGACCACCAGAGTCATCCAGATTTTGTTTTACAGTGCTAAGTTAGATAGAAATGATCCTTTTACAATTCCTAATGCATAATATCATTGTACGGAGTATTAGATGTATTGCGATAAAAACTCACTAAGACATGTTAAAAAATTTGTTCAGCTTCATAATATATCCTTTCCCTTAATAACTGAGCCATCCTTTGACTCTTCTCGAGTAGAGGAGTCTTGTATGTGATTAATGTTCTCAAATTATTTAGTTAATGCCACTAATAAAATTTGGCTGGTTTTCAAGGAGGATTTTAAAGTCTTCGTGTTGAAAAATGAAGATCAAATTATGCATGTGCTGGTGACCAACACTTCCTAGAATAGAAGCTTACATGCCACAGTTATTTACATAAAATGTAACCGGCAAGAGAGGTTACCACTATGCGATGCCCTGCGAGACATTGCAGTATGGCTCCAAGGCTGTGGTTTTGGAGTAGTGACTTCAATGTTATAGCTAGGCTAGATGAGTATATTGGGAAAGGAAGATTTCATGCTTGGTCGTTCTGATGATTTCAATAGTTGTATCCAACAATGCCATATACTTAAGTTACCATTTTTGCCAATTATCACACATGGACAAGAATGAGGGATAGGGGACCAGGCTAGAAACGTCTTGATAGGGTACTGGTTAATCAAGAATGGGTCAGTCTCCTTCTGACAGTGTTAGTTCAGCACTTAAATCGGACATCATCGGATCATGCACCTCCTTTGCTAAAATAAAATTTCATTACTAACAACTGAAGACCAACTTCTTTCAAATTTCACAATATGTGGTTGCATCGTCACACCTTCATGGACGGTGCAAATTCTTGGTAAATACCAATGTACGTTAATGGTATCTAGGTTTTTTTTGGAAACTTAAGCAGCTTAAATTTACTCTTAGAACCCAGAATAAAGGTGTTTTTGGCAATGAGTGTGATAATAATTTACATGCTAAAACTTCTATTAAGTTAAAAAAACATGAGTATTAAGAGGATCCCTCACCAGAGAATAGAAATGCTCTACATCGCTAGGCTTATACGGATTTGAGTTCGACATCCTCGCTCATAAGAAGAGTTTACAGGCTAGAATTTTTGCATTAAGTGGCTTAATGAAAGTGATTCAAACACAAAATTTTGTTCATGCCACTAAAGATGCGGGAGGTCAGGGGATGGAAGAGGAATATGTTATTAAAGGAGAGGCCGTATCCTTTTTTCAACATCTATTAATTTGTGAACCTCATGATTTGTCGGCCATGGATCGTCTATTGAAAAATATCCCTTCTCTAGTAACCGAGGAACATAATGCCTAGCTATTAAGGCTGGTAACTGTTGAAGATATAAAGGAAGCAGTTTTCCGGCTAGACAAAGAGAGTGCATCGGGTCCGGATGGATTCTCAGATTATGTTTTTGTTGCATGTTGGGACATAATAGTTGAGGACGTGCATAATGAGGTGAAGGATTTTTGTTTAGGAGCCACTATTCCAAAAAGTATGGCTAGAACTCTGATCGTGCAACTTCCCAACAAATTGAACCCTACCAGACGTTAGCTAATTTTAAACTTATTTCCCCTTGTAATTTTGTCAATAAAATTTTTACAAAGGTTTGGTCTAATAGATTACAGCCTTTGCTTCAATTTTTATTTTCCCAGAGGAATTAGCTTTTGTAGGTTGTAGGATCATATGGAACACTGTTCTCCTGGCACAACAATTGGTGTATTCATTGGACAGGAAGGCAAGAGGTCACAATTTGGTATTTATGATGGATATGATGAAGGCCTTTGATCGAGTGTCTTGACCTTTTCTAGAACACTTATTACTCAAATTTGGTTTTTCTCTTCATTTTACATCTCTTATAGTTGCAAATTTGCATGGTTTATTTTTTCTTGTTAATGGTAACATGGTTAGCTTTTTTCAGGCATCAAAGGGCATCAAACAAGGGGTCCTGCCTTATTTGTTTATTTTATGTTCAGAGACATTAAGAAGAGGATTACGCCAACTTCAGTTAGAAAGCTCTTTACTCCACTATCCTCTATTGAGATTTAATATGGCCTTTCAGCCACTTTTCTTTTGCTCACAATCTCTTATTATTTACACATGGAGAGAGGAAGACAATTAAGGGGCTACTGGATCTGTCAAGCGGGTTGTAGTCAAAAAATTAATAAATCAAAAAACTTCTTTGTTGTGAGAAAGCACTGCTGCACAGTCCGACGACTAGAAAGATTGACGGGTATTCAATCCAAGGATTTTCCTTTCCAATATATTGTTTGTCCATTATATGCAAGGAGGAAAAATCATCTTATATTCATGGTATCAAAGATTCATTTATGTCTAAATTAGCAGGGCGGAAAACAAAGCTCCTTTCCCAGAGAGGTAGGTTGACCTTGATCAAACACGTTCTATCATCCATCCCGACACATCTCATTAGTCATTGACCCCTTCAGAAAGTTCTACCGGAATTAGAAAATTTAATGGAAAACTTCTTTTAGTGGTGGGAGGAAGGGAATAAAAAAAGACACAGGAAAAAGTGGCATTCTTTGTGTGGACCAACCAAGGAAAATGGTCTAGGCAGTAGACGGCTAGACAATGTGGTGTGTTCTTTCTCCATTAAACTTTGGCAGAATTTTTTAACCTCTAACACTCTTTGGGCACGATTTATGAGGCAAAGGTATTCACAAAGTGGTAATCTTGCTAATCCAAACCCGATATGGAGACACATGTAAAGTGTGACAGATATAACAATGACGAACATGGAAACCCTAAATCCAAAATAGGAGAATGTCTTTTGGGGATGCAAACTGGATGGTAATTGGATATCTTTTCGAATGTAAAACCACTATTGACCAGCAACATATTAAAATTAACAAGGTCTTTTCCAATGAAGCAGGTTGGAATCTTGGCGGTATTCTTAATCATCTATCGGCCAAGGAGGAGAGGACAGTGATGCACAAGCACATTTTTCTCTCGTCTGAACTGGATGCTCTTATTTGGAAACCTACTTCAATGGGTATGTTTTCTCTATCTTCTGGTTACAATATCATTCAAAATCCAGATGCCTCACTTGCCAATCAAGGTCACATATATAGAGCAAACTGATTCCAATCAAAACATCTATCTTCATGTGGAGGCTGTTGAATGGACTTCTTTCTTTTCCAAAGGTACTAATGAAAATAGGTCTTCACATGGTTTCTAAATGTCCATTTTGTAACTCTTTGGAGTTATTGGACAGTGTTTTCTCTTCGTGTCCCTTTACCTTAGCAGTTTCGAACCACTATTGTAGTTACTTTGGATTGCCACGTACTTGAGGAGAATCCGTTCTTTCTCTTTTCTAGTCATGGTGTATTACATATTCTCTTTATTGATCTAACAAGGGCATTTTAAAACTCTATGCCATCACTTATCAGCTGGGAAATTTGGAAAGCACACAACTTTGCATATTTTCCAAGGCATCTTAAAGTCAAACACAGAGATTATATATCGGATCAATCAAGGATTGCATGATTCCTATCCAGCTTTAGAAATTTACCTCTCGGCCTGTAGGATCATGTGGTTTGCCACATTTTTGTCACCTAGACAATTTCATGGAGTCCTCTTCCCTTAAACCACTACAAACCAAACGTGGATGGCTCTTCTAATGGAAATCGTTGTACAACTAGACGTGGAGGAGTTATCCGAGTCCATTATGGCAGGTTTTGTTTCACGTTTTTTGTGTTCTATGGTCATTGTACTTCAACTGAAGTGAAATTTCTTGCCATTGTTTCTCGAATCAAATGTTGTATTACCAAAGGCTACATACCACTCATCATTGACTCGGATTTGGAGGTTCTAGTGAACACAATCCCAAAGCGGTTAAAGCCACCTAGGCAATAGGAAGCTTGGGTTAGGTAGTATTTCACCCTAAAGGATCAACATCTCATTATAATTCAACATCAGTATCGGCAAATGAACTCAGTTACAGATGCACTGGCAAAGCTAGTTAGTACTTCCAACTCTCCTAATCATTTTGTATTTAGCTCTTTACCCTCAAATGTTAAAGGACTAATTACTTTTGACTCCATAGATTTCTATACATTAGTGTCATATATGTAAAAGAGCTCCTATGTAACAAATTTTTTTATCAATAAAGGTCTTCATTTCGGCAAAAAAAAAACTTTATTTAATTTAGTCTCAAAAAGGCTTGTTTTATTTCCTCTTTCAGTTTTTTAAAGTTATTTTTTCCTCTTCTTTGGGTCCAAAAGTATAAACAAAACATGTAAATTTATTTTTCAAGTAAAATTTGTTTCTTGATTTCTAAATTTCATCATAGTAAAATTATTTTCTACTATTCTTTAGTTTCTCAACTCATTAATAATTTATGTTACATAACGAAATTTAGTTCTTTTAAATTTGTTCCTACTATGAAGTCTTAGAAGTAATCATTAAGACTGAAAGCATGTTTTTAAACTTGTTTGCTTTTAAAGGATTAATGATATTTTGTTGTACCGGAATACATTTTCTGTTTAGAGGGCAAACTAGAACATATATTTAACTTGGATGACCGAATTGAGAATCTTTTTGTTTTGGGGAACACATTTGGACATTTATCAAAGTTAGTTAAGATTACAACAATAAGACTCTATCAATTAGAAAGACTATATTAGAATATTTTTCAATTTTGAGGTTCAAATTGAGAGCTTTTCAATTTAAAAGTCCATATTGAGACTTTTACGTAGTTTTAGGGATAGAATGTATTTAACCCTTTAAAATAGCCTTGTTTACCTTTTTTTTCTTTTCTCAAATAAAATTTTCCGTTTCCTTTCAATAGGCTTGTTAATAAACTATTAACTCTTTAATTACATACAAATATCATCTATTCTATTAATGTATTGATATATGTTGATAATAGTAATATGCGTAATTCCGTTTAATAAATTATTCAATTAAGTTCTTTTTTTAATAACTTTATTTAATTAAGTCACAAATAGGTTAATTTTATTTCCCCTTTTAGCATTTTAGATTTTTTCTGTTTAAGGGTCCAAAATAATAACTAAAATATGTAAATTTATTTTTCAAGTAATTTATTTCTTTAATGTTTGATTTGTAGAATTCATGGAGATCAATAAAATCATCTCCTACTCTTCTTTAATTTTTAAATTCAATCATAATATTCTATTACATAAGGAAATTTACTTCAATAAAATTTATTTCTTGATTTAAAGTCTTAAAAGTAGGTTTTTATTTCATCTTTGAGTAAAAGAGCAATTTGGTCCCTTATTTATCAGAAAGACCAATTTGGTCTCTCAATCATAAAAAAAAAAAAATTAACTAATTTAAGGCTTGTGGTAGAAAATGTGGACAAATTAACAGTGTTGTTGGTAACATTTCTGCTTCACATTATTGGCCATGTGATTATCACTTGGCTTAATCCATTAATTTGTCCCTAATTTCCATCATAGGTCTTAAATTCGTTAATTTTTTAAAAGATAAAAGACCAAATTGGTTGATACCCAAAAAATAAAGGACTAAATTGGTCTTTTCTCTTTCCTTTTTTACTCTTTGAGGAATATTTATATAAATAACCTAAAAATTATGAAAAAAGGCAAAGTCATTAAATTTTATAGTGAGGTGTAATTTGGGAGACAAAATCTAAATCACTAAATAAAACTCTCTCTTTTGTTAAGTATCATTAGCTTATTAACATAATTTAGTGATTAGCCCTTAATTTTATATTAACCCGTGAACAATTGCATCACTTGCACCCGAACCCTAATGAATTTAGCTATTCATGATGTATGGATAAGAAAAAAATTTAAATAAATTGCCAATAAACATGCTAAATTTATAACCAAAAATTAAAAATACAACTATGAATAAATAAATAAAACATAAGTTACTGGAATTGAAATTGTTGGAAAAGAATTTGAATTGAATTACTTAAACCAACCAAAATTTGAAAAATAAACTGTTGAATTGAGGAACAATTAAACCCTGAAGTATGAGAATAGTGGTTCTAAAAACCATAGACAAAAGATTGAAAATAAGTTCTAAGAATCGCTCTCTTTCAATCATTACATAAGCCGCCTATTAAAAAAAATTACATGATAGGCCCAGGCGTAAAACGGAACACCTGTAGTATGACTGTAGGTGTTCTGCATTGTTCTTTCGTAGTTTGTAGCTCACCCATAGACTAAGAGTGATACTCTTGATTTAGCTGCAATCTTCGGCTACGCTTTTGTTTATGCCACAGTATGCTGTTGTTTAACTATAGTCCAGCCACAGTTAGTGATTGGTCTTTATTATCACTCATAACCTTCTTTTCACCTGTAATTTAGCCCCATGTTCCTTTGTCAATGACCGCTTTGCCACTTACTTCATCTTCACAAAACACAAAACGAAGAGAACAGACAAATATACTAATAAAATGCACATTTACCTACAAAAACAACTTAAACAATAAAATCATCTAGGAACATCCTAAACATGACTTTGCTCCTTTAAAACACAACAAATTGGACCAAACACACCTAATCATATAAGAAAATGATATATAAAATTAACTCCAAATATAGAGTTATCAATCAGCCCATTTACATAATTCAATACATGGGGACTTTTGAATTTATTTGACTTAAGTCCAAGTAATTAAATTGGCCTAATTATCTATTTCATTAATAATTTGGGCCCTGACTTGTATTATATTTGAATTTAATTAAGAAAAAAAAATTAATTTTATTTCTTAATTAACAAAGAAGTGAATATTTCAATGTCTACAACAGTATCACTTGATAAGAGAAATAGTTGGAAGATAAGACATTATACTATAGAAAATTGGGATGCTTGACAATGTGTCATATCCATTTACCAAGGCACTAACACTAAAATAGCTTGATTGACATCTCGAGAAGATGGGAATGAGATAACAAGATGATTGGCTTTAGTACAAGTAGGAGATTATTCGTGTTATCATGAATGTAATAGAGCATCTTTATGTTTAAACTTATCTCATAATTTAATTATTGGAAAATTTTGTTTCATTCACATACTTGTAGTAATCGACTTATTTTGATTGAGTCCATTAGGTGATGTTAAAGAATTTTTTCACAAGAGTTGTGAGTATGAGATCCTAAATCTTTAATTACATCATCTCATAAATATTTATAGCTCCTAGTGGATGGTACTCAATCGGGCACGACTACCATTAGAAGCTAGCATCATGACTTTCTCTCAATGTGGCATGAGTTGTTCACAAGTGAGGATGACAGAGTCTCATATCATTTCACATGAGTTGTGAGGATTGACACGATAGATGATTGCTAAAACAATGCATTGAACTAGACCATAACTTATATTGGATAACACAGGGTTTTCATTTACTTGTCAATAATCCAATAATAAATTGAGAGGTTGCATGTCACGTAAGAATTCATTGAGAGGTTGCATATCACGTAAAAATTCATTACTCTTAAGTGAAAAATTAAGAAGGTGTCAATGATATGAAAATGGTAAATCTTAGCAAGGAAATCCTTGACCAAGATAGTTGACTTATAAAAGAAATAGTTTCTTAATTAAGTATACATGCTAAGATAAACACAAGTCACATAAGAGATCGTAGATCGACTTGATAAGTTAACCAAAAAGGATACCAAATCAAATGCAATGATTTTACCACATGTTAATAATGATATAAAGGTTTATGATGAATTTCTCTCATTCATCTCCTTCTGATTGACACAATATGTTGCTAGATGTCACCAATGAACTTCAAGGGCAATTTGGGAGTTAAATCTCCAAAATGGTGGTTTTAGGGTTTTGATGTCATTTATAGAATAATGGACAAAAGCCTTGACATAATTAGTGATTGTCCATTTAGTTGACACTCCAGATGTCAATTAGGATCATGATCGTAGTTGGTCGCACACACAAGAGCATGATCATCTATTAACTTCAAACTAGTAGAGTACTCTTGCAAGTGTTGCAATATATATCGTACTGTACGGTGATACATGGGATGCAATAATTAGACTTAAAAGTGACTTAGGAGTACTTTAAATATGGAATAATATGAGGGTTGATTTAAAAATTGGAATATTAATACTACATGAAAAAATGTTTTGTTTACAAATTATTAAATTTGCATCCTTAGTTATCGTATCTTTAACCCAAGTTTAGGGTTGGACTCAAATTATGATTTCGTGGGTAATGAATAACAAATGTGAGCTGATTTAATTAATTTTAGATAGTCCATGTTATGTTGTTAATAACCTAAAGAAATTGAATTAACCCAAGAAGAAAAAATTCGGTATTTTGTTCTACTATATTAAACTAGGTTCTACTAAACCCTAATTTTCTTTAAGTGGTTTATAAAAAAATCACTTAAGCTTCCTGGGTCAGAATATCAGCAGGTTTAACCTAAAAATTAGGGGAGAAATTTGTTCTCCCTTCTTGCCTTTGCCGTCCCTTTTCCACTTTCCTTTCGTATTGCTTCGAGGCTTTGGATTTTGGCCAAAAGTGAATTCTTTCCCTTGCTAGTTTATTTGTTTGGGATCTTTGCTAGCATATGGTAGTAACACCTATCCAAGAAGAGGAGTTGGTTGATCAAGTGCTCATGTGTACTAGTAAACACTTCATACGTTTGGTACTCTTCTTCCCCAGCCCAGGTGGCATTTGCCAGTTTACTGCAAAATTCAATTTTTAAGGTGAAGATATCTTCTTGACCCTTTGGGTTATATGCTAACAATAAAGTTCTATAGATCGATCCATAGATGATGAGTTTTAGATTCTTTATATGTTTGTTTCCACTACATTTAATTTTTAAAATATCTACTTACTGTAGTAACCTCATTCTTCACAATTACATGTACATGGCAATAATCTTCTTCGGGATTTTGGAAGGCCTGGTATGATCAGTGTGAGGATCATATAAGGGTCTTCATGAACATTTCAAGTGTCAGGTTGTATGAGATGAGTATAGCCAATTATCAAGAATAAATCTTCCTAGATTTACCGAATGGAGCAAATTCATCAGTACATAGCTGAAGTCAGACATTAAGGGCCTCCATCAGAAATCTTGATGCATCCTATCAAAATGCTTTTATGCTTCTTCATCAAAAGTGTAACACATTAGACTTCTTTTGCTTTCCATTGAAACCCCTTTTAGCCTTGCATCTCCCTCCCTAAGGATTTTACACTACCTACAAGAGTCATCATCCTCGATGTCCTTCTAGTAAAACGTATATCCGTCAGGAGAGGCATCTATACTCCTAACTAGAAGTCCTAACTTTTGACCAAGTTCTTTACCCCATTAAAGTAATGGGGCATTATGTTCTCCCCTAGTATCATTTTCGCGTATCAACTGCACAGAGAATTCTCAAATAAAACAGCTTTCAGACATTATTATTCTCAACCTTAATGTTAAGAATTCTCTAAAGAGTTGATAACTAAGAGTAATTCTACTAACTACCTGATAGTTACTCATCAACTGCCTTCAAAACATCCCAGAAACTTTCACACACGGATTCCTCATTCCCGACACTTGTAAATTGTTGTTCATATAGCATCGACTTGTTGGTACCAATGCCTATTTTGAGCAGAGGATTACAATTAATACTTCGTTGGCCACAAGGAGCATTCTAACTGGCTGCATCGAACACCATCCGTTCATAGGGACTTATGTCAGATGACTAGTCATAATAATCAAATGTCTACATTACTAGATCATTCACAACACCTTGATCGTACTATTCAAATTCCCACTGTAAGAAGTCAAATTATAATAATCCGCAACTTGTACCTGTATAGAAGCTTGCACACTTTATTCGTACCTTGAAACTTATGATTGTTAAACTTGGCACATGGGCACCTAAATTGGTTTCCATCCATTTACTATATTTGTGTATTTGCAAATGACAAAAACTCTTCTACAACCATCAAAAACTTGTCTATACATCCTCAGTCACCCAATATATTTTATTATACATTCATTGCCATCTTCCTACCATTTTTCCCAGCATATGCACAGAGGAAAAATTGACAACTATTTTTCCAAAGTTACTCCATCACATATAAATTTTTAACTTAATAACATTGGCCTACAACAAAATATATTATTGATATTATACCATAATAGCGACAATATCAACAACACAACAATTTAGCAAATGCATGCATGTATTCAAAATTGGAGCTAAACCTCTGTGTGTGTGTATATATATGTATATATAAGTAAGTGAAGAAGTTTCTGGAAGTTCTATATATTGATGGGCCAAAAAACTTGTACGTTGTTGAAAATAATTTGAATCGATAAAGCCAATTTGAAATTTGCAACACTTCCTCGTTAGCAGAAGCAAGCAAAAGCATAATACGATTATAGTGGAAAAAATTGGAATGTCAATGAAATGCTGTTAGAGGGATATAAACTGCAATGACTGGGGTTAATAAGATGGGGATTTTTTGCAAAAAACTTAAAAACAATATTAGCGGAAATACTTGTATTTGACGCTAATTAGCAACGACATTAACAACAAATGTACATACTGCTGCTGTTGCAATCCCAACATGAGAAACAAAAGGAGCAACGACAAAATCAGTGATCAAAATGTATGAACTATCGCTAAGTTGTCAATGACATCAACAACAAATTTTATTGTCGGTGTAGTGTCGCACTATATCAAAAATTTAGGAATGTATTGTGTAATGTCAACATTCAACAACTACTGCAGTAACAACCACATATCCATCACTAATGTTGCGGCAAAGTTCGTTCTTCACTACCTTTCACATACTTGTGCGGTATATGGGGTGACAAATTTTTTGATGCTCGTTTCATCAAAATATTTTGAATCATTTTAGTGACGAATTTAATGACATATGGTTCTGTAACATTTTTCGGTCTTAAATTCATCAATAACTAGCGTTGAAAAAAAAAAGTTGCCACTAAACGTGTGTTTTGTTATAGAGAAGAATAATAAAGAAATAGATATTCTTACCAATCCCGATAACTCTATTACTAATCAACACAAAATAAAATTATTTCTTCAACAACTAGTAATTTAAAATAACTTAGTTTATCTGTATTCTTTCATTTATCGTTAATGTTATTCTGTGTATATTTATAGTTACAACAAAAGCTATAGCATGACAACAAACTTCTTGTTGTGTTTAAATTATTATATTATACCTTTCAAAACATTGAAAGATCAATATAGCTTTCAAAAGATTTTCAACTAAAATAAAAATTCCACTGCACATCATACTAAAATTAACTAATAAATTTTCCACCCAACATAAACAACCATTTCTTATGAAAAGAATATAATATTTACATACATAAAGCGTCTAACAAAATAAAATAAAACCTCTTTAATTTAAGTTAATTACCATGTTTACTTATATAAATTAAAATTTCACTTTTGGCCATGTTATGATATGTAATTCAATGAATAAGAAGTCCAATATTTAGATAAATTTCTAGCAACTTTTGCAATATCGGCATATTTCAATCACTATAGGTTCAATTTGAAAGGATAAGACGGCTAAACTAATAATTCTACGAATATATTTATAAGTGATGAAGTCAAGATAATCTAACTTTAATATTCTCCTTTGTTCATATTGATGTTAGAAAGAAGATTTCTGTCTTTATACACTTTATTTTTGTATTATACCAATTATTTATATAATATGTTGTACAGGTCATCTAGAATACTCTTATATATACTACAATTTTATAATTTGTTTATACAAGATAATATAGATGAAAACAAAATGTCTAAAATAACTTTATTGCATATTTCAAATACATAATCTAGCCTATTGCATTAAGGCTCTTTACACACCAACGTTGGAGATAAACTCATCAATTTGATACAAGTTAGTTACGCCAAAGATGTGTCAAGTTGAGGAGGTGAAATGTAGAGCAAGCTTGGACTCGAGCTTGCCAAAATTGAATCACATGTGGCTAGATCCCTTTAACCACAAGAAGGCTAGATTTCACTTCAAATATATTTTAGTTTGGTCTTTATCTTGTAAAGTCCAATTCTAGTTTAAGTGATGTGTAAATTGGGTTGGTTTAAGTGTTCGTTTATTTTTTAGTTTTAGACTCAATTATCTAATCTGGCCTTCTAGAAACTACAAATAAATTCGACATGTAATTTGGCCTTCTAGCTCTTAAAGGGATCTGGTCACTTGTGCTTCAATCTTGGCATGTTTAAGTCCAGGCCTCAAGCCTGCTCCAACTTTCATCTCCTCAACATGACACATCTTTAGCCTAACTAGATTTGTCTTATTAGTTTGGTAACTAAAGGTCATTTGGAAATCTACCGAATTTGGAAACTTTCTATCAGTGTTTCTAGCTTTTATAATCTGGAAACTTTCCATCTTTTGAACTTTGCTCCTTGTATGCAACCGTTAGTTTCCTGAATTATGCTAACTCAAGGTCAAGTTCAAGGAGCTAGATGACACATTTTCCAGGCATATTACCACGATTTCTTCGATTTGAGGATGAATCCTTTCAAACAAGGAGGGAAGGATACGAATATGGTTAGGCTCAAGATGTATCAAGTTAAGAAGATAAAAGTTGGAGCAAGCTTGGACTCGAGCATGCTAAGATTGAAACACAAGTGGCCAGATCCCGTTAAGTGCAAGAATGTCAGATTTCACAAATTTACTTTTAGTTCGGTCCTTATCTTGTGAAGCCCAATTCTAGTTCAACTGACGGTTTAATTCCATTCTTGCACTTTATAGTTTTGGACTGAATTTTCTAGTATTTAATAAGGCCTATTTGGCCAATATTTGGAATCTTGGCCGAACATCTAGTTGTACCATTAGAGTTTCTATTTCTTACATGTTTCACAAGAAACAACTTAGGGTTTTTGGGGGCTACTTGGCCGATTTCGTTACCCTAAATTGTAGGATTTTTTATCTAGTTTTTAGGACTTTTAGGCCTATAAATAGGCCTCTACAGCTGTTTAATATTCAGCAAGTTTGATAATAAAAACCTGAGTTTCGTGAGTTCTAATACTATTCTTTTACTCTTTGAATAGACTATTTTTCGGGCTCCATGTTTGAGCAAGTCGTGAGTATGTTAACCAACACAAAATGTTCGTTCCTGCTAAGTCTTAGTTTTGGGTCAATATTTGACTTAAGATGCTAGTTGGTTCTTTCTTGGTTAATACTAAGGGTTTACTAAACCTTCCAATCAGCTATATTCGTGTCTGTATTATCAATCTTTGTTTATTCATCATCTGAATTTTGACTCTATTGTTCTACTTTCGTGACTAATTTTTTGTGATCCTTGGCTTGGTGCCACTTAGACTATTGCGTTGTGTGGCGTCAATCTTGATTGCGGACGTTGTTCGCCTCAAGTTGCGCATATATATATATATATATGGGTGTATATTTGTAGATTTGTATATATACATACATACATGTGTATATGTGTGTGTATATGCACACACATACACATATATATATATTTAATGCTATTCCACGCATATTTATAGTTATAACAAAAACTGTGGCATGAAAACAAACTTGTTGTGTGTAAATTATTATATTATACCTTTCGAAATATTGAAAAAATATAATTTTAAAAAGGTTTTGAAATAAATAAAAATTCCAATGCACATCATACTAAAATTAACTGATAAATTTTCATCGGCATGTTCATAATCTATCTTCAGTTCGGAGGAGAATGCTATCCATGCAAGATATACCGGATCAACATTTTAAAACTTTAATTCGCCATGGTGCCTCTTCATCGTTTTGGCATGAAAATTGGCAAGGGTAGGGGAAGTTCGCTAATGACATGGAGGAGCCTATTCTCAAATCAGATATTACAATATGAGAGGCTTTTTGTCTAATGATCTGGATGGAATTTTAGCGTATTGCAACAAGAGTTCCCTTGACAGTTGGTTGATCATGCTCATTCTTCGCATTCCCATCTAACTCCATTTCTAGACACGGCTTGTTGGATGCCCACAACATCAGGCAAGTTTAGTACTTCATCGGCGTTTTCTCTGATTCAACGTCAAGGTATCACGTTTATGTACAAACGTTATATACGGGATGCAAAAAAACCTTTTAAGATTTATATATTTCTTTGGAAATTGCTAAATAAATGTGTGCCATATGCAGATGTCCTGCAGTCTTTGGGTTTCTGTTTTCCATCCAAGTTCTTCTATTGTAACTCACATTGGAGATATAGATCATTGCTTCTTTTCATGTCCTCTTGTGCAACAAATCTGGACAACTTTCGAAATCTTGCTGTATTGCTTGACAAGCCTGTGCGTTTGGTTTCTTCACTTTTCTACCAACTCCGGCTTTGGTGGCTTCATGCTTCTTCCACATTAGCTGGCCAGCTAATCAAAATAATCCGGACTTTGGTTTGTTGGCAGCTTTGGCTTCTGTGGAATGCTTACCTTTACCGGAGTCAAACATCTCTTCCCCATCGCATAGTCCAGCAAATTCGTGACACTTTATATCATATCAGTCCTGGCACCCCGTATTCACTTCAAGCAGGCTCGAGGCATTCTCAATTTGCTGCAGGGCTTGCCATTCATACCTTATAGCCACGGCTTGCCCGTACCCTTGCTATTGCATGGTGCAACATGTGGTAAAAATGAATATGGATGGTTCCTCTCGAGGAAATCTAGGTCTGTCAGGCATTGGAGGTATAATTCGTGACATACATGGTCAGATAATTCTTGGCTTTTCAAAATCATTGGTAGCACATACAAATCTTAAGGTTGCATCTTTAGCTCTGTAGAGTATTAAAGCCATCACACTGCATGGGCTACGACTCTGTGAGGCACATGGTATGACAGTTGTCCATTTTGAAACTGACTCCAAGGATCTCTTTTGCATGGCTACTACTCAAAGCAATGTTCCCTGGAGAGTTGATTAAATTTTGGCACAAATAAAGTTGCTCTTCCGTCAACACAATCACTCCACTATGTCTTTCATGAAGCTAACACAGTCGCAAATTTACTAGCAAAGTTATGAAGTTCACAATCTATTGATAATTTGTTTGATGCACACTCTCTTTCTCCTCTAATTGATGGAAACTTATAGCTTGATGTATTGGGAGTTCCATCGGTATGAATGGGACCCATAGCTCATTGTATTCTCCATTGAATTAATAAAATCTTGCCGCTTTTTGGTATTTAATATATACATATATATTTTTTATATATATGTATATATATATATACATTGTTCTATTTAATGGTAGACACAATAAGGGAAAGTAGACTTTACTAATTGAATTCAATAACTTAAATTACATGAAAGATATATTGTATAACATTTTTCTTTTTTGTTATCAATTTTACATGCAGTACACGTAAAATGTTCCAAATATTTCTTATAAAATCAATTCTAGGGATTACATAAGGAGAAAACCAAATATTTACCTATTGAAAATTTAAACTTTCTCGAATGAAGGGTAGTAAAATATGCCTGAATGTTCCTAGGGCCTAAAGGATTTACCGATGCAGGAATAGGGTTCGGTAGGAAGATTGTTTGGGTAAATATTGATTAGGCAATTCAATTCGCAAAAAAATTACTAAATAAGGTTTAATAATCCTAATCAATACTTACACACACTCACAAGGATACGAGGTGAGTTTATAGGTCGGGTGAGGAAGGATCGTTCCCACGAGAACTATTAGACAACTACTGGGGTTTACAAACCTACAAACTAGTTAGACAAATTAATCGCCAGATTTTGTTCTACCTAACTAAATTAATCTTAACTGCTAAGAAATTAAGAACAATTATCAAAATTTTTTCTAATCAAAACTAGAAGAAGCAATGAAATTCACCGAAAGCAAATTTAAATCAATGAACTAGAAAAGTAAACGCAGAAAAATCAAATTAGACCTACGGAATCGCAATGAAAACTAAAATTAAATTGAAGTTAAACAAGAAAGCAAACTCTATAAGTAGCTGAAACAAAAAGTTGACGTGCTTGAAGTCTTGAAAAAGAAGAATAAAACCTTGACAACTCCCTAAAATGCTACTATGCTTCACTTAGGCTTTCCCCAGTGATTTGTTGGAATGATGTAATTTTATTGTGTTTGCAGACCTTGACAGTGGAAAGTACTTGACCAAAAATTCTTGAGCAAATTGATTCTATGTTATGAAAATACCTTGCGGAATGATTGCAACCAACCCTTTATCCTATCCCGCAAAGAAAATGGAAAAGTTCTCATTTGAACACAATCAGGTTGTAACCCATTGTATTTAAATGTATCAATGACTTCTTCAAAATTCACTAGATGAGCATAGGTGGATCCACGTTTGGCCTATATCCAAACACAGCCAAGTTTTGAAGCATTTGAAACTAAAGCTAGCTCGATCTCAAATTTGTTGGCCTGTACGGGTATTTGGGCAACGATAGAACTTGCCCCCTCAAAATTTGGTACGGCATAATCTCTAAGCGGTCGGCGATTAGCATTAGCTCCATTGCCATGATTACCCACTACTTCTTCTTGATCCCCAACATTACTATTTGGATTCTCCTAAAATTCTCCCCTTGGCTTCATTCTTGTGGTATTTTACGGTTTCTGGTCATAGTTCATTCAATTTCCAAATCACATGGAAATAATGGTTGGTTGGAAGAATGAGTATTACCATAAAATACAAGAAAAAAGGCCAAAGTTCGAATATTTAAGAAGAAATCCGAAAGAAAAATTATGAAGAACAAAAGCTACTATAAATAATTAAAAGAAAATAAAAAGTCTAATCTAGTAAGGCTCTCTAATCCTTAAGTGCACCAAAAATAGTCCCTAGAATATATGGCACCAAAAACTTGTTTGCGTAAATATTGATTAGGCAATTCAATTCACAAACAAGTTAATAAATAAGCCTTAATAGCCCTAATCAATACTTACACACGCTCCCAAGCATACGAGGTGAGTTTATAGATTGGGTGAGTAAGAATCGTTCCCACGAGGAGTATTGGACAACTATTAGGGTTCACAAACGTACGAACTAGTTAGACAAATTAAGTGCAAGATTTTGTTATACCTAAGTAAATTAATTTTAACCACCAAGAAATTGAGAACAATTAACAAAACTAATTAAAAATAGAGAAAGAAATGAAATTCTCCAAAAGCAAATTTAAATCAAATGAACTAGAAAAGTAAATGCAGGAAAATCAAATTAGAACTACGGAATCGCAATAAAAAATGAAATTAAATTGGATTTCAATTAGAAAGAAAACTAGATAAGTAGCCGAAACAAAAGGTTGACGTGCTTGAAGTCCTGAAGAAGAAGACTAAAACCCCAGCTATGATTCTAGATTTCCTAATCTATTGAATAACCTAACTAACGATGACTATCCATGTTCAACTCCCCTCATAATGGGGCATTTATCGGGGTAAATCGGGATTTTGGACCCCTAAGATGATAAAAATATGGTAAAATACGAAAAGGACTCCAACTGGGTGAAGAAAACTTCCAAAACAAACCATTTACGTAACCAGCTGCTCATCGTGCACACAAGGACAGCCTTTTCTTGTGCATGTGCATAAATTCCAGTTGCTAAACATCTTTTCTATTGGATTGCGCACAAGCGCACACTTTCGCTTGTGCATGTGCACAAGTCACAGTGTACTAGCTTCAACTTCCACCTCAATTTCGACCTTGATGCCAATAGAATTTGGACAAAATTGAAACATGAAAATTGTAGCTCCCTCTCTTTTAGATTTCTAAAACATCTTGAATCACTTGAATTGGACTTTGGACTATAAAGTTATAATTAAAATGCCAAAAGGTGACAAAATTCACTTCCTATCGATGCACGACATCTAAACCTTTACATCTTTTCAATTTTTCTCCAACTTTTTTATCATTTTGACTCCATTTTCATTCAAAACCTACACAAACTAAAAATAAAACATTCAATCTCATAATTCACTCAATTATTGCTCAAATTGCATGAAAATGGTGGTAAAAAACACATATCATACACAACATTTATGATCTTCTCAATGATTTTCTTATGGTGCTGTTTCGTTGTCTCCGATGCCGCGTAGGGGATGTGACTCAGATTTTCATCTTAATATGCCTACCACATCTATTCCTTCTTCCTCTAGCCTCTGCCTGCCTAAACATTCATCTAAAATCTTCCAAGAAGATGTGTGCAATATGGTTGAAAATGATGAAACTAGGCCGGGGCCATGCCATATTCGTAGAAGAATGCTTTCACTCATTTCACTTCCACTGTAATACATCTCATGTAAAGCATGGAAACCAAATTTGTCCCATTTTTAGAGCAAAATAAAAGGAAACTCTCTTTCATGGTCTTGCCAATGGTATATCTCCTATGGAAGGCAAAAAGTTAACAATGTGTCATTGTCTCAGAATGATCATTTGGTAACTGTTCTAGGACAGCTCCTTCCTCCAAAAGTGGATACAAATAGACATGTTTCTTTGCCTTTTTAGGTTAGAGAGCCAAGTATATTTGCTGGTGATGAACACAACAATTACATGCATGAATGGCGGTTCCTTTCATGATCTTATAAATGACAATTCCATTAGAGTAGTTAACTTTAAAATGTATCAAAAGGTCACTGCCGTTGCAAAATTAGCATGTCATTGTAATTCCACGTCTAAATTTTCTTTGAAAGCTATATTTTCACTACAAATATTTCCAATAAAAGCACCACAACAACTGTCATCAAATCTATTCAATTCAACAATGATATTTTTAACCTCATTCAAATATCATTCTTTAAACACTCCAATAAAATAAATCTTATCTAGTGAATCAAAATATTTTCAATAATCAACCCAACATTCTCAATTTTAGAATTATCTTCAATCAATCTTTGCTCAACCATGGAAAGAGTCCAAGACATCCAAACATTGTTTACAGTTTTCTTCTTTTTCTTCCTTTTCCAGAATAAAATTTTTTTTCATTCTCAATTGTCCCAAATAGTGTATCAAAACTAAAAGTTTCAGCCTCATTAAAATCTTCACAAATTATTTCATTGTTAAAAACATATCTTTTTCAATATCAGTTGGCCAATAAATACAAAACTAAATGCATATTTGGAATCGAAAGCTGTCATTATATTATAAAAAAGATCCATCCTAAAAATTAGAGGCGATGGAGATTCAGGAAAAAAACATCTTTATAATACTTTCCAACTATTGATTTATGCACAATATTGAAAAAATAGTTTAGCCTTCCTTTCTCAAACTTCTTTCCATAAACGATTAAATAAACTTACACGAATGGTTTCACCCATATACTTTTGCACATTCTTCTCTTTCCTTGTTACTCTAACGTGTAGGTAAAATTTTGAACTTTTGACTGTTTGCTAAACTAAACCTCTATTCATTGTAGCCTAAATCTTTATTCATCGTAGTAGAAAAAAATTAATTACCTCGATAAATTAATTTTTCTTCTCTCTTTGTATGAATATTCTAGCCCCTTGTTCAAAGTTTCTTACAAAAATACTCTAACATATGTCCTATAGTCATAGGTTACTAGAATTAGCTAGAAAAAAATAACCCAAAAATCCTTACCAAATAAAATATCAATTCTTTTTTTAAAGCTTGTATGTGGCAGACTTTATTGATTGAATGAGATATACAACTATTAGGGATCCCTTCTAATTGATGTAATACCTAGTACATGAAGCTTTAACTATCCATCAATTAGTCAGGGGACTGATTTTGTATCAAACACAATAACAATATTCTAAGAACTACCTAACTTAGCTGGAGAATCTACAACCGTGTTAGCCGCTCGATATATATGATAGATTGAATGATTATGTTGATAAAGGAGCACTTTTATCGAAGTCAAGATTGAGTATGGTCTCCATACTATGGACGTTGATTTGTGCTGTAGCCATGCAATAAAGGTTCTTCGAGTTGGTTTCGAGATGGACGCCTATCATTCCATGCACTTCAGAAAGTTGAAGGCCGTGTAGTAAAACAAGCGACTCCGCCTCTAGGTTTGTTTGAGAAACCAATGATTTTGAAAACCAAAGATTACCATGCCCTATGTATAACCAGAGTCTTAAAGTTTTGCTCTGCTAATTCTTGCTTGGGTAGCATTCTTTTCAAAACCTGAGATGGATTTCTAATTTGTGAATTTGCATATTTGGCTTGCATAAAAATCGCCCACAATGAATCCAACTGCTTGAAATGCCACTATAGCTTAAGTGTGAAGGCCTTAATTATATCGTGAAAACTATGGATAGCCAACCCATTTTCTTTAGTAGGCATGCATAAGTCCCTCCATTTTATCCAATGCCTTCTCCCACCAGTCTCTGTTTCCCTGCAAACAAATTAGCCATGATACTTGATGTTTCCTAAACCTTATTGTTGATGATGACATAAGTACTAAACTCTGAAAATAAGCTGTGCAGGTCTGCTATCTTTTCTGCTGGAAACAGGTTGTTTGGACACAGTACAACGTCCGAACTCTGTCATTTTTCTTGGACGAACTGGAGTGTTCGATACAAATTCATTTGGACGCATCTCACCGTCCGAACAGACAGGCAAAAAGCAAACTTCTTCATGCTCCTCAACAGACGCATACAACTGTTCAAACAAATCTCTCTTCGGACGAAGAGGACCATCTGAAAGTCAGTCCAGACGATGAAACGGACGCATTCACGGCCATCTGAACGATATCCCTCAACAACTACACTGAGATCGGACGCATCATCTTTATCTCGGACGTCCAAAACCTTAACGGCTAGTTTTTGTGCATTTATTATTGAGCCGTTTGGAAGTACTTACAACCACAATTTATTGCTCCTATAAATACCTGCTCTATTGTTCTATAAGTAGTATCTAATACATTGAATACAAGCCTTAGAAAATACCAGAGCAATTGAGTGCAAATTGGCTATAGTGCTATATTGTATTAGTGTGTAGCTTAGAGTGCAATTCAAAATTTTTGAGTGGAGTGATAATCTTGTACAAAAGTGAGGCTGTGATAAAATTCTTGGCTCAACTAAAAGAGTTTTAGTGTGAGCAAGAATTGTCCTACTTTGGAAAGATTATTGGCTCACCAAATTCGTGAATCATTCTAGTGGATTAATACTTCAAGTTTGTTAGTTTGGAAGTATTGGTTGTTTAATCTCCTTTCTTACTTTCTTTACATTCCTTAAGTTTCATTGATTCTATCTTCATTATTTTATTTGTTAGTGAAAAATTTCAATAAGTTTAATCCTACTAAAGTAATTTTTGAAACCTAATTCACCCCCTTCTTAAGTTGCTTTGGGACCAACAATACGCTTCAACACCTTGATTGTAACTTTTGGAGGGCTAAAGACAGCAAGCTGGTGTATAGAAATGGAAGAGAGGACATGCCTGATAAGAATTAGGCCCGACCTCTCGGTGATAAAAGCTTGTTTATCAATCATGCTAGCTTAAGTTTCACTTTCTCAACCATATGACAAAAATATACCGCTTTGGCCTTTCCAATAAATAGATTGCAACCCATATAGATGTTGGAGCAACATCCCAACTGCCTGAGGACATCTAGATGGAAACATCATAGAGCTCTTCATAGCATTGATTTTTTTGTCCGAATCCAAGCTGATAACATTGTAGAAAGTCCATAAGGTTATGAACTGATCATCAATCTCCTCTCGTAAAAATCATCGTGTCATCGGCATTAGCTAAATGCATAACTGTCGGACAACCTCTAGGAAGTACATAAGGCTGGACGAATCCTTGTAGAGTCAAATGAATCGTCCCACGAGAGAGCACTTTGGAGAATAGAAGAAAAAGGAAAGGTCATAAAGGATCTCATTGCTTTATTTCTCGAGTCGCCTAAAAATAACTTGCCATCTCACCATTTAATAATAAAGAAAACTAGCTTCCCCGCATAATGAATTCATTATTAGTTTGATAAAATTATCATGAAAAACCAAACCGTTTCAACACAGTCTGTGGAAAATCCCAAGACACCTGGTCAAAGGCCTTCGTTAAATTTAGTTTTAAAAAATGTTTCGACCTCTTGCTATTTTATTTAATCACGAGACCATATCTTGAGCAAGCAAAGCATTGTCAAATAATAATCTCCCTTTCACAAAGCCAGATTGCTCATTCGAAATGAGCTGAGGAAGAATGGCCGCAACCCGAGTTGCCATAATGCAAGTGAAAATTTTCTTGACAAATGTGCACAATGATATTGAGAAAAAATTTGCAAATGTCTGAGGATTATCCTTTTTGGGATTAAAAACAACAAGATACTACCATAAGCCTTCAGCAAAGGGCTACCAGCAAAATATTCCTAAGTAGCAACAAGAACATTATTAGAAATTATTTCACAACAGTGAATACAGAAATAAGCTGTAAATCTATCTAGTCCTGCTGCACTGTATCTGTCTAACTTAATCATAAATAACTGCTTTTTTAACTTCATCTAGGGTTACTTGCCGTAGAAGCAAGTCATTATCTTCCAATGGAACCAACTCTGGAAGCAACCCTAGGAGTCTGTCTAGTGCTAGCATTTGAATTGGCTCGGCCAAGAGCAAATGCTGAAAAAAATCAACTCTAGCTCGTTTCATGTTCTCCTTGTTCTCGAGCCATATCCCCGAGGTAATTTTAATGCAGTTAACCCACAATCGACACTGCTTATTCACCACTGAAGTATGGAAAAAACTAGTGCTCCGATCTTCTTCTGAAAGCCGTTGACCCTGGCTTTTTGTTTCCTGAAAATTTTCTCGTTCTTTAAACTAAGCTCGCCCTGTGCCGAATGAAAATCTTCTCGATAGCACTCCGTAGGTTTTGCCTAAAAATGAGCTTGCATTATCTCTACCTTAGCCTCGGCACTCTTAATAGAGTCAAAAACATTATCCAAAATAGTACTGTTGCATTCACAAAGAAAGTGCTTAGGTTGTTGTAAGAAGATGAAGAGTGCTCAAGTCGCATTTGCTGAAACCGAAATAATTTAGGGACTTGCCTACAATTCGGGTCAACTTCAAGGAGTAGTGAAGAGTGGTCAGAAGCTACTTGTCCTAAATGGTGTACATGTGAGTTAGCAACAAAACTTAACCGTTGTTGATTGGCAAGCAATCTATTGAGTCATTGGAAAACTAGTCTACCATTGTGAACAGCAGACCAAGTGCAGGAGCTACCAGTGAAATAATTGATCATGATGTTAACATCATCCATTGCACTGAGGTATTGTTCGGAGGTACCTGAATATTCAGCCAAGGTAGAGAACACATTAAAATCTTTGCCCCACAGCCAAGATTATCCATCTTTGAAGATAGTCGAAGCAAATAAGACCATAAATCTCATCGTTTGGTGCGTGTGTTATTGGCATATATTAGTGCCAAGTAGACTAAAGAATTCCATCCATCATAAGTCATCCCCATACGCACGAACTAGTCCTATTCTCTAAAATACGTATGCAAATGAAAACCCAGCTTCCAGAATATCTAGATTTTATTACTGTTATTACAAGAAAAAAATGAAAAACCAAACTTTATTCCAAAATACTGAAGATGAACCGCATCAACCATCGGTTCCATTATTGCTAGTAATTGAATGTTGTGTAATCTAATAAGAAATTTAAGACATCTTACTGATGAAGCTTCACGAATATCCTAGACATTCCAGAAAGTGCGTTGATCATGAGGAACTAAGAGGAGGCTGGAGCTGTTGAGGAACCTTAGCCGACTGACGAGCCAGCATTGTTCTTATATTGCATGCGTTTTTCAGTCCGCGTCACCTTCTGTTCCATATCCATTGGTTCATCAATTGGTAGCTTCGGACATATATGGTAAAGGAAATCATAAAACTTAGACTGAAGCTCCGCTTAAGAAATAGGCTGTCACACATGAAAATTTCGTTTCCTTTTAGGAAAATCTTCCCTTTTGACCTGAACATTTGATATTGATCATGACATACACAACGCCAGACAAAACTTTATTGCCCCTATGAATTTCTCTCTAGCTTGTGGAACAACAAGCTGTGTCGTGGTCTGAGGAATAGGATTAGTCATGGCATCTGTTACTGCATCAATATTGGAGATGTCATCTTGGGTTTTCAATGATTCCAGCAAATCCTCGATAACCCAATATTAGGGTTTGCTTCATGAATGGCTACGGTCTGTGTTTGTTTCGTGTCCTTCATGCTAGTACTAGTGTATGTCAAGAGGATCAGCTTGGGAGGTGACTTTGGTATCCATATATATTGCTATAAAGAAATATCTGTGGAAGTAGGATTAGGGTTTTTAGGTTGTTGTTGCGGTTGCCGCTTCGGCACCAAATCATCACTTTTCTCAGGAATGAGTGAACAACGTCAATCCCTATTATGCCCGACTTTCTTACATGCAACATAATAATCCGGAATAGCATGCTAAGTGATATATTGTGAAAATCAACTTCCTTACCATTGCTAATACCAACCAGTTTATGAAATAATATTGGCGAGATCCACTTCTGCACAAGCTTGAGTAAGGCTTGGACGGAAAATTGTTGCCATAGAAAGATCAACCTTTAATGGTTGCCCAACTAATTGTTCAATGGAGTACAAAGATGCTTTATTGAAAGGATGAGAAGGAAAATATTCATGCGATATCCAAATAGGCACGATAGGTATTTCAACATTAACTTAGAAGGTAGTAGATCATTTGAGAATCCTCATGCCAAAACCTTGTAAACTATTGAAACCACGGCACCACATGCAAAGATAATCCTCTAGATTGTAGATCAGAGTGGATGAACACATGGTGATGATTCAATAATCCAAGAGTGTATGAGCCCTTGAAACCTATCACAACAAAGTCCTTTCGTAAGGATTTCATTGACGGTCTTCCCTTACGAAATAGAATAGAAAGCTCCTGAATCTCTTGTTGAGTAAAATAGACTGCAAGTTCACCTTTGTAAGTAGAAGGTTCTTTAATGGGAATAACATCCGGAGCATGGCTGGTCTATACAGTAGGATAAAATGGAAGCAAAGGATCAAGAAAGTTTAGAATTGTGGTGTGGTTGTGCAATATTGGAAGAGGATGGTTACCCGTTAGTCAACGACTGAAGGACCTCACTGTTTAGGGTTTTCCAACCCAAGTGTAAGCAAAAGCTGAGATGTTGTGATAGTGGAAACATATGGCTGAGGGCCTGGTCACGTCGTGCTAGGCCAAAGCCTTTGCGCGTACCTTGGCATGCTGGCTCACTTGCCAGACAAATCGGGCTAGGTAGGCTAGAATGAGAATTCCTTCTCCCAGATCCCGCCACTTGGCTAGGCTACCCATAGTGCAGGGCTTGCTAGAGCGGGCTGGCCACGAACTGGCCCATGAAACTAGACCACGGACTAGACCATACTGGCTTTCCCATAATAAGTTAAAATGAAATCTTATTTTATTTTAAAATAAATCACATTTTTTTAAAAAAGAATAATTAGTAGTCTTGGTTAATAATTGTAATCCAACCGAATACTTACTGTATTTAAAATTGAAGTCATAACTTACTAGTTGTTCATTTCTCGTAACTTAAGAAAAACACAATATTACATATTAGAAAATGTTATTATGTAAAATTCAAAGTTATTATTAGACAATTTAAAATTAGTGCTTATTGTTTCAAGTTTTTTATTTATTTCAAACTTATTACTTATCTATTCAAATCTAATAACTTAACTTTAGTATTTATTTCAAAATTGTTTATTTTATTATTCATTAGTAATTCATTAAGTTACAAATTAATTCTTAGTAGTTCAAGTTATTTGTTCTTAGTACTTCATCATTCCAAATTAGTACTTATTAGACTAAGTTATTACATGTTAATATAAGTCAATACTTATAATTATAACTTATTATTTATTAGTCATAAAGTAAAAGATTATAATTAGTCAAAAACTACCTTGAAATGGTGGGGGATTTGGCATAGACCCCTTAGATGTGAATTAATATTGGTAAAACAGTACAAGTAGGGGAACATTGAACCTTGCACCTCCAAACAATTACTTCCTCTATCCCAATATAATTGTCACATTAGAGATTTACACAAAATTTTAGGTAACTATAAATTTTTATCAAATGTCCATAAATGTCCTCATTAAATTTAATTGACTTGACATTATTAAATGACAAATATTTGAAATTTGAGAGTTTTATTTGGGAGAAGATAGGATAGAGAAGAGAGATGACAGAAAAGAGAGATGATAAATTATTTATTGGGCCCATTGGTTATTGAAATTGGAAATATTTTGAATGTTTGAAAGGTTAAATTTTAATTTTTAACTAAGTAAATCATCCATTTTATGTAATACGACATTTTTATAAGGACATCCTAAAATGAGAAGTGTGACAATATAAATGGGATAGAGGGAATGCAAGTTACGAAACAAATCTAAAAAAAATTAAAAAATAAATGAACTATTTACTCAATACATAAGGAGGGGACATATAGAAGCATACTTCTTAGCAATTAGTAAATGCCAAAATCTATATAATTATACACCAATTTGGTGAAATACTACCTTCATTATCGCTCAAGTCTTGCATCATTAATCTTTCTTTTCTTTCTTCAACATCCATCCAATCCTTTAAGAACACCTTAATCTCCAAAGTGGCACGTATCATTCGAGCCCTTTTTCATCTAAAACTCTTTCATTTGCACTAAATGCACTTTTCGATGCAATCTTTGAACCCAGAGTTGTTAGCAATTCACGAGCAATTTGTGATAAAATAGCACATTCACGTCATTATTTTGCCACCAAACAAGGATATCAAAACATTGTAAAAGTTCGCTTCCATCTAGTGGTGGACTATCAGAAGTTCTTGGTCGTCTTGTAGCTAAAAATTGATGAGCATCAAAATGTTTGCGAACAATTATGTGAGGAAATATAAATTGTGATTGCAGTGTCAAACAACTAGAAGATGCGCTTTGTTTTGTAGGTGCGTTTTGCTTGTAAAATGAATATTATTCATGAAAAGCTTTTTTGGTTAATTCAACAAGGCTACTTCATCTATATAATAGTTGGGACTATGATTATTAAAACAATATATGAAATCTTTAAACTTATTAATTTTGTGGTTTTAATCTATGTCACAAGCTAAACAATACAACATTGCAGTATTTTTAAAATATTTGACCAAATTTTTCTTTCGTTGTAGCAATCATATCATCCAAATATATATCACTTTTATGATTTAAAAAACACTAACTTTAGTAACAGTGAGTTAAGGTAAACATGAGGGAAAGATTTATAAGTAGTCGATAAATTTCGGTTGCATACTGAAATGCATTTAAAATTTGAACCACTGTTTTAGCTCTTTTGAAATAAATCTCGGGTAATAAGTGTTAATATTTGAACAAACGATATTGTTATACATTACAATAAATCTTTTTTCATAAGAAAACTTACTTGATTACATTTGACTATTAACTCTCCAAAAGAGAGTAATTTGCATGCATTAGGTTTTAATCGCTTTTCGGGGTGTCTTGTTTAGTATGTTGGGGGTACTTTTGTTATTTTAGGGTTTTTAGTTGGAAATGTTAATTTTTGTGTTTTTAATGCTTAAAGACATTTATTTTTGTGTTTAAATGTGTTTTTATAAGTTTGGAATGTTTCGGGGGTCAAACGGAGCAAAACAGCCCCACGCACCAGCATGGGCATAGGTACACCTAGGTCCTTGCAAGGATACCTGGGCCAGAGCAGAATCGGTAGGATGACCTATTTTCCAAGTTTTGGACTCCACATGGCATTTTTTAGCCTAAAACTATGTACAATCCTAAGAGAACTCTATAAATAATTGTTCTTGGGCATTTTTAGCATAACTTATAGAGTCTGAGGCTGGTTTAACATTGAGAGGAGCTGTCAGACATCCATTTTCAAGATTAAAAGCAAAATTACAGAGCAAGACTTTCGACAAGAGTTTTAGTTCTTCTAACTTATTCTTTCTTGCGCTTTTCCATTGAGAGGATTATAAACTCTTTCTTTATTATTTTTATTGTTTTTTTTTATATTGTCATGTCATTTATTTAGTTCTTTTGGTTTTCAATATTATCTCAACATGTAGTTTGAATCTCTCTCTCTCTCTCTCTCTTGATTATGGAAGAGCATTTGTTTATTTAAAATTGATTCTAATGCTTTCAATTGCCTGATCACCAATTGAATTGATATGGAAACCATAGATTGAACTTGACAAAAGGGAATTTAGGATTAAACAGGATCCTAGATGTTGAGATCATATTAAAAACCAAAAGAACTAAATAAATGAATAAATAAAACCATAAAAATAATAACCCTAGATGTTGTTCAAAACCTTGGACAAAAACTAGGAAAAAAAGTCTCAGAGTCGCTCTCTTTTGAGCTTACAAAAATCTCTTATTTATTGGTAACATAACATAGGCCCAGGCCTAGTCCGACCCAACCATTGTTATCGGTTAATTTCCTACCTACCATGCATTGTTAGCTGCTGGTAAATCCATACATCAGCCGCTGACAGTAGCTATGATTCTGTTTTAGCCATTGATAGTGGCTGATGTATTGATTGGCCGTGGTCCTGCCACTGTCAGCAACTAGACATTTTCCCGGTCTTCATCTCTTTCTTTCTCTGCCATTTCAAGCTCCTTACTCCACTGCCCCTAATTTACCTGCATATGATATGAGACAACATTAATAGATAATAATTACAAATAAACATCTATTTAACTATAAAAATGATTTAAAATGACTTAGCAACTGAAACATCCTAAACACATTGTAACTATCCCAAAACACGATAATTGGGACTAAATACACTAAAACTTTGCAACAAAATACACGTTAAAATAATTCTAAAATTAGAGTTAGCAACTACCCCAATTAGATTTTGCTAGTCCCGACCAAAACCCACTAGACACAACCCCACACAAAACACAAAGTATGGACAAAAATACGAATACCGATATCAAAATCAAATCGATTCAATTGACTCATCAACCTAGTCCACATCCAACTAATCACATAGAATCATGCTCCACTTTTACTCACACTAAAACGTCCATTCGAACAAATGTCTAAAATACACTCTCAATAATAAATGCAAGAACTTATATTTAAGAATATGGGGCCACATCATGCAATAAATTTCTCTACTCACAGCAGATTTAAAGGTGTAAAAAATTGAACCTCTATAGTTGTTATTAAGGTAAAGAAGGATCAAGAGACCTTAACATGCAAGCACACAAATGTCAAACAATAGCAAAGGATTAGAGAAACATTACAAATATTTAACTAAAAAATGGCAACATAGCCTTTCGTAGTTCCTTTACAACCGTCTTTTATTGTCTCTTACGCAAGCTACCTTATGATTTCTCGGTTCTCACCATGCTGACTTATTTTACAGAAAGCAGGCAATTTTTTTTCTTTTCGTTGAAGCTGATTAGAGCATTAAGGAACTAGCCACAGAAAAGTGGGTTATATTAACATAAATCAATTAAGCAAATGTGACCTAATACCTCACCCTGAAAAAACACACAAATGAAAATTCAAAGGTCCATGTCATGTCCTACTCTATCCTATGATATACCCAACAACTACAAAGAATCAACACCACAACTTAAAAGTTAGCATCCAAATAAATCATGTGATTCCTTTATAATAACAAGAAGTCAAAAATTTATAGCCCAGGAAACTCAATCAACAAAAGTTGGAACTTCTACTCCTTTAAACAAAATTGTGAAACATAAAAATACTTGAACTTGTAATACTATGTTATTATATCATTGACTATTGGAATCAATCATACCATTGATATGCTATTCCATTAAGACATGACTCAACAACTATATATGACAAATATAATCACTAAACATAAAATTAACTAAACGTAGACAACTTAACCAACACATCACTTTGCAATCACAACACTAACATAAACACTAAACTAGGCAAGTTGGGAATAGCAAAAACTAACAGCACATAGAAACAAACAAGAAAGTAAAAACAACACTTCCCCAACAAAATTGTGCATAGTGTTAAGTATTCATAGTACAGTAGCTCCGGATTTCCCAGCATCATCTCCTCCTGGTTTTCTCTTCTTCGATCCCTCTCTCTACTTCATTTGGGGGTTCATAATGTCACTTTGGTGGCAGGATAGTCCTCGGCCAGCGAGACATGTCAAAATTCTCTAGGTGATTGAGCTGCTACGCCAGGAAATCTATCTTTTGCCTCATCTCCTTAAAGCATTGGCTATGATAGACAAGAAGCTCTCTTTGTGTCTCAACGTTGAGTGGATGACGAAAAACAGAATTAGAAGCAGGCCTATAGGGAGGTATAAGTAATGGTCCCTGAGGTCTCTCCTGTTGATCTCCTTGCCTTTCCTCAGCCAATTGTTCTCCTATTGCCTTAGCTTGCACAATAAGAAAGACGGATTTGTTTTTGCGGATGATTGAATTAAGAGCCCTGTTGTCAATTGGTGTCGGGATGTCCCGTTCCTTGGTTAGTGCGATATGAAAACCAGTAACCTAGCACTATTGAGTGATTAAATTTGGAAAGAACACTGCCTTATGCCTCCTATTCCTATTCCTCAAAGAAATAATAACTCCTAGCCTATGTCAATGGTCATCCCCTCCATCAGAGCAAAAATAGGCAAGTTTTATCATGACTTCCACCAGTGGTGTGGAAGTAAGTAAAATACGGGTATGCACCAATTGCATCCATACACTGGCCTCCTCATTCAAATACTTTAACTTAATGCACTTCTGCTAGTCCTCCTTCATATCCCAATGTCCCAACCACTAGTCAATTGACTGCAAACTTCATCGTAATCTACGTTAGTCTCAAGAAACTGAGAAAATTGGTTGCTAGGATTGGTTGGTAAATGGTATATCTCATTGATAACCTCTAAGCAGTAACTCATCAAAATATTCCTATCCTTAACAGCATAATCCCTTACCTCCAAGCTATTACTTATAAACTCACAAACCATATTTTTAATTGCCACCATAGTTGGGATTTGACAAAATCTTTCCACCCCTTAGCTTGAATTTTGTTGAAAATTTTCGAATGCAATTCATTGGCATCATAATTATTTTCAATTATTACAGGAAGTGACTTAAATCAATACCCTTTTTGTACTAAAGATTTACTCGATTTGCAACTTGTCATGTAGTTTCTTAACTTCAAGGGATACAAATTTATTGTCATCAAAGGCTTGATCATTGGTTTGCTTTCGTTTCTTCCCCATTTATCAATTTAATTAATTCACCATATCATTAAACCAAGGAAATTTCCCCCCCAATTTGATCAACAAATAATCCAAACAACTGCTTCAACAAATTAAATTGAAAATTAACCACCACACCAAGGCAAAATTATCATAAAAAATCCTACCAACAATCCAAGAATTAACCCAAAAATGAACAGGAACATTCTTACTCGAACTCCAGGATTGTGTAGTACAACATTGTGTTGCAAAGTAATCCACAATCCTTGTTGTCCTTCAACTTGTGAAGCAATTATATTGATTAAATAGGGAAAATTTGTTTAGCCAATTATAATGGAATAATCTTATAGAGAACAAAGAAAAAGTCTTTCGAAGAGATGGAGTAGGAAAAGGGTGGCTAATATAAAAATTTGAGAACTTAAAATTGAAGAAAAAAAAAGGAAGAAAAAGTTGGATTTCTTTTTCCTTTTGGTTGATTTGAATGAGAAGATAGGAAGAAGAGTTTTGGTTTGGAAAAAGAAGTATATTCTAAAAGGTTTTCAAAACTTTCTCAACCAGCCTGGACTAGCCGCTGTTGGCGACTGGTTCTATCTATGTCAACTACTGACTGTGACTGGCTCTCTGTGTTAGCTGCAATCAACAGCTAATACAGTTGATTTACTACCTGTCAGTAGGTATCATTTCTGTTTTACCGGCTATCAGAGGTTAATTACCCTTGGGCTAGTCACTTTAGTGCCTGACTTCTCTTAGCCAACACACTAAATGTTCCTTCTTGCAACCTTCTTCCTTTTTACACCCTCCAAACCCTACAAAGAAAACAAACAAGAAACTTTATTAGCAATTCTCAACTTTTATTCAACCAACATAATAACTAAATTAAAGAATTAACGTAAAAAGTAAATAATTGAAATAAAAATTATTGGGTTGGCCCCTTAAGAAACGCTTATTTGAAGTCATTAGCTTGACTTTGTTACTCTTTGTGGCTATCTATTTTCAAAATGGACTTCTTAAAGTCCATTGTCAAAAACACCTCCATAACCAGTCCTTCACTCATCATCCTTCTTATGACTGTCAGGTCAATCACAATGAAAGTGGCCATAGAAATACGCCCCTTCTTTTTCCACCATATTGAGCACAATGGTCTCTTCACTGGCTCTCAAAGTTGCTTGCTCCTTATTAACATCAATAAATGTTTCGTAGTATCAAGGAAGGTCTTCCAAAAATAATGGAAATTCTATCATTATCCTACTCATCAATATCCATTACCACAAAGTCAGCCAAATATCTAAGGTTCTCCACTTTGAATAATACATTATGCATTTATCCAAGTGGTTCTACTTTACTTTCGTCTACCAATTGAATGACATTATTACTTTCTTCAAGACCTTTCAACTCTATGTTAGCATAAAGCAGTAGAGGCGTCATATTTATTCCTTATACACAAATATGACAACACCCAAATCACATAATGCTCTGCTAAAATAACCATCACCGATGAGGCAAAATATGGTAAAGCTTCTAGGATCTTTATTCCTCTTACGCAATGTACTTAAAAGTTGTTTGTTGCAAATTAATGCATCAAGCATCATTTCAGTGATATTCCATTGCCTAAGCTTTTCATTCTTTCAAGCACATTCTTGAGCTTCTTGTTGAATTTCAGCCTTTGACATCCCTAAATCTCAGCTTTTGCCCACTTGGATATCTGTCTCGTCCGAACAGTCGAAATAGCTCACAGATCCTTGAGTACTGGAGACGACTACCATACCTATTAAGATGGAGCATATGAGCTTTGAGGTAAAAGAACAACCCCTCAATTTCTTGCTAGGGTATTTTCCTATACAAAAGCCGCGCTTCCACGGGTATTGGTCCTCTTACTCGCTTAAACCCTATTAAATCTACCCAATTCCCAGCGGGTATTGCCTTGATAGTGGTTCTGCTAACAATTTTGATTACCATCATCCTTCAACCATTCTTTACATTCATCAGTTAGGATCTCTTTCTCTTTTCCCAAGCCATCAGATGGAGTTTCTTTAGTGATTTTGGTACTTGGTAACTACTTAAAGAATTCATCATCCATTGGATTATGAGGGTCTACTTGCATTGAAAAACTATTAGTGCCATTATTTGCCTTGTTAATTACCATAATCTCATCATAAAGAGAAGGAAATTTCAAAAGAGTTAAAAATAGAAAAATTGACAGTATGATCATTGACTCTCAATTGTAACTCCCCTCTTAGATCAATTAATGCCCATATTCTAGCTAGGAATGGTCATTCAAGAATCAAATGCATGTCTTTATCTTCTTCCATGTCTAAGATAATGAAGTCCACATGAAAATAACATTTCCCGACCTTTACCAATACATCCTCTACAATACCCTCGGGGTATTTCACACTTCGATCAGCTAATTAGAGAGATACATTTGTGGGTTTCATCTCTCTACCATTGAGCATCTTATTATGGAAATGCATAAAGCCATCAAATTAATAGAAGCCCCAAGGTCACACAAGGCTCTTTCAAATTCAACTCCTCAAAGAGTACATGGAATTGAGAATGAAGCAGGCTCCTTAAGTTTTATAGGTAGATTCTTTTGGATGATTACACTACATCTGGAGTCATGCATAAAATCTCATCTCCCAAAAGTTTCTCTTGTTAGTCAACATTTGCTTTATGAATTTGGCCTATTTAGGCATGTTTTCTAGTGCTTCTACGAAGGGTACATTGATTTCTAATTTGTGAAATATCTCGAGGAATCTCTTGAACTTCTTTTGATCATTCTCGCCTTTGAGTCTGCTTGAAAATGGAATTCATAGTGATGGATGGGTAATTTTGATTTCAGGTTTGCTCTTGTAAGGAATTTTATACTTTGATGCTCCATTGTTCCTTGCCCCGGCATCTCCATTACTACCCTCATTTTTCTAATGTTGTTCACTTTCTTACTCAATCTCTTTCCCATTCTCTTTGAGTTATGATCCAACAGCTTTACCACCCCTCAATGTGATCACCTTTGCATGCTTTCTAGTGTTAGCCACTATGTCACTTGGCAGTGTTCCAAGTGGTCTCTTAGCCATGTTCCTTGCTAATTTCCCAACTTGATTCTTCAAAAATTAAAATGCTGCTACAAATCTCTAACCAAATCATCCACCCCTTTCATTTTTGCTTGTTTAGACTTTATATATTGAGCAAGAGTGTTCTCAACATTATTAGAAGTTTGAAGTGGAATTGCGTGAATTTGTTACTTTGATTGTTGATACTACTGAAATGGAGGTCAAACATTTGAATTTTGATTTTGCTGATGATCTCAAGATAGGTTCGCGTGATTTCTTCATCCTAAATTAAATGGATTACTAAAGGCGTTGTTTTGATTCCTGTACTGATTTTGGTTTAGCCACCTTGACTTTCCATGTAGTTCACCTCCTCCTGACCTGCAAAGGTAAACTTAGATAATATTAGCCTACTATATTGGCTACAGTTTAGGATGGTCGCCTGAACAAAAATCATAGATTAGTGTCTGCATTGTGGTCACTACTTTGACTCTAATCTCCTCCCGCTGCTTAGTTAATATCTCTACCAACCTATTTGTACCATCTTGCTTAGCTACCATTGCATCCCATTCACTCAGCTCATCCACTCCTCTTCTTCGCTCTCGGGCTTGTGCAATTTAACACTTAAAATAGTTGTTGAACATTTTATCCAATAGCTCTTGAACTTTATGTGGAGTCTTATTTAATATCAGGATTCCTCTTGTCTCTAACGATTCATAGGTTTCTTGAAGCATCCTATTATAAAATATCTCCATCTGCATCCGTAGGAGCAACCCATGATGTGGACACTTATTAAGTAAGTCATTATATTTATTCCAAGCCTCACTAAGGTTTTCTCCGTAATGTTGACTGAAAGACATAATATCATTCTTTAGCTTAGTTGTCCTGAATGGGGAAAAATATTTTGGCATGAAGACTTGTTCTAATCTATCAGTATAGAAGCTATGTTGTGAACGTTCCCTTCTTATAACCTTGCAGCCACAATTTCTCTTTATCTCTCCAAGAAAAAGGTAATAAGCATAATTTAAGGGAATCCTACAACATATGATTCTACTGGAAGGTATCACAAACTTCTTCAAAATTGATTGAATGCCAGTTCGAGTCCTCATTATATAATCCTTAGAACATCGTATGTTGCTGAAGTATGGATATCAGACCTGGCATTATCTCAAATTTATGTGCTTGAATAGGAGGAGGTAAAATACTAGACTACGATCCTCCAAAAGTAGGTTGGGCATAATCTCCCAACAGCCTATTACTATGTGGAGGTAAGTCTCAACCATTATCCTCAAACTCTCCATCATTCTCTACTAGCTCACAGTTAACTGGTGGTATCTCTTGTTGTCCTACAGGTTGACATGCAACCCTTTCATCGACCATATCTACTTGCTACTACTATAAAGCCTATCTTCTCAATTGCCTAAAAGTTTTGTTAATTTTTGGATTGGTCACTCGACAACAAACCGATCAGAAACAAGGAAACATTACAAGCACCATTTTAAATAACACAATGACCAATAAAGAATAATTGGAGTAATGGCTTGCTAAAAAGTAACAAAAATAAAATAAAGAAAAAGCATAAATCTAAAGTAGGAATTGATTTAGTGTCTCAATATTACCACTACAATCCCCGACAACAGCGTCAAAACTTGATCCACTTTGGATAAATTGTAATTCCTTATGCCACACTTCTACTAAAATCTGTAAATATACGATTGTTAATGTAGTACGGTGAATAAGGGTCGATCTCATGAGGACTTGTATAAGTATCAAGAGTCCAGCACAATTTCTATTTAGATCATCTGTTTGCAAGGATATTTGGATTTTAAAAATGAAAATGTAGAAATAATTTAAAGACTAAAAATTAGAAAACAATAAGATTAGATTGAAGTAATAGCAATAGATATATACAGCTCAAATGCATGGTTAGCAATTATCTAGGGTAAATCAATATATAATTAAATTATAATTAATAGAGATTCGATTTCCATATTTCTATCCAATTCTGAAATAATTGGTAGATAAATCCTATCAAATTAATTAACTAGGGTTCGAGAAACCATCTCTAACCAACCTAACAAATCTAAGTCATTGATTTCCTGGAATTCGAGTTTCTTTTCAAGAGCATTCGGTGAATCAAATAATTAATTCCATCAACCTGAATTAGAATAATTAGCATAATAATTTAACACTGGTCTATGACTGAGGTTCAAAAACCTTATTCCCTTGGCCAACCTAACAAAAAATAATGTTAGTTACTCCTTAGAATTGTCTTTTTAAGTTAAGGATAAGCCTATTATTGTAATTTGTTAACTGACCCTTAATTAGATTTACTCATGATTAATTGCATCACTCGCACTTGAATCCAAACTAATTTAGCAACTCGTGAGAATGAAAACAATTTGATTGAATGAATTGCAAGCATATTAAATTGACAAACTGAATTAAAAAGAATAATTAAGGATTTAAAATAAATAAAAGACAAAATAATGGAATTGAAATAATTGCCAAAATCTTTAATTAATTTTCTTGAAGAATTCACAACCAAGAATTGAAAACTAATTAACCCTAGCAGTAGTTCAGAACCCTTGGCAAAAACAAGGAAAAGAAGTCAGAGAATCGCTATATTTTGAGCGTACAAAAATGTCTTATTTATAGGCAACGTAACATAGGCCCAAGCCAAGTCTGACTTAACCGCCATCAGCGGTTGATTTTCTGCTGACCATGCACTATCAGCGACTCAACCGCTGACAGTAGGTAAATGCCCTAGATCAACTATTGACAACACCTATGGTTCTGTTTCAGCCACTAATAGTGGCTGATATTTTATGGTCCAGCTGCGTTCAATGGCAGGACATTTTCAAGGACTTCTTCTCTTCTTTTCTCTGTCCTTTCCATCTTTTTGCTCCAATGCCAATTAACCATTTTGCCCCAATTTAGCAGCATATGACACCAGAAAACATAAATAGATAAGAATTACAAAGAAATAAGTACCCATTTAACTATAAAAATGATTTAAAATGACATAGAGACTAAAACATCCTTAACATAGCATAACTATCCCAAAACACGACAAATGGGACTAAATACACTAAAATTTTGACACATAAATATATTTATAAAATTAGAGTTATCACTGTGTTTGTGTTTATGTGTTTTATGTTTGGATGTGTGTTGTTTTATTTTATGTTTATATTTAGTGGTGTTTTGTTTGATGTGTTTTTTCTTGAGTAAAAAAACCAAAATAAGAGAAAAATTTTCAAAAAACTCAAAAATATTTCATTTTTAGGTAGATTTTATCTGTCTTAAGGATCTAACTATTTTAAAAGACTCCCTAGCTACCGGTAAGTAGTCTTTAGGATTTTTATACCCTCTTTGCCTAAGTATTGCAGAGAGTTATACTTTCTTTACTTACCGTTTGACTTGTGAAAAATTAACACTAAACACATATAAATTCCTTTGTATGATGTAAGAAGTGTGAGAGTTTACATATATTTTTCAATGAGTGTGAATCATGATTATGTCTTGCGATTTTGTTTAGCTTGTGGCATTTATTGGAATTGTGTATGATTTTATACATGTGAAATATAAGTGAAACTTGAACCATGGAAATGATTTAAGCATGCTCTTTGGAATTATTTAGTTAAAATACCTACTGAATTGAAATATTATCTCCAGTTATCCCTTTTGAGCCATGTTATTTTAGACAACTTATTCATTTTGTTATATGTTACATTCTATCTACCCATCACCTTAGTTGTTTGTGTTAGTGGTGAGCTACATTAGTACTATAGATATGATGTTATGGTGGTTAGTTGGAAGGAAATGTTATGTTGGGAAAAAAGTCACGTTTATGAATTTAATATTGTTAATGATCACCTATGATATGTTATGTGTTGAAAAAGAATAAAAGGGAAACAAAAGAAAAAAAATTTGTGTTGAAAACAAAGAACAAAATTGTGTGCAGAAAAGAAAGGAAAAAAAAGTGTTTAGTTATAATGCTTTTGTGAATAAAGAAGGGAAAGTTCCTTCCAGTTGCACTAAGAAGTCAGTTTTGCCTTCAAATTGGAAGTTGGTTAATTGATATGGAAGTCAGGTGGATGTTTCAAAGGTTTATGGTTCAATGTTATTTGCTAACATAGCTAAGGTGATATGAGCTACCTATATCAAAATTTATCCTTAGCCCACCTTATAGGCTTTTAAGACCCACTTGATCCTTGGTTCGATTTATTTTTTTTAGTGAATATTTCGCGTGAAAATTGTTTCTAACTTGTTTGTCATTTACTATACTTTGGTCAACAGGCTTTTCATTGATTATTGAGTTGAGCAATATATGCTTCTTAATTTTGATTCTGAGTCGAGATATTAACACTTTCTAGACGATTTGGGATCGATTATCAACGTTCTGTTATATGCATGTTTAGTTTATTTCTCTACTTTCTTAGCTTTACATGTTATGACCATTGATATATGAAATAGAATTAATGTATTTTGTGTTTTGTTTGCTACATGTTTTACTCGGGATGATCAAAAGTTCTAGTTCGGGGAGTATTAACTCTCCAAATAGAGTAATTTGCATGCATTCTAGCTTTAGTTTTAATCCGTTTCTTATGTGTCTTTTTTAGTTAGTAGAGGTATTTGGTCATTTTAAGATTTTTAGATGAAAAAATATATTTATGTGTTTTAATGTTTAAATAAATTTGTACATTTGTTTAAATGTGCTTTTTTTTTGTTTGGAATGTTTCCGGGGTTAAAGGGAGCAAAAACGGTGACCCAGCAAACTAGTATGGGCGCAGGGGCAATTAAAGCTTGGCAGTTGGTGCCATCACTACCTTCTAAAGGCCGGCGTGCTTGGGGCCTTGGCAGGCGAACCTGGGCTGGAGTAGAATCGGTCAAGATGATTGTTTTACAAGTTTTGGACTCTACTGGTTGTATTTGGATCTAAAACTTAGTACAACCCTAGGAAATTCTATAAACAAGTGTTATATAATACTTTTAACATGACTTATATGGTTGGCCAAGACTTAGGCTACTTTATCATGGAGAGGGACCGTCAAACATCAAAGTTCCAAGATGAAAAGCAGGATTAAAACTCAAAACTTTTGACAAGAGTTTTTGTTCCTCTACATAATTCTTTTTGTTCTTCGCTATCGAGATCATTGTAAACTCTTTCTCGATTATTTATACAGTTTTATTTTTTCATTAGTTTAGTTCACTAAGTTTTTAATTTGATCTCATATGTAATTTTAATATCGAATCTTTCTCTTTCTTTTGATTATGGATGAGTGTTTGTTGCTTCAAATTTGATTCTAATGCTTTAAATTATTGGATCACTAATTAAATTGACATGGAAACCCTAGAATTGTAAGCACTCGTAATTTTCAAAAAAAATATTAGTATTTTGATAATATTGATTTTTTTTTTACCCTTGAACTACTTGTCATTGTTGGAAAAAAATTTATTATAAGGTATGTTCAAATGGGAAGATTTAAATTTTATCAATTTGGAACTCCTATTCATTCTATGTTAAGAGGATTTAATCCGGACTAACCTAGAGTCTAAAAGCGTTTTTCCACTTATAGCACAACTCTTTTTCTAATTATTAGCGAATTTCAGCAATTAGTTTATTTAAATTTTTCAGCCAACTTTTAGTGACTAAATCATTGTAGAATTGTGTGAAATTTAGCTAACTTATAGGAGTTAGAAGTTGGAAACTTTTGGGAATTAAAATACGTATAAATAGGAGACTTCGTAAGTTTATATCACTATTTTCTTGGTTAAGATTTTGAAACTTTGGAAATACAGTTTTCATACGAATTAGGAGCTCGTCGTTTGTTGAATTCGGTATATATTCTTGAGTCATTTACTTTCCGATAATTCCATTTGTATTGCTTATGATATATTAGATATCATGCCTAGATATTTTTTTTTTTTTAAGTATAATTAAGACTAAATTCATAAATTTTGGTTAGTTATTAATTATTTTAAATCTGAAAATTTATTTTGACAAACAGAAATTATTTTTTTCGCATGTTTTGGAAAATTGGATTTTTCTGAAATGAAAATAAAAGAAGAAACGAGATGGGGCCATGGACAGCTGTGGAGGCTGCCATTAGGATCGCTTGGTCGACGGTAAAGGTCTGCTGGCCACTGGGAAGCTACTGCTTCTAACTGGTCATTGGCGCAGCCGATGTTGTGTCCAGGCTGCTGCCACTGCTTTGGTCTGCTGCTGTGAGGCTGCTGCCTAGCTATTGCACAGTACTGCATGGTTGCTGGCAGTGTGGTGGTGGAGTTAATTTTGTTTTGCTTTGCTTTGTAGTAACGTAAGAAGAAGTAGTAGTGGCAAGAAAAAAAAGAAATTTCAAGAAGGAATGGATTATGCATATTACGTTAGTTTGGGTTCTGATTGCTAAGATACCTTGGCTTATTTGTATGAGAAGTCCTAAGGTTATTTTTATTATGATTTAGATTATAATGTTTATATACTTTTGACATAAGTAAATTATAGGGAAATGAAAGTCTATCTTTTGTACTAACCAAATAACAAAGTATTATTAAAGTATTTAAAATTAGGAATGATACATTTGATATATCATACTTTGCAATGTTGAGAAGGATTATTCCTACATTGTTATTTTAGAAATTATTTTACTAATCTAAGTGTGATTAAATATTTTTGAATAAATCAGTATAGTACTATGTTAGTATTACTTTTATAAAATAAATATGATAAATATTTTCTTCCGATAAAAATAAAGGATGGGTTTATTACTATTTGGGAAAGTAAGTGTTTTTGGAAACTATAGGAGTTGTGGATAATACTTTGACAACAGTATTTTTGGGTTCGAATATTTCTATCGATAGTATGATTGCCTATTATACAAATAAGTTTTTTTTTTTTTTTTTTTTTGGTGATTGAACTTAAGTAATGTGTGATGAACTTTTGTATAGGAAATTTATTGGATTTTGCTATGATTGTGTATTGCTACGTCGAGGTAAGTGGTAACTATCCCTTTGTAATTTTGAAAATATTTTGTCTGAATATTCAGTTTTTGACAACATAATATTTTAGTTATTAAACTTAGACCTTACTGGACACTTGAATTATTTTAAATTATGAATTTATATGAGTGGTATTATTTTCAATTTTGTATGGTTGCATTGCATGTGTATGTGTTTAGAATATTTGTTCCGTAATTAATAAGGGACAAGGCTCTTAACATAATTATGAATAGTCAATATCTATAGTTCTACACTTACTAAACTGTCAGATAAGATAACTTTTGGCCTCTGAATTCCGAACTCTGGCTAAGATAGTTTTTCGGAGGCCCTTAGTAATCTTTTTTAGTGGGGTCTCTTAGCATTAGGCTGAATACTTAGTAAGTCGATGATAACATGTTTGTTTTATGAGCCTATAATGAACCATTATATGATCTTTAAACTCATATTTGAATTTGACTTTGGATTTCTGATTCTGAATTTTCGAACTCTGATTATGAACTTCTGATTCTGAACTTTAGGTACTGAAATTCTGATTCTGATTTTGAACTTCTGATCTCTGAACATGAAATCTGTTTTGTAAATATTTGATGTAATGCACTTCCTCTAAAGGTACATACGTTTTGTTTTGGAAAAGACATTTTGAAAATAAACTTTAGTCATTATGTGAAATGAGATTTTGTTTTGATTTCAGAGAAAAACTTTTTGAAACTCTGATGTCTGACTATGTGATAAAAATTTGTGATATACATATATATAAACACACACACACACACACATATATATATAACTTATCTGGTCTAGCAAAGATAGTGCCAGCTACTTGCTGAGTGACTTGTCGCTCACCCTATTTTCACATTTTTGTAGAATTAAAGATTGGTTGTGAATGATCAAGTATATAATGAATTGGTGTGTGCCTGCAGTTAGACTTTTGACTTCCAAGGGAAATTAATATTATTACATAGTTAAGAATTAAAGAGATATTGAGATATTTTGGGATTTTGTTTCGTATTGTCCTGAGACCATTTGATGGTTTAGGTTATATTTGTTTACCCATATATTCAAGTCATTGCGTTGATATGAATTCTTTAGTAGTTTAATTAAGTTCTTTTGATTATGTTTCATTTTAGTTCTTTGTGCCCTTGAGGCGTCACTCTTAAGGGTACCGTAGCTATCACATGCCAACATATGTGGTTGCAGGGCATGACAGTTTAAGTGGTATCAGACCTTTGGTTTCGGATCTATGAGGCAACTATTAAGGATTAGAATGTGGACCTTTGAGTAACTTCGATGACTTTGTATATTTTATTAATGAGATTAATTAGGCAAGTGATTTGGAGTATGTATATCAGATTTAGTTTGATAAAAGTATGGAAATGATGCTATTACGGATAAGAGAAACAAACTAAAAATATTTGAAATTGAAAGAAGAATGGGAATAAAGGTAGACAACTTTCAAGGAATTGTAGTGTGTTGTTAGAATCCCATTTTAGATTTAACTTTTGTTGGGTTAAATTTTAAGTTGAGGATCCGAAAATGCCTACAGAAAGGTTAGGAATGGAATTAAAATGTTAGTGAAATATCAAGATAATACCATCATTAGAACAAAGAATATTATAAGGATAATATTTTGAGGAATCTTTGGAGAACGATCAAGAGTTAAAAGATTAAGTAAATGAAAATATTCGTTCACATTTAAGTTTTGATGGCTATTAGTGATAGGAATTTGATTGATTTTTTTTTAATTTTAGTAGGATTTATTTTGGTGTTTCCTTATTGCTAAGAATATAATTTAGAATATAATATATGTTGTTTTGACTTCTTTTCATAATAAAAGTATGATTTATTTGTTACAACTTGTTTTGTCTGTGTAAAAGTATTTTTCTATGTGCATATCATATATTGCATACTAGAATTAAAAAAAAATGATTCAAAAAAGTCACGACTTATTATTTTTTTTTTTTAAATTATTTGTGTTACAATTGCACATTATTAAATTAGTTTTTTTCTTAAATTGATACTTGATTTGAGTGAATATTTTCGGCTACAAGATTCATTAAGTCAAAATCTTGAGGCAAATAATGCTCAACATATTGGTTCTAGAATACTCTTATATGTTTGTGTATTGGGAATGTTCGTTCCTTCTAAGAAGGCCAATAATGAGTAATGAAAGATTAAATTACATGGTATGATTCAATGCAGTTGTGGAGTATCAGAGTGAAGGAGTTTGGAAATTTGTTGGAACATTTTTGGTATTACCTGAGTGGCTAAAGGAATCATATGTATAGATACTTTGGAAAACTAGATTTCTGAAGTCTTGTGTGAGATTAGCGATTCTGATTATGAAATATCAAGAAAAAGAATCTAAAGCTGAATTGGTCCAATTAGTATGAGTGATTTGATATTTTCTTGGTAATGGACTGGTTAGTTGAACATGTTGTTAAGGTGAACTAATTGCGCCATCTTTCAAAACGAGTCGAAGTAACTTATCAGTAGTACGGGTAAAAGAAGACACTTAGAGGAAGGTGAGTGCAATGCAAGCAAATAAAGATTAATTAAGAAAAGGTTATTAAGAAAACTTAGTTGTGAACATAAATACCTAAAGAAATGACTGGAACTCAATTATCGTACGGTTAAGAGGTATCTTTTTGAAGTGTTTACGAAAAAATTACCAAGAAAACCCATGGAAAAAAAGTGAAATCGAGATAAACATGGTATATGGGGATATTACAGTCTCTAAACACCATAGAGGATGGTTTAATTGCATTGCGGGGATTGAATGAGCAATTACAAGAAATTCAGTAAACCAAGTGTTTCACCGTGGAAAGACCCCGTGCAGTTCAAAAAGAAAAGATGGAAGATTGAGATAGTGTATTGATATTGGGAAGTTAAATGTGATTACTATTAAGAATAAGTACCCTCTCCATATAATTGAGGATTTAGTTAATTAATTAAAAGGTGTGAAGGTATTGCATATGAATAATTAAAGATTAACGAGATTAGTATACCTAAGAGTGCTTTTTGGATGCATTGTGGAGATTATATATCATTTGATTTGACTATACTCTGACCAGATTCATGGATTAGTTTTAGTCCGAATTTAACTGGACAAAATATGGTAGTATTTATTCATTATATATATACACACACACATATATAGACACACACACACACAAATATATATATATATATATATATATATTTAAGGGAAACTCATCAGGAGTATATGAGAAAAATACTTGGCGTTGAAAAAAAATGAAGAAAAAGAAAGAAGGAAAAAAGAAGATAAATTTTGCATCTTAGCAAGTGGTTTTGGCTATCAAGGGTAACTATTCTAGAACATGAAATTTGTATATACATACATACATAATATATATATATATATATATATATGAAGTTTTATGGACCCTAAAAAATTATTGTGGATGAAGTGAGTTTTATAAAAGAAAGTATAATTTGTGTGAAACTATAACTGAGAAAAGAGCTTTCAAATTTGAAAAAAAAGTTGATAAAGACGTCTATTTTAGCCTTACCATTTGGAACTTATGGGTCTCTAATTTGATCAACTGCTATATCTAAAGATGAATTACATTATGTATTGGTGCAACCGATATGGTAATCATACACCATTGAAGCGGCTAGAACTCTATGAAGACAATTATTTGACATTATGGGGCTCGATTTGAAGTTCTATAGACATTGTTTTCATATGATGGTTAATCTAAGGTGTTCACGGATCATTAGAGTTTTAAGTGTTCAGTTATTCAAAGGGAGTTGAATATGTGACAAAGAAAATTGAAGAATTATTAAAAGATTTTGATTTGACAGTAAGTACCACCCTAAAAAACAAATAAAACGACTAATGCTTTGAGCCACAAAGTTTAGGCAGGAAAGACTAAAATGTTAGAAGAACAAAAGAATGAATTCAGAATGGAAATGATATGATCAATGAATCACTTATGAGATGCTCTGATTCTGCAATCTACTTGAGTTAGGAGGATTGAAGATGTTCAAAGACAAGATGAGAAATTTTTGTAAAGATTCAACTGAAGGGGGGGCACGATGCCCAATTTTAGTGTAGGGTATAATGATAATTTATGGATATATGGGTAACTATGTATACCTAACAATGAGGGTTTAATGAATGCTATCATGAAGGGAAAAAGATATATAAAGACCTTAATAGAAATCTTTGGTGTAAACGTAATGAAGAGATTAACTGCTGAGTATGTGACAAAGTACATTAATGCCAACAAGTTAAGGCCGAATATTAATGATCACTAGATTTGCTTAAACCTTTGAAAATGTCATAATAGAAGTGGGAATGCATTAATATGGTATTCATAGTATAATTTTTGAGAATAAAGATTAGCAATGGCAATATTTGGGGAGTGGTGGATTATTGGAATAAACCAACATGTTTTATATCCATATAAATGGGACAATGTGGAAAAGTTAGTAAAGTTATAAGATGGGGTAAATTATGAGTTGGGATGAGTTACCTGTAAGTATAATATTTTACTGGTATTGTCTTTTCACTTTTATTTTGGGTTTGGTATTAAAGGTTATGGGAAGAGATTTGAAATTTATTACCGTGTTATCCATAAACGGAAAAAGTCGATCCAAGAGGACTATCCAAACATTAGAGGGTCTGTTACGAACTTGTGAATTAGAATTTTGGAGGAAATTAGGATCGATTATTAAAACTAATAGAGTTATCAACTCCATTTACAACATTATATGAACCTGAGGGTTTATCTCTACTATATTGGAATTGAGTCAGAAAAACAAAAAGATTTAAATTTGGTTTGGTGAAAAGACATTGGAGAAAGATAAGTTTATTTGGGTTAAACTCTCAAGATATAAGACCAATCGAGACATCGAAATGAATTGAAAAACTAGTATATTAGTTAAGCTTTGACACCTAATTTGTCAACTTATATAATGTATTTCAAGAATTGCAACTGTAAAAGTAAGTATCAAACTCGAGTTATGTGATTAAGTTTTAATCAATAGACGTTAGAGGAAATTTTATGAAAGGATCAGCACAAAAGATCATAAACTCTAAAAACAAAAAGTTTCAAAAAAAGATAGAATTCACATGTAAATCCTCAATATAACTAGTCCAGATATAGGAGTAGCAACATGGGAAATATAAAAAGGTGTACGTACAAGAAACATGTTTCCTACAAGGCTCAAAGACGAAACATTTTGTAAGGAGGATAGAATGTAAATTCCTATAATTTTCAAAAAAAATATAAATATTTGATAATATTGAATATATATTTTTTTTTGGACTTGAACTACATGTCATTGATGGACAAATTTTGTTATATGGTATATTCACATATGAAGATTTAATTCTTATCAATTTGGAGCTCCTACTCAACCCATGTTATCTAATCTAGACTAACCTAGTGTTCAAAAACATTTTTCACTTGTAGCACAACTCTATTTCTAATTATTAGTGAATTTTCGAAATTAATTTAGTTAAAATTTTCAGCCAACTTTTAGTGACTAAATCATTGTAGGAATTGTGAGAATTTTTGCTAACTTATAGGAGTTAGAAGTTGGAAACTTTTGGGAGTTAAAATACTTATAAATAGGAGACTTCATAAGTTTCTATATCATTATTTGCTTGGTTAAGATTTTGAATCTTTGGAAATAAAATTTTTATTAAAATTAGGAGCTCATCGTATGTTGATTTCGGTATATATTCTTAAGTCTTTTTCTTTTTGATAATTCCATTTGTATTGTTTATATGCCTTGATTATTATATTTTTGTTAAGTATAATTACGACTAAATTCATAAATTTTGGCTAGTTATTAATTGTTTTAAATCTGAAAATTTATTTTGAAAAATAAAAATTATTTTTTTCGCATATTTTACAATTGGATTTTTCTGAAATTAAAATAAAAGAAGAAATGAGGAGGGGAAACGGACGGCCGTGGAGGCTACCAGTGGGACCTAGCTAACTACTACTATGTATGTTAAACTCCTCATACAATGGGGTATTTATAGACGATATATCAGGATTTAGTCCCCTCAGATGATAGAAATACGCTAAAACATGAAAAGGTGTCCAACTGGGTGAAAAAAAATCACAAACAAGTAATTTTTGTAACCAGCATTATCATTGCACGTCGTGCGCACATACGCACAAATTCCTCATGCATGTATGCGAGAATGATGTTCTCAAAATTTGCTCTCTGGAATTTGCTACATGCACAGGCCTTGGGTCAAGCATGTGCGCAACTTCCAGTAAGCCTATACGAATTTTCACCTTGAATTTGACCTTGATATTGATAAAATTTGAAAAAATACAAAACATAAAAGTTGTAGCTCTTTCTCTTAACTTTGCAAAAATCTTGAATCACCCCAATCAAATCTCAGACAAGAAAGGTATGATCAAAACGCCAAATAGTTTCAAAATTCACTCCTTGCTGGTGTATGTTCTTCATCCTTTTGATTTTTCTCCAACTTTTGATCTCTTTGACTCCTTTTTCATGCAAGATCTACACAAAATAAAAATAAAACAATTAAGCTCAAATATTGGTTGCATCACATAAAAATATGGTAATTGATACATAAAATATAAGAAATTTATGAACATATCAAATACCCCAAGCTTAAATTTTGTTGTACCGACCTCAATTAAAAATAAATTCAAAATAGATGACCTCGTCACGAATGCACCCAACACATCTCAACAATTGTCTACATCAATAATCAAGAACAACCCCACGATCAAGAGCAATCTAATAACTCAAGAGTTTAAATGCCAATAAAACTTAGACATGAAATCTGGTGTGTGTATGTGTGTGAATATAACCATTCAATAAAAACTCAATTTTCAAGACCTCCAAATCCAATCAGTAAACCCTTAGAATTTTTCTGAACACCTCATAGCTCACTTCGCTTACACTTCTCTACTAATAGAAACAACTAAATTAATTTTAGTTTGAAACGTTAGGCTAGGGTATTTGCTAATCAAAAAAGGGATAAGGATATTACAAATAAGAAAGAAAGAGCTTTACGATAATGTTGGCCACACATCAAAATAAAACTACTTCTCTAAAGAGTTAAATACCAATTCCTCATAGAAATAACCCCACACTTAATTACTAAATACCCACAAAAAATTCATAGACAACAAACAAAAAGTCTTCCTTCTTCAATTTCAACCCAACACGCTAACCTTTTTCCCGGACATTTAATTATCAATTTTTTATGTCCACTCGCAGTACGGGTACCAAAATTAGGCACTACCCGCAATCATACCAATGCAGATTCCAGTGACGGGCACTACCTGCAAATACAAGTACTAGCGATAGGCACTAACTATATCACAACAAGGCAGGTACCAATGATGGTCACTGCCTGAACCTTTTAAAGATTTTCTTCTCAATTTCTTTCCAGTACCCCCTCCTTGCCCCATAATTGTACACCATTCACTCTTACAACTTCCACCCTCACTTAATTACCTTTCACTCTTTTATCCCCTTAAGAAATAATTTTGAACATTAACGCTCTTTAAGGGACATTTTGGGATAGAAAAATTTAAGAATTTTTTAAGCTTATAAAGGTTGGTAAAATGAGTTTTACTGAAAGAAAGTAAATGGTATTTCTCTCCATTCATTACAAATTACGGATCAAAAAGTTTGATACTAGGGATAAAAATTTCAATAAGGGTTGGCTTGAAAGACTCAAACGATTAAAGAAAGCTCTACTCTCATCTTTGAACTAAATTAAATTCTCTATAAATGTCGCTTTGAAAATGTAAGAAAGCAAATTCTGGAATGCAATATAAGTGAGCTTACATAATTATCTCTAAGTGTCTGAAATAAAATATTTTTTATGGCTAAAATATTAACCCATGCATGATGGTTTAGCTCAAACAAATATTATGTAGAAATCAAAGAGACATGTTAAGTGATTACAAAATTTTCATTTAAAAAATTCATCTAATTCAAACAAAATTTTTGAAAATTATAAAAAGCTCTCAGATCAAGAGAAAAGATAAAATGTCACAACCAAATTTAAGCTAACTACACCAAACACATATAAATCGAATAACTCCCCACCCACACTTAGAAATGAATATTGTCACCAAATTTAAAGAAAATAAGAGCATGAAAAGGGAAAGGGAAAGCTTCTCTAGCAATGTGCATCATTGATAATGGTTGGTGTAGTGTATCCCGACATAAATATCCACGAGGTGAGTTGAAAAATGTCATTAACACAAGAATTAAAAAAAAACGTTAAACCTTTCAAGAAAATAAGAAAATTGGGGAATGAAATTCCACGATAGTAAAAAAAAAAGAAAAAACTTAATCCCTTATGGGCGTACATAATTAACACCACAAATAAGCTGAATATAAAATAACAAAAATTACGATATCATCCTAAAGTATGCTAAAAGGCTAGAAAAATAGAAAGCATTAAGTCCTTCTTCAACAATAAGAAAATTCAGAAGGTGCACTGACATGAGAACCGGGAGATCAAGACTCATCGTCAGAGGGTACTAACTCCTGTGGAAATGGAGGAAAAGGTGGAAATGGAGGAAAAGGTGGAAAGGTAGAGGAATCCTCCCCGCGTTCTCGGGTTAACTAATGAGGCTCCATATTCTGCTACCATACATATGCTAATAGTGAATGTAATTATCAAATTAGCATTTCATGTGCTATCCTCCAAAATCTGCTCAAGCATCTCTTCCTGACTTAGTCTCGGAACTGGTTTATTAGTTGAAGCCGAAGCTGACTCAGTCTCAAAACATGTTCATTGGTTGAAGCCGAAACTGAGAATAGGGTAGTCCAACTAGAGCCCTCGCTCCATCCATCGCAATAAGCTTAGCAGGCTTCAATATTTCCTCAACTAGATCAACATTTGAGAGGGCTCGGATCGACAAGGAGTATGTACAAAGTATGATATGCATCAACAAACTGTTGAACCACCAATTGAACCTATTCCACTCACCTTCATGAAACAGGGAAATGTCTTCAATGCACCATAAAGTGAGGAAGAAAATGATAAACTATACAGTTACTGGACCTATAGTTAGATGCTCATTCACTACAACATAGCTTTGATGGCACTGCATCCACAACCTTCTATTATAAACTCATAGATTCATCCACTACCACCACCTACTTGGTACTATGGAGTTCCCCAAGAACTACAACTCTATGCACCACATATGATATGGGGACAACACAAGCGGAACAACAACGACCGATAGGAGGAATTTGACCCAGGAATGAAAATGGGAGAGCTCAAGTGGAAGAGTTTGAAGAAAGTCAACATGAGAGACTAGACAATGTGATGGTGATTGAAGATATCAATAAAATCATTGGTGAACCATGATGGCCACGGATGTTCATCCTTACTGTTAGTGTATGCCGTAAAGCCAATTAGTTTTAGAGACAAATTTATCTTTACGCGTATTTTCTAATGTGACATTCTTTTTCTATTTCATATATGAGAAAAATCATAAATAGTTGTGATAATGAGATTCTATATGTAGTTATATTTCATTCATAAATATCCTGAATCATACTGTTCTACACGAATAGATTAGCACATAATTATATGCGGATGCTTGTTGAGAATAAGTGCATCGGAATGGCCTTCTAAGAGTATTACACACGAATCATTATTCAAATTCCAACAGATTAATCATTCTGTGATAGTAGTTTAATGATCCATATGAACTTGAGGTCATGAGTTTATCTTGACTGTAAATTTCCATACTTTGTCTGTTGGTCCCAAAGCAACCTAAGAGGGGGGGGTGAATTAGGTTTCTAAAAATACTTTTAGAAAGATTAAACCTATTGAGATTTTTCAACTAACAATTAATATAATGAAGATAGAATCAATGAAACTATGAAGAAAGAAAGAGAGGAAATTAAACAACCAATAGTCCCAAGCTAACAAACTTGAAGTATTAATCCACTAGAATGCTTCACACACTTGGTGAGCCAATAATCTTTACAAAGTAGGAAAATTCTTGCTCACACTAAAACTCTTTTGTTGAGCCAAGAATTTTACTCACAACCTCACTTTTGTACAATATTATCACTCCACTCAAAATTGAATTGCACTCTAAGCTGCACACTAATACAATATAGCACTATAGCCAATTTGTACCAAAATTGCTCTTTTCTAAGGCTTGTATTCAATGCATTAGATAGATTTTATAGAACAATAGAGCATTTGGTATTTATAGGAGCAATAAATGGTGGTTGTAACTACTTCCAAAAGGCTAAATAATAAATGCACAAAAACTAGCTGTTGAGATTTCGGACGTCCGAGATAAGTATGATGCGTCCGACATAGCGTCCGATCTCAGTGCAGTTGGTGAAGAATATCCTTTGGACGGCCGTGCATGCGTCCGTTTCATCGTCCGGACTGAGCTTAAAACGGTTGTGTATGTCCGAATGAAGCTTTGTTCGGATAGTTGTATGCGTCCGTAGAGGAGCAAAAGAAACTTGCTTTCTGCCTATCTGTTCGGATGGTGAAAAGCATCCGAGTGAATCTATTTCGGACACTCCTGTTCGTTGGGGAGAACTGACATAGTTCGGATGGTGTACTGCATCCGAACAACCTGTTTCCAGCAGAAAAGGTAACGAACCTGCAAAGCTTGTTTTCAGAATTTAGTGCTTATGTCATCATGGAAATAAGGTTTGGGAAACATCATTGTCTCTATTAGTTGTTCCTCTTAAGATAGCAGTCACACATACTATACAAATTTGGTGTCGTGTGAATTATGAAAAGATAAGATATGACCAATATAAGATTCACCGATCCTTAGACTGGGAGAATATATCTCAAGATGGCCACTTGTTAAAATACGGTTGAGAAATCATTGAGTGAGTGAAAATAGAACTGAAAGTGTCTCAAGTTCTATTTCAAGGGAGTTGCATTTTGAAAAGAATAAATTGTTTAGTTCAACAAGAGTTGGCATTATATCTACACTCTTAAACTAATTAGGATTCAGTGTGGTGAAAGAGTAATAATTATACAGTAACTAAATCACTGATAGGTGAAGTCGAACCACATTAAATGTCTCAACACTTAGATGGTCATGATGTTTTGCCAGAATCCAATCCTTATTTATAAGTGTGAATTATTTAATTAATGAATTAACGATAAATTAAAGTTGTTTAATTTATCAAATCTTAATAAATTTAGTATTATAATTTATACTTATTGCCATTGTAAATGAGATCTCGTATATAAGGTCACACACGTTAAGATGATTAATTTTGGATTAGATTATTTTTCTATAAGTATAAGATACATATGGGTTAATTTATGAGATAAAAATAACTTTTGGGCTCAATTATGTTAAGCCATAAATATTATGGAATAATATGTGATATCATAAAAGTTCCTAGGATTTTGTGTGTGTGCGTAAATATATATATGTATATATATATACATATATATGTATATATATATTCATACATATATATACATATATATGTATATATATATATATACATAAATATGTATATATATATATACATACATATATATATATATATATTTATATGCATTTCACCTAAGCCGACAAAAACGTGAGGAAAAACGAAAAAGTAAATAACAAATAAAAAAATGGGAGAAGAGAAAAAGGAAAATTAGAAGAGCTAGAGCTCCATGAGTTGGGTGAATCAATCATTAGAGGAAACAGAAATAATCATCTGTGTAGATACCATTAGAGCCTAGACATTTGTGCAGTTTTTGTGGATCAACATTCCTTGATAGAGTAGAGTTTTACAACATTTTTTAAGTATAATCTCTCTACTCCTTTTTAATACTCAAAAATTGATCAAGGTGAACCCTAGAATGAATTAAATTTTTTATTTTCTACTGTGCCTTGCATGATTTACTTTCTTACAGTGGTATTAGAGCTACCCTTGATTAATTTTTGATGTACATGTGTTCAGTTGTCATGGATATTAAAATTATCAAGCTATATGAATTTTTGAACTTGTTTTTGAAAATATTGATTATGGACTATTTTGGGCCGTGAGATCTGATCAAAATTTAATTTGACTGTCAGATTTAGAGTTAGATGAAATGAGCCGATGCAAGGCCGATGCGTTTATTAGTGACGTCATCGTGATTGCATCCTCCACTGTGTCACTTTTAGTGATAGTTTTCTTGCTTTCACAAAAAGTAAGTTTATGGGTTGAAATTTTTAGTAACTGTTTTGTATCTATCGCTTGAAGTAAATTTATGGGTTCAACCTTTTAATGACAGTTTTTGGTTCTATTGCTAAAAGTAAGTTTATGAGTTGAATTTTTTAGTGACACCTAATTTTATATTTTGAAATGAAAGACTTTTCTAAATATGATTTTTTAAACCACCAATTAAATTTTAACAAATATTGTAAAAATTAATTTTTCATATATCAAAACTTTATCTATTTTAATTTGATTAAAATTTTGAAAGTATAAAACCTTTAAAAATATTTATTTAACTCTAATGGGATTCAAATTAGATGATTTGTCTAAATTTTAGAATTTTATTATATTTTCAATAAAATTGGAATTTTTTAAATGTTAAAATTTTTAAAAAAAATTATAATATAATTTTTGAAATTCTATTATTTAAAGTGTTTATTTTCTAGTGAGATTGGAAAATAATTTTTCTCCATAAAATATGTTGATAAATAATTTAAAAATTATAATTTCTATGAGATTTGAATTAGGATGCATAGTTATTCATCATTAGAACTAAATGTGGGCAGGTTTGTGCTTTAAATTGTTCATTGAATTATGTAACAGGATGACAAATGATTACGGACTGAAGACCAATGTGATTGTGTATAGTTTACTTTGTTCAAAATCCATGGTTGTGAATTTTAGATAGGGCATGTGTGTCCTGCCTTTCTCTGTTATTCTGGATGTAATTATTTTCTCATCTTAATCCCTTCGAATTCAACTCGAGATTTCTTGATTAATCATGTAATGTACATAGAATTAGGTTAGGGAAAAGATTGAATATCTAAATTGTTTAAATAGAATTATATTTGTAATGTGCAAGAAGATGGAAATGGAGCAAAGGTGAAACCCTAGAGGAAATTTTCAAGAGTTGAAGATTACACTTATGATTTGACAATCAAGTTTCCTTTGTGACTCAAGAAAACTAGTTCAATAAAAGTCCATAATCATATATGATTTTGTACATGTTTTATTTGTTATATGTTGATATGATGATATTGCATTTAATTTGATAAGACCTAATAAATAACTAATCTGTCTCAGAAAAATCCCTCAAATCTATATTACGTAAGTTGCCTTCTATTATTATAGCAAGAAATGAGAGTGCTGCTAGATGTTAACTTGTTGGGTTAATGCAAGGTTACTCTGCAATGAAAATCTTTAAGCTATGAGATAAGATCTCTGAATAATGGGTATGACTTAACGAAGGCATATATTTGTTGGGCAAAAAGAAGATTGTATGTCTTTGAGGTAAAGGTTGGGAGTCACATAAGAAGTGGCATTAACAGTTGATACCTAACTATCTTGGATATACGAAGTGTTGTAATTGGTAAGAGTTACCTACCTCTCAAAATTGTTTTGCTTTATTGGGTACACCCAAGATCAAAATAATTAGATGGGATTCTAGCCCACTAGGGGTTCTATGAAAACTGCCGAATCAATATGTGAGGGTTATTGATTTGAATTATAATTGTGGGAGGAAAACCAAACTAAATGAAGTCCATGTTATGTTTCGATTTTCTTTGTGCATAAATGGCAAATTGAACATTATTCTGTCTTTATTTGCGTGTTGTAGAATATGAGTAGTAACGCCAATTTTTGTCCTATTTTAAATGATAACAAACTCACTGGGACAAATTTTCATACTAGCGGCACAACTTGAGAATTTTTCTGAAGCATGACAAAATTGGTTAGGTACTTGATCAATCTATTCCTGATGAGCTCGCAGATGATACATATCGAGTAGTTTGAATACTTATCGTAAAAACAAGGAGAACAATGATACAACACTTGTATCATGTTGGGCGGTATGAATTCTAAATTCCAAGAACAGCAAACAAATATGAATGGTCCTTGTATCATTCTTCATCTCAAGGAGATGTTTGATGAAAGGAGGTTCTAGGTAGATGTTGACTTTCGTTGATAATTATTCAAGGAAAGTTTGGTTTATTTTTGAAGTATAAGAATAATGTTTACCTAACTTTCAAGCAATGGAAAGTTTTGATTGAGTAGCAGATAGGTAAACAAATCAAGCGGTTTAGAATCGATAATGACATATGCACGAAACTTTGTAATGGTGAATTCGATGAATTTTGCAAAAATAAAGGAATTATTCGGGACCATATAGTTATAATGATGCCTCAACAAATAGCGCAGCTGAAAGTATTAACAGCACTCTTTTGGAGAGATCCCGTTGTATAATCTCTAATGCAGGGTTGACAAACGACTTTTGGGTAGAGGCAATCTCTACGCCATATCACATTGTCAACCATACTCCTTCTGCAGCCATTGACTTCAAGGATCCTAAGGAAGTTTGGTCAAGCACTCCTACTAAGTACTCTAATCTGAAAGTTTTTGGGTGTCTAGCATATATGCGTGTGAATGATAGAAAATTAGAACTGAGAGGTAAAAAGTGTACTTTCTTTTGTTATACTTCAGATGTGAAAGGCTACAGATTTTGGTGTCTTGATTCCATGTCCCCAAATTTGTAATTAGCAGAGATTTTACATTTGATGAATTATCTATGTTGTCTTCGAAAGAGGAGTCTTTTAGTTCTTGTGGTAAGTCTACGAATACAGATAATAGTAAACAGAAGTTGGTGGAGCTAGAGTTTGGTAGTTTTGATCCTTCTCAGAATGTCTCTTCCAGTCAGAGAAATTTAGTAGATGAACTACAATCTATATAAGAAGAAATAGATGAGGAGGAGTTTTCCATTGCCAATGAGAGACTTAGGAAGAAGATTCGACCACCGTAGCAATATGCAAATTTAGTTGTATATGCTTTGTCAATTACTAAAGAAACAGATGGAGTTGGTGAGCGTTCTACCTACTTTGAAGCAGTTTCTTGTGATAATTCAGCTAAGTAGTTGGTCACTATAAATGAAGAAATTGACTCTCTGTAAAAATAAACTTGGATTCTTGAAGCTGTCTTTAGGTAAGAAATTTTTTGATTGCAAATGGGTATCTAAGAAGAAGGAAGGTCATCCAGGGGTTGAAGATGTAAGGTATAAAGCATGGTTGGTAACAATGTGCTATAGTCAGGTACACAGTGTTGATCTCAGTGATGTGTTTTCAACTGTCTTTCTTTTCAATAATTGTTAAACATAGCTCTATCCGTGTTCTGCTTGCTTTAGTTACTGTGTATGATTTGGAATTGGAGCAACTTGATGTCAAGACAGCTTTTCTATGCGGTGAACTTGAAGAACAAATTTCTATGAGGCAACCTCAGGGATTTGAAATTGAATGAAAAGAAGACTATTTTTGCTTGTTGAAAAAATCCTTGTGTGGCTTGGAGCAGTCTCAAAGATAGTGGTATAAGAGGTTCAATTCCTTTATATTAGGTCATGTTTATTCAAGGACCATGTATGATAGTTGTGTCTATTTCCAGAAATTAAATAATTGTTCTATAATTTATTTGTTACTTTATGTTGATGACATGCTTATTGCTACCAATAGTTTTGTAGAAATTCACATTTTGAAGACATAGTTAAGAAGTGACTTTGAGATAAAAGATTTGGAAGCAGCTAAGAAGATTCTTAGCTTGCAGATCAAGAGAGATCATAGAGCTATTAAATTGTTGCTGACCCAAAAGTATCAACTACCTCGAGAAAGTTTTGGAGAAATTGGCATGAAAGATGCACAACCTGTGAGTACTCCTCTTCAAGTCATTTTTTACTTTTAGCTGCTCAATCACCACAGTCAGATCAAGAAGAGGATTATATGGCATGGGATCTATATTTTAATGCAGTAAGAAGTATCATATATGCGATGGTTTGTACATGTCCAGACATTTCATAAATAGTTAGTATGTTTAGTAGGTATATGTCTTATCCTGAAACAGAGTATTGGCAAGTTGTGAAATGGATTCTTAGATACTTGGAAGGTACTTCAGGCACTTGTTTGGAGTTTAGGAAAAATAGTGACACTTTGGTTGGTTTTGTGGATTTTTATTACTGACGAATCTTGACAAAAGAATATTACTTACTGGTCACATATTTTGCATTGGCAGTTGTGCAGTCAGTTGGAAAGCTACTTTACAACTTATTGTGGTTTTTGTTGGTCACAAAACAATCTAAGAGGGGAGGAATTAGGTTTTTAGAAAATAATCTCTTGCAAATAATGCTCAATTCAAATTTCTTACCCTTGATAAGTAAGATGATAAAAATAAAAGCAATTAAGTATAAAATGAATCGAATGAATTAAGAGAGAGATTAAACAAATAGCACATCCAAGGTAGCTAGTTTGGAGTACTAAGCCACTAAGATACTCACACTACTTCTCTTTAGCTGAGCCAAGGATTTTGCACTAAACCTCACTTTTGTACAAGATTATCACTTCATTTAATATTTTTTAATGGCACTCTTAAGTACACACCAATACAATATCACTAAAGAGTTAATTTGCACTCAAATTGCCTTTCTATTTACTTGTATTCAATGTGTAAGTTGATGCAACATAATACAGAAAGATTGGCATTTATAGGTGCAATAAATCAGCTCCCAACCACCTCCTAACGGGCTAGACATTAAACGCTGAAAAACTAGCCGTTATGGGTTTCAAAAGTCTGAGATTATTATTGAGCGTCCGAACAATCATCCGATCTGAAATATCTCAAGGAGCTGAGGATGCCATTCGGATGGCTGAGATTGTGTCTGTTCCTTCGTCTGAACCATGTTTTTGATGAGTTCAGTCATCGGACGGTGTAGTGTGTCCGAAAGGTTTGGTGTTAACCAAGGTTGCTTTTCCTCCGGACAATTAGCCATGTGCGATAGTATTTTCTTCGGACAACTAGATGCATCTGTTGTAGGTGCCTCGAAATCTTGTTCTCTGCCTGACTTTTTGGACGGTGCATTGCGTCCGAGATAAATTCGTTCAGAAGAGTTTGTGCATCTGTTGTAGGTGCTCCAAAATCTTGCTTTCTACCTGATCTTTTGGATAGTGCATTGCGTCCGTGGTAATTTTGTTCAGACGAGCTCATGCATCTGAGAAACATAATAGTGTTCGAACGATGTACTTTGTCCGAAAACTCTGCTAAGAACAAGTAAACTAGAATTCCAGCACAGCTCAAGTTAAGATTGTTAGAATACATTTGTCATTATCAAAACCAAGGTTGTAGGTCAGCTCAATCTTCCCCTTTTGATGATGAAAAATCAACTCAAATTAGGTAAAATCGAACAACCATGATCAGACAATTAGTTATAAACACCCAAAATAGCTATATTTCTTTCCTTTTTGGCATCATCAAAGCAAAATATACTCCCCCTTACGCAAGTCACAAAATAAATAAAGGTAAAAATAGTCATAAAACAAAAACCAGAATAGTGAACAATCATATCCAACTACTACCAAGTGCAACAAATGTGTAAGTACAGCGATCGCAAGGAATTAAGGAGAAACTAAGGGGTGGAGGCTGAATCATTCTTTTTCTTAGAGCGTTTCTCACATTTGCATTTTTTGGCCGGTGCGTCATCATTTGTAGCCTTACTGTCTTGTTCACTCAAGTTTTGAGGATCACGGTGTTGCATGATGTAGTTGAATGTGTCATCAATGTCTTCGTCATCATCAACATCAACGCTAGGGACGATGGATTTGTTAGGATTTGTTGCACCAACTGGATCTTCACGGTTTTCGAGGGCTCAAGATTGGAATGATCACCATTTTCATTGTCATCGTCATGGTTGTCAGAGGAGGACTCGAGAATGTATTGGGATTGGATTTTTTCAAATTGAACCTAAGCTGAGGTAGATATTCCCGGACTTAACGCTTCTTGAATGATAGTTTGTTTTGTCTCTAGCCTCTTTAAGTTCCGTAGGGTGCGGCATTGAAATGAGCTTATTTGATTGCTCAAAGAGGTAACAAGTGTGCATAGATGGGAAAGTGAGGGTTCTGAAGATGGAATATGTGGGGAATGGGATAGTGGAGGAAGATGAGGGTTGAGAAGGAAGAGAGTGAGGTAGTACAAGACCGGAAGTGGAAGCATGTGTTTTAGACTTTTCAAGCTCATATATGGCATTTGTAAACCATTGGCACTAAAAAAGCGCAAACTCTTTCGTTCAATATAAGATTTGTTGAAATAAGGAGAGTATTATTTTTTGCCAGAAAATGAAATGTCAAAGTGATCGAATCTTTGGTTAGGAATTGACTTTTAAAAGAAATGTTCCTACGAATATCAGTCAAACAGAGCTCCCATAAGGAATAGAATAGATAACCAATGCCTTTATAGACACATTAAAATAAGTACAGTTGCATTTTCCTTGGTTGAGTGCGATGCCCATCAGTAGGCAATAGCAAATTGTTAACCAAAGAGTATAAATGTTGAGCTCAGGACTAAGCAGAGTAGTTTTGGCTTACGAAGCTTGTTTAAAATTGACATTAAAAATTTGTTAACATCTTCTATATTAAAACGAATATCTATAGCAGGCCATTTGTCCAATGAGAAAAAATAAGAAATTTTATAAGTAGAAAGAACTTCACACTCAAAAATTGAATTAATGACATTGGAGGAAATTTCAAGGCTATCGTTATTCACACGAGAGTATAAGGTTCGAATAATCGAACTTTTTTGAAGATTAGGCTTTGAGAAACAGGACGTTGAACAATTATGGATTTGCTAAGCAGGGAAGTGTACCTATCTGATGCCTTGGCATGTATAATGAATTTTGGCAGAGAAGGATTGGAGGTGGGTTGAGGGTTTGATGATGTTTGTCCCTGCACCGAAGCTTTTCCCTCTGGTGGCTGTTGAAGATCCTCCACGTGATCGTACCATCTTGATTTGAAGAGGAAGTTGGAGAAGGAAAATAGTGAGAGAAAATGATTTTTATGAAATTTTAAAGAAGATCATGTTAAAAAGGTGGAAAGAGGTTTAATTGAGATGGGTAAGGATTTGGGTAAAGAAATTTCTTGATCAATTTCAAGGGAAAGAGGACGAATTGAAGGAATTGGAAGGACTCTTAAGTCGCCAGAGATAGGGTTCGGTGGGATTAGGTTGTCTGATAAAGGGAAAATGAAAGATTTTAAATGAGGAGAACAGTCGTTCGGACATCCGAACGATTGATATACGTCCAATCGTGTGTCCAATTATAGATGATGGACGGTCGATATGCTACGTTGTGCGCCTGAAAGAATGTCGGACAGTGATAATCAGGCATAAGACGTAGAACATTTCTAGAGAGTTTGTAGAGTGAGAGGTGAAGTTCGTACGATTGGAAGCATCTGAGGCAAAGGAGAAGAGTTCAGACGTTCATGTTCATTCGAGAAAGCAGATACCTTGGGATGCATATTTGTGTCCGAAAGCATAATTCATACAGTTTTGAAATCAATAATGCCCAAACGAGTTATAAGAAATTCAAAACGATCTAAAGGCAAAGGTTTAGTAAAAATATAAGCCAGTTGATTCTTTGTACACAAAAATTCAACACAAATTGCAGTTTTGCACACAAGATCTCTTATAAAGTGATGCTTGACATCAATGTGTTTGGTTCTCAAATGCAAGACAGGATTTTTAATGAGATTAATTGCACTAGTATTATCGCATCTTATAGGTACACAATCAAAAATAGAACCAAAATCTTTTAAGGGATGCTTCATCCAAAGAAATTGAGCACAACAATTTCCAGCAGCAATATATTTGGCTTTTGCTGTAGATAGGAAAGTTGAATTTTGAAACTTCTTGCTAAACCAGGACACCAAGCAATTACCTAAAACTAACACATACCACTAGTACTTTTCCTATCAATTTTACAACCAGCAAAGTCAGTATCAGAATAACAAATTAAATCAAAACTAGTGGATTTAGGATACCAAAGGCCAAAATCCATCGTCCCTTTCAAGTATCTAAAAATTGTTACCGCAATTCAATGTGATTCCTTAGGATAGAATTGAAATCTAGCAACAGACAAACAGAAAACATAATATCCGGTCTACTAGCTGTCGAATAAAGTACACTTCCGATCATACCTCTATAGTGTTTTTCATCAACACTATTACCTTCGTCATCTTTGTTAAGTTTGATTGAGGTACACATTAGTGTTCCGACTTGTTTGCAATCTTCCATCACAAAGTGCTTGAGTAGCTCCTTTGTGTACTCGATTTGTGTAATGAACGTTCCTTCTTTTGTTTGGTGAACTTGAAGTCCAAGGAAGAATTGTAATTCTCTCATCATACTCATCATTTTTCAAATTCCTTTTGCATTAAGCACGAGAATTCCTTGCACAAACTTCCATCAACAAACCATTAAAATTAGTTTTGGTGAAGAGAGTGGTATCAACAACACCTCTTTTAAAACCATTTTCAATCAAAAAGCCATGTAGCCTTTCATACCAAGATCTGGGAGGTTGTTTCAATCCATACAAAGCTTTTGAAAGTTTGAAAACTTGATTTGGAAAATCTTTATTTTCAAAACTAGGTGGTTGTTCACCAAAAACTTCTTGATCAATGAAGCGATTTAAAAATGCACTTTTTACGTGTATTTGAAATTGTTAAAGCATGCATAAGCAAGAACATACAAATAGATTCTAAACAAGCAACGACTGCAAATGTGTCATCAAAGTCAATTCCTTCCTCTTGAGCATATATCCCTTTGCAACATGTCTAGCTTTATTTCTAATTATCTCACCTTTATTATTTAATTTATTTCTAAAAACCCATTTTGTTCCAATCATGGGATGAATTGAGGGTCTTGCAACCAAGGTCCACACATTATTTTTCTTGAATTGACTAAGTTCCTCTTCCATAGCAAAAACCCAAGATTCATCATTCAATGCATCATCCACACGTTTAGGTTCAATGCGAGAAAGTAAGGCACAATTATTATTCAAAGGTTTATGAGAACGAGCTTTCACCCCATCGGACGGATCACCTATGGTCAATTCTTGAGGTGACTTGAGACAAATCTCCATGCTCTTGGAAGATCTTTTCGAGAATTTTTCTTCTTTTCTCATTCTTCATCCAAGTGATGAGTGTCGTTCCTCATTACTTGTCTTGTTCTCTTATGTTCTTCATGTATAGTGAGCTTCTACAGTTCCTTTTGTATACCTACATCTTCATCTTCACAAACAATCTTTGAAATAATATCATTAGCCTCACGAAACATACCATGCACAACTTCTTCAATTAAAAGAGTTCTTCTATTGTATACTCAATATGCTTTCTTGTCACTAGAATATCCTAAGAAAAATTCTTTCATCTGATTTCTTGTCAAAATTTTCAAGATTTTCTTTGATTTTTAATAAAGAATTTACAGCCAAAAACTTTGAAATAGCTCACTACTGGTTTTTTGCAAAACAAGAGTTCGTAAGATGTTTTGTTTAAAATAAGTCTCAAAAGAACTCGATTCATAACATAACAAGCTGCGTTAATGGCTTCAGCTGAAGAATATATTTTGGTAAATCACACTCACTAATCATGGTTTTAGCGGCCTATTGAAGTGTTCTATATTTTCTTTCAACAACACCATTTTGTTGAGGTACTCTAACAACCGAAAATTCATGCAAAAAACCATTGTGATCACAAAATTCAGGAAAACCTCCAAATTTAAATTCGGCTCCATTATCATTTCTCAAACGAACAATTTTCAAATTTAGCAAATTTTGTATTTTGGAAAACAATTTTTCAAAATTTTCAAAGGCTTCATTTTTGTGAACAAGAAATGGTACCCAAATATACCTAGAATAGTCATCAGAAACAATTACAAAAACATATTTACTACCACCAACACTAGCATGTTGAGTTTGACCAAACAAGTCCCTATGCAATAATTCTAAAGGTTTAGAAGTAGACACACAATTTTTTGGTTTAAACGAAATTTTGACTTGTTTACCAAATTGGCATGGATCACCAATTTTGTTTCTAACAAACTTTAGTCTTGACAAACATCTTACCAACTCCTTTTTTGCAAGATTTTCAATTAAATCCATGTTGAAAAGACAAAGCCTTCTATGCCAGAGCCAATGATTATCTATGGAGGCGGTTAGACATTTTGCATTGCAACTACCAAAGTTATCAAAATAAATCACATAAACATCATTGTGTCTAAAGCCTTTAAATAAAATAGAAAAATTCTTATCAAGGATTAAACATTAATGCTCCATTTTTACCTACATCACCAATGCCGATTGATTTTGTTTTCATGTTATCTCCAAAAGTCATATTTTCATTGTTTTTGGATATGAGTTTGGTGAAGAGAGATATGCATCACCAGTCATATGCCTTGAGCACCCTCTATCTCTAAACCATTTGGCATTTTTCGTGATGTTCATTACCTACATAAGAAATTAAGTGATAACTTTTGGTACCCACATTTTCTTGGGTCCATAAGAGTTAGTAAAATGACTACAAATCCATACGGTATTTATTCCAAGTTTTTCATTTCTCTTGACATAGCAATTATTTTGCACATGTCCATATTGTTGGCAATAGTTGCAAATAATATTCTTATTTCCATTTAAAGAAGATTTCGATTTTATAAAACATAAATTATCCCTTCTAAGAGTGACAAAGTTCTTGTTGATCAATAGATTTCTATTCTTTTTCCATATCAACAATATTTTCCTTTTTTCTATGCAAGAGAACATTCAAATCATTCAATCTTTTCTTCAAGGAGGCTTGTTCTTCCTTGATCCTTGTTTTCACTTGCATTCTTTCCTTGTTTTCATTCACAAGTTTAGAGTTAGCATTCAATAAAGCATTTCAGATTTTATGACTAACTCCTTATTTCTAGTATATGATTCCTTTAAACTATCATGCAATTTTAAAATGAAGGCTTCAAGATCATTATCATCATTTTCTTCATTAGAGTCATAAGTAAAAGTTACCTCATTATCACCAATGGCCAAAAAGGCCATTTGTGCCAATTCTATCTTTAATTTCAACTTCTCCTTCAGAATTGCAATCATCCAAGTGATTTGAAAGTTATTGAAGCGAGACTTCCTTCCTTCCTCCTTCTTAGAGGGACACTCATTTTCGAAGTGTCCAAGTTGACCACATTCAAAATATTTCTCATTTTGCTTCCTAATTTCTAGCTTGGTCATCCCTTTGAAATTATTTGAATTTCTTGCTTCTTTTTTTCTCTTTCTTCATTTGTGGATGTAGTGTATGAGGAAACCTTTAGTAATGAGTGCAAGATCACCTTCATCAAGATCTTCATCTTCTAAATTGATGGAGCAACTTTCATCTTCTTCTTGAGAGGTCTTCAATGTGGGAGGCTCTGCTTCTCTTTGGTCTTGCTTCCTCATCATCCACCACTTTGACTGAGTTTCATTCATATGAAGTGTGACAATTTATCAACGACTTAATGGGTATGGAATTTAAGTGCTTTGCTTCCTCTACGGCAATAGCCTTTGCATCCCATTCTTTGGAGAGAGCATTTAAAATTTTTCTATTCTTCTCACCCAAAGAATATTCCTTCCTTAAGGCTTCAAGATCCTTGATGATATCATTGAATGTACAATACATTTTATCAATGTTTTCATGTGTTTCCATCTTCAATGATTCACACTGAGCAACAAGTCGAGATTTCTTTTGTTCTCTAACATCCTTGCTTCCTTCATGAATTTCTTTTAATTTATCTCAGATTTTTTTGGCCGAAACCCATCATTTGACACGAGTTGATTCGTTAGCATCCAAGTCATTGTATAGTACATTAATGGCTTTGGCATTTAAGGTCAAATTTTCCTTGTCTTATGGAATGAGTTCATCCCTTGTTTCGTTTCTCTTCTTATATTTGTATGTTCATCAACAATGGTGGCTTCGAAAGGACCTTCATTTACCACATACCACAAGTCAATATCAACAGATTGCAAAAAGATTTCATTCTATCTTTCCAACTAATAAAGTTTACCCCATTAAATATAGCAGGTCGAGTGATAGCTTGACCTTCAAAGAATAAACCATTATTGGTTGCCATAAAAAATATTTACTCAAATGCAATTTTAGCAAAATAATGGGACCAATGCTCTGATACCAATTGTTGGTCCCAAAACAACCTAAGAGGGGGGGTGAATCAGGTTTCTTGAAATTAACTTGCAAATAATGCTCAATTCAAATTTTTTGCACTTGACAAGTCAAATAATAAAAATATAAGTAATTAAGTATAAAATGACTAGAATGAATTAAGAGAGAGATTAAAAAAATAGCATATCTAAGCTGGCTAGCTTGGAGTAGTAATTCACTAAGATGCTCTTTCAAATTTTGTGAGCCAATAATTTCAAATGTACACAAAGTCGGATCACACTTGCTGACACTACTTCTCTTTAGTTGAGTCTAAACATACACTATATCTCACTTTTGTGCAAGATTATTACTCCACTCAATATTTTTGATTAGCACTTTTAAGTACACACCAATACAATATCAGTAAATAGCTAATTTGTACTCAAATTACCTTTCTGTTTACTTGTATTCAATGTGTAAGTTGATGAAACATAATACAGAAGGGTTGGCATTTATAGGTGCAATAAATTAGCTCCCAACCACCTCCTAACAGCTACATAATAAATGTTGAAAAACTAGACATTATAGGTTTCAGACTTCCGAGGATATTATTGAGCGTCCGAACAATCGTCCTATATAAAATATCAAGGAGTTGAGGATGCTGTTCAGACGGCCGAGATTGCGTCAATTCCTTCGTCCGAACCAAGTATGTTGATGTGTTCAGTCATCGAACAGTGTAGTGTGTCTGAAAGGTTTGGTGTTCAACCAGGGTTGCTTTTCATCCGATCAATTATTTCGTTGCCATGTCCGATAGGATTTTCTTCGGACAGTTAGATGAGTCTGTTGCAGGTGGCTCAAAATCTTGTCCTCTGCCTGACTTTTCGGACGGTGCATTGCGTCCGAGATAAATTCGTTTGGACGAGCTTGTGCGTCCATTTGTAGGTGCTCCAAAATTCTGCTTTCTACCTGATCTTTCGAACGGGGCATTGTGTCCATGATAATTTCGTTCGGACGAGCTTATGCGTTCGAGAAACATAGTACTGTTCGGACGATTTACTTCGTCCAAAAACTCTGCTAAGAACAACTGAACTAAAATTCCTGCACAGCTCAAGTTAAGATTGTTAGAGTACATTTGTCATCATCAAAACCAAGGTTATAGGTCATCAAATTTGTCTACTATAGAAGTACAATATAGGACCGTGACCGAGTCAATCAAAGAAGCCTTTTGATTGAGATGTTTGTTTGGCGAGTTTAGTCTACATAATGCTGTTACTACAGTTTACTGTGATGGTCAAAGTGCAATGCATCACTTGACTAAAGATCAGATGTATCCTAAGAGAACTAAGCATATTGATGTAAAATTTCATTTCGTTCAGGATACCATGGCTGAGGGGAAAGTTCCTGTTCGGAAGATTAATACCAAAAATAATTCTACGAACATATTTACGAAACCTCTTCCAGTTTACAAGTTCAAGTAGTGCCTGGAGTTGGTTAGTATTTGTTATTGATAATTATGCCCATTAAAGCTTTTGTGGAGAAGGTGGAGTAAGTTGTGTAGTATTGGTCTTACAAATAGAGACCTTAGACCTTAGACTTTATGCATGAAGCACTAAATATCAGAGAGTTTATTGGGTTATTGGACCTTTTCGGATATTGAGTTTTTTGTCTTATTTTTGGCTTTCTTATATTTTTGTACTAGTACTTTTGTGGGTTTAGTAAAGATTTTGTATTATTCCCATATAGTGAAATATTTGGCTTGCCTTCACAAGTAGACATAGGTCTTTTGACAAAATCACGTAAATTTAGATGTCTCTTTTATTCTTTCAGTTGTTTTGTTATCATTTATTTTAAATTTGTCTCGATCTTTTGTAAATTTTTTGGGATCCTCCCTAATAATTAGTACCTACAAATAACTATCATCGTGATTGTTTGATTAATTTACTACAATGTTTACCGTTGTTAAGGTTTTATTGCCTACGAAATTATGGCATCACCAGAATTAAACTTTCTATCTACTTTTTTTGTTGATTTTTATTGCAAATAAAATTCTAGCGCCGTTGAAAATAATCTAATCGATTTGCCTATGAAACTTCATGTAGTCCATTACAAAACATGTTAGCCTTTAAGTTTCATCGCTAATTCATCTTGATTTTTCCTTTTCTAATTAATAATTAATTTTTAAAATGTCCCACATAGTTGTTAACATCATTTATAATGTTCATCCTGCTGCTTGAAAATTCAAATGAATAAGTAAATCAGTGTTTCAAAAGTAGAAATATCAATCAATCTCAGAAAATATAAGTGCAATATGTATTTTAAATTCATCATAACCAAGCTTGAAGCAAAAACATATTGATCATAGTTCACTGCAAATCATAACAACCAAATTCACCACAAAATAAAGTGTCAACGGAGTCTAATATTTAAACTAAATGCTGGATCAATCAAACAAGAGTACTATTCACAAAATCTAAAGCATAACCACATTTCATACGTTTCAACAAGTACTATAAACCAAATTTTTTAGTTCACTGTCTTTGGATCATTTGACCTGCATTTAATTAATAAAATCGTTATATGCAAAATGATCGTTTTGAGATGGAGTTTAAAAAAAAAAAAAAAAAACACAAGTTAATATATCTGGAACTGTAATAAGTCATTAGGTAAATTAGATGGCGAAAATAAGTTATTAGCAAGAGCATTACAAGTAGTGAAATACAAATTCCTTCCATCAAACCTTTTCTTTTTTTTTAAAAAATAAAAAATTACCCCTCTCTCCTACTCTGGTGACTCAAATCCATGACTTATAAGTTATAAAGAAAGATCTTACGTTTTAACACCTAAAGTGTATTTTTTTGTCTTCTAACAGACCTTAAGGAGCAAGGAACAAAAGTAGTGAAATGAATAGCTTCATATAATTGGATTGCATGCCCAAAGATCATAATGTACTCTTAACTAAGCTTTTTGCATAACTGTGCTGAAACAAACCCAACTAAGCTTACCGCAGTGTGAAAGATCCTAGTCACAATCTAACATCGTAATATACTCTTAACTGCAGTCCAAATGAAATAAAAAACTGAAATGTATTGTTCATTCTAATATGTCCAGCAGAATTTAATGATCCGGGAACCATGTGAGACAATGCACAAATACTATATGCATGGTAATCTTACGAAGTTCTTTCATTTTGAATACACGCTTAAACATGAAAGTAGCCATATCTTCAAATTTCAAATACTATTATCAACTAGATAGACGTTTGCGTATATCAAACATTTGTTTGAGGCGTATTGTATATTTGTATTTGTTGTAGTAGCTATAACTAATTTTATGTTTTGCACTCCATAACTTATTATTGTTTCACACTTTACACTCCAATTTTAAATTTTAGACACTTTGTAGTCTAAATATTAAATACGTTCCACTTTGATTCAATTTGTAATAGTATCTATAAATTTGAGCAATATTCAATTTCAGGTGTGTGCGTGTGTATATGGTTAGAACATCTTTTAAGTTTTGTAACGGAGTTAAAAATTAGACTAGATTATGATAACTTGAGATTTTGGGTGCAATATGTCCAAAATTGAATGATGGAGTGCAAAGTAAGAATTATTACAAGTAAGCAATGCAAAGTGGAGTACGATATATTTTTTGATAAATTAATCGTATGCAACTACTCTAAAATTTTATTGTTAAATTTTAAATTAATTATAGTTGTGATGTTAGAAAATTATTCATAGTACTATTATCATTTTTATTGCAAGAAATATAGTGTTATTGTTATAATTAAATCATATCATATGATCATATCAGGAAAAAAATTACCCACATGATGATATTTTCATGATGCAGATGACTTATGTGCTACTTTCATCATATGTATAAATTACTTTGTATCTAACAATCTCGTTTTTTTATGGGCACACATTGCATGGTATTTTTACTATTAATATCCAGTTGGCCAAATTTGATAATTGAATGTCATTAACTTTGTAAAGAATAATCTCTAACAAAAATTAATCATATCAACGTGTTCAATCGCCCTAAGAGATGATCGATCTTCCAAACATGACTTTCAACAATTTGAATGTCATTGTGGTAGAAAGTAGGAAACAAATGAAAATTCAGTTTCATAAAATTTATTCTAGTCCATCAATTTCACAGTACTTTAAGACCGATTTGAGTTTCAATGATTCCCATTAGATTTTGCTAAATCGAACTCTCTATCACGAATGACTAAGGATACCACAAACGACGGAGACTCATTTATCATATTGTGACAAATTTTGCAGATTAGTTTTGCACAATTTTCTTAGAAGTTATAATTGTGTTTTGATAACTTTTTTTATTTAGAATTTTTTGTGAGGATTTTCAATTTTTCTTCAATTGTTCCTATTTTGGATACAAGTCGAATATTGGGGACTAAATTTATTTATCTAAAACTTTAGGAGCTACTTTATTGAATACTCCAAGCAATGGGGACCAAAAATACATTTTACTCTTTCAAATACACCAAATTATGTACTATTTGAAATCCTTGCTTCCACATTTTTTTAATTTAAGTAAATTTAACTTTCATGAGTTTTAACTTTGAAAGTTTTTCAAACGAATCGATATATTTTAAAACCATCACTGAATCCCTCAATCCAAATTCAGATTGAGTGAAATGAAAAATAAGTGATGCAGATGTTAAACAATATGAAAACTCAATGTCCCAATACAAAAGCTTGATGTACCAGAATTCATAAATATTTTACTTTTTCACATACAAATAAAATATAAAAGGAGTTTATGAAGCAAAACTGCAGTGCAAAAATTATTTGCACTATTGAGAATTCAACTCCAAATTGCATGAAAGCTCATACGACAATTTTACAATCGTGCTAGAACGTACAACTAGGCTAATTCTCATTCCTCAAGTTTGTAATGCCCAACATACCAACATACTGTCATACTCTTCACCCTTTGCCACAACTAATATGTTTTAATTAGGAAAAGGTAATATGTTTTAAAGAGGACGATTTCATTTCTTTTTGTTTTTTTTTGTTTTTTGTTGAAAAAAATTAGGAGAAGGTAAGCTGCTCCTCTTTTTTCTTGGTCAACCTAGGCCCCTAACATATTTTATCAGTTTATAATGATACTTATAGATCATTCATCAAATAAGAAAATTAGAGATACTAAAAATCGAATCTAGCATATTTTAATAGTTTAATTGACCTGGATACCACTCGAATCAACTCTCGTTGGCAACAATCACTTGTGTGCCAGGAAATCCACTCCTTTGAGACAACAAAAGTCCTATCTTCATATGTCCTTGTTGCAATAGGCTAGAATGAAGATAGACAAAATATGCTAAAAAAGATTGCCAAGTATAGAACAACTCATCAGGGTCAGGGTGGGTTTTGAGAAACTGCAATTAGTTCGATTTGTCAATTTTTACCCTTCCTCACTGTCATGGCAGTACAGAGAGAAAGTTAATCGGGTGGACCTGTTGGAATAAATAGACAGAAAAACACTTGAAACTAGAACGAAAAATAATCTCTATCATTGAAAGTGATGTTGTCCCAACAGGATTGTAATCCAATACTACAAAAGGGCCATTGGGTAGTCACTTTCCAAGATACAGTGGCAGACTCGGTGGTGTACACTTGCAAGTTTCGAATCTATTATAGGACTACTCAGTACCAAGAAAAAGAATAAAAGAGAAAGCAATAGGAAAAGATTTTTCGGTATGTTTTGAAGAAGACCTCAAGGCCTCTACTAATATTGAACAATTGGCCAGAATTTGGAAAAACCAAGACTACTTTGGGAGAAAAGAAATGAACAATGTGAACACGGGTCTGCACGTCAGTGTAAACATTCCAGTGTGAATACTAAAATCGGGTAAAGTTTTACAAGTAGAGTTCCACACGGAATAGGTAAGTAAAGATGGATAAGAACTCCTACAGACAAAAAATATAGGAAAACGTAGAACAAGTAAAACTCTAACAATTCATACGCATGCCACACTGTGTAGCGTCGAGTCAGGTGAGCAGACGGGCGGGAACGAATGTGTTATAGGAAAATTTCTCAAACCACCAAGCAAGCACAGTCTAGGCTCCCAACTAGTTTTTCTCAATTGTAAAATACCAATCACATATAAGATGAAGAAATCCACTACAATTTTCCAATGTAAAACAACTAATTTCCTAATAAATGGAATAAAAAGGAGGGAAATTAAAACTTTCAAATAAATGTATTTTGTAAGGCAACATCCAACAACCCCCTATATAAATCGAAAATGTTGAAGTGGTACTCAATAAAGAAATCTAACATATAAATGACGATATCTTATGGACTTGAATTGCACTTATTGCATTCAATATGAGAAATATGCAGAAAATAGGTGACCAAAGTCTTGAACTTTGTATTTTAATACACACTTCTACAGCTAAGCACATGTTGGTGCCTTTTGGGCCTATGTACCCTACTTGGATGTTCATGAATACTCTACAGACATACCTGTTAGTCTCATAGGAAGCGACTCCCACTTCCACACTCATATATGTGAGCTTATCAAGTTTGTATGCAACACATTACCTATAAAGGATATAAACTCATTAAGAGTCATCTATTCAATGCTCATAATTTATAAACCGTAATCACTATCAACACTATAGGGAAGGACTACATATGATAGTACAAATGGAATATCTTTTGACTTGTTATTACCCAGTAAACCTATTTCGTGGGGATCTCCACAAATGTTGGTTGGGTTGTCATCAAATTCAATTTCCATCAATTCTCATGGATGTATCTTGGACCAACTTTTTGTTCTATCTATTAGTCAAAGAGTCAACCTAATTCTTTTTAGACCTCACAAAATGTATCATGGTAATTACCCCATTGCTTAAGAGCTATCCCACAATATTGTATCTCAAATGGATATACCGAATCTTCTCATTGTGTATTTTGCTTTAAACCCTAGCAATCGTTGCCTCTGACTCACAATGCAAAGAAAGAAAAGACACATGCTTTGACAATAAGAAAATATTAGTCAATAAATTTCAAAACCACTCTACTTCTAAACATACTAGTTTTAAAGAAATGAACTCATATCATATGGTAAATTTAGCATTACATACTTGCTTAGATGATTTCTAAGAAACAACACCTCTAGTAAGAGTAAAAACATTACCATAATGCCTTCAAATATCTAACCAATTTAGATAATTTATTTCAATGACTGCTATTAGAATTATGTGTATATATACCCAACTATATATGAAAGCAATAGCAACAAGTACCCTAATGGTAGTGATTCTGGTGATTAGTGAATAAGTGTCAAAGTAATCACTGCTTTCTTTTTGTGTAAAATCTTTGACCATTAAACATATTCTTTAATTTATCAATGGAACCATCATGAATTAATTTCTTTCTAAACACTCACTTACACCCAATGAGTTTACACCCTCTAAATAAATCTACTAATTTCTGTGTGTAATTACTTATCATGGACTCAAGTTTATTTCTAACTGCATCTTTCCAAAAACTAGCATCAATTAAATTCATTGTCTCTTTATATATTTTTGGATCTTCTTTAGTTATGAAATCAGTTATAAAATCACGCCCAAAATTAGTTTCCACTCTTGCCTTTCACTTTTTCTCAATTCTTGAGTTTCTTGATTTTCAAGCTATTCTAAATTTTGAATTTCTTGAGACAACATTTTTATTAAGCTTTTATTCATGGGAAAAACATTCTCAAAAAATAAAGTATCTTTAGTTTCCATTACATAATTAAACTCCAAAACCAAGAATCTATATGTAGCACTATGATGTGTTGTACTTATGAAGACACTATCAACAATTTTAGTCCCAAATTTATTTCTTTTAAATTCTTGTGTACCTACCTTAGCTAGACATCCCCACACTTTGAAATATAAAAGATTTCAAGCATAACTTTTTGCAATTCATAAGATATCTTTAAAGCTGTCTTGTGAGGTATTCTATTTAGAATATGACAAGTAGACCAAATTACTTCTCCGACATGTTAGTAGTTAACCCAGAAATTATTGACATTGCATTCATCAAGCCTTTAATAGTCCTATTTTTCCTTTCGCAACCCCATTAGATTCAGGTGAGTAAGGTGAAGTAGTCTCATGAATTATCCCATTTTGTTCACAAAAATTCTTGGGCATTTCATAATCATATTCAATACTTTTATTAGACCTAAGTCTTTTAATCTTTTTCTCAAGCGGATTTTCAACTTTATTTTTGAATCTAATAACATTTATTCAGCTTCATCTTTTTGACTTAGGAAATATAATGGTGACATCTTGAGTAATCATCAATGAACGTGATATAATATTTCTTTCCACCTTTCCTCATATTATTTTCAAATTTCCAGACATGATCACTGAATCAATTATAAAAGCCCACTAGTTCTTTCAACAGATTTATAGGGTTTTTTTATAATAATTAGCTTTCACAAAAATTTAACATTTTGTAAGCTTAAGATCAATTAGATTAGGAATCAAATTTTTCATTCTCCTTATGGAGTAAGCATTTATATGTCCTAATCTAGCATACTACATATTAATAGAATAAATAGTATAAGAAAAATCAGCATTCCTTATTCATTCCATTGCAAGCAACATCAAGTACAAATAAGCTCCAATAGTAAAAACTCTTTCCCACAAATTCTCCTTTCCTAGTCAGAGCTAACCCGTCACCCTAAAAAACAAGTTTCATAGCAACCTTATTAAGTACAAAATTAGAAATTAAATTTATTCTTAGGGATGGAACATGCAGCAAATTAGTTAAAGTAATGGACTTTCTAGAGTTAAGCGTCAAAAGGACATTTTCATTGCCTCGAACTGGAGCAGCTCGAGCATCTCCAACAAGACTTGCTCCTCGTTCATTCATTGCTTACTTCTTCATACTAAAGAAAGTAACTTTTTTCAACAGAGATATGCTTCATGGTTATAGTATCCACAATCCAATCAGTGACATTTTGGGCCATGTTCATTTCAGAGATAACAGCAACAGTTGTCTCATTGCCTTTAGCAAGGTTCACTTGATTAGCTGCTTGCCCTCTTGTCCCTTACGAAATCTGCACTTGTGAGCTTTGTGACCTACAATTCCAGAAACAAAGCAAGGTCCTTTAGACTTTTTATTAATTTTACCAGACTACTTGCTCTGGTTGTCCTAGTTTTGACCATTGTTGCTGTTCCAGCCCTTCTTGGATCCTTGATTTTTGCCCTTGAACCCTTGAGAAGCTCATTCGAGCTTGCTATCTACCAAGTTCACCTTGGTTGCGAACTCATGAGTTAGACCAGATTTGTCCTTTTGCCGATAACTTTTCCCTATTTGGATGTGAGATATCCCTCGTCAATTGTCATGGCAGTTTTGTCATGGTTTAGCATCAATATTATTCCTGTACTTTGAGAAAGATAGCAGTTTCTTGATCAGTGCAGCAGCCTGGAAGGCATCATCAATTTTCATGCGCTCCTAAGTAGTGTCCAAAATAGTATTCTAGAATGCATGGATTTGATCAGTGACAAGTTTGTCGTCCGCCATCTTGAAATTCAGGAATTTGCCAATCATGTACTTCTTCTTACTAACATTGACCACCCGTATTTCTTTGGCAGACTTATATGGGCAGTATATATCAAATAACGCATCAATCATGAAATTCAACACTTGACTCCTTGAACGTAATCCACTTTGAGAGTCTACAGATAAAATAGAACCTTCTTGAACCAACATTTGCAGTGTTTGCCACTAAACAATTTCAGTTTGGACATGTCAGGAACACCAGTGTTGGCCATCACAGCAATAAAGGAAAATCACTTCGAAGATTATCGAAAGAAATATATAGAACAACAATCGAAGCTGGAACAAAGAAAGTCGAGGAATGTAATCACTATCCTTGAAAGGGTGATTTTGCCCTCATTGGATTCTAATCTATTGGTGCAAAAGGGTCAGCTAGCGGTCACTATCCAAGATACAATGGTAGCCTTGGTACGTGCACTCGCGAGTAAGGTTTTGAGCTACTATGGGACTATTCAGTACCAGGGAAAAGAACAAAAGAGAAAGCAAATGGATAAGAACTTTTTCTATGTTTTGAAGAAGATCTCATGGTCTCTATTATACTGAACAATTCATCTACAGTTTGGAAAAAACAAGATTGCCTTGGTGTAATAGATAGGAAAAAACAATGTGAACACAACTGTGAATTTCAATGTAAACACCAGTATAAACACTAAAATTGGGCTAAGTTTTACAATTAGAGTTCCATATGGAGCAGGAAAGTAAAGATGTATAACAACTCCTAAAGACAAAAAATATAGTAAGGAAAAATGTAGAAAAAGTAAAACTCTAATGATTCGGATGCTGCAACCCACAATGTGCCAGGTAGGCACGTGTTTGTTGCTATAGGAATCAACAAAAATTGCCCAAATCACGAACTAAGCATAGTCTAGGCTCTTAACTAATATTTTTCAAAAGCTAAACCCCAACCATATACAAGATGAAGAAATTCAAAAGAAGTTTCCACCGTGGGACAAATAATTTCACAACAGAGGGAAACAAAAACATTCAAACAAATGTATTTTTGGAGGCAGAATCGAATAGGACCTGGTGACTTAGACTCTCCAGATTAAGATAAATCAATACGAGGTTCAAGGGACATGTCTATTTCAGAATTTTCTAAGTTAATCTATAGGGTTGAGAAAGAGTAATAAAGGCATGTATATGAATATATGCTATTGAACTCCTGTTGCAAGTGTAAAGATGCATTTTAACATCTAAACAACAGGTTCCTTGCACGAGTTTAAAGACAATGATGCTTATTAGCGTGAAGCCTTTAAATTGGGATAGGAGACTATTTATTTTCATTAATTTGATGGTGAGATATTATGGGTCAATATGAATTGCATCATTTGGAGTAGTGGTGCTATTATTTGTGTTATTTGGAAAATAAGAAAAAAGTTGAATATGTGTTTGGATTGAAAATAATGCAAATTTTTGCGAATAAATGTTTTGATAGTAAATGGTGCAAATAATTTTTCAAGTAAGAGATTGGCTAATATCTTTTCGCACTAAAGGACAAATAGGTACGCTAAAGTCGATCAAAATTACTTATATCAAAACACATATTTCCATTCGTATCATTTTTGCACCAGCATGACAAATATTAAAACAACATATTTAAGTAGTTATCTTTTTTATTTGTATAAAACTCGAATAACGTAAAACGAGCTATAAATATATCTGTACCATATGCACTTTTTTTATAAAAAAAAAAATAGACTTAAATATTTAATAGTTTAGAAAATAAAATCCCTTTCAAATTAAATAATAAAAATGGTTAAGGAAATGAAGTTCAAATCTAGATAAGTCTAAATTTCAATAAACCCAAACTCAAATATTTTTTTCATAAACTGTGGATAGGAAGTCTGAACTTGGATAAGTTAAACCCGAACAAGTTCGATCTTGGATGACTTTTGTAGAAATACCTTTTGCAAAAGCATAGGAAGTCCAATCACGAATAAGTCCAAACCCCGATATGTCCAAACCTAGATAGCTTTTATAAAAAGATTGGAAGTCCAAACTCGGATAATTATGAACCCCGATAATTATTCAACAAATGATTTTACAAATTGAATGGTGTTTAATAGTGTGAAAAATAGTTTGAATAATGTAGGTAATAAATAGTGAAAAAAATTGGAATTGTGTAAATAATGAATAATATTTTGGAAAATATGTAAAAAAGTTGAACAAAAAATATTTAACCAAACCGACCACATATTTTGTGAACTATAGCCAAAAAAAAAAAAGAATAGTGAAGTAAAAAATGGCAAAAAATGGCGAAAAGAAAGAAAATAATCCCTATAGGGCCATTGTTCCAACTTTTCATCCATTGTCCCAGCCCTCGAATGCATAGACAGACCTTACCTAAGGCTGCTGATGATTGCAGATACTGATATCAAAATGTATACTCAATGAGACAGATCGAATTGCCAACCCAACTATACAAGCAATTAGAGATATCAAAGAAATAAATTACATCATTCAAGTAAAAAAAATCGAATAGGACCTGGTACCTTGGACTTTCCAGATTAAGATACATCAATACGAGGTTCAAGGCACATGTCTATTTCAGAATTTTCTAAGTTAATCTATAGGGTTGAGAAAGGGTAATAAAGGCATGTATATGAATAAATGCTATTGAAATCCTGTTGCAAGTGTAAAGATTCATTTAAACCTATAAACAGCTAGTTCCTTGCATGAGTTTAAAAACAAATGATGCTTATTAGCGTGATGCCTTTAAATTGGGATAAGAGAATATTTATTTTCTTTAATTTGATGGTGAGATATTATGGGTCAACATGAATTTCATAATTTGGAGTATTATTTGTGTTATTTGGAAAATAAGAAAAAAGTTGAATATGTGTTTGGATTGAAAATAATGCAAATTTTTGTGAATAAATGTTTTGATAGTAAATGGTGCAAATAATTTTTCAAGTAACAGTGTGGATAATATCTTTTTGCACTCAAGGACAAATAGGTGCGCTCAAGTCGATCAAAATTACAAATATCAAAACACATATTTCCATTCGTATCATTTTTGCACCATCATGACAAATATTAAAACAACATATTTAATTAGTTACCCTTTCATTGTTTAAAGCTTGAATAACGTGAAACGAGGTATAAATATATGTGCACCATATGCACTTTTTTTAAAAAAAAAATAGACTTAAATATATAATAGTTTGGAAAATAAAATCCCTTTAAAATTAAATAATAAAAATGGTTAAGGAAATGAAGTTCAAATCTAGATAAGTCTAAATTTCAATAAATCCAAACTCAAATAGTTTTTTCATAAACTGTGGATAGGAAGTCTGAGCTTGGAAAAGTCAAACCCAAACAAGTTCGAACTTGGATGACTTTTGTAGAAATACCTTTTGCAAATGCATAGGAAGTCCTAAAAGCACGAATAAGTCCAAACCCCGATATGTCCAAACCTAGATAGCTTTTATAAAAGATTGGAAGTCCAAACTCGGATAAATATGAACCCCGATAATTATTCAAAAAATGATTTTACAAATTGAATGGTTTTTAGTTGAGTACAAAATAGTTTGAATAATGTAGTACTGAAATTTTTTTGAATTGTGTATATATTGAATGGTATTTTGGAAGATAAGTAAAAAGTTGAACAAAAAATATTTGACAAAACCAACCACATCTTTTGTGAACTATAGCAAAAAAAAAAAAAAAAGAATAGTGAAGTAAAAACTGGCAAAAAGTGGTAAAAAAAAGAGAAAATAATCCCTATAGTGTCATTGTCCCATCTTTTTACATGCAGTGAATCCATTGTCCCATCTTTTTACATGCAGTGAATCCATTGTCCCAGACCATGGATGCATAGAGAGACCTTACCTGAGGCTGCTGATGATGGCAACTCATATCAAAATGTATACTCAATGAGATGGATCATTGAAAATTGCCAGCCCAACTATACAAGCAATTAGAGATATCAGAGAAATAAATTACATCATTCAAGTAAAAAAAATCGAATAGGACCTGGTGCCTTAGACTCTCCAGATTAGGATACATCAATACGACGTTCAAGGCACATGTCTATTTCAGAATTTTCTAAGTTAATCTATATGGTTGAGAAAGGGTAATAAAGGCATGTACATGAATATATGCTATTGAAATCCTGTTGCAAGTGCAAAGATGCATTTTAACCTCTAAACAACAGGATCCTTGAATGAGTTTAAAGACAATGATGCTTATTAGCGTGATGCCTTTAAATTGGGAGAGGAGAATATTTATTTTCTTTAATTTGATGGTGAGATATTATTTCAATATGAATTGCATCATTTGGAGTATTATTTATGTTAGTTGGAAAATAAGAAAAAAGCTGAATATGTGTTTGGATTGAAATAATGCAAATTTTTGTGAATAAATGTTTTGATAGTAAATGGTGCAAATAATTTTTAACCAAGTAAGAGTTTGGATAATGTCTTTTTGCACTAAAGGACAAATAGGTACACTGAAGTCGATCAAAATTATTAATATCAAAACACATATTTCCATTCGTATCATTTTTGCACCATCTCGACAAATTTTAAAACAACATATATAAGTACTTACCTTTTCATTGTTTAAAACTCGAATAACGTAAAATGAGCTATAAGTATATCTGCACCATATGCAATTTTTTTTTTAAAAAAATAGACTTAAACATTTAATAGTTTGGAAAATAAAATCCCTTTAAAATTAAATAATAAAAATGGTTAAGGAAATGAAGTTCAAATCTAGATAAATCTAAATTTCAATAAACCCAAACTCAAATAGTTTTTTCATAAACTGTGGATAGGAAGTCTGAGTTTGGATAAGTCCAACCCAAACAAGTTTGAATTTGGATGACTTTTGTAGAAATACCTTTTGCAAACGCATAGGAATTCCAATCACGGATAAGTCCAAACCCCGATATGTCCAAATCCTATCCTAGATAGCTTTTATAAAAAGATTGGAAGTCCAAACTCAGATAAATATGAACCCCGATAATTATTCAAAAAATGATTTTACTAATTGAATGGTGTTTAATAGAGTAAAAAATAGTTTGAATAATGTAGGTAATAAATAGTGAAAAAAATGAATAGTATTTTGGAAAATAAGTAAAAAGTTGAACAAAAAATATTTGACCAAACCGACCATATATTTTGTGAACTATAGCCAAAAATAATAATAATAATAATAGTGAAGAAAAAATTTGGAAAAAATGGCGAAAAAAAAGAATAGAATCCCTATGGGGCCATTGTCCCATCTTTTTACATGCATTGAATCCATTGTCCCAACCCATGAATGGATAGAGAGACCTTACCTAAGGCTGCTGATGATTGCCACTCATATCAAAATGTATACTCAATGAGACAGATCGAATTGCCAACCCAACTATACAAGCAATTAGAGTTATCAAAGAAATAAATTACATCATTCAAGTAAAACAAATCGAATCGAGGACCTGGTACCTTAGACTCTCCAGATTAAGATACATCAATACGAGGTTCAAGGCACATGTCTATTTCAGAATTTTCTAAGTTAATCTATTGGGTTGAGAAAGGTTAAAAAAGGCATGTATATGAATAAATGCTATTGAAATCCTGTTGCAAGTGTAAAGATGCATTTTAACCTCTAAACAACAGGTTCCTTGCATGAGTTTAAAGACAATGATGCTTATTAGCGTGATGCCTTTAAATTGGGAGAGGAGAATATTTATTTTCTTTAATTTGATGGTGTGATATTATGGGTCAATACGAATAGGATCATTTGGAGTATTATTTGTGTTATTTGGAAAATAAGAAAAACGTTGAATATGTTTTTGGATTGAAAATAATGCAAATTTTTGTGAATAAATGTTTTGCTTGTAAATGGTGGAAATAATTTTTCAATTACGAGTTTGGATAATATCTTTTCGCTCTAAAGGACACATAGGTACACTAAAGTCGATCAAAATTACTAATGTTACTATCAAAACACATATTTCCATTCGTATCATTTTTGTTCCATCATGACAAATATTAAAACCACATATTTAAGTAGTTACCTTTTCATTGTTTAAAACTCGAATAACGTAACACGAGCCATAAATATATGCGTACCGTATGCACTTTTTTTTAAAAAAAATAGACTTAGATATTTAATAGCTTGGAAAATAAAATCCCTATAAAATTAAATAATAAAAATGGTTAAGGAAATGAAGTTCAAATCTAGATAAGTCTAAATTTCCATAAATCCAAACTCAAATAGTTTTTTCATAAGCTGTGGATAGGAAGTCCGAACTTGGATAAGTCAAACCCGAACAAGTTCGAACTTGGATGACTTTTGTAGAAATAGCTTTTGCAAAAGCATAGGAAGTCCAATCACGAATAAGTTCAAACCCTAATATGTCCAAACCTAGATAGCTTTTATAAAAAGATTGGAAGGCCAAATTCGAATAAATAAAAACCCCGATAATTATTCAAAAAATAATTGATTTTACTAATTGAATGGTGTTTAATAGTGTGAAAAATAGTTTGAAAAATGAATTTAATAAAATAGTGAAAAAAATTTTAATTGTGTATATATTGAATAGTATTTTGGAAGAGAAGTAAAAAGTTGAACAAAAATAATTTGACGAAACCAACCATATATTTTCTGAACTATAGCAGAAAAAAAAGAAAAAAATAGTGAAGTAAAAACTGTTAAAAAATGGCAAAAAAAAATAGAAAATAATCCCTATGGGGCCGTTGTCCCATCTTTTTACATGCAGTGAATCCATTGTCCCAGACCATGGATGCACAGAGAGACCTTACCTGAGGCTGCTGAAGATTGCAACTCATATCAAAATGTATACTCAACGAGACAGATCGAATTGCCAACCCAACTATACAAGCAATTAGAGATATCAGAGAAATAAATTACATCATTCAAGTAAAAAAAATCGAATAGGACCTGGTGCCTTAGACTCTCTAGATTAAAATACATCAATATGAGGTTCTGAAAAAGACACATGTCTATTTCAAAAATTTTTAAGTTAATCTATAGGGTTGAGAAAGGGTAATAAAGGCATGTATATGAATATATGCTACTGAAATCCTGTTGCAAGTGTAAAGATGCATTCTAACCTATAAACAACAAGTTCCTTGCTTGAGTTTAAAGACATTGATGCTTATTAGCGTGATGCCTTTAAATTGGGATGGGAGAATACTTATTTTCTTTAATTTGATGGTGAGATATTATGGGTCAATACGAATTGCATCATTTGGAGTGTTATTTGTGTTATTTGGAAAATAAAAAAAAAGTTGAATATGTGTTTGGATTGGAAATAATGCAAATTTTTGTGAATAAATGTTTTGATAGTAAATGGTGCAAATAATTTTTCAAGTAAGAGTTTGGATAATATCTTTTTGCTCTAACGGATAAATAGGTACGCTAAAGTCGATCAAAATTACTAATATCAAAACACATATTTCCATTCGTATCATTTTTGCACCATCATGACAAATATTGAACAAAAACAACATATTTAAATAGTTACCTTTTCATTGTTTAAAATTCAAATAACGTAAAACGAGCTATAAATATATCTGTTCCATTTGCACTTTTTGTTTTAAAAAAAATAGACTTAAATATTTAATAGTTTGGAAAATAAAATCCCTTTAAAATTAAAAAATAATAATGGTTGAGGAAATGAAGTTCAAATCTGGATAAGTCTAAATTTCAATAAATCCAAACTCAAATAGTCTTTTCATAATATGCGGATAGGAAGTCTGAACTTGGATAAGTCAAACTAGAACAAGTTTGAACTTGGATAACTTTTGTAGAAATATCTTTTGCAAAAGCATGGGAAGTCCAATCACGAATAAGTCCAATCCCCGATATGTGCAAACCTAAATAGCTTTTATAAAAAGATAGGAAGTCCAAACTCGGATAAATATGGACCCCGATAATTATTGAAAAAATGATTTTACTAATTGAATGGTGTTTAATAGTGTAAAAATTAGTTTGAATAATGTAGGCTAATAAATAGTGAAAAAAAATTGAATTGTGTATATAATGAATAGGATTTCAGAAAATAAGTAAAAAGTTGAACAAAAAATATTTGAACAAACCGACCATATATTTTGTGAACTACAAGGAAAAAAAAAAGAATAGTAAAGCAAAAAATGGCAAAAAATTGGCAAAAAAAAAAGAAAATAATCTCTATGGGGCCATGTCCCAGCCCATGGATGCATAGAGAGACCTTACCTGAGGCTACTGAGGATTGCAACTCATATCAAAATGTATACTCAATGAGACAGATCGAATTGCCAACCCAACTATACAAGCAATTAGGGATATCAAAGAAATAAATTACATCGTTCATGTAAAAATTCGAATCGGACCTGGTGCCTGAGACTCTCCAGATTAAGATACATCAATACGAGGTTCAAGGCACATGTCTATTTCAGAATTTTCTATGTTAATCTATACGGTTGAGAAAGGTAAATAAAGGCATGTATATGAATATATGCTATTGAAATTTTGTTGCACTAGACAGTGTAAAGATGCCTTTTAACCTCTAAACAACAGGTTCCTTGCATGAGTTTGAAGACAATGATGCTTATTAGCGTGATGCCTTTAAATCATGGGACAGGGAGCTGTCTCTTATATTCATTTGATGGTGTAATGTTATGGGTCAATATGAATTGCATCATTTGGAGTATTATTTGTGCTATATGGAAAATAAAAAAAAAATTGAATATGTGTTTGGATTTAAAATAATGCAAATTTTTGCGAATAAATGTTTTGATTGTAAATGGTGCAAATAATTTTTCAATTAAGAGTTTGGATAATATCTTTTTGCACTAAAGGACAAATAGGTACGCTAAAGTCGAACAAAATTACTCATACCAAAACGCATATTTCCATTCGTATCATTTTTGCACCATCATGACAAATATTAAAACAACATATTTAAGAAGTTACCTTTTCATTGTTTAAAACTCGAATAACGTAGAACGAGCTATAAATATATCTCTACCATATGCTTTTTTTTTTTAAAAAAAAATACTTAAAGTTTTAATAGTTTGGAAAATAAAATCCCTTTAAAATTAAATATTAAAAATGGTTAAGGAAATGATGTTCAAATCTAGATAATTCTAAATTTCAATAAATCCAAACTCAAATAGTTTTTTCATAAGCTGTGGATCGGAAGTCCGAACTTGGATAAGTCAATCCCGAACAAGTTCGAACTTGGATAACTTTTGTAGAAATAGCTTTTACAAAAGCATAGGAAGTCCAACCACGAATAAGTCCAAACCTATATAGCTTTTATAAAAAGATTGGAAGTCCAAATTCGGATAAATAAAAACAGCGATAATTATTCAAAAAATGATTTTACTAATTGAATGGTGTTTAATAGTGTGAAAAATAGTTTGAATAATGTATGTAATAAAATAGTGAAAAAATTTTAATTGTGTATATATTGAATAGTATTTTGGAAAAGAAGTAAAAAGTTGAACAAAAAATATTTGACCAAACCAACCATATATTTTGTCAACTATAGTAGAAAAATGTAAAAAAAAAAGAATAGTGAAGTAAAAACTGTAAAAAAATGGCAAAAAAAAAAAGAAAATAATCCCTATGGGACCGTTGTCCCATCTTTTTACATGCAGTGAATCCATTGTCCCAGACCATGGAAGCACAGAGAGACCTTACCTGAGGCTGCTGAAGATTGCAACTCATATCAAAATGTATACTCAACGAGACAGATCGAATTGCCAACACAACTATACAAGCAATTAGAGATATCAGAGAAATAAATTACATCATTCAAGTAAAAAAAATCGAATAGGACCTAGTGCCTTAGACTCTCCAGATTAAGATACATCAATATGAGGTTCAAGACACATGTCTATTTCAGAATTTTCAAAGTTAATCTATACGGTTGAGAAAGGGTAATAAAGGCCTGTACATGAATATATGCTATTGAAATCTTGTTGCAAGTGTACTGATGCATTTTAACCTCTAAACAACAGGTTCCTTGCATGAGTTTAAAGACAGTGATGCTTATTAGCGTGATGCCTTTAAATTGGGATAGGAGAATATTAACTTTTTCAAATTTACGGTGAGATATTATGGGTCAATATGAATTGCATCATTTGGAGTATTATTTGTGTTATTTGGAAAATAAGAAAAAAGCCGAATATGTGTTTGGATTGAAAATAATGCAAATTTTTGCGAATAAATGTTTTGATAGTAAATGGTGCAAATAATTTTTCAAGTGAGAGTTTGGATAATATCTTTTTTCACTAAAGGACAAATAGGTACGCTAAAGTAGATCAAAATTACTAATATCGAAACACATATTTCCATTCGTATCATTTTTGCACCATCATGACAAATATTAAAACAACATATTTAAGTAGTTACCTTTTCATTGTTTAAAACTCGAATAATGTAAAACGAGCTAAAATATATGTGTATCATGTGCACTTTTTATTTTCAAAATAGACTTAAATATTTAATAGGTTGGAAAATAAAATCCCATTAAAATTAAATAATAAAAATGGTTAAGGAAATGAAGTTATAATCAAATCTAGTTAAGTCTAAATTTCAATAAATCCAAACTCAAATTGTTTTTTCATAAACTGTGGATAGGAAGTCTGAACTTGGATAAGTCAAACCCGTACAAGTTTGAACATCGATAACTGTTGTAGAAATAGCTTTTGCAAAGGCATAGGAAGTCCAATCACAAATAAGTCCAAACCCGATATATCCAAACCTAGATAGCTTTTGTAAAAAGATTGGAAGTCTAAACTCGGATAAATATGAACGAACCCCGACAGTTATTTGAAAATTGATTTCACTAATTGAATTGTGTTTAATAGTTTAAAAAATAGTTTGAATAATGTAGGTAATAAATAGTGAAAAAAATTTGAATTGTGTAAATGATGAATAGTATTTTGGAAAATAAGTAAAAAGTTGAACAAAAAATATTTGACCAAACCAACCATATATTTTGTGAACTATAGGAAAAATAAAATAAATAGTGAAGTAAAAAATGGAAAAAAATAGCGAAGAAAAAGAAAATAATCCATTCATACTATGGGGCCATTGTCCTATCTTTTTACGTGCAGTGAATTCATTTGTGAATCCCATGGATGCATAGAGAGACCTTACCTGAGGCTGCTGATGATTGCAACTCATATCAAAATGTATACTCAATGAGACAGATCGAATTGCCAAACCAACCATACAAGCAATTAGAGATATCAAAGAAATAAATTACATCATTCAAGTAAAAAAAATCGAATAGGACCTGGAGCCTTTGACTCTCCAGATTAAGATACATCAATACGGGGTTCAAGGCACATGTCTATTTCAGAAATTTTTAAGTTAATCTATAGGGTTGAGAAAGGGTAATAAAGGCATGTACATGAATATGTGCTACTGTTGCAAGTGTAAAGATGCATTCTAACCTCTAAACAACAGGTTCCTTGCATGAGTTTAAAGACAATGATGCTTATTAGCGTGATGCCTTTAAATTGGGAAAGGAGAATATTTATTTTCTTTAATTTGATGGTGAGATATTATGGGTCAATACGAATTGTTGCATCATTTGGAGTGTTATTTGTGTTATTTGGAAAATAAAAAAAAAGTTGAATATGTGTTTGGATTGAAAATAATGCAAATTTTTGTGAATAAATGTTTTCATAGTAAATGGTGCAAATAATTTTCAAGTAAGAGTTTGGATAATATCTTTTTGCTTCTAACGGATAAATAGGTACGCTAAAGTCGATCAAAATTACTAATATCAAAACACATATTTCCATTCGTATCATTTTTGCACCATCATGACAAATATTAAAGCAACATATTTAAGTATTTATCTTTTCATTGTTTAAAATTCGAATAACGTAAAACGAGCTATAAATATATCTGTTCCATTTGCACTTTTTTTTTTTAAAAATTAGACTTTATTCATAGTTTGGACATATCGGGGATTGGACCATTCGTAAAATTAAAAAATAAAAATATTTTTGAGGAAATCTCTTTACACATCTAGATAAGTCTAAATTTCAATACATCCAAACTCAAATAATCTTTTCAAAATATGCGGTTAGGAACGTCTGAACTTGGATAAGTCAAACTAGAACAAGTTTGAACTTGCATAACTTTTGTAGAAATATCTTTTGCAAAAGCATGGGAAGTCCAATCACGAATAAGTCCAATCCCCGATATGTCCAAACCTAAATAGCTTTTATTAAAAGATTGGAAGTCCAAACTCGGATAAATATGGACCCCGATAATTATTGAAAAAATGATTTTACTAATTGAATGGTGTTTAATAGTGTAAAAATTAGTTTGAATAATGTAGGTAATAAATAGTGAAAAAAAATTGAATTGTGTATATAATGAATAGGATTTCAGAAAATAAGTAAAAAGTTGAACAAAAAATATTTGAACAAACCGACCATATATTTTGTGAACTACAAGGAAAAAAAAAAGAATAGTAAAGCAAAAAATGGCAAAAAATTGGCAAAAAAAAAAGAAAATAATCTCTATGGGGCCATGTCCCAGCCCATGGATGCATAGAGAGACCTTACCTGAGGCTACTGAGGATTGCAACTCATATCAAAACATGTATACTCAATGAGACAGATCGAATTGCCAACCCAACTATACAAGCAATTAGGGATATCAAAGAAATAAATTACATCGTTCATGTAAAAAAATTCGAATCGGACCTGGTGCCTGAGACTCTCCAGATTAAGATACATCAATACGAGGTTCAAGGCACATGTCTATTTCAGAATTTTCTATGTTAATCTATACGGTTGAGAAAGGTAAATAAAGGCATGTATATGAATATATGCTATTGAAATTTTGTTGCAAGTGTAAAGATGCCTTTTAACCTCTAAACAACAGGTTCCTTGCATGAGTTTGAAGACAATGATGCTTATTAGCGTGATGCCTTTAAATTGGGACAGGGGAATATTTATTTTCATTCATTTGATGGTGTAATGTTATGGGTCAATATGAATTGCATCATTTGGAGTATTATTTGTGCTATATGGAAAATAAAAAAAAAATTGAATATGTGTTTGGATTTAAAATAATGCAAATTTTTGCGAATAAATGAACCATTTTGATTGTAAATGGTGCAAATAATTTTTCAATTAAGAGTTTGGATAATATCTTTTTGCACTAACGGACAAATAGGTACGCTAAAGTCGAACAAAATTACTCATACCAAAACGCATATTTCCATTCGTATCATTTTTGCACCATCATGACAAATATTAAAACAACATATTTAAGAAGTTACCTTTTCATTGTTTAAAACTCGAATAACGTAGAACGAGCTATAAATATATCTCTACCATATGCTTTTTTTTAAAAAAAATACTTAAAGTGATTAATAGTTTAGTGAAAATAAAATCCCTTTAAAATTAAATATTAAAAATGGTTAAGGAAATGATGTTCAAATCTAGATAATTCTAAATTTCAATAAATCCAAACTCAAATACTTTTTCATAAGCTGTGTATAAGAGAACAGAACTTGGATAAGTCATCCGAACAAGTTCGAACTTGGATAACTTTTGTAGAAATAGCTTTTACAAAAGCATAGGAAGTCCAACCACGAATAAGTTATACTTTTCCAAACCTATATAGCTTTTATAAAAAGATTGGAAGTCCAAATTCGGATAAATAAAAACAGCGATAATTATTCAAAAAATGATTTTACTAATTGAATGGTGTTTAATAGTGTGAAAAATAGTTTGAATAATGTATGTAATAAAATAGTGAAAAAATTTTAATTGTGTATATATTGAATAGTATTTTGGAAAAGAAGTAAAAAGTTGAACAAAAAATATTTGACCAAACCAACCATATATTTTGTCAACTATAGTAGAAAAAAAAAGAATAGTGAAGTAAAAACTGTAAAAAAATGGCAAAAAAAAAAAGAAAATAATCCCTATGGGACCGTTGTCCCATCTTTTTACATGCAGTGAATCCATTGTCCCAGACCATGGAAGCACAGAGAGACCTTACCTGAGGCTGCTGAAGATTGCAACTCATATCAAAATGTATACTCAACGAGACAGATCGAATTGCCAACACAACTATACAAGCAATTAGAGATATCAGAGAAATAAATTACATCATTCAAGTTATTACCCTTTCTCAACCGTATAGCTGTCTCTTATACATGAATATATGCTATTGAAATCCTGTTGCAAGTGTACTGATGCATTTTAACCTCTAAACAACATTTCCTTGCATGAGTTTAAAGACAGTGATGCTTATTAGCGTGATGCCTTTAAATTGGGATAGGAGAATATTAACTTTTTCAAATTTACGGTGAGATATTATGGGTCAATATGAATTGCATCATTTGGAGTATTATTTGTGTTATTTGGAAAATAAGAAAAAAGCCGAATATGTGTTTGGATTGAAAATAATGCAAATTTTTGCGAATAAATGTTTTGATAGTAAATGGTGCAAATAATTTTTCAAGTGAGAGTTTGGATAATATCTTTTTTCACTAAAGGACAAATAGGTACGCTAAAGTAGTGTTGATCAAAATTACTAATATCGAAACACATATTTCCATTCGTATCATTTTTGCACCATCATGACAAATATTAAAACAACATATTTAAGTAGTTACCTTTTCATTGTTTAAAACTCGAATAATGTAAAACGAGCTAAAATATATGTGTATCATGTGCACTTTTTATTTTCAAAATAGACTTAAATATTTAATAGGTTGGAAAATAAAATCCCATTAAAATTAAATAATAAAAATGGTTAAGGAAATGAAGTTCAAATCTAGTTAAGTCTAAATTTCAATAAATCCAAACTCAAATTGTTTTTTCATAAACTGTGGATAGGAAGTCTGAACTTGGATAAGTCAAACCCGTACAAGTTTGAACATCGATAACTGTTGTAGAAATAGCTTTTGCAAAGGCATAGGAAGTCCAATCACAAATAAGTCCAAACCCCGATATGTCCAAACCTAGATAGCTTTTGTAAAAAGATTGGAAGTCTAAACTCGGATAAATATGAACGAACCCCGACAGTCCAATATTTGAAAATTTATTTCACTAATTGAATTGTGTTTAATAGTTTAAAAAATAGTTTGAATAATGTAGGTAATAAATAGTGAAAAAAATTTGAATTGTGTAAATGATGAATAGTATTTTGGAAAATAAGTAAAAAGTTGAACAAAAAATATTTGACCAAACCAACCATATATTTTGTGAACTATAGGAAAAATAAAATAAATAGTGAAGTAAAAAATGGAAAAAAATAGCGAAGAAAAAGAAAATAATCCCTATGGGGCCATTGTCCTATCTTTTTACGTGCAGTGAATTCATTGTTTTAAGGCACATGTCTATTTCAGAAATTTTTAAGTTAATCTATAGGGTTGAGAAAGGGTAATAAAGGCATGTACATGAACTTTTGCTTTTTTTGCAAGTGTAAAGATGCATTCTAACCTCTAAACAACAGGTTCCTTGCATGAGTTTAAAGACAATGATGCTTATTAGCGTGATGCCTTTAAATTGGGAAAGGAGAATATTTATTTTCTTTAATTTGATGGTGAGATATTATGGGTCAATACGAATTGCATCATTTGGAGTGTTATTTGTGTTATTTGGAAAATAAAAAAAAAGTTGAATATGTGTTTGGATTGAAAATAATGCAAATTTTTGTGAATAAATGTTTTCATAGTAAATGGTGCAAATAATTTTCAAGTAAGAGTTTGGATAATATCTTTTTGCTCTAACGGATAAATAGGTACGCTAAAGTCGATCAAAATTACTAATATCAAAACACATATTTCCATTCGTATCATTTTTGCACCATCATGACAAATATTAAAGCAATGTTGTAGATATTTAAGTATTTATCTTTTCATTGTTTAAAATTCGAATAACGTAAAACGAGCTATAAATATATCTGTTCCATTTGCACTTTTTTTTTTTAAAAAAATAGACTTAAATATTTAATAGTTTGGAAAATAAAATCCCTTTAAAATTAAAAAATAAAAATGGTTGAGGAAATGAAGTTAAATCTAGATAAGTCTAAATTTCAATACATCCAAACTCAAATAATCTTTTCAAAATATGCGGTTAGGAAGTCTGAACTTGGATAAGTCAAACTAGAACAAGTTTGAACTTGCATAACTTTTGTAGAAATATCTTTTGCAAAAGCATGGGAAGTCCAATCACGAATAAGTCCAATCCCCGATATGTCCAAACCTAAATAGCTTTTATTAAAAGATTGGAAGTCCAAACTCGGATAAATATTTTTTCGATAATTATTGAAAAAATGATTTTACTAATTGAATGGTGTTTAATAGTGTAAAAATAAGTTTGACTAATGTAGGCAATAAATGGTGAAAAAAATTGAACTGTGTATATAATGAATAGGATTTCATAAAATAAGTAAAAAGTTGAACAAAAAGTATTTTAACAAACCGACCATATATTTTGTGAACTCCAAGGAAAAAAAAAAGAATAATAAAGTAAAAAATGGCAAAAAAGAAAGAAAATAATCTCAATGGGGCCATTGTCCCATCTTTTTAGATGCACTGAATCCATTGTCCCAGCCCATGGATACATAGAGAGACCTTACCTGAGGCTGCTGACGATTGCAACTCATATCAAAATGTATACTCAATGAGACAGATCAACTTGCCAAACCAACTATACAAGCAATTAGGGATATCAAAGAAATAAATTACATCGTTCACGTAAAAAAATTCGAATCGGACCTGGTGCCTTAGACTCTCCAAATTAAGATACATCAATACGAGGTTCAAGGCACATGTCTATTTCAGAATTTTCTAAGTTAATCTATACGGATGAGAAAGGGAAATAAAGGCATTATATGAATATATGCTACTGAAATCCTGATTTGCAAGTGTAAAGATGCATTTTAACCTCTAACCAACAGGTTCCTTGCATGAGTTTGAAGACAACGATGCTTATTAGCGTGATGCCTTTAAATTGGGTCAAAAGAATATTTATTTTCATTCATTTGATGGTGTGATGTTATGGGTCAATATGAATTGCATCATTTGGAGTATTATTTGTGCTATTTGGAAAATAAAAAAAAAGTTGAATATGTGTTTGGATTGAAAATAATGCAAATTTTTGTAAATAAATGTTTTGATTGTAAATGGTGCAAATAATTTTTCAATTATGAATTTGGATAATATCTTTTTGCACTAAGGACAAATAGGTACGGTAAAGTCGAACAAAATTACTAATACCAAAACGCATATTTCCATTCGTATCATTTTTGCACCATCATGACAAATATTGAAACAACATATTTGTGTAGTTACCGTTTCATTGTTTCAAACTCGAATAACGTAAAACGATATATAAATATATCTCTACCATATGGTTTTTTTTGACATCTTTTAAAGAAAATACTTAAATATTTAATAGTTTGAAAAATAAAATCCCTTTAAAATTAAATAATAAAAATGGTTAAGGAAATGAAGTTCAAATCTAGATAAGTCTAAATTTCAATAAATCCAAACTCAAATAATTTTTTCATAAACTGTGGAAAGGAAGTCTGAACTTGGATAAGTCAAGCATGAACAACTTCGAACTTGGATAACTTTTGTAGAAATAGTTTTTCCAAAAGCATAGGAAGTCCAATCACGAATAAGTCCAAACCCCGAAATGTCCAAACCTAGATAGCTTTAATAAAAAGATTGGAAGTCCAAACTCGGATAAATATGAACCCCGATAATTATTGAAAAAAAAATTTTATTAATTGAATGGTGTTTAATAGTGTAAAAATTAGTTTGAATAATGTAGGTAATAAATAGTGAAACAAATTTGAATTGTGTAAATAATGAATAGTATTCGGGAAAATAAGCAAAAAGTTGAACAAAAAATATTTGACCAGACCAACCGTATCATTTTGTGAACAATAGGAAAAAAAAAGTACAGTGAAGTAAAAAATGGAAAAATTTCATGAAGAAAAAGAAAATAATCCCTATGGGGCCATTGTCCCAATCTTTTTACATGTAGTGAATTCATTTGCCCAGCCCATGGATGCATGGAGAGACCTTACCTGAGGCTGCTGATGATTGCAACTCATATCAAAATGTATACTCAATGAGACAGATCGAATTGCCAAACCAACTATACAAGCAATTAGGGATATCAAAGAAATAAATTACATCGTTCACGTAAAAAAATTCGAATCGGACCTAGTGCCTTAGACTCTCCAGATTAAGATACATCAATACGAGGTTCAAGGCACATGTCTATTTCAGAATTTTCTAAGTTAATCTATACGGTTGAGAAAGGGAAATAAAGGCATGTATATGAATATATGCTACTGAAATCCTATTGCAAGTGTAAAGATGCATTTTAACCTCTAACCAACAGGTTCCTTGCATGAGTTTGAAGACAATGATGCTTATTAGCGTGATGCCTTTAAATTGGGACAAGAGAATATTTATTTTCATTCAGTTGATGGTGTGATGTTATGGTCAATATGAATTGCATCATTTGGAGTATTATTTGTGCTATTTGGAAAATAAAAAAAAAGTTGAATATGTGTTTGGATTGAAAATAATGCAAATTTTTGTGAATAAATGTTTTGATTGTAAATGGTGCAAATAATTTTTTCAATTATGAATTTGGATAATATCTTTTTGCACTAAAGGACAAATAGGTACGCTAAAGTCGAACAAAATTACTAATACCAAAACGCATATTTCCATTCTTATCATTTTTGCACCATCATGACAAATATTAAAACAACATATTTATGTAGTTACCTTTTCATTGTTTAAAACTCGAATAATGAAAAACGAGCTATAAAAATATATCTCTACCATATGGTTTTTTTTATAAAAAAAAATACTTAAATATTTAATAGTTTGAAAAATAAAATCCCTTTAAAATTAAATAATAAAAATGGTATTTATATTAAGGAAATGAAGTTCAAATCTAGATAAGTCTAAATTTCAATAAATCCAAACTCAAATAGTTTTTTTATAAACTGTGGTAAGGAAGTCTGAACTTGGATAAGTCAAGCATGAACAACTTCGAACTTGGATAACTTTTGTAGAAATAGCTTTTCCAAAAGCATAGGAAGTCCAATCACGAATAAGTCCAAACCTCGATATGTCCAAACCTAGATAGCTTTAATAAAAAGATTGGAAGTCCAAACTCGGATAAATATGAACCACAATAATTATTGAAAAAAAGATTTTACTAATTGAATGTTGTTTAATAGTGTAAAAATTAGTTTGAATAATGTAGGTAATAAATAGTGAAACAAATTTGAATTGTGTAAATAATGAATAGTATTCGGGAAAATAAGCAAAAAGTTGAACAAAAAATATTTGACCAGACCAACCGTATATTTTGTGAACAACAGGAAAAAAAAAGTACAGTGAAGTAAAAAATGGAAAAAAATAGCGAAGAAAAAGAAAATAATAGTAATTGCATTGAGCTGATGATTGCAACTCATATCAAAATGTATACTCAATGAGACAGATCGAATTGCCAAACCAACTATACAAGCAATTAGGGATATTGAAGAAATAAATTACATCGTTCACGTAAAAAAATTCGAATCGGACCTGGTGCCTTAGACTCTCCAGATTAAGATACATCAATACGAGGTTCAAGGCACATGTCTATTTCAGAATTTTCTAAGTTAATCTATAGGGTTGAGAAAGGGTAACAAAGGCATGTATATGAATATATGCTATTGAAATCCTGTCGCTAGAGTAAAGATGCATTTTAACCTCTAAACAACAGGTTCCTTGCACGAGTTTAAAGACAATGACGCTTATTAGCGCGATGCCTTTAAATTGGGTGAGGAGAATATTTATTTTCTTTAATTTGATGGTGAGATATTATGGGTCAATCATATTATATGAATTGCATCATTTAGTGTATTATTTGTGTTATTTGGAAAATAAGAAAAAAATTGAATATGTGTTTGGAGGGAAAATAATGCAAATTTTTGTGAATAAATGTTTTGATAGTAAATGGTGCAAATAAATTTTCAAGTAAGTGTTAGGATAATATCTTTTTGCACTCAAGGACAAATAGGTACGCAAAAGTCAACCAAAATTACAAATATCAAAACACATATTTCCTTTCATATCAATTTTGCACCGTCATGACAAATATTAAAACAACATATTTTAGTAGTTACCTTTTCATTGTTAAAAACTCAAATAATGTAAAACCAGCTATAAATATATATGTACCATATAATCTTTTTTTTTTTTTAAAAAGTAGACTTAAATATTTAATAGTTTGGAAAATAAAATCCCTTTAAAATTAAATAATAAAAATGGTTAAGGACATGAAGTTCAAATCCAGATAAGTCTAAATTTCAATAAATCCAAACTCAAATAGTTTTTACATAAATTGTGGATAGGAAGTCTGAACTTGGATAAGTCAAACCTGAACAAGTTCGAACTTGGATGACTTTTGAGAAATAGCTTTTGCAAAACCATAGGAAGTCCAGTCACGAATAAGTCCAAACCCCGATATGTCCAAACCTACATAGCTTTTATAAAAAGATTGGAAGTCCAAACTCGGATAAATTTGAACCCCGAAAATTGTTCAAACAAAGATTTTACTAATTGAATGGTGTTTAATAGCGTAAAAAATAGTTTGAATAATATAGGTAACAAATAGTGAAAAATATTTGAATTGTGTAAATAATGAATAGTATTTTGGAAAATAAGTCAAAAGTTGAACAAAAAATATTTTACCAAACCAACCATATATTTTGTGAACAATAGGAAAAAAAAAAAGAATAGTGAAGTTGAAAATGGCAAAAAATGGAAAAAAAAAAGAAAATAATCCTTATGGGGCCATTTGCCCATCTTTTTACATGCAGTGAACTCATTTGCCAAGCCCATGGATGCATAGCATTGTAGAGACCTTACCTGAGGCTGCTGATGATTGCAACTCATATCAAAATGTATGCTCAATGAGACAGATCGAATTGCCAACCCAACTATACAAGCAATTAGAGCTATCAAAGAAATAAATTACATCATTCAAGTAAAAAAATTTGAATAGGACCTGGTGCCTTAGGCTCCCCAGGTTTAGATACATCAATACGAGGTTCAAGGCACATGTCTATTTCAGAATTTTCTAAGTTAATCTATAGGGTTGAGAAAGGGTAATAAAGGCACGTATATAAATATATGCTATTGAAATCCTGTTGCAAGTGTAAGGATGCATTTTAAACTCTAAACAACACGTTCCTTGCATGAGTTTAAAGATAATGATGCTTATTACCGGGAAGCCTTTAAATTGGGAGAGGAGAAGATTTATTTTCTTTAATTTGATGGTGAGATATTATGGGTCAATATGAATTGCATCATTTGGAGTATTATTTGTGTTATTTGGAAAATAAGAAAAAAGTTGAATATCATTGGATTAGTGTTTGGATTGAAAATAATGCAAATTTTTGTGAATAAATGTTTTGATAGTAAATGGTGCAAATAATTTTTCAAGTAAGAGTTTGGATAATGTCTTTTTGCACTAAAGGACAAATAGGTCTAAAGTCGATCAAAATTAGTAATCTCAAAACACATAATCCATTAGTTTTATTTTTGCACCATCATGACAAATATTAAAACAACATATTTAAGAAGTTACCTTTTCACTGTTTAAAACTCGAATAACGTAAAACGAGCTTTAAATATATGTGTACCATATGCATTTTTAAAAATAAAAAAAAAGACTTCAATATTTAATAGTTTGGAAAATAAAATCCCTTTAAAATTAAATAATAAAAATGGTTAAAGAAATTAAGTTCAAATCTAGGTAAGTCAAAATTTCAATAAATCCAAACTCAATTAGTTTTTTCAGAAACTGTGGATAGGAAGTCTGAACCTGGATAAGTCAAACCCGAACAAGTTCGAACTTGGATGACTTTTGTACTTGAAATAGCTTTTGTAAAAGCATAGGAAGTCCAATCACGAATAAGTCCAAACCCCGATATGTCCAAACCTTGATAGCTTTTATAAAAATATTGGAAGTCCAAACTCGGATAAATATGAACCCCGATAATTGTTCAAAAAATGATTTTACTAATTGAATGGTGTTTGTTACTGTAAAAAGTAGTTAGAATAATGTAGGTAACAAATAGTGAAAAAAAAATTGAATTGTGTAAATAATGAATAGTATTTTGGAAAATAAGTAAAAAGTTGAACAAAAAATATTTTACCAAACCAACCATATATTTTGTGAACTATAGCAACAAAAAAAGAAAAAGAATAGTCAAGTAAAAAATGGCAAAAAATGGTAAAAAAAAAGAAAATAATCACTATGGGGCCATTGTCCCATCTTATTACATGCAGTGCATTCTTTTGCCCAGTCCATGGATGCATAGAGAGACCTTACTTGAGGCTGCTGATGATTGCAACTCATGTCGACATGTGTACTCAATGAGACAGATCGACTCATTGCCAACCCAACAATACAAGCAATTACAGATGTCAAAGAAATAAATTACATCATTCAAGTAAAAAAAATTGAACAGGACCTGGTGCCTTAGACTCTCCAGATTAAGATACATCAATAAGAGGTTCAAGGCACATGTCTCTTTCAGAATTTTCTAAGTTAATCTATGGGGTTGAGAAAGGGTAATAAAGGCATGTATACGAATATATGCTATTGAAATCCTGTCGCTAGAGTAAAGATGCATTTTAACCTCTAAACAACAGGTTCCTTGCACGAGTTTAAAGACAATGACGCTTATTAGCGCGATGCCTTTAAATTGGGAGAGGAGAATATTTATTTTCTTTAATTTGACGGTGAGATATTATGGGTCAATATGAATTGCATCATTTGGAGTATTATTTGTGTTATTTGGAAAATAAGAAAAAAGTTGAATATGTGTTTGGATTGAAAATAATGCAAATTTTTGTGAATAAAGGTTTTGATAGTAAATGGTGCAAATAATTTTTCAAATCAAGTAAGAGTTTGGATATTGTCTTTTTGCACTAAAGGACAAATAGGTACGCCAAAGTCGATCAAAATTACTAATATCAAAACACATAATCCATTCGTTTTATTTTTGCACCATCATGACAAATATTAAAACAACTTATTTAAGTAGTTACATTTTCATTGTTCAAAACTTGAATAACGTAGAAAGAGCTTTAAATATATGTGTACCATATGCACTTTTAAAAAAAAAAAAAAAGACTTAAATATTTAATAGTTTGGAAAATAAAATCCCTTTCAAATTAAATAATAAAAATGGTTAAGGAAATTAAGTTCAAATCTTGGTAAGTCCAAATTTCAATAAATCCAAACTCCATTAGTTTTTTCAGAAACTGTGGATAGGAAGTCTGAACTTGGATAGGTCAAACCCGAACAAGTTCGAACTTGGATGACTTTTGTAGAAATAGCTTTTGTAAAAGCATAGGAAGTCCAATCACGAATAAGTCCAAACCCCGATATGTCCAAACCTAGGATAGCTTTTATAAAAAGATTGGAAGCCCAAACTCGGATAAATATGAACCCCAATAATTTTTCAAAAAATGATTTTACTAACCGAATGATGTTTAATGGTGTAAAAAATAGTTTGAATAATGTAGGTAATAAATAGTGAAAAAAATTGAATTGTGTAAATAATGAATAGTATTTTGGAAAATAAGCAAAAAGTTGAACAAAAAATATTTTACCAAACCAACCATATATTTTGTGAACTATAAAAAAGAAGAAGAAAGAATAGTGAAGTAAAACATGGCAAAAAAAGGTGAAAAAAAAGAAAATAATCCCAATGGGGCCATTGTCCCATCTTTTTACACGTAGTGCATTCTATTGCCCAGACCATGGATGCGTAGAGAGACCTTACTTGAGGCTGCTGATGATTGCAACTCATGTCAAAATGCATACTCAATGAGACAGATCGAATTGCCAACCCAACTATACAAGCAATTACAGATGTCAAAGAAATAAATTACATCATTCAAGTAAAAAAAATTATACAGGACATGGTGCCTTAGACTCTCCAGATTAAGATACATCAATACGAGCTTCAAGGCACATGTCTACTTAAGAATTTTCTAAGTTAATCTATACGGTAGAGAAAGGCTAATAAAGGCATGTATACGAATATATGCTATTCAAATCCTGTTGCAAGTGTAAAGATGCATTTTAACCTCTAAACAACAGGTTCCTTGCATGAGTTTAAAGACAATGATGCTTATTAGCGTGATGTCTTTAAATTGGGATAGGAGAATATTTATTTTCATTATTTTGACGGTGAGATATTATGGGTCAATATGAATTGCATCATTTGGAGTATTATTTGTGTTATTTGGAAAATAAGAAAAATGTTGAATATGTGTTTGGATTGAAAATAATGCAAATTTTTGTGAATAAAGGTTTTGATAGTAAATGGTGCAAATAATTTTTCAAGTAAGAGTTTGGATATTGTCTTTTTGCACTAAAGGACAAATAGGTACGCCAAAGTCGATCAAAATTATTTGCTAATATCAAAACACATAATCCATTCGTTTTATTTTTGCACCATCATGACAAATATTAAAACAACATATTTAAGTAGTTTCCTTTTCATTGTTCAAAACTCGAATAACGTAGAACGAGCTTTAAATATATGTGTACCATATGCACTTTTTTTTTAAAAAAAAATAGACTTAAATATTTAATAGTTTGGAAAATAAAATCCCTTTAAAATTAAATAATAAAAATGGTTAAGGAAATTAAGTTCAAATCTAGGTAAGTCCAAATTTCAATAAATCCAAACTCAATTAGTTTTTTCAGAAACTGTGGATATGAAGTCTGAACTTGGATAGGTCAAACCCGAACAAGTTCGAACTTGGATGACTTTTGTAGAAATAGCTTTTGTAAAAGCATAGGAAGTCCAATCACGAATAAGTCCAAACCCCGATATGTTCAAACCTAGATAGCTTTTATAAAAAGATTGGAAGCCCAAACTCGGATAAATATGAACCCCGATAATTTTTCAAAAAATGATTTGCCTAATGGAATGACTAACCGAATGGTGTTTAATGGTGTAAAAAAAAGTTTGAATAATGTAGGTAATAAATAGTGAAAAAAATTGAATTGTGTAAATAATGAGTAGTATTTTGGAAAATAAGTAAAAAGTTGAACGAAAAATATTTTACCAAACCAACCATATATTTTGTGAACCATAGCAAAAAAAAAAAAAAAAGAATAGTGAAGTAAAAAATGGCAAGAAATGGTGAAAAAAAAGAAAATAATCCCTGTGGGGCCATTGTCCCATCTTATTACATGCATTGCATTCTTTTGCCTAGTCCAAGGATGCATAGAGAGACCTTACCTGAGGCTGCTGATGATTGCAACTCATGTCAAAATGCGTACTCAATGAGACAGATAGAATTGCCAACCCAACTATACGAGCAATTACAGATGTCAAAAAAATAAATAACATCATTCAAGTAAAAAAAATTGAACAGGACCTGGTGCCTTAGACTCTCCAGATTAAGATACATCAATACGAGGTTCAAGGCACATGTCTCCTTTACATTTCAGAATTTTCTAAGTTAATCTATGGGGTTGAGAAAGGGTAATAAAGGCGTGTATACGAATATATGCTATTGAAATCCTGTTGCAAGTGTAAGGATGCATTTTAACCTCTAAACAACAGGTTCCGTGCTTGAGTTTAAAGATAATGATGCTTAATACCCTGATGCCTTTAAATTGGGAGAGGATAATATTTATTTTCTTTAATTTGACGGTGAGATATTATTGGCCAATATGAATTGCATCATTTGGAGTATTATTTGTGTTATTTGGAAAATAAGAAAAAAGTTGAATATGTGTTTGGATTGAAAATAATGCAAATTTTTGTTAATAAAGGTTTTGATAGTAAATGGTGCAAATAATTTTTCAAGTAAGAGTTTGGATATTGTCTTTTTGCACTAAAGGACAAATAGGTACGCTAAAGTCGATCAAAATTACTAATATCAAAACACATAATCCATTCATTTTATTTTTGCACCATCATGACAAATATTAAAACAACATTTGTTAAATTAAGTAGTTACCTTTTCATTGTTCAAAACTCGAATAACGTAGAACGAGCTTTAAATATATGTGTACCATATGCACTTTTTTTTTTTAAAAAAATAGACTTAAATATTTAATAGTTTTGAAAATAATATCCCTTCAAAATTAAATAATAAAAATGGTTAAGGAAATTAATTTCAAATCTAGGTAAGTCCAAATTTTAATAAATCCAAACTCAATTAGTTTTTTCTGAATTTGTGGATAGGAAGTCTGAACTTGGATAGGTCAAACCCGAACAAGTTCGAACTTGGATGACTTTTGTAGAAATAGCTTTTGTAAAAGCATAGGAAGTCCAATCACGAAGAAGTCCAAACCCCGATATGTCCAAACCTAAATAGCTTTTATAAAAAGATTGGAAGCCCAAACTCGGATAAATATGAACCCCGATAATTTTTCAAAAAATGATTTTACTAACCGAATGGTGTAAAAAATAGTTTGAATAATGTTGGTTATAAATAGTGCAAAAAATTGACAAATAATGTAAATAATGAATAGTATTTTGGAAAATAAGTAAAAAGTTGAACAAAAAATATTTTACCAAACCAACCATATATTTTGTGAACAATAGCAGAAAAAAAAAAAGAATAGTGAAGTAAAAAATGGCAAAAAATGGTGAAAAAAAAGAAAATAACCCCAATGGGGCCATTGTCCCATCTTTTTACACGCAGTGCATTCTATTGCCCTGCCCATGGATGCGTAGAGAGACCTTACCTGAGGCTGATGATGATTGCAACTTTGGTCTAAATGCATACTCAATGAGACAGATCGAATTGCCAACCCAACTATACAAGCAATTACAGATGTCAAAGAAATAAATTACATCATTCAAGTAAAAAAAATTATATAGGACTCGGTGCCATAGACTCTTCAGATTAAGATACATCAATACGAGGTTCAAGGCACATGTCTACTTAAGAATTTTCTAAGTTAATCTATACGGTAGAGAAAGGCTAATAAAGGCATGTATACGAATATATGCTATTCAGTAATCCTGTTGCAAGTGTAAAGATGCATTTTAACCTCTAAACAACAGGTTCCTTGCATTAGTAAAAAGAAAATGATGCTTATTAGCGTGATGCCTTTAAATTGGGATAGGAGAATATTTATTTTCTTTAATTTGATTGTGAGATATTATGGGTCAATGTGAATTGCATCATTTGGAGTATTATTTGCGTTATTTGGAAAATAAGAAAAAAGTTGAATATGTGTTTGGATTGAAAATAATGCAAATGTTTGTGAATAAATGTTTAGATAGTAAATTGTGCAAATAATTTTTCAAGTTAGAGTTTGGATAATATATTTTTGCACTAAAGGACAAATAGGTACGCTAAAGTCGATCAAAATTATTGATATCAAAACACATATTTCCATTCGTATCATTTTTGCACCATCATGACAAATATTAAAACAACATATTTAAGTAGTTACCTTTTCGTTGTTTAAAACTCGAATAAAGTAGAAAGAGCTACAAATATATGTGTACCATATGCTCCAAACATTTTTTTTTAAAAAATAGACTTAAATATTTAATAGTTTCAAAAATAAAATCCCTTTAAAATAAAATAATGAAAGTGGTTAAGGAAATGAAGTTCAAATCTAGATAAGTCTAAATTTCAATAAATCCAAACTCAAATAGTTTTTTCATGGGCTGTGGATAGGAAGTCTAAACTTGGATAAGTCAAACCCGAACAATTTTGAACCTGGATGACTTTTGTAGAAATAGCTTTTGCAAAAGCATAGGAAATCCAATCACGAATAAGTCCAAACCTCGATATGTCCAAACCTAGGTTGCTTTTATAAAAAGATTAGAAGTCCAAACTCGGATAAATATGAACCCCGATAATTATTCGAAAAATGATTTTACTAATTGTAGTGTAAAAAATAGTTCTAATAATGTACGTAATAAATAGTGAAAAAATTTGAATTGTGTAAATAATGAATAGTATTTTGGAAAATAAGTAAAAAGTTGAACAAAAAATATTTGACCAAACCGACCATATAGTTTTTGTGAACTATAGCCAAAAATAATAATAATAATAATAGTGAAGAAAAAATTTAGAAAAAATGGCAAAAAAAAAGAATAGAATCCCTATGGGGCCATTGTCCCATCTTTTTACATGCATTGAATCCATTGTCCCAACCCATGAATGGATAGAGAGACCTTACCTGAGGCTGCTGATGATTGCCACTCATATCAAAATGTATACTCAATGAGACAGATCGAATTGCCAACCCAACTATACAATCAATTAGAGATATCAAAGAAATAAATTTCATCATTCAAGTAAAACAAATCGAATAGGACCTGGTACCTTAGACTCTCCAGATTAAGATACATCAATACGAGGTTCAAGGCACATGTCTATTTCAGAATTTTCTAAGTTAATCTATTGGGTTGAGAAAGGTTAAAAAAGGCATGTATATGAATAAATGCTATTGAAATCCTGTTGCAAGTGTAAAGATGCATTTTAACCTCTAAACAACAGGTTCCTTGCATGAGTTTAAAGACATCTATCAAAACTATTAATGATGCTTATTAGCGTGATGCCTTTAAATTGGGAGAGGAGAATATTTATTTTCTTTAATTTGATGGTGTGATATTATGGGTCAATACGAATAGGATCATTTGGAGTATTATTTGTGTTATTTGGAAAATAAGAAAAACGTTGAATATGTTTTTGGATTGAAAATGCAAATTTTTGTGAATAAATGTTTTGATAGTAAATGGTGCAAATAATTTTTCAAGTAAGTGTTTGGATAATATCTTTTTGCACTAAAGGACAAATAGGTACGCTAAAGTCTATCAAAATTACTAATATCAAAACACATATTTCCGTTCATATCATTTTTGCCTCATCAAGACAAATATTACAAAAACATATTTAAGTAGTTACATTTTCATTGTTTAAAACTCGAATAACGTAAAACGAGCTATAAATATATGTGTACCATATGCAATTTCTTTTAAAAAAAATAGACTTAAATATTTAATAGTATGAAAAATAAAATCGATTTAAATTAAAAAATAAAATTTACTTTAATGGTTGAGGAAATGAAGTTCAATTCTAGATAAGTCTAAATTTCAATAAATCCAAACTCCAATAGTTTTTACCTAAACTGTGGATAGGAAGTCTAAACTTGGATAAGTCAAACCCGAACAAGTTCGAACTTGGATGACTTTTGTAGAAATAGCTTTTGCAAAAGCGTAGGAATTCCAATCACGAATAAGTCCAAACCCCGATATGTCCAAACCTATAGCTTTTATAAAAAGATTGGAAGTCCAAACTCGGATAAATATGAACCCCGATAATTATTCGAAAAATGATTTTACTAATTGAATGGTGTTTAATAGTGTAAAAAATAGTTTGAATAATGTAGGTAATAAATAGTGAAAAAAAATTGAATTGTGTAAATATTGAATAGTATTTTTGAAAATAAGTAAAAAGTTGAACAAAAATTATTTGACCAAACCAACCATATATTTTGTGAACTATAGAAAAAAAAAGAAAAAAAGAATAGTGAAGTAAAAAATGGCAAAAAATGGTGAAAATTGCTTGTATAGTTGGGTTGGCAAGAAGAAAATAATCCCTATTGGGCCATTGTCCCATCTTTTTACATGTAGTGCATTCTATTGCCCAGCCCATGGATGCGTAAAAAGACCTTACTTGAGGTTGCTGATGATTGCAACTCATGTCAAAATGCATACTCAATGAGACAGATCGAATTGCCAACCGAACTATACAAGCAATTACAGATGTCAAAGAAATAAATTACATCATTCAAGTAAAAAAAAATTCCTTTTCTACTTTTGGTTGGTTTTATCTAAGGACAACATAAGGATTGCTAGTGCAACATTTGAACTTAGTCTTTTAGACAAGAATTAATGTTCATTTTACACAAAATTTGGACAAATAAATAATAATAACAACAACAACAATAGCAATCGGGAATAGAAAGACAAGGTCCTATACCTAGTCATTTTGGAATCCAATATTTCTTTTATGTTGATGTATTCTATTTTATTAGATTTTTTGTTTCATTTTTAGGTAACAAAGAGACAAATAACATAAGTAGAAAGTCATATAAAATTTTGCAACCATCAGTGGAAATCTAACTACCTAACATCCTCTAAACTAAAATGTTTAACAAAAGAGGGAGGAATCAAAAACAAAAGAAAGTTTTCTTTTTTAGTGGATCCAATTTTTTGCAAAAGCTTTGAAATCCTATTGGATACTCTAAAATTATGCTTTGGTTCTACATTACCAATGTGTCCTAGCAAGGCTCTGCAATGATAAATAGCAGAAGAAAGATAATAATGAGTAACATAAGAATTTGTGTTAATTGAATAAACAATAACTTTGGAATCAACTTTCACAAATAGATGGTTATAGTTGCAGTATAATGCCACTTGCAATTTATCTCTTATTGCCCAAGATTCTAAAATGTTATTCGTTGCCAGTCTAATATGTCTATTGAAACCAGCAACCATCCCTATTATGGCATGACAATCGGATAATAAACGGACCAAATAAAATAGTATGACAGAGCCAAACCAAACCGCTAACAAAAATAACTATGTATTTCTGACTGCTAAATAATCTAAAATTCAAAGAAGGAAAAAATGGGACTGTAGTCTAAACACTTATCACGCTATTGGAAACAAAACAGCGGTCACAAAACCAAGCACAAAATTTTGGGATCGTGGTTCGAGTTTTTTTTGGGGTAAAAAACCAAAATTGTGACTCATTTGTGGCTGAAAATAACTTCTCCCCCAACCCCAGTACTATTATGAACACTCTTTAAGCCTATTTGGAGGCCAAGTAGTTAGTGTTTGCTAGTTAGTTGTACGTTAGGCTTAGTTCTTAAATTAGATGTAGTTTAGTTATAATTTATAATTTTGTGGTTGTAAATTGAAGAGCATTCGTGTAAGACCTTTTATGATTATGTTTAATTTCATTTGTTCAGTATTAATTTAGTGTAGTTTAGTTTAATTGCTTTATTTACTTGCTTTCTTAGTTTAGTTGGTAGATTAGTTTATGGCTTTCTTTAAACATTCTTTCTTAGCGCTAATTTGTTGTTAGGATATTTACTTTCTTTTACATCACATGAGATTTATTTAAATGCTTTCTTTAGAATGCTTTTTTTAAATTTATTGTCATTAATTATGCACTAGTTAGTTTCAGTTAAGGTTTGATGATGACAATTTCCAATGTGTATTAATTTGATTGATGGGTTGGATGGTGAAACTGGTAGATAATTGGGTAGCTTGGTGAGAGAATAGCACTCTTCTTCAGCCTAGTTAGTGGTTTTAACACAACATGCGAAAGTAAAACTTTAAAGTTGACTAACTCTCTTCGGATAATTAGACTAGAACCATTTGATTCATAGTTGGGTCTCAGCTACTTCACCCAATCTATTGATTAAAAGTCCGAGAATCAGTCAATTGAACCCTATACTATTTTTAAATTACTTTCTCAGTTTCTTTATTTTAGTTTTAATTAAAACTTTAGCTGGAAATAGTAATCCAAATGTTCTAATTGCAATTACTAACCAATCCTTGTGGGGTTCGATCACTATTTTCACTTGCTGCTATTTGACCGCGTATACTTGCAGTGCACTATCTAGTTACTATTAGGATTAATCTAGTTGTTTATAAACTTATAACTAGATGTGAAGAACGCCATGTTTTTTGCACTGTTACCTAAGACTGGTTTTTGGCAATATCGATATAATTCAGTTAGAGTACTAGATTGAAATCCTTTATTTTCTTGTATAGTTGTCTTACCTATTTGAAAACCTAGAAAGATTTTCATTTTGTAGTTGTATTTCTTATTTTGAAAAATCCAAAGTGATTTTCATTGCGATAGATAGTTTAGACTAGCTAGTAGTCTAAACTTTCATACTCTTTTATTTGTGTTATTTGTTACTCCAAGAACATGCATGGACTCAATTGGAATGATTCATACCAAGGAAATTATCATTCGTATGATAATGGAGTTATGGCCAATGAGCATGTTTCTTGTTATGATCATTCTTCGTACCCCTCAGGCTATTATATGGGATGTATAGCCATCCATATGTTTTTGATAACTACCAAAAAAATCTATATTCTTTCCTTCCACCTCAAGAGCCTTCATACCAATGCAAATGGAGTCCCAATACCTTCATAAAGAAATCTAAAAAGTTTATGAGGCAAGATTGATGGTAATACGGATGATACTTCAAGAACTCCAAGAAAACACAATCAACCTCTGAGAAGAATGAGCCAAACTTCGTGAAGAACAGGCTCAACTCCTTGAGGACCAAGCTCAACTCCTAGAAGATCAAGCTAAATTCTCGAAGAGCCAAGGCAAATCCATCAAGAGGTTGCAACACCAATTTCCTGAGATCCAAAGAATGATAGATAGGTGAAAACCAATGGATTCAACACTCCCACCAATTGAGAATGAACCAGTTCAAGAAGAAGAAATAGAATACATCTTGAAGGAAATCCGGTACCGAGAACATTATTAAGCTTGAATTCTAAACAACTAGGACAATCAACAATTATATGGAATCACCGCTTGCATAATCTTTGAATGAGTGGGGGTTTGTACTGGTTACTACAAAGGAGGTATAATTTGGGTTGTTTATGGAAAAGGAGCCAAAGCTCAAGGAATGGAAGATTAAGGATACATTCTAGAGGAGAATGATGAGGCACCAACTACCATTGCCGAAATCCATAGACCTTGGGATTTTAGGAGGAGCTAAGCAATGGTGTAAGTCTATCAAGGATTATGATATCCTCGGAAAACCTCCTTGCTATGGATGAGGGGGTATTTATTCATTTTTATTTATTTATACTTTCTTTTCCTTTACATGGTTTAGTTGAAAAACTAGGCAGATAACAAAGGCTTGTAGCCTGGTGATTGCTTTAGTTTATGTTTGGATGTTGGTAAGTACTTTTGATTCAGTTAGACAAAACCCTAAACCTTAAATCCTAAACTAAACTAAACTATACTAAATTAACACAAAACAAAGGAAATTAAACATAAGAATAAAATATATTTCACTAAGGACCTTCAATCCACTACTAGGAAATTAGAAATTATAATTGAACTACATGTAATCTAAGAAAACCCTCTAAAATAGGGAGGAAGAAGAAGAACAAAGCCCTTGGTTTTAGTTCTTCTTCTTCCTCCCCTTTTGGGGAATGTTTTCATAGATTAGATGTTGTTTAGTTGTAATTTCTAATTTCCTAGTTGTGGTTTGAAGACCATTAGTATAAGATCTTTTATGCTTATGTTTAATTTTCTTTGTTTCGTGTTAATTTAGCATAGTTTAGTTTAATTGCTTTATTTACTTGCTTTCTTAGTTTAGTTGGTAGATTAGTTTATGATTTTCTTGAAATATGCTTTTTTATTGCCAAAATGATTTCCTTTTACAAGCTTGCTTTAAATGTTTTCTTTAAAATGCTTTCTTAACATTTATTGTCTATAATTATGTAGAAGTTAGTTTCAGCTAATGTTTGATGATGCCGTTTTCTAATGGGTGTTAATTGATTTACGGGTTGGATAGTGAAAATGGCAGATAAATGGGTAGTAGTAAATGTTTTGTGGCTTGATGATAGAATAGGTCTTTCTTTAAGCCTAGTTAGTGGGTTTTAGCACAATCATACAAGCATTGCAAGTTAATTTCTACCAAAGTTTATTACTAGATTAGGAAGGTTAGTAGTTGGGCCAAGATTTTTGCTTTTCTAGTTGGTTCATTGAACTCCATGCAGATAACTAGACTAGAATCATGAGTCAGTCCAAGAGATTTATTCATAATTGGGAAGGAACCTCTAGTCAGACCTGTTGACCAATTTCACACAATCTATTGATTAAAATCCCGAGAATTGGCTAATCGAGCGTTAATCAATTTTTATATCGCTTTTTAAATTTCTTTAGTTTTAGGTTTAATAAAAAATTTATGTAAAACAATCTCTTCGAATAGTAATTCAATGAAATAATCAGTAATTATTAACCAATCCTGTTGTGTTCATCCCGACTTCCTCTTTCTACTATTTGATCTTGTACACTTGCGGTGGGCCATCTATTTAGTAGTAGGATTTAGGTGTTTATAAATTTATAACTAGATGTATTTAGCATCAGAAGGTGATAAGTCCAGTAAATAAAGTTATTTTACCACACTATAATCAGACTAAAAGCCATGGTATTTTTACAATTTTAGTTCCAATTTATGTGTTTTTTGTAAATTTCATGTTTGATTTTAGTATTAGTAGTGTTAGAGTAATATTAGACTTCTTAGTATTAATTATGTATAAATTGATTTGTAAATGGTACTTATTGTGTCTTGTTGTCCATTTGTAGGGATAATTTGTAACTGGAGTAGCAACTTAAAGAATTGAAGAAGTCAAGGAGTAAAAATGCAAATAGAAGAAAATTGAAGACTAAAGTCCAAGCCTACTAATGCTCGACATCGCGAAGCCATTTCCAAAGGCGTAAATTTCACACTGCAATTTTGATTGGCTGAAAACCTGGTCAACATTAGTGCAGCATGTGATGCTGATCCTATGAAGGCAAAAATGACACTGTAATTCGAATTGCTTTCCAAACAAAGGAAATGTTGGCTATTTTGGAAAGGCTGCAAAAATTATAAATTAACCTACTGTGTACACCCAAAACACATAGTAGAAGGTGCTAGTTGCTAATCCAATTGTTTAGTACTAGCAGGATAGGAAAATATTTCTTTAGAAGTAATAGAACTTTCCATTTTTAGTAAAGAACTAACATTTACTCTTCTTCTTATTTTTAGCACATTTAATCACAAAAAACCCTCTCTTTAATTAATGCAAGCTTTGAACATTCTACTATTGTTGTTCACTTTTCAATAGCTTTCATTAGATGTAAATATCTCTTATTTTATGCTCAATTACATTTCTTGCTATCATTACTAGTATATTAGAATGTTGATTTCTTAGCTTTTTTCTTAGTACTATTTATGACTTGCCTTTAATTTTCTTTATTTTGTGTTACTTTATGCGTGTGTAGCTAAGCTACATAAGGATTGAGCTATGAAAATGTGAACTTTACACGTGTGGGTGATTCCAATTGGCCAGACTAGTAAATATTAGATATTTGATTGGCTATAAATGATTTGTAGCGATTGATGAGAACGAAAGGATCATCTTTTGAACATATTTGTGAGGTTAACACAATCCTCTTGATATACAAGTATTGAGTGTTAATACTTGTGCGGGTTTACTACATGGTTAGGATAGTTAGTAGCTGGGCCAAAGTGCTAGCTTTCCCAATTAGTTCCAAGAACTCCTTGAAGAACGTTAGACTATAACCATGAGCCAGACTAAGAGATTGGTACATGGTTGGGAGGAAATTCTTATTTGTACCCATTGAACTTTAGTCCACTAGAAGACTTCTCCTAGTAAAAGGATCATAATCATAGTCCAATTACCCTTGTTATTACTTGTGTTAATCTAGTTGTTAATTTAGTTGTTGAATTATTACTTTGCCTACTTACTACTTGTCATAGCTTAATTACACCTTGAATAAATTGTCTAGAGAGTGCTTGTGTCCTTAGAATCCTAGTGATTTCCATTACTATCTTCGTGGGAACGATATCCTTTTCCAATAGCTACTAATCTACCTCATATACTTGTGGGTGTATGGATTGTGGTCTAAGTGAATTAGGTGATTTTATTACTTGAGAGTGAGTAGTTGAATTAGATAGTTAAATTACTTCACGTCAAGTTTTTGGTTCCGTTTTCGGGGATAGTTAAATGGTGATATTAGATGCAATAGGATAGTGCTAATTTAGGCTTTTTCTTTGTTTTAGTAGTCAATTCTTGTTCTATTAGTGTCGAATCAATTTTTTTTTCACTACTCTATGGTTGCATTTTGTACCTTGTCTATGGAATTTGACTTGGTCCTTGTTGTTATCCTTGTAGTGTATGGTTCGGAAAGAAGATTCTATTCCTCCTGACTTAGAACTTGAAAGGACACTAAGGCGGATTTATAATGGCAAACAATTGTAACAAGCACAAGAATATTTCATAATGGTGGAGGAACAAAACAATAAAGGATAGAACAGGAAAGCAATAGGAATTGTGATCAAGAAGAAGGCATGGATAGTAATGGCACAGGAGGAAATGGTAATGGAGGCAATGCTAATGGCAGTGGAGGGCATGGAAATGATAGGTTATTAAGATAATACATAGCATGCCCAACTTTGATGGAGGCAATTCAAGCATAGCAAGGATATTGAAACATGCCAACAACTTTAAAATAAATGGAGCTTATAAAAATGCTTCAAACTCATGCCACGTTTGGCAGTGAACCAAATTACTATACATATACACATTTAATAAACTTCGAGGAGGCATTGGACACTTTTAAATTCAACGGAATACACCCTAATTATGCGAGGATGAGGGCATTCCTCTTCTCCTTAAGATATAGAACAAGGTATTGTTTGCAAATCCATGATCAATGGATGTTCACCACATGGAGTGGTTTGGCATAGGAGTTTCTTGAAAAGTATTTTCCACCTCCTCAAAAGAATGGTTGAGAAATGAGATAACTTCTTTCAAGTAAGATACCGGCGAGGGAATTGGAGAGACTTGGGAAAGGTATAAAGAGCGGCTTAGCATATTCACACATCATGCAATTCCATTTGGTTTCAAGTTTAAATTTTCCATAATAGGCTCTACTAAGAGACCCTAAAATTTAGTTGATTGTAGATGCCTTGGCCGGAAGGTCATTATCTTTCAAGAACCCAGAGGAAGCAAAAAGGTTACTTAGCACAATGGCCTCAAACTACTATCAACACGGCTCGGTGGCACAATATCAAGGACCACAACCACTAGAACAACATCAGGGGAAAAGAGGAGTTCTACATCTAGATCAATCTGACGCTCTGTTGGCACAAAGAAAGCTTATGAAAATCTTGATTGCCAACCAAACTAGGGCATTTGTGAACATGATCAAGGTGAACACTGTGTCAATACAACCTCCTAATCCAATGTTGTGTGATCCTTGCTCAAGAGACCATCTAAATGGTCAATGAAAAATAGAAGAAATTCATTACAAGCCAAGCAACTCAACTATTTGGGAAATCAAGAACACCAATCCCAGACTTAAGGAAACACATGCAATCCTTCCCGAAGGAACCATCCCAATTTCTCCTAGAATGGTCAATCATCCCAAAATAACCATCCAAACCAATTACAAGTATAATAGCCAATCATCATCCTTTAAACCCTATCAACCGCCGCATCGAAGACCACACCAATCAAACATTTAACATTTCGAACCAAACTTTTCATATAAACCTATCTCCTCTTGCCAAACTCAACTACCCTAGAACCAACCTCCTCAATGGAAGCCAAGAGATATGCATGCTAAACTTGGGACACAAGGAGGAAGCTTGAGATACTAAGAAAAGAAAATGAGACATTAAGGAGAGACCACGAAGCATTAGCACAGTACCAAGGTGCCTCTACTAGGAACTTGGAAATTCAATTGGAATAAATGTCTAGGCATATGCCTGATAAACCAAGTGTCTCACTTCCAAGTGATACCCTTCCGAACCCAAGGGATCAACATCCAAGAGATTACAACAACCAGGAGCATGCTCAAGCTATAATGCTCAAAAGTGGCAAGGAAATGGTTGAAAATGTTGACAAAGGTACGTTATTGGCTGGGAAGAAGAATGAGAGTGAGAGTGAAAGATGCTACACCTGATCTGACAAGTCCATGGAATCTCTAATTGCTCCAAATTTGATTCAAGAAGAAATGGAGCCATCCTTAGAGATTTCAAAGCTAATCAAAATCCCTTTCCCACAATGCTTAAGCAAAGAAGAGATTGAGATTAACATCCTGGTTTTGGAGGCTCTTATTCCAAGTTATACAAAGTTCATGAAGAAAGTTCTTAGACACAAAAGGAAGCTACATTGGGATGAAATTCTTTGTCTGATGGGTAGTTGTAGTGCAATGATATCCAAGATACATTTTCCCAAACTAAAGGATCCCAGTTCATTTTCCATCCCATGCGACATCGAGGGTGTTCACATTGACAGATCCTTATGTCATTTGGGGGCTTCAATTAATCTCATGCCCTATATGGTCTACAAAAGGCTCAATGGATAAGACATGAAGCCCACAAGTGTGACATTGCAATTGGCTGACTGGAGTATAAAATTTCCAAGAGGAATTGTGGAAGATATCATAATCAAAGCTGAAAAGCTTTCTACTTCCCATAGACTTAAGAGTTCTAGACATGGAGGAAGATCATGAAATGCCTATAATCCTTGGAAAGCCCATCTTAGCAACTGGATGGGTTCTAATCGATGTTCAAGAAAGAAAATTGGAGTTTAGTGTTAATGATGAAGTGGTCAATTTTAATTTTTTGATTCACTTAATCTCCCATCTCCTTACAACAATGCCATGAGGATTGATGTGATGTATGAAATTGTACATGATCTTTGTGGTTCTTACATGGTTGAATCTCAATGGGAAAGAGATCTTGCAAGCTCAAAGAAGGATGGTCAACAAATTAAAGAGAGCCATGAATGTTGCAAACTTCAAGAGGAGAAATGCTCACTTAAAGATGTAGATATGGGTAAAGTGCATAAAGGAAAAATGAAGTATCCAAGCAAAGAACACCCAAAGGTTGAACTCAAAACCCTATCCATGCATTTACATTATGTGATTCTTGATGACAATGATACATCACCCATAATCGGGGATGCATCATTAACATTTATCTTGTAAGAAACTGGCTAATTGATTGTTGTGCTTAATAAACACCTTGGTGCTATTACTTGGAGCATTGATGATATTAAGGGAATTAGTCCTACCATTTGTATGCATAAGATCCTCATGAAAGAGAGTTATAGACCAACAAGGAAACCTCAACATAGAATAAACCCAAATTCAAAGAAGGTTGTGAGGAAGGAAGATTTTAAACGATAAGATGGTGGTATAATTTCCCAATAAGCGATAGTGAGTAGGTAAGTCCAAATCAAGTGATCATAAAGAAAGGTGTTTTCTAAAGTATTCAATGAAAATAACGTACTACTTCCAACTAGATTGGTGACAGGTTAGAGAGTGTGCATTAACTTTATGAAATTGAATAAAGTAATCAGTAAGGATCACTTCCCATTTTCCCTCATTGATCAATTGTTAGAGAGATTAGTGGGCATTGGGTACTATTGGTGTCTTGATCGATATTCTGGCTATTTTCAAATAATAATAGCCTAAAATAAACTCAAGAAAAAACAACATTCACGTGATCTTACGGAACCTTTTCATATTGGAGAATGCCCTTTTTATTATGCAATGCTTCTTGCACATTTCAATAGTGCATGTTTACCATATTTCATGATTCAATTGAAAAATGCATTGAGGTGTTTATGGACGATTTTAGTGTATTTAGCCTTCCTTTGATTATTGCTAGTTAAATTTGGCAAAAGTGTTGAATCGTTTAAGGAAACCAATTTGGCCCTTAATTGAGAGAAATACCGTTTACGGTGCAAGAGTGCATAGTGCTAGGTCATGAAGTGTCATCTAAGAGTATTAAGGTAGATATGTCCAAGGTAGAATTTATTGAATAACTCTCCCGACCCTCTAATGTTAGGGAGTAAGAAGTTTTTTTGGTCATGTAGAATTTTACTGTCGGTTCATTAAAAACTTTTCCTAGGTTGCTAAACCTCTTTACAGTTTGATGCAAAAAAGATTTTATATTTCACTTTGATGACATTTTCTTGAGCTCTTTCAATTTGTCGAAACACATACTTGTCATGGAACTAGTCATAATAGCCTGAAATTGGTCTTTACCTTTTGACCTTATGTGTGACACTAGAGATTATGCCATTTAGGCGATTCTATGCCAAAAGATCGAAAATGCTTTGCATGTTATTTACTCTGAAAGTAGGACTTTAAATGAGTCTCAAGTGAATTATTCTACAACTAAAAAAGAACTACTTGCCACGGTATTTTCTTTTGGAAAATTTCGGTCTTACTTGATTGGCTACAAAGTTGTAGTCCATACTGATCATTCTGGTTTGAAATACTTATCTTCGAACATGATGCAATGCCTAGGTTGCTAAGTTTGATTTCTTTTGTTAAATGAAATTGATTGGGAGGTTGTGGACAAAAAAAGAGTGAAAACAGGTAGCAGACTCCCATTCCCAGATTGAAAGAGATACACAAGTTGCACAAGAAGAGGTGCCCATCCAAGATGAATTCTCGGTGAAGAAATTATTTGAGAAAAAGGGCAGACCTAAGCACCTATGGTACACGGATTTGGTCAATTTTATTGTTGCAATGGTGGTTCCATGTACCTTAAACTTGAATCAAAGACGAGAATTCTTCTCAAATGTAAGGCACTATCATTAGGAAGAGCTTTTTCTTTATTAGAGGTGTAATGATCAAATTCTTAGAAGACATGTGTCAAAAGAGGTAGTAGAGGACATCTTGGTGCATTGCCAGTCATTTCCCAATAGGGGTCATAATCGAACTCAAAGTACCACCTCAAATGTCTTTCAAAGTGGCTTCTATTGGCTACATACCTTTATGGATACAAGGAAATTTGTGCTTAATTGTGATGAGTGCCAAAGAGTGGGAAGCATTTCAAGAAAGCATGAAGTTCCCATCAATGGGATAATTGAGTTAGATGACCGATGCTTAGAATATAGACTTCATGGGACCATTCCCGACCTCATATACATCTTGGTAGCCCTTGATTACACATCTAAATAGATGGAGGCAATTGCTTTAGCGATGAATGAAGCCAAGATGGTGACAAAATTTCTAAGAAGAAACATATTTTCTCTGTATGGAGTGCTGTGGACAATCGTAAGTGATGGTCAGTCTAACTTCAATTATGCTCAATATGAGTCCTTGATGTCTAAGTATGGAGCTTAAAATATCTCATACTATCTCCAATATTCAGGTCAAGTTTAGGTGTCAAATAGAGAGTTAAGAAGAATCTTGGACAGGACTGTCAACAATTCAAGAATTGATTCATCGCAAAAACTAGATGATGCTCTTTGGACATACCATACAATGTTTAAGACTCTTATTAGAATGTACATAGTTTATGGCAAATCTTGTCATCTACCGACAGAATTAAAGCATCGAGCATACATGGTGATAAAAAGTTATAGCTTTGATTGGAAAGAAGCAGGCAAAAAGTGGCTCATGAACTTGAATGAACTTGATGAATTTCCACGGGATGCCTTTGACAATTCATTTATTTACCAGGATAGTATCGAGGCTTGGCATGATAAGCTAATTATGCAATTCTTGAGAAAGGACTTCACTCCCAATGACAGGCTTAAGTTGCCTCCATCTGAGAATGGACTTCCTCCAGGGAAATTCAATTCAAGATGGAAGGGTCCATTTGAGGTACTTCTTATTTTTCCACATAGGGCCGTAGAGTTGAATAGATGTACCACAAGTTTCAAGCCAAAAGGACATTCATTGAAGCTCTACCATGGAGACCCAAAGGAGAAAGGGTGTACATTAGTCCTTTATATGGAGACCAAAAGCCACCCATGCAAGTCAAGTTAAAGACTACAAACAAGTACTCCTCGGAGACAACTCAGGCTTTTCTTTCTTTAATTTATGCAGTTTGATTTTTTGTTTATCTAGCTAATTAGGAATTTAGTTAAGGGTAATTAGCAAAAATTAGGTATAATATAGTTACTAGCATATTTTTAAGTGTTTTAGTGGAATTGCAAGTGAGAATGACTTCTAAAATATTCTTTAGCTATTTGTAGATGATGAACAAGACTTTTGTAGTACACAAAGGATGAAACCTGAAAAATAGAATTTTAGCTAAATGTTTGACACCACTATGTCAAACTAAAAGACAACTCTAGAAATAACACCAAGCACCCACACTACAGTGCCAAAGTGTTCGAGAAATAGCAAAAATGCCTAAGTATCCCGCAACACAGTTGACACTGCAGTCCCAAATTAGAAAGAGCTACTACAAGTGACACCGCATTCTGACACCATGGTGTCAGATGAAGAAATTGCTCAAGTATTCCGCACAACAGTATGGACACAGTGTAACAATTACCCTAGTATTCATCTTGGATCGTGGTTTTAATTTTCACCATTCGAAATTTGACTCTACAGTGTCAAATCCTGGGTTTGTATAAAAATGACCCTTAGTTGACTTTTTAGAAACACCTTGTTCTCCCAATTTCAACAAAAAGCCCTGGCCTCTACTTCTCTATCTTAAATAGGAAAATTCTCCTTCCCTTCACAAAAATTCACCAAATTCCACATAAGTCTCAATTTTTAGCCATCCTAAGCCTTGGGAATGTTGGATTGTTGAAAGAACTCTCAAGAAGGACAAGCAAGGGGAAATTTAAAAAACAAGGGTTTTCCAATTATCAACTATGAGTATAAAATTGCCTCAATTTGTTTCTCTTGGACCATAAATTCTCGTGATTTTTATGTAGCAACCCTTGATTCCATTTTGGATTGATTTTGCTTGATTCTATTTGTTGAACATTGGTTTCTTGGGTTGTATTTGATTTAGTTTATTGGATTTATTTGGTGAATCTTGAGTGTTACTAATGGCAAAATACAAAGGAAAGGGTAAAGCCATTGCTACTTCCTCAGCCACTAAAAGAGAAAAATAGGGGAAGGGTCAACTAAAAAAGGTGGTAACGGATATTGTGATGAAAATTTGTTTCTAAATTGTAAAGTCGCAAAATTATTCAAAGACAATTACAAACATCCACTAGTTTGGGTAATAAAGAGGTGTTGCAGAAAGAGATTGAAATACATTTGAGGGAAGGAATTGAAGTTATTTTGTTGTTGATATTTCTCCAGGGTATATGCCAATTTAGTGAAGGAATTTCATTGTAATCTTTGTGGTATGATGGAAGGAAAAGTCAGTTTTAGGGACAAATGGGTAGATGTTAATGAAATGAAAATCAATGCTTTCTACGAAGTCCTTAATCTACTGAGTAATGATTATGCTGACTGTCTGAACCCAATCCGTGGGGGGCCCAATTATAATAACACAAAGGGGTATTTGTGCTTTGTTAATACTGTTTGGGGTATGAATGTTGTCTAGCCTAAGTACTTGTGATTTATAGGAGTGGTCATCAACTTTTACCAAGATTTGGTTTTGCTTCGCGAGTTGTCCTATATTGGGGCCAAGCACTGTTAGCTTTGTTCAGATGAAAAAGGCATGTTTGGTTTTCGCTGTTATGGAAGGGTTATCTATTTATTAGGGCAATGTAATTTGGGTTGATTTCCAGAAACAATGCACAATTGGGACTGCCAACTTTTGCATTGCCTAGTTTATTTACTAAACTATACCTTATGAAGGTTGTCGAGTTATGCCCGATAAGGAGCAAGTCTTCTATAGGGCCTAAATTGATAGAGCTTACGTGAAAAATATGGTTAAGGAGTTTTAAGGCATCCACCAGTTGTTGAGCAACTGGATACACCACTTGTACTAGTACCTCCACAAGCTCTTTTCATCAACATGCCCGGTGGATGTGTATAATCCTCCTCAAACTGATGATGACTGGGATGAGATACAAGGATATTGGCCCTGTAGCCAAATGGTTCTCGGCAAAAACATCAATCTCGTTGATCAAACCCTCCATACCACATTACTCAACAATTTGATTTACTCACGTCCACCTCCCATTTGGCACTATAGACCAGCACAGGAATAACTCTTCTTCAAACCACAAGATGAGCCAATACAAGAAGGAGAACAAGAACTAGGTGGTGAAGAAGAACCCAAGGTGGAAGCAAACTACCCAAGGTAGAGCTATTGACAGCTTTCATCAAACATACTGACTTGAGTGATGAATAGTATCAAATGTACGGAGAGGATGTGGAGGATGATAATAATGACGATGAGGAAGAAAGATTGCCTGCCCCCTGAATGACACTACCCTTTCCCTTCTTATCTTTATGCTAATTTCTCCCATTTACCCCATTACCTTACTGTCTTGAGGATTGATTGATTGAGGACAGATTCCTACTTGTATTTCTTAATTACTTACTTATTCGGATTATGAGCTTTTTAGCTCGTTTAGTTTTATTTTCTAAGCTTCGACTAGTAGTTTACGTATAATTTTTGAATAATTGTTGGAGGCTAAGTGGTCCCTTTTATGTTGATGACAGTTTGATGCTGGGTGATGAGAAGTTAGCCTTGTTTAGTGCTTCTGGTAGATTAGGATGACCAATGGGCCGGTTTAGCATGACCATCATTGATATTCATAATTTTATGCTTCGATGTTTTAGGTGAGTTTTTGGGATGGTTTGACAATATTATACTTTGGTTGTTTCTTCTATGTGCTAGCAACATTTAGTTTTATTGCCTTTATTTTACTTCTTGTATTGATGGTAAGTGGACGGATGAGCAGTACTCACTAATGAATAAAAACCTGTATATAGTGGTGTTTGTTTTCTTGTTGATCGAGAATGTGTTTTTACTATTTTTGTTCTTGGGAAAAGTTGGAATTGGAGGTTGAACATGGATTACACTTCTGGTGAAAAAATGGGATTTAATGCTTCAAACTCAATCTGTTTTCAACTACTTCAAAAAATGGTTTTCTTAACTAGTTTCTCAAACTTTACATTTTTTGTAAGTATTTTTCCAATGCCAAATTCAATTGATTATTGATTTAGTTTACACATCTAAAGATTTTTGAAAATTGTTTCTAAGTGAGGCAAAAATGAGTTAAGCAATCATTTGATCATTTTGTATGTTCGTTAAGCTAGCTTAATATAATTGATTGGGGTAATGTGGATCCTTTGAAAAATATTTGTGAAAATTAGATTTTGGAAATGACCTAGCTTTCCTTGGACCATGTGAATCCGAAATTGCCTACTTTACATTGATTTTATCCCTAGTGTACTGGTTGAGCTTTATAACCTAATTTCTTTGTCAACCACATAACTTAGCCATTCCACTTGTTTATTCATCCTTTCTTCATCCCATCACCTTAATCGTCCCAAATATATCTTAGTTCTACAATGTAATAGTCTAGTGTTCTTATGATGGTTTTATGGTAATTTTTGTTACATTTGATTTGGGGATTGAAGTCAAAATGTGAATTGTATCCCCTTTATTGTAATTGATTGATGGATATTGTTATTATTTTCTACAAATTGATAACTTTTTTCCTAAAAAAAGTATTTAATTTTATGCAAGCTTCATAGTTCTTATTTGAATAAAGATGGTCCATCTTACTATGAAAAGTTAGTCTAGTTATGAGTAATATCCATGGTTTTTCAAGTGTTTGTTGGTTGAGTAATGTTGATTTTGGGACTTGTATGTATAGAAACTTGTCCAAGAGTTGCATTGAAATGACTAAGGTTATTTGAGTCACTTATAGTCAAATTTATTCCACCCTATTACCTTATTCTTTGATTTTAACTAGTTTAAAATATTTTTCATATTATTTTTAGTCATAAAGTACTTCAACTTATTCGAATTCGGCAAATTTTTCTTTACGATTTCGGTTCAAAACGGTCAAAAGGGACTAAAGTGTACACCATAAGAGACAGCCATACACACACTAGATCTTGTATATATACAGATGTGTATAATAGACATTTAGATGAAACAATTAGTTTTGGGTTAAATAGTCAACTTGGAGACTATTTGGTCAATGGAACTATTTGGGTCAACTTTGGAAGTCTTCTTCTTGTTGTTTCTTCTTCATTTTCTTCCAAGCTGCTGGCCGAGTTTTCTTGGATTTCAAGTAGAAATCACTTGGAAGGTAAGTTTTGTATTTTAGCACTTTTTGGCTTATGGGCTTTATGATTCACCTACCCTAACAAGATGTGTATAAGTGGCTGACAAAACCTCTCAGCCTTACATGGGTACTTTATGTATGTTATGGGTTGTTTTTAGTGTTTTGGAGGTTGGGAAGTGATTGGGGTTGATTTTTAACAACTTTCCATGGTTAGATTACAAATTTTAAGATTATGAGTTAGGGTTTTGTCTTCCATATGTGCCCTAGAATGTTATGCTATGAATGCTTATGTCTATGCACATAATGATGTTTTAAGAGTGTTTTAAGGTTAGTTTGGATAGGAATTGAGACTTGAAACCAAGTGGAATTGATTTCCCTTCATTCAGCCATCATAAGTTTGGCGCAACTAGGATAATTTGGATAATTGGTTATGTTTGAAGGATCTTTAATGATCTTTTGATGGTTTTAAGTGTTTCCTTGGTAGTGGGTTGGATAGGAAGCATGTTTGAATCATGCGTGTGGCTAATCGGTAAAAATTTCAGTTTGGTAGTAAAGAGGAATTCCAACCATAGATTGTTGCTCTAATGTTGTAATAGAGTTAATTGCTATTGATAAAGAAATCTTTCATCAGCCTTTTGGAACTATTATATATGAAATCGGGACCAAGCTATTTTATGTTAATCAAATGATATGTTTGCAAACTCTTTTGATATGAAAGCATTTTATGACTGTTTTGGCTCATAGGTGACCTTGGAATATAATTTTGGATGTGTTTAGAAATGTTTGATTTGTGGAGAACACAAATTACAAAAAGCACCAGATATCATAATTTAAACTAATTGATCGGGGTCTTGTGAATAACTTGACCTCCCGGCCGACTAGTAGGTGTGGTAGATTACTAGATCCGACTAGTACCGTAGGTCATACCTTGAGCCTAAAAGATACTCATGCTATTTTATTATATTGATTTGTTCGCTATGCTTTAGCATACTATGTTTTGAAATGATTGGATCTTTTTGGCTATGTTTTGGACATACACGTTTAAATGGCATGAGACATTTTAGCTATGTTTTGAAATGAATGGATCTTTTTGGCTATGTTTTGGACATGCTCGATGTTTAAATGGCATGAGACATTTTAGAAACGAAGACAGAGTTAATATAGTTTCAAAAATACCATAGTCAAGCATAAACGTATAGGAGTTATTTTTCGCGATAAATGCAAAGCCAAGGAGAATGAAGCAAAAGAAATTAAGCGTATCGTAAGAAAGTATGGAGAAGTTTTAGGATAGCTGATCAACTTGGAGAAATCATTAGTCTTCTTCAATTAAAACACTGAGACTAATGTGAAGGAACTAATTCGCAATGTTCTAGGTGGTATGCAGGAAGTCTCACAAGGAAGGAATCTGGGTCTCCTCTTGGTATTGACAGGGAACAAAAAACAAATATTTGGTTTCATCATCAAGAAGAGAATGTCCAAAAAAATTGAATACCTAGAAAAATAGATTTTTGAGCACTACAGGCGGGGAAATTTTACTAAAGTCTGTGGCAATGGCATTTCCAAACTATACCATGATGTGTAAGTAACTGAGTAGCCAGCTTCCTTAGTTTTGGTGGGGATCAAGAGAAGGGAAAAGGAAAATACATTGGATAGCTTAGAATAAACTCAATAGAAAAAAGGATTGTAGAGGCTTAAATTTTAAGGACATTCAATGGTTTAACATGGTAATGCTATCCAAATAGCTTTGGACGTTCATAAGCAAGCCTAATTTACTAGTTAGCAAGGTACTGAAAGCAAATTATTATGATGGAAAACACACCCCATAATACTTTTTGGTTATGGAAAGGAGTGGCAAGTGCTAGGATTTTCTGGAAAGAGGTTCAAGGAAAAGAGTAAGGGATAGGAAGAATATTAGGATTGGGGAAGATAGATGGATGCCTTATAATGAGTCTAGAAGAATCAACTCCTTCAAGAGTTGGATCGTTTGTCTAGTCAAGTGCTTACAGTTGATCAGATAATCTGTAATTTTAGTTGGAACAAACCTCTAGTCAAACACCTCTTTAACTGGAAGATGCAACATGATCTTGCATATTCCTATCAGTCTTAAATAGTCAAAAGATAAACTATATTGGAAATATACAAGCCATGGAGAATACATAGTTAATTCTTATTATATGGATGCTATGTTGGAGGCTAATTGAAAAAGAAAAGAGGCCAGTGCGGGAATAGAATCCAGTCGTGTCCATTACAGGTCAATGGTTTGGTCAGATTTGTGGAAGATGAACATAAAGCAGAAAATCAAATATTTCCTATGGAAATGTCTGAGTCAAGTCCTACCAATAAATAGAACAACCCACTAGAGAATCGGGAAGGGTGAAGCCAAATGTAGAACATGTTTAAGAATGGATGAGACACAGAACATGTTTTTTTCTTTTGCGAGAGCGCGACGGAGATCTGAGAGTTAATCTCTCCGAAATGAGAGGGTATTGAATAACTTTAGAGAGAACTTTTGGAACTAGTAGGTGTCACTAAACAAAGCCAACAAGAGGGCAAAAAGGAATGCACCATATTGCTTTGATTGCCAATATTTTGTGGCAAATATGGAAGACTAGGAATAGTTTCCAGTTCACTAATAAGGAGATAGGTGATTTCCGTACGATCCAAGCTATATTAAGTGAATGGAATGAGTATGATTTTTGTCAAAAAGTAGAGTTGGATGAGAGCAACACTAAATCAAGAAAGGTAAGGGATGAGGAGATTAGAACATCTACTAATCCTCTCCTAATCATGCTTACCATTGGTATTGTTAAAAATAACCTTATGAGGAGAACAGGTATTAAAGTAGCTACGAAGGATGGAGAATGGAAGCTTCAAATGGTTTGGTGATTGAGTGAAGATTCTAAAGGCTCACCTAACCAGGAAGCTACGAAAGCTGTTAGACTAACCATGATGAAAGCAATCCAAAAAAGTTGGGATAAGGTGCTGATTGAGCTGTAAAAAGATAAAGGAGTGGTGGAGATACTCCAGCACAACTGCAATCATGCCCTGGTAAGGGTAGTATTGGAAGATATTTTAACTCTTAGAAACTTGTTTTAGGTTTGCTCTTTCAATTATATTAAAGGTAGAAGTAATATTCTAAGGAAAAAAGTTGTTGTTTTTCCTAGAAGTTTAAAGAATGATGTTGAATGGAAATGCAACTTTCCAGCTCGGCTTGCTGTTGCAACTTTCATAAATTATGATAGTGATGCTATACTTGTAATTTCATTTTGTGGTATTGATAAATAAAATCTTATCATTTATGTGGAAAAAAAGATCTTAATCTCGGATAATAGGTATTGGTGAGTCGAGGGCGAAGCCTTTCCTCATTTGATGTGTTTTACTAAGCCCTTTGATGCCAACACCCAGTAAATTGTACTTATTGTGTTTTGGTATCCATTTGTAGGGATAATTTGCAATTGAAGCAACAACTTGAAGAATTGAAGAAGTCAAGGACTAAAGCTAAAAATAGAGATTGAAGGCCAAAGTCCAAGCCTACTGATGCTCGACATCGCGGTACCACTTTGGAGGCATAAATTTTCACGCTGTGGTGCAAACTGGCCGAAAACTTAGTCAACCCTAGTACAGTACTGCAGTGTTGAATCCTAAGAAGGCAAAAACGATACTACAGTCTACATTGTTTTTCAGACAAATGAAATATTAGCAATTTTTGGAAAGATTATGAAAATTGTTTGTTAACCTATTCTCTACACCAAAAACACATAGTAGAAGGTGCATGAGTGTTTAATATTAGTAGGATAGGATAAGGTTTCTTTAGAAGTAGCAGAACTTTCCATTTTTTAGTAAAGAACTAGCATTTTCGCTTCTTATTTTTAGCACATTCAATCTTAAAAATTACTTTCTTTAATTAATTGATGTTTAGAACTTTCTTTGCTACTGTTGTTGACCTTTTTATTAGCTTTCATTAGATATAAATATCTCTTATTTTATTCGTAATTACATTTCTTGGTATAATCATCAATCCATATAATACTATTATGATTAGTGATTATGTTCTTCGCTCTTTCCTTAGTAGTAGCTATGACTTTCCTTTACTTTTCTTTTTTTGTGATTTTAAGAATGTGTAGCCAAACTACTAAGGGATTGGGTAATGAAAATATGAACTTTACACATGTGAGGATGATTCTAAGTAGGTAGACTAGAAAATGGTGGATATTTGTGGGGCAGTAAATGATTTGTGGTGATTGGTGAAAGGGAAAGGATCATTCTTTGAACCATGTTTGTGAGGTTAACACAACATATGAGTGTTGAGGTGTTAATACGTATTCAGGTACTACTTGGTTAGGACGATGAGTAGTTGGACCAAAATGCTATTTTTTCTATTTAGTTCAAAGAACTCCACGAAGAATATTAGACTAGAACCATGCGCCGGACCAGGGGATTGGTTTATAGTTGGGAGGAAAATCTCATTGTTAACCATAGAACATTAGTCCACTAGAAGACTCTACCTAGTAAAAGGATCATAGTCATAGAAATTTCCAATCCTCCTTATTATTACTTGTGTTAATCTAGTTGTTGATTTATTACTTTGCTTGCTTACTTCTTGTATTAGATTAATTATACTTTGAATCTATTGTCTAGCTAGTTTGGAGTAGTAATCTACTAAGATGCTCCTTTAAATTTGGTGAACTAACATCTTCAAGTGTACACAAAGTAGGATTACCCTTGTTCACACTACTTCTCTTTAGTTAAGCCAAGGATTTTACATCAAACCTCACTTTTGTACAAGTTTATCACTCCACTTAATGATTTGAATAGCACTCTTAAGTACACAGTAATACAATATCACTAAAGAACTAATTTCCACTCAAATTGCCTTTCTTTTGCTTGTATTCAATGTGTAAGATGATTAAACTTAATACAGAAGAGTTGGTATTTACAGGTGTAATAAATCACCTCCCAACCACCTCCTAACGGATAGATAATAAATGCTGAAAAAACTAGCTGTTATGGGTTTCGAACGTCTGAGGTTATTATTGAGCAAACTATCTGAACAATTGTTAATATTAGGGAGTTGAGGATGCCGTTTAGACGACCGAGGTTGCGTCCGTTCCTTCGTCCCAACTAGGTATGTTGAAGAGTTTAGTCATCGGGCGGTGTAGTGTATCCAAAAGGTTTGGTGCTTAACCGAGGATGGTTTTCTTTTGGACAGTTAGCCTCGTTCGATATAGTTTTCTTCGGATAGTTAGATGTGTCCGTTGCAGGTGCATCAAAATCTTGCATCTACCTTGACCTTTATGACAGTGAATTGCGTCCGACATAAATTTGTTCGGACGAGCTTGTGAGTTCGTTGTAGGTTCTCCAAATTCTTGCTTTGTGCCTGATCATTTAGACGGTGCATTCCGTCTGTGGTAATCTCATTCGGACGAGCTTGTACGTCCGAGAGACATGGCACTGTTCGGACGGTGTGATTCGTCTGAAAACTCTACTAAGAGCAAAAAAACTAGCAATCCTACACAGCTCAAATTAAGATAGTTAAATTACATTTGTCATAATTGATTCTATCATCAAAAATAAGGTTGTAGGTTATCAATATCCCATTTTTTGATGATGACAAATCTCGAGGCAAATTTACTTACAACCATGATCACACAATCAGTTCAAATAGCTATCTTAACATATGGTATCATTATGGTATTATTCCCCTTTTTGGCATCATCAAAGCAGAATAAGCTCCTCCTTACACAGGCAACAATAACAAAATAACAAACAAGCAGTCATAAAACAAAAACCACAATAGTGAATAATCATAACCAAGTGCATAACCAAGTGAATAATTACATCCACGTAAATAATCTTAACCATAACAGTCAACTGCAACAAATGTCGAAGTACATTAATCACACGGAAATAAAGAGAAACGAAGGGGTAGAAGTTGAGTCATTCTTCTTCTTGAACCATTCGTCACGTTTGCATTTTTTTCCGGTACATCATTCTCCGTAGCCTCGCTGTCTTGTTCACTTAAGTCTTGAGGATCACACCATTGCATGATGTAGTTGAATGTGTCATCAATATTTGCATGAAGACTTCTTCATTATCATCATCAGCACCAGAAGTAGTGGATTTGTCAAGATTGGTGGTACCAATTGGATCGTCACGATCTTCGGGCTCAAGATTGGAATGATCACCATCTTTATTGTGGTTGTCATCACTATTGGAGAAGAATTCGAGACTGTATTGAGACTTGATATTGGCAAAATGAACCTGAGCTGAGATAGACATTCCTAGACTTAGCACTTCCTGAAGGATGGTTTGTCTTGTCTCAGGCCTCTTTAGCTTTCAAAGGGTGCGGCATTGGAATGAGCTCATTTGATTGCTCAGAGAGGTAACAAGTGTGCACAGATGGGAGAGTGAGGATTTTGAAGATGAAATGTGGGGGTCATGGGATAATGGAGTGTGGAAGAAAAGGATTGACGAGGAGGAGAGTAAGGGAGTGCAAGGTCGGAGATGGAGGCATGTCATTTAGACTTTTCAAGTTTATAAGAAGGCTTTGTAAACCATTTATTATTAAAAAACCACAAACCATTTTTTTCAATATTGGCTTTGTTGAAATAAGGAGGATATTATTTTTTTCCAAAAAAAGGGATGCCAATGTCATCAAAAATTTTGGTTAGGAATTTTCCAAAGGGAATGGTCCTACAGGTATCGGTCAAAAAGAGCTCCCACAGAGAGCAGAAAAGATAACCAAAGTCAAGTTTGATGCCTTTAAAAACACAATAGAATAAGTACAATTTCATTTTGCCTGGTTCTATGCAATGTTCATCTGTTGGCAAAAGCAAATTAGTGACTAACGAGTATAAGATGTTGAGCTCAGGACTAAGTAGTATAGTTTTGGCTTCCGAAACTTGTTTAAAATTGACATTAAAAATCTATTTGACCTCTTCTATATCGAAACGATTATCTATTGCAGGCCATATATCCAAGGAGAAAAAATAGGAAATTTCATCAAGAGAAACAACTTCACACTCAAAAATGGAATTTATGACATTTGAGGAAATCACAAGGGTTCACATTACTGACACGAGAGTCTAAGGTTTGAATAGATATTGAACCTTTCATAAGATTAGCGGTAAATTACAACACCATATCATGATAGGCAGCCAAATCCAAATGAACTAAATTACCCTAGGATTGTTTTTCAAAGCGGCCTTAATAAGAGGTAAATTCAATTCTTCGAACAATAATGGATTTGCTAAGAAGAGAGGTGTACCTATCGGATGCCTTGGCATCAATGAATTTTGGCAGAAAGGGATTGGGGATGGATTGTGGATTTGAAGATGTTTGACCCTGCACCAGAGTTTTGCCTTTTGATTTTTCCCTCTGGTGGCCATTGAAGATCCTCCACGTGAACGTACCATCATGAATTTGAAGAGGAAAAAAAGTGAGAGTAAGTGATTTTTAAGAAATTCTAAGGAATGTGATGTCAAAATGGTCAAAAGTGATTAAATAGAGGTGGGTGAGGAGTTGGGAAGAGATATTCCTTCAGTAATTTTAGAGGAGATGAGACGGATTAAGGGCATTTGGAAGTGGGTCTCTTGAGTCACTAGAGATCCACACTCTAGGGTTTGGTAGGTGGGAAGTATCTGATAAGGGGAAAATGAAGGGATTTAAATGAGTAGAACAATCGTTCGGACTTCCGAACGATTTTTTTGCGTCCGCTTGCAAATGAACGAAAGGCCGATACGCTATGCTGTGCGTCCGAAGGAATGTGGAATGGTGATAATCGTCCGTAAGAATTTTTAGAGAGTTTGAAGAGTGAGAGGAAAAGTTCAGACGATTGTAAGTGTCCGAGACAAAAGAGACGAGTTCGAACGTTCATGTTCGTCCAAGAGAGCAGATAATTTCGACGTTTATGTTCGTCCGAAAGATCAGATATCACAGGACACAAATTTTCATCCGAACGAGTTCTGAGAAATTCAAAAGGATCTAAAGGCAAAGGTTTACTAAAAATATCAGCTAATTGATCCTTTGTGCACATAAATTCAACACAAATTTTTTTTTGCACACAAGATCTCTAATAAAGTGATGTTTGACATCAATGTGTTTGGTTCTAGAATGCAAGATAGTTGATCTTGTCTATGATTTTTAGCGAGATTAATTGCACTAGTATTATCGCATATTATAGGCACACAATCAAAAATAGCACCAAAATCTTTTAAGGTATGCTTCATCCAAAGAAGTTGAGCACAACAATTTCCAACAGTAATATATTCGTCTTCCGCCATAGATAGGGAAATAGAATTTTGCTTCTTGCTAAACCATGAAACCAAGTAATTACCCAAAAAGTCATACATACTACTAGTACTTTTCCTATCAATTTTAAATCCAGGAAAGTCAGCATTAAAATAACTAATTAGACCAAAATTGGTGGATTTAGGATACCAAAGGCTAAAATCTTTCATCCCTTTCAAGTACCTAAAAATTCTTTTTATCGCAATTAAATGAGATACTTTAGGACAAGACTGAAATCCAGCACACAGACAAACATCAAACATAATATCCGGTCAACTGGCTGTTAAATAAAGTAGGCTTTTGATTATACCTCTATAGTGTTTTGCATTAACACTATTACCTTCTTCATCTTTGCTTTCAAGTTCAAGTTTAGTTGAAGTACACATTGGTGTTCCGACTTGTTTGCAATTTTCCATCGCAAAACACTTGAGTAGCTCCTTTGTGTAGTTGATTTGTGTAATGAACAATCCTTCTTTTATTTGGTGAGCTTAAAGTTCAAGGAAGAATTTTAATTCTCCCATCATACTCATTTGAAATTCCTTTTCCATTGTGCACGAGAATTACTTGCACAAGCTTTCATTAGTTGCTCCAAAAATAATATCATCAACATAAATTTGAACAATCAACAAACCATTAAGATTACTTTGGGTGAAGAGAGTGGTATCAATAACTCCTCTTTTGAAACCATTTTCAATCAAAAAACCACTTAGCCTTTCATACCAAGATCTAGGATCTTGTTTCAAACCATATAAATCTTTGGAAGGTTTGAAAATATGATTTGGAAAATTTTTATTTTCAAAACTAGGGGGGGTTGCTCAACAAAAAATTCCTGATCAATAAATCCATTTAAAAATGCACTTTTGACATCACCACACCATTTCAAATAATTTGAAATTGTTAAAGCATGCATATGCAAGAAACATGCGAATAGATTCTAAACGAGCAAGGGGTGCAAAGTTTTCACCAAAGTCTATACCTTATTCTTGAGCATATCCCATTGCAACATGTCTAGCTTTATTTTGAATAATCTCACCTTTATCCTATAATTTATTTCTAAAAACCTATTTTGTTCCTATCACGAAATGAGTTGATGGTCTGACTAATGTTCACACATTATTTTTTCTGGAATTGACTAAGTCCTCTTGCATTGCAAAAATTCAAGATTCATCATTCAATACATCATCTACACGTTTAGGTTCAATGTGAGAAAGTAAAGCACAATTATTATTCAAAGGTTTATGAGAACGAGTTTTTACCCCTTCGGACGGATAACCTATGATCAACTCTTGAGGGTAACTTAAGACAAATCTCCATGCTCTTGGAAGATCTTTCGAAGAATCTTCATTCTTTTCTCCTTCTTCATCCAAATGCTGATCAGATCGAGTACTCATAGATGTGTCGTCTTCATTGCTTGTCTTGGTCTTTTGATGTTCTTCATGTATGGTGTGCTTCTCAAGTTTCTTTTGTATACCTACATCTTCATCTTCACAAACATTCTTTGAAATACATTAGCTTCATCAAATGTAACATGCACAAGTTCTTCAATTAAAAGAGTTCTTCTATTGTATACTCGATATGCTTTCTTGTAACTAGAATATACTATGAAAATTCCTTCATCTGATTTCTGGTCAAATTTTCTAAGATTTTCTTTGATTTTTAAAATGAAGCATTTACAACCAAACACTTTGAACTAACTCACAATGGATTTTTTGCAAAATAAGAGTTCATAAGATGTTTTGTTTAAAACAGGTCTCAAAAGAACTCGATTTATAACATAACAACCCGTATTAACGGTTTCAGCCCAAAAATATTTTGGTAAATCACACTTACTAATCATGGTTCTACCGGCCTCTTGAAGTGTTCTATTTTTTCTTTCAACGACACCATTTTGTTGAGGATTGTTACTCTAACAACCAAAAATTCATGTGAAATACCGTTGTGATCACTAAATTTGGGAAAACGTCCAAATTTAAATTCAGCCCCATTATCACTTCTCAAACGAATAATTTTCAAATTCAACAAATTTTGTATTTTGGAAAATAATTTTACGAAATTTTTGTGAGTAAGAAATAGTACCCAAGTATACCTAGAATAGTCATCAAGAATTACAAAAGCATATTCACTACCACCAAGACTAGCATTTTGAGTTGGACCAAATAAATCCATATGCAATAATTCTAAACGTCTAGAAGTAGACACACAATTTTTTGGTTTAAACGAAACTTTGACTTGTTTACCAAATTGGCGTGCATCACAAATTTTGTTTTTAACAAACTTTAGTTGTGGCAAACCTCTTACCAACTCCTATTGAGCAAGATTTTTGATTAAATCCATGTTGAAGTGACAAAGCCTGCTATGCCAATGCCAAGGATCATCTATGGACTAGTTTGGACAAAACTGTGAATTGAATTTAGCCTAGAAATATACATGCCCAATTGAGATGTGATATGATTGCGTCACGATGTCTATCAACGTTCATGAATGATAAATCATAGATCGAACCGCCGAATTGAAAAAATTGGGTGCTATCATATAGCTTTGTATTTTATATTGCTAACATCAAGGTTGTCAAGATAAATCACACAAACATCATTGTGTTTAAAGCCTTTAAATAAAACAGAAAAATTCTTATCAAGAATTAAGCATTAATGCTTAGTAAAGATTACATATAGATGTTTATCACAAAGTTGGCTCACACTTAAGAAATTGTAATTTAAGTTGTCAACTAGGAGCACATGTTTAATTAAAGTCTTACCATTTTTACCTACATCACCAATGCCAATTAATTTTGCCTTCATGTTATCCCCAAAAGTCACTTTTCTACTATTTTTGAATATGAGTTTTGTGAAGAGAGATGCATCACATGTCATATGCCTTGAGCACCCACTATCTATGAACCATTTGGCATTCTTGGATGGATGACTGATATTCATTACCTACACAAGAAATTAAGTGTTAACTTTTGGTACCCATATTTTCTTGAGTCCATAAGAGTTAGTAAAATGACTACAAATCCACACAGTATTCATTCCAAACTTTTCATTTCTCTTGACATAGCAATTATTTTTCACATGTCCATGTTGTCCGTAATAGTTGCAAATAATATTTTTATTTCCATATAGAGAATATTTCGATTTTACAAAACATAAATCATCCCTTCTAAAAGTGACAAAGTTCTTGTTGATCAATACATATCTATTCTTTTTCGTATCAACAATATTTTCCTTTTTTCTATGCAAGAGAACATTCAAGTCATCCAATCTTTTCTTCAAGGAGGCTTGTTCTTCCTTGATCCTTGTTTTCACATGCATTCTTTTCTTCAACTCAGCGTATTCTTGTAATAGCCTATTGTTTTAATTCACAAGTTTAGAGTTAGCATTCGATAAAGCATTTGATTTTTTTACTGACTCCTTATTTCTAGCATATGAGTGAGTCCTTTAAGCTATCATGCAATTTTAAAACGAAGGCTTCTAGATCATTATCATAATTTTTATCATTAGAATCATAACTAGAAGTTACCTCATCATCACCAATGGCCATAAAGGCCATTTGTGCCGATTCCATCTATTCTTCAATTTCTCCTTCAAAGTTGCAAACATCTCAAGTGATTTGAGAGTTATTGAAGCGAGGTTTTCTCCCTTCCTTCTTTTTTTTGGAGGGACACTTATTTGTAAAGTGTTTGGGTTGACCACATTCAAAGCATTTTTCATTTCGCTTCTTAATTTCCGGCTAGGTCTTCCCTTTGAAGTTATTTGAGTTGCTTGCTTCTCCTTTTTCTCATTTTTTGTTTGTTGATGTAGTGTTTGAGGAATCCTCTGGTGATGAGTGCAAGATCACTTCATCAAGATCTTCATCTTCTAGATTGATAGAGCAACTTCATCTTCTTCTTTAGTGGTCTTCAAGGCTATGCTTCTTTTTGGTCTTACTTCTTCATGATCATCCACCACTTTGGTTTTGAACTTCAATTCATATAAAGAGAGAGAAATTATTATTGACTCAATGGGTATGGAATTCAAGTTCTTTGATTCCTCTATAGCAATAGTCTTTGCCTCTTATTCTTTGGAAAGAGCATTCAAGATTTTCTATTCTTCTCACGCAAAGAGTATTCCTTCCCCAAGGCTTCAAGATCCTTGATGATATCATTGAATCTACAATACATTTTATCAATGTTTTCATGTGTCTCCATCTTGAAGGATTCACACTTAGCAACAAATAGAGATTTCTTTTGTTCTCTAACATCATCGCTTCCTTCATGAATTTCCTTCAATTTGTTCCAGATTTCTTTGGCGGAAATGCATCCTTTCACACGAGTTGATTCGTTAGCATCCAAGGCATTGTATAGCACATTCATAGCCTTGGCATTTAAGGTCAATTTTGCCTTATCTTGTGGAGTGAGCTCATCCCTTGTTTTTTCTCTTCTTCTTTTTGTATGATCATAAGACAACAATGGTGGCTTCGAAAGGTCCTTCATTTATCACATACCAAAAGTCAATATCAATAGATTGCAAAAAGATTTTCATTCTATCATTCCAACTAATAAAATTTATCCCATTAAACAATAGGGGGTCTAGTGATAGATTGACCCTCAAAGAATAACGCACTATTGGTTGTCATAAGGGATCTTTACTCAATTGCAATTTAAACAAAATAAATTGACCAAAGTTTGATACCAACTGTTGATCCTAAAGCCACTTAAGAGGGGGGTGAATTAGGTTTCTTAAAATTAATTTGCAAATAATGCTCAATTCAAATTTCTTGCACTAGACAAATAAGATGAAAAAAATATAAAAAATTAAGTATAAAATGAATGGAATGAATTAAGAGAGTGAATAAACAAACAACACATCAAAGCTAGCTAGCTGAGAGTACTAATTCACTAAGATGCTCCGTCAAATTTAGTGAGCTAATAATCTTCATGTCTACACAAAGTAGGATCACTCATGCTCACATAGTATGATCACTACTTTTCTTTAGTTGAGCCAGGGATTTTACTTCAAACCTCACTTTTGTACAAGATTATCATACCACTCAATATTTTGAATAGCACTCTTAAGTACACAGTAATACAATATCACTAAAGAGCTAATTTGCACTCAAATTGCTTTTCTTTTGCTTATATTCAATGTGTAAGATGATTAAACATAATGCAGAAGGGTTGGTATTTATAGGTGCTATAAATCACTTCCCAACCACCTCCTAATGACTAGATAATAAATGCTAAAAAAAACTAGCCACTATAAGTTTCGGACGTCCGAGGTTATTATTGAGCGTTCGAACAATCGTCCGATCTGAAATTTTAGGGTGTTGAGGATTCCGTTCAGACGTTCGAACTTGCGTCCGTTCCTTCGTTCGAACCAGGTATGTTGAAGAATTCAGTCATCGGACGATGTAGTGTGTCTGAAAAGTTTGGTGCTTAACTAAGGATGCTTTTTTTCGGATAGTTAGCCTTGTCCGATACATTTTGAAGAAGCTCTTCAGACAGTTAGATGCGTTCGTTGCAGGTGCCTCAAAATCTTGCCTCTGCCTTGACCTTTTGGATGGTGAATTGCATCCGAGATAAATTTATTCGGAAGAGCTTGTGCGTCCATTGTTGGTTCTCCAAATTCTTGCTTTCTGCCTGATCGTTCGGACGGTGCCTTGCTTCCGTGGTAATCTCGTTCAGACGCGCTTGTGCGTCTGAGAGACATAGTGCTGTTCGGATGGTGTATTTCTTCTGAGAACTCTGCTAAGAGCAAATAAACTAGCAATCCTGCGCAGCTCAAATTAAAATAGTTAAATTACATTTGTCATCATCAAAACCAAGGTTGTAGGTCATCAGATATTAACCAAGACACAACATTAATATTTTAGTAAAACCCCAGCACAGAGAGTCATCACTGACATCAATAGTTTGCCTTGAGGTGGCTTAAATGACTTGAGTAATAGATTTTGGAAGAATGAAAGAGATGCAAGAGAGGTCCTAATCACTGCCACTGCCAAACACTACATCAAGATTTCTAATAGTGAATTTTCCCCTCCATATGGGTAAAGGACGGTACATAAGACACGAAATAGAGAAATTGGCTGTCCATCATTCCTAATCGCCTATCTAGTACTAGTATTGATTCCTTTCCTTAATGTAGCCTCTTAATAAACCAGCATCATCCTACAGACAAAGAATTCCAAGTATTAAGCCTGTTTTTAGGCAGATACTTGCTAGAAAAAACTGGAGCCCAGCTATTGTTACTCTTATTTTTATGCATCCAATTCATAGTTAGCAGATTTAAAGGACTATATAGTACACGGGACGGATGTGGATAGGCTAAGTTGATACGTTCTTTTGATACGTGGTACGTTTGATTAATTTAGTTGGTCCGCTCCAATGTAGCACTTTTAAGAAAGTTAGAATCTTACACAAATTTATATAAACTTATTAAGATTTATTAGAACATTAGCATAATTAGTATTAACAGAAGTATTAGTCTAATTAATCAACTCCATGTCAAATAGAATTAATATATGAAGAAAGTAATATTGGGTTTTGCACATTAACATATATATTAATTTGTATTATGTGCTATCATAATTAATTGGCCCAATTTAAAGTGATCTAATATGGTTTAAAGTTATTAGCCTAAGTCATTTAATTAGTGTGGGCTTTATGTGTAGATGACCTAAAGTTTTATTTCCGATTTTATGATGGGAAAACATGGGGATAAGAGAAGTGTGTGCATATAAAATGGTTATGGACCCCAAATACCATTTCTGTTACTTTCTTGACATCCCATCATCAGAAAAGTGAGAACCATATTCTCTAAAATACATACGCAGTAATTTATAAGAACAATAACCACAATATTCAAGAATCAAATCTATAGGTTCAAGAATCACATCTGTATATTCAAGAATCACATCAGATCTTATATATTCAGGTACGCATCCACATCTAGTATTTAACTTATGTTCTTGAGGATTAAACATGAAGGATTCAAGTTATGATAACATTAGATGTCATAATATTAAAGTTTGAATTATACGGCATTCACCAACAGGTGGTATTAGAGCATTTTCATGTTAAATCCTTGAGAAATCAGTTTTTTTATTTGATTTTTGATGTAACTATTTACGGATTTAGTTCTTGATTTTGACAAATTTTTATGTGATTTATTTTGTCGTATTTAAAAGTAATTGTGGCTATATTATAGATTATGTTATTGAATTCAATAATTTTTATATTTATTTGGATTTAATTGTTGACTCAAAATTTTGCTTTTAATTTTTCCCTTTTGATTCATTTTGTATTTGAATTCAAAAGAAAAAAAAAGGTTCGGTCTATTCATGAACTAATCGTTCATGACCAGAATGAATTTGGATTGTGGTCATGAACGCCATCATTTTTGGTCTTTTTTATTTTTTTTAAAGATATTTTTCATTCAATTTGTTTTCATGAATACCAAAAAAAAAAAAAAAAAAAAAGACCAAAAGGAATAGTTATGATTGCAATTCATGTCATATGGACATTCGGTCATAGAACTATGCAATTATGACTTATATCCTTAAGGACACAAGGTCATGAAGCCTCTGACTACAAGGAATATGGGTCTATTTAGGACCAAGTTACTTAAGGTCATTATATACGATTGACATTTTACGGTAAAAAGAAAAAAAAAATTCGAAATTATTAACTTCAAATTTTTGTAATTTAATTAAGCATGTCCAATATTTACAAAATTTACTAATTGACACAACATGCTATCGAAATAGCCTTTCTTGTGCAAGTATATTTGTTTTAGAATATGAAGATGATTGTGTATATGTGATTAATGCAGATATTTATAGGCTCAGATAACGGTTAATATTTGGCCAAATTACATATTCACATATGGTAATAAATATGTGACAATTATTTAGCATTCCATTTGAATAATAAGTCGATCCAAAGATAAGCTTATTGTTTGACAGGATTTATTATCAATATTTGATTATTACCAAAAGTACTATGTTCAAGTTAATATTTCTATCCAAAGACTAAATATTAGTTCCATCATTGCGTTGAATGGAATCTGCAAACAAATTTTAGTAATGGAAAGAGAACGTAATGATCATTTTTGTCTGGATGGATCTAGACCTTGCGTTAAGGATTGAACAACCCACTGCTCTTATAGATGATAGTTCCAAACAGGATAAATGGGACTATGAGAAGTGGAGTCGTTCAAATCGCATGAGTTTTATGATGATGAAATGTGCAATTTCAGAAACCTTTAAGGGCAAATGTAAAGAAAAAAAAGGATAAAGAAGCTGCGGTTGATCCACTTCAAAAGAAACAGCAAAAGGAACAAGTTAAGGAATTTGGCTTTTACTTGTATAAGAATCTTAGGCACATAAAGAAGGAATGTACCTATGGTCACGCTTAGCGTGCAAAGAAAGTACACTTCTTATTTTAGTTTGTTTTAAGAATTCTGCTTGAGTGTGACACAAGATTTTAGGTTATATATCTAAACAAAAAAATTTAAAGACTTGTGTCAGATGGAATTCTTGATCCCCTTAATTTGTCAAACTTTCAAATCTTCATTGAGTGTATTAAGGAGAAATAGACAAATATAAGGAGAATAGCTGCCAACAGATCTTCGGACGTCTTGGAAGTAATACATACAAATATTCTTGGACCATTCCTTGCGACTTCTTGGAGTGGTCAACAATATTCATAATCGTATATGATATTTCTCATTATGGGTATTTTTTTCTAATTCATGAGAAGTTTCGATCACTGAACATATTCAATGCTTTTAAACTGAAATTGAGAATCGACTTGACAAAAGAATATAGGCTGCCAAATATGAACGTAGTGTCGAATACAATGGCAGATATGACGGATCAAGTGAACAATGTCCAGTGCTTTTTGCCAAATTCATAGAAGAGTGTGGAATGTGCCACATTGCACCATGTCAGGATCCCCTAGCATGAATGATATTCCTGAGAGACGAAGTAGAACTTTAATGGATATGGTGAGAAGTATGATTAGTCATACAACTTTACCTGATTCACTCTGGGGAGAGGCATTAAAGATTGCAACTTATATTCTAAATAGAGTCCCAACTAAGGCTACGACCAAAACTCCTTACGAACTATAGATTGGCAAAAAGTCCAGCATAAAACACTAAAATATTTAGGGTTGTCCAACAAAAATAAGGCCTACTAAGCCAAATGAAAGAAGCTAGAATACAAAAATGGTTAGCACCTATTTTATTGGGTACTCTAAATAGTCTCGAGGGTACAAATATTATGATCCCACGTCTAGATCTTTCTTTGAAGCAATAAATGCCCAATTGTTTAAGGATATTGAGTTTTATGGGAGAGATAAAGTTAGAGGCTTTGTCTTCAAAGAGGAATCCATTTCTCTTCCTACAATTATTATTGACAATAATCAGACTTCTATTTCTGACATTGTTCAAGAGACAATACCAGAATTACAAGACAATATTAAAAATCTTCCCAATCAAGAATAGCAGGTTATTCCTGAAAAACAAACTCAACAACCTCAAAAATAAATGCCATTAAGGAGATCCACTAGAGAAAAGAGAAGTAGAATACTAGCGGTTTCGATTGATTACATCATATTTCTCCAAGAACATGAGGCTGGCATTGGATTGGTGGAAGATGATCCAATCAATTTTCATCAAGCTATGCAAAGTTATAATCATCAAAAGTGGATTGATGCCATGAATGAGGAAATTAAGTTCATGAAAGACAATGATGTTTGGGAACTCGCCATACTATGCGTTTATGCGAAACCCAATGGTTGGAAATAGATATTTAAAATCAAAAGGTATTCAAAGGGTAATGTGGAAAAAGATAAGGTATGCCTTGTCGCAAAGGGCTTTACTAAAATGAAGGTATTGATTATAAAGAGACTTTATCTCTTTGATGGCACATTTTGTCCTTGAGTTACATAAGATGGATGTAAAGATGGCGTTTATAAATGTAACATTGATAAGACTATTTATATGGTACAACCGAAAAACTTTGTGCCCAAACATGCATAGAATATGGTTTCCAAATTAAAGAATTTTATGTATGAGTTTAAGCAAGCTTCCTGTTTTAAATCAATGGTGTCACAAATTTCATCAAATTATCATCTCATTTAGATTTGAGATGAATTTGTTGATGATTGTGTACACCTAGTGTTGTAAACAAATAGACCTCCTTATGAGCAGTTTGTGAACAGTTTGGTCAAAAGTTTGACTCGAGTTTGAGTTGACTGATCTCAAGTCGAGCTTGCTCGAGATCGAGTCATGTGACGAGCCTATCTCTAGCATATATATATTCTTTTTGTGTGCTCGTCCAGCTTTTTGAGCACATATATATATATATATATATTTTTAAATTTTTTATTATATTTAAAATTGCAAAAATGATTATACTCTTTAAGAAAGTCAAACTATTCGACTTCGAGCTCGAATTCAAGCTCGTTTTACTTATTTTCAAGCGAGATCGAATGGACCACAAGTTTCATCAAAATTTTCAAGCTCGAGTTTGAGCTCTATTTTTAAACTCGCTCGAGTTCGAACTCGAGCTTGAGCCGTACAAAAAAATTTATGTTTGACATTTATGTTTCGAGTAGGACACTATTCGAGCTCTACTCGGCTTGTTTGCACCCCTAGTACACCACAAATTCAGTGGGGTAAACACATTTGTCTAGTTTTATATGTCGATGACATACTGCTTGCCAGTAACGATATAGGCTTATTACATATAACCAAGAAATTTCTACCAAAGAAATTTGAGATGAAAGATCTTCTGGACACCTTTTTTTTATTAGAGATTTAGATACATCAAAATCGCTCTCGGGGTATTCTTGAATTATCACAAAATAGCTGTATCGATAAGATATTTAAAAGATCTGGCATGCAGGATGGCAAACCAGGATATACCTCTATTACTAAGGTAACAAGTTTTATCCCGATCAGTGCCCTAAGAATGCCGTTAAAAGGAATGGAGAAGATTCCCTATGGTTCAGCAGTAAGAAGTCTAATGTGTGCTCAATTTTGTACGCGTCTGGATATTATGTACACTGTTGGGATGTTAGGTGAATATTTAAGCAATCCGAGAATGGACTAATTAATTAGAAAGAAGCTAAACGGGTCATTCGGTATCTTCACTTATTTAGTAAATTCGAAGAACAAAACATTACATGTTAATATATAGGACATCGGATAAATTAGAAATCACTGAGTATTTTAACTCTAATTCTGCTATATGCCAAAACAATTATAGATCCACTTCGAACTATATTTATCTTCTTGCTGGTGGAGTTATCTTACGGAAGAGTGTTAACAAATACTCATAGCTCCTTTCACCATGGAACCTGAATTTATAGCATGTTATGAGCATCCAGTAATGGAAAATGACAGCAAAATTTTGTCACAGGGCTGCAAATTTTGAATGATATTAAAAATCCATTTAAATTTATTTTGTGACAACAAATAAATAGTTTTATATTCCAATAACAATAGGAACTGAATGAAGTCTAAGCACATAGACGTCAAATTCCTAATTATTAAAGAAAAAGTTTAGAGTGGTCTAGTATTCATAGAGTATATTGGCACAAACTCATTGACTGGTGGCATTAAGATCCGCTTACTAAAAGTTTACCACCCAAGGTCGTTTCTGAGAATACTACTCATAAGGGTGTTGTGGTATATGAAGATATTTAGGATTAGTGGGAGTTTGTATTCGATTTATGTACATTAAAACACATCTTATGATTATGGATATTTTCTGCACAAATAAAGAATTCAGTTTCACAAATAAAGTATTCAATTTATGTTTCATTCTGATTCAATTTCAGTTTCATTTTTATAAAGAATAAAGTTGAACTAGATGAAAATAGTCATGTTTAAAAACACATTACATGTAATTTTCATGCTACACATCAATGCTTGATCTATGTCATTTGATTGTGTTGATATACATAACCAAGAATGGGTTTAGTTATGATTGATGTTACAAAAATCATTTCGATTCTATATTGACATGATTAATGGACGAAATTGTTCAGAGATAACTTTAGTCATGATAGCAAAAGGTTTCGAGATCATATGGTTTTAATACAATGATATATACGTAGTCCAACTTGGTGGAAGAAAATTAGGTTTTGGATATTTACATATATGTTAATTTGTATTATGTGCTATCATAATTTATTTGTCCAATTTAAAATGATCTAATACAGTTTAAATTTATGGGCCCAAGTGATTTAATTATTATGGGCTTTTATGTGTAGATACTCTAAAGTCTTATTTCCTGTTTTACAATGGGCAGAACATGGGGATAAAAGAAATTGTGTGTATATATATTGGTTATGGTCCCTAAATTCTATATATGTTACATTTCCTAACATCCCATCATCAGAAAAGTGAGAATTCTATTTTCTAAAATAAATACGCAGTAATTTAGAGACACAATAACTGCAATATTCAAAAATCAAATCCATAGGGTCAAGAATCACATCTATATATTGAAGAATTACATCAGATCTTATGGATTTAGGTATGCTTCAGCATCTAGTATTTAACTTATGTTCTTAATGATTAAACGTGAAGGATTCGGGTTATGATACGTTGGTTATCATAATATTAAACGTTTATCTGATACTCACCGACAAGTAATTCGTAATTGGTATGCTTGTCCTTGATTTTGTTAGTCTATGAAGAGGGTACTTGGTCTATGGTAATTAAATAATTTTAGAAGAAAAAACAAAAATAGGTAATTTATATGTGTTAGTAAAATTCTATTTACAAATCGGTCAAATGATAATATTTAAATAGAAGGAACCAAATTAGTATAAGAAATGACAAAACTACAAAATGCTTAAATTTAATTAGTCAATCTTTCACGAATTATGTTTAAAAGCGGTTCATTAGATTTGATGAATCGAAAGGTGTACTATAGTGTTCTAAATCGCAAAAGAAATCAAAACGCGTGAATTAATACACAATACATACGGTTATCAGGTGAATCTAGTAACTATGATCCAATTCAGTTTTGTAAGAGCTTCTTCATTAAACTCTTTGGATTTCTTTAATCCTAACCCTCCCAAATCCTTTGTGTATGTAATGTGATCCGAACCCACCAAACTCATTTTTTTTTCCTGAATTTAAAATCACCCAGAAGAAACCATCTGTTGAACTTTTTTTGAATTATTTTTTAATTTGGACTTTTTAAGAACGTTTTAAATGAATATAGATAAAATTTATGTTCTTGTTGAACCTAGGTCTGCCACAGTTGTTTATTTGATGTTACATATGAAGTGTAGGTCTATTTTCAAAATTCTATTGAATTTAGAGTAATCTTAATAGGAGGTCCAATCAAACTATTTGAGCTAAATCCCTCACTTCTATCTATAATACTACATTGAAAACTATTTAAAGACTTGTACTGTACAAGCTCTTAAAGACAATAAAATGATTTCTTCAACGAAAGTGTAGACCTTCCCCATTACATTATATATATATATATATGTATATGTATATATACACACACATACACATAGGGTGTTTGAGTTAGTTTGCATAACCACGGTACAGAATTTGGAGATAGAGAATGAACGTTTAGTCAAGGTACGTAAAACTCCATGTATCCATTGCAATAATGTTTTCACATACCTTTGCCTATCAATTATTACAATTAACAGCATGTAATTTTGTTTTATAGTTATATTTAAATATCTAACATTGGATTCATTCAAATTTAACAAGTGACACGAGAACACCGATATCACGATTTGAATGGCCGAAAGAATTGACCTTTGTCAATTACTCAAAAATTTCGCGTAATTTTATGAGAAGTTGCGAATCCAAATTTGCATCTCCCAATCTCCTTGTGTTGCAAGGTTCTGTCAAAATGATTCACTTGGTGCTTTCCAAATTTTGTATGCGGATTCCGAATCTATTGCCAAACTGCCAAGCATGTGATCATGGTTGACGTTTGGAGAAATATCTTCTTATTCCTTGTCTCATTGAAAACGCAGTAGCCCATCACAATTTAGTAGTCATGATTAATTGACTATAAAATCAATGTCATGGTTCCTTTTTCAGTATTAGTCAAGGTTCTATTGTTATTTAAGTACTTTGGACTAGTAAGAAAGAGTACAGCCAAGTAGATTGGAAAAGCCTAGGAACACGAGTTTGGAGATTATTGTGTTATCTTTATTTTTCTCTTATCAAGTCTTCAGTAGTTTGTCATGTATTAGGAATAATGGTACAAAATTGATAAACGACTAACAGGGGCTTAAATGCGCTGCTTGGTTCTTGATGAAGAATCGGAATTGGAATCGGTATTGAAATCGGATTCGTACCAAAAAAATGAGTACGGGTTTTGTGTTAAATAATAGTTGTATGGTAATATTTTTACAAATGAGTATAATATTATATTATTATTATTATTATCATTATTTTAAAACCTTCTTTTTCACTTCCTTCACCTCTCTCCATTTGTGACTTCCATTACCACGATGATATTCCTTGACAAGTTTTCTCATTATTTTTTACCTATAAATTATTATCCATATCAATATCATATTTTCAAATCATCATATCTAGAATTGCAACAATTTTCAAGATTCGTCAAATGTTCCTGAGAGAAGTAGAGAAAGGAGATTAAAAAGAATGGGAGGGGGATTTATGGAGGAGGAGGGGTGGAGAGCTTTGAGAGGGAAGGAGAAAGAAGGGGTGGAGGAGGAAAATGAGGTGAAGGAATCAGGAGGAGGAGGAAGAGTGCTGTGGGAATCGGAACAGAAGGAGAAAAGAGTGATAAAAAATATATTTTTATTTTGACAGTTGCAATTAACACAACCCCCCTCTCCCCCTAATTCGCTTCGGTATGGGAAGTGGTGGATTCATTGGATTTCATTCCAGAATTTCAATTCCCATACCCAATAATCAAACAATAAATATAAGTTTTACTCTAATTCCTAATTCTCATACCCTCCAAACAAACACCCCTTTCTTTTAAGATTAAATTGATTAAAGTTCATTGTATCCAGAAGTGCTTAAATTTCTTGATTCTCATTAATAAAAGGGTTTATTTTGTATTGACTTGTTCGTTCCCATAAGATTAAAGAGTTCGTGGACATAAATGCCAAATAATAAAAAGTTACAGCTTCCCAACGATGTTTTGCTTCTTTTTCATAATGAGGGAGTTTATAGGGAAAATAATTAAGAAACTTGAAATTAATAAGAATCTTGGGTATAAAGATCAAGGTTCTCTGTTTAATTAACCTTGCCAATGTTTAGCATTCGATCGGATAATTTATTGGCTCATATTTGAAGTTTTAATTTTTATTAAATTCCTTGTGGTCCATTAATTTCAGTTTGAGTATGAATGAGCATGTTTTTGAATTCACCTTTTCAAAACCTTAAGAACTTGGTCTTTTCCACCTCTAAACGAAATTAATGGATAACCAAGAATGCAAGCTTTATTGGATTACTGATGTATTGGAATAATTCAAATTGAAGTGTCACTTTATTTTGCAATTTCGCTTAAGAAATCGATTTGGATTCAAAATAGGAATGCCAAGAAATTCATTTTTTCTTGTCTAGTGATTATCATAACCTCAAATTGCTTTTGATTATTCCGTTACTTGACGTATTTGGAGCAAAGGCATGGTTTTAGTATTATCACATCTAGATTATATTTTTGCCCAAATAATGAATAGAATATAAAATAGTATATTGTGTAATTATTGAGTAATTATGTGTTACAAGGTACACGTGGGGCTGTAAATGACACTGCATCCAACCCCAAACAACCTTAGATTTCTTAAATTGCATGTTGTTAAAAGTATTCAAGAATTTATGGGTATAAAGTTCGTCTGAGTTAAATAATTTATTTTCAATGATTCATAAAATTATTTAGTAAGGATTTTGAGATATAAACCTTTTAACATCTATGCCAACTGTTGATATGGTTTACTAAAGTTAAGGATGTTTTATGTTATATGAATCTTTACTACAATTATGCATAGTTGGGCTGATTTTTTATCAGGATATCATATGTATCTAATCTGTTCATACTTTTGTAATTACAAATATACAGATTGATTAGATTGGATTTGGCATTTGATATTCTCGCAAACAGGTTAGTTTACTCATATCTTACTTGAATTTAATGTCATATTATAGACATCTAAAATGTTTTATTTTAGTCGAATAATTTAATGTCTTACCACAAATAGTACCACTAAAGTGTTCATTGTATTAATTTATAAAATTATTTGATGAGCAATGTGACATGTTTGTCTTTTGAAATTCTAATGTATGGTTGCCTGCTTGAAAGTGGTAATTGTGCATATTAAATTTTAAAAGGGTTAAGTACATATCATGAAGTATTAACAGAATAAAATACGGTATCTCAGTTAAATAATTAGTATTAGATTATTATAATTGGTACACCGAAGTGGCCATTATCATAGTTCATAAATTTATTTAATAAGGATCATGAGATAGTTGTCTTTTGAAATTATTATAATATAATTACTGTCCGAATGTGATAATTATTTATATTAATTTTAAAAGGGTTGAGTGATAATTGATTGCCTGTTTTATTATTTTAGACGTTTTTATCTGTCCGAAGGTGATAAATTCTTTCAAGATTGTGTGATTTTTATATTGTATGCTATTTATTCTACACGTAATAACTAGAAGGTGAATATCGAGTTATGCAGGTCAAACTCTCACAGGATTATCTCCGTTAATTGTTTACTGTATTGCATGGTGTTTTTTTATTATATATTTGGTACATAATTGTTTTAAAGTTTGTTATATTTCTATGAACAATTTCTTTTATTAAGAATTTGATAGTAATAATGATTTGACACGGAAAAGTATTTTTGAGTTAACACATAAATTGTCTCAATTTAATATATTTGTACTTGATTTTAAGTACCTAAAGCCCTATATATAGATTAATGAAATAAATGATCATTATAAAATTAGACAATATTAGAAGTTGAGCATTCAATTATAAGGAAGTCTATATTTGACTTCGAGGAAATTCGATTTTAATGTGAGGGAGCACCCATAAAGGGGAAAAATATGCTAGGTTCATGGGTCAACTAGTATTTGTTGTTTCACATTTATTTCATAGAAAATAAAGAGTACTTAACCTTTTGGGTCAAAGTTATATTAAGTTTCTTGTTTACCTTCCTTGATATTATTCTTCCTAACAAGGCTTTTCAAAGTATTTTTTTTTTTAACTCATACTACTGTCGATTCTTTTTAGACTCCAAAGAAATTAATTTTAGGAATTTAAAAAATTACTAAAGTTGGTATTCAAATGAAAAATAAAGTAACATGGATAATTATTGGGGTCATTGGAGTTAGAGCATCTATTGTGAAAAAAGCTAGTTTTAATTCCATTTAATTGATTGTGTTAAAGTGCCATTTGTCGTTAATTTCCTTGTTCAATATGCGATCAAATTTTCTTTTATCCTTTTCTCTAGTTTAAAGTTTTCCTAAAAGTAAAATATTGAATATGAACAAATATATTGGCATTTGTTTCCTAGAGGATGTGAAAGAAAATTAAATGTATAAGGGAATTTTGAATATTGTATTTAGTTGCATTAGAGCACGGGAAAAAATTCATAAATATACTTTCACGGTTATAGAACAAAAACTTCATGTCATTACCAAACTCATAAGGTCCTAAATAATTTCACATTAAGAAGAGGACAATGCTTGTTGTTGATGCATTTATAACAAAATGACAATATAATGGTAGAGCACTTTGTTCTTGTAACTGGTTTTATAAGGGATTCATCAACAAATGAAAATCAAATAATGAGGTAACTTGTTTATTCATGAAAAATTACACTAAATACACTTCATTTTCTTAAAATATTATTTCCTGGTTTTAAAACTAACTGTTATACTATTTATGAATTGAATGTTGATTTGGTAAGTCTATTTACAATTTACTAAAGAGTGATATAACTTCCGATTTTGAAAATTTTGAGTTCTATACTTGCAGTGTTTGAATTGGGGCATTAAGTAAGTTTTGGAAACATGTTACTTGAAGTGTTAAATGGTAATTTCCAGTTTCAGTGCATGTTGATAGTTTTGTCACCCATTTGTATGATAATTTATCACTCTTATAATTAAATTCAGAATATTTGAGAACACATTTAAAGGAAAATTAATCTAAATCTCTTAAGCCTGGAATATTGTTTAAAAGCAATCTAAATGTTAAAGAGTATCAAGTAAAGTTGTTTTAGAACCTTCCCATAAGATCAAGATTTACAAAAATTTAGTTTTAAACACTTCATGTTGCATCTAGTCAAGTTAAGTAAAAGCTCTGTTTAGAGGTATTTTGATTCACAACAACATTTATGGTTTTATTTCAATTGCAAAGATGAAAAGTCTATAAAGTTGTACATGTTGTAATTCTATAGTATTAGTGCATAATGTTTTTTGGTGTTAGTTATCTACTAATATTTTGAATACATTGGATATAAAACTATTTGAAGCAAAGTTCACTCTTGATTCCAGTGGGAGTTTTTTTACTTATTCTCTATGTTGTTCTTTTCTTATTAGTCAATTGTGATTAATTATTGAGCATTGTTAACGGATATTTTCAGGATATTGTTATGAAAGATTTTGAAATAACTAGCTCCATTGAACGTACAAATGTCTATAATAATATAAAGAGATAATATATTGAGTAAGTGCAAAACTCTAAAATACTTTTTCTTGATAGAATGCCATGATTGAGATTGGATAAAGTAATACAGTGTGTGGTCTTATATATATTGTGGTTTACCTAATGTTGCTTATCCACTAATAATATGTGGAAAATGTTTGGCAAATATCAATTATGATCTTCGGGTAAATGTTAATGACATAATAATGCATATAAGAAAATTAAAGATTATGGACATGTTGAGAATTTTGAAGTGATTAGTTACCTAAACTACTAATTTTAAAGATTGCTCAATGCTAGTTCTATAGTAAATATAGATATTTCTATTTGTTTTTAAGTGAAAGCTCAACTTAATATTTTGAAATATTTATTTCAAGGGTTAGAGATTATATTTTATCTTTGGGTTAATTGAGTTATGTTCTGACCTTTCTACTACAATATTCTCTAAAAGAGACATACAAATTCAATTGACATTGATATAGCTATATAAAGTTTTTTGAAATAAGAGAATGTATTGATAAATAACAATACCATTGGTAATATGCTGCATGAACACATTCAACAGTAAAATATTTAATGATTTATTGACAAAGTTATTAAAACCTTGAATGATTGAGAAGTATGTTGAACATGTAGTAATAAACTATATTTGATGTACTTAGTAAATGAGCGTTATTTATAACTCTTATATATGCAGTCTACTATTATTTGTGGTGAATAAAATTTTATTTCCTAATTTATATAGTTATTGATATGATTTATTCATACTATGTTCATGTCTAAAGGTTTTATGTTTCCTTATATAAGTTCATGTAGGAATATAGAGAAAGTTGTACAGTATTATTTCAATATTAAGTGGATTTCAATTAGAGGAAATAAAGTGGGTGAAAGTCCAACAAAAACTTTCTTTGTGAAGTGGTTTCAATTTAGAAACACTGTATTGGATGAAAGCACTACTCAAAGCCTTTTTAAAACTAAAGACTGATTATGGTTTTGACTTGTTACTTTTACTTATCGATCTTATGAGTCAAATCATATAATATACTTTATCGAACCTTGAAATTCATGCTGATAATGTATCTGTATTTGTAATTACATAGGTCCTATACTAATAAATAATACATTGACTACTATAGTTCGTCATCCATGTTTTCGTTGAATCGAATTTAATACTGAGATCCTTACAATGTCCATTAAAGTTGTGTTCAACTCGAGAGTCATTTTATTAAATGTTTTTAATTAAAAACTTAAAATCATTGTGTTCTCTAAGTGAGAGAATGTTGGAATTATTTTTTTATCTGAGCAATGACTAATTAATTTTTTGTTTATAAAAATGGGTTAAATATAGATCAGTAAAATTCATAATCTTGTGAGCCACTAATTTGGGCCTAGTACTGTCTCAGTTATTTATTTGGTTTGATATATAAGTTGTATGCTGTTTTCTATATCTTATCGGATTTTTGACCGGACAGAAGTTGTTAGTGACGGATTTACTTACAGATTTTGTCCGTCAAAAAATATGGCATAGGTAATCATTACTAAAAACATGAATCGAATTTAATGACCGAAATTTATGGATGGAAATTCATTCACTAAATTCATAGGAAAATTACCGGCGGATTTAGCCATCGAAATATTACCAATGAAAATTCCGTTACTAAATTTGTTGAAAAAGTTGGTGTGTCACTGTGTGTTTTACCTTAGCAGTGGAAAAATCTGTAGTAATAAAATTTGCCGACGGATTTTTCCGTCAGTAATTTAAATAAAAAATTAAAAAATTAAAAAATATAAACATATCGAAGAATTTTTGTCGGTTGTTAAAAAATAAAAATCTGAATATCATTAAATACCAAACCTTGAGAACAACCACCAAAATAGACGTTCAAATATGTAATACAACAACTAAAATCAATCATTTTACAATGAGTTTTCCATAGAACAAAGTCGAAAACCCAACAACAAAAGTATAATTAGTATTAAATTTCAAGTAATAGAAATTCAAATAAAATATAAGTAAATAGATACAAAGTTAATAAACTATATAACATGATGCAAGTCACTGATCATCACTCTCTTCACCCTCATCATCATCATCACCGCCACAATCTTTATCTTCATCTTAATCTATAGGAAGTACAGGCTTTGTTCATTTTTTGAAACTACTTCTAGCTTCACAAGATACGTGAAGTATGGTACTAAATCGAGCAAATCCTGGAGGTAGATAATATGGAATCAAGTGGGTCAAAATTTTATTGAGATGCTGAAAAGACGTCATAGCACTCCCCTTGAGGCATCATTCTCTCAAACGAATCCATTTTACCCTATAAGCTACCAATTGTGCTTTGGAGACTCTCCATATGCTTGTTCTGCTCTTGATGCTTGGTCCGCCAGTAATGAGGCATCCCACGTGCCCAAGAAGAGGCAGCTATAATGCAATCGAGTTTCACTTGCCAACTCAAGAACGCGTCATTTCTTTATCCCACCTACACACTCTATTGTGCTTCAATATTACTAGGTAAGAAGGATTGTTGTGATAGATCACTATTAGAATATTTGACTGAACTGAATCATAGAACACTTGGCTTTAAAATTATCCTATCCATGCATCAACTAAATATTACACGAGTTCAATGTTCCTACACAGAATTTTGCGAAAACTTACCTATGTTTTCTCACTGTTTATAACAGGAATATCAACATTCCTCAACCATCACCAATGTTCATAAAATCTCAAAAGGGATTACAAGCATAATATATTACTAAAAGCGTGAAGAAATTCAGTACTACTTAGTATATACCTATAAATTGAATAGGCTTCCAATTTAATATTTAGCAAAGATGCTCCTCTTATCTAGGTAGAGTAATTTGGTGCTGAAAAATTAACTTTGCCTCAACTTCGTTTTGGCAATGCTTCAAAGGTTCGAATAAATTTCTGAAGAATGTATTAGCATATCAAAATATAATTTTCTCACTAGTTTATACTTACATGGCTAGGTTAAGAATTCAAAAACAAAAAAGAAAATGAGTACTTACATAAATATCTTCTGATTGCGGGGTTTACCCATTGCCTAATACCGTTCTTGTCTGTTAAAAAAATTATTACTTACACAAATATCTTCACCGTTAGGAGACTTCTCAATAGTTACTCTATTTTGTTCCTTCTATCCAAAACTATGTGGCCTAGCCGCAACAAACACGATATGTTGTTACCCATCATAATGTTCATTACACACGAATTCAGAATTATTTGAATTTGTCCCATGAATATCAACTCCTACTGGTTTAGACTCCTTGTATACAGTCAAATATAAATAATCTACCTTCAAACCATATTTCAAAATATGTTCAACTACATGATTCGAAATAATCAGTTTCTTATTCTGAGCTTTAGAACAGGGCACTTAATTTCTGTATCATTGGCAAATTGTAGTTGTTTGCACGCAAACTGGACAAACTCTCTAAACCCTTCTAAAAAAATTTGATATAGAACTAATACGATTAGGTAAGAGCCTACTATATCCTGATGACGATAAGAACGAATATTCATAATATGTGAGACTGGTAGTAAAAGCAAATAATCAAATATTTAGGGGATGACTATAATAGTACAATGTTGTACACCAGTTGAAATTGTAAGTTGTTGTATCCCTAATTGCAAAACGATAAAACTAGCACTTTATTAGTATTATTATTACTTTTTTGTTTGTTATTAGTTACAAACTAATTAAAATAATCAATCATGAACCGACAAGAGTCTATTCAAAACATACATAAAATCTGAATATATGTTAAAATACTAATAGAATTTTGAAATAAAATAAAATAATGAATCATGACCTGACAATGGTCGATTAACAAAATTTTATGAGTACACAAAAACTTATGATCCTGTATAAATACTAACAAAATTTTGAAACAAATTAAAATAATCAATTATGACTCCATAAGGGTCAAATCAAAACATATATAAAAATTTAATATATTATATAAGTACTAAGAGATTTTTGAAACAAATTAAAATAATCAATAATGACTCGACAGTGGTCAATTCAAAATGTAGTCAAAAACTTAAAACCCTGTATTGTATAAATACTAACATGAACAAAGCAAAAGTATCGTTACACCTTCTCAAAGAGCTGATCGCAATTATTGAACAAATGATATATGAGAACAAGGAAGAACAGGAAGTTTATCAATTAATCAACAAGTGAATAATTTAAAAGTATTATTTTAATTACTCGAAATGAATTGGGCAAGAAAAAATCTTTAGATGTATACTAAATAGTTATGTTTTAGGTTTATAGTTCCTCATATGGATTATTTTTTATAACTTTAATTAAGAAACAAAATAATCATTCTACCATTATCTAGCCATCAAAAACTTCTGGATACAAACTTAATTTCATGGAAACGACGAACACTATATCATCAAAAAGAGATTACCAAATGGTATTCTAGACTAGATGATATCTAATGTAAACAAAATGCTAAATATTAAGCATATATCACAAATAAGAGATTAACAATAAACGACGACAAACTTGAAAGCTTCAAAGCTGTAACTTGTGTCCTGATCTCTGATGTTAGTTTCTCTACACAAAGGAAAAAAATGTATTAGTACAATTTAATATCCTATACCTCTTAAGTTCACCAATCTCACATCAATCTCATAAGTGAATAAAGAATTAAGTTTCCATAAAACAGGCCTGAAATACGGCTGAAAAAGATAATAAAGAATTAGATGATAAAGTAGGCATGAAGTTTGATTTAAACAGGATTCACCAATCTCCCACCAATGCAAAAGTATAATTTCATTAAATATTACACCATGTAATAGTGATCATAAGTGAATATAACATCCAGCAAAAAAATTAACCAATACTTTTTTTTTGCAAAAAAAAATATGATTACATATTGCTCTTTCAATACAACCAAAAAATACCAAGATATATACATGGTGGGATAAATATTAGTATTTTACTATAATCAAATTCACATATAGTGAGACTATATTACCTACACTACCTACCCTACTTCTATCCTATTACTTGCTTGCTACTTTAGTGTTTCTTAACTACTACTATATAAGTAGTTCTAGAAAAATAAAACAAAGGATTTGAACAAATTACACAAAGATCACCTGGTATGACAGATTATCATCGAGCCACTTTATAAGCACTACAACATCCTCAATATCTATAAATTCAACATGATCTTGTTTGATCAAGAACCTAACAAAATTTCCTTGTGTTTCTTCGTCTAACTTAATCTAAAATCGTATTCACATTACAAAAGAAAACAATTAAGTCAAGCAGCAAAGAAAAGGTTAATCCCCAAATTTAGCGCTATGAACAATACTAGTTTACATATGTTAAATTATTTCAAGCTTTACACACATCAATAAGCACCCATGTCAGTTGTAAAATGTAGTACTAGACAAGTGACACACGATAAAATTAGGATATTATAGTTATTATGTGTCAAAAGAAAAAATCAAAATGGCAATTAGTTCAGGTAAATTTTATTTTGGTCATGAGTAAAAATTCTAATAGTTCTTCAAAAATTAATGGAATGGTGACCCAACAAAAGGGAAAAACTAGCCCCCTATTTTGTAATAAATGGGGCTACCCACTCCAAAAGGATTTCTCCAATTGGTTTCAAACAAGTAGGATGCCTACTAGTTGTTTAATGACCACCATAAATCTTGTCATTTAGCTCCTATGTCATGCATGTAATTTTACAAATTGAGTAGTGAATCACACACATAAGCAAAAGATGAGAGTAGCAGAAATGCAAATGTTAAGATGGATATGTGGGTACACTAGGATGAACAAAATACGGAATGAGCGTATTAGTGAAAAGATTAGAGTAGCATCTATTGATGAGAAGATGAAAGAAACACGCTTAAGGTGGTTAGGTCATGTGTTAAGATTACCAGTAGAAGCGCCTGTTAGGCGAGTAGATTTTAGAGAGAATAGTCAACATAAGAGAGGTAGAGGAAGACTAGAAAAGACTTGATGGGTTACTTGTAGGAAAGATATAGCCCATCTAGGAATTGAGGAGGATGTGGTTCATGACAGAGCGCAATGGCTGCATAGCAGGATTCATACAACCGACCCTATATAGTGGAATTACAAATTGGTTTGTTTGTTTGGCATGTCAATAACCACGAAAACTTATGGCTATTCATATTGTTTTTTGTATGGTTTCTGCACTAATTTTGATGATTTTATGGTTTATGTGCTTGTTTTCGTATATTTATGTTTCTTTATGTTTGTGAGTGTTTCGTTTAGTGTTTAAGTGTTTATTTAGTGTTATATATGGATATTAATGTGTTTTTTGTTCTAGGGTTATGTAGGAACAAACAGCACATCAATTAGATGTTGAACGAAAATTTTAGAAGCAAAATGACAAAACCAATGCAAGCTGTCAAGGGGAGTTCACCTTAAGCAAATTCCATAGGCTAAAATGTTTGCTTCTGGCAAACATGGGCAGAAGCACATTTGCTTTTAGCAAAGGAGAATAGCACAAATTTTTTCTTTTAGCAAACATGGACAAATCATGACAGCTCCTTAACAATTTTACATGTTTTTAGGGTTCTGAACTATCGTCTCCATTTTGGACCTGCTTTAGTGTGTTTCAAGACGTTCTCATAGCCCTATGCGTTATAACTCTTAAAACTTATAAATAAGAGTTTTTGGGAGCTCACAAAGACATTCTATTTTCAACTTCCCTTTTGGGGCTGCAAGTTTAAACTAGGGTTTTCATTATTTTGAAGAAGAGTTGAAGAGGAAGATCAAGATTGACAACCACTGACTGAAACTTGCAATTCTTCATTAGATGAGCATTCTCAAATCTTATTAAATCTTTATACGCCATTTAGTTCTAGTTTCAATGTTCTTTAAGTGCTTTATAGGGTTTACAGTTTTTTTTTTCATGCCTTCAATTCATTGCTTTCTTTAACTACTATCGTAGATTAATGGCTCGAGTAGTTTAATTGCTTTTGTAAATTATTCTAGATTTATTTTTTAGATCAATTTAGTCAAATCTCTTCTATAATGGTTTCTTTAAGTAGCGTTTGAGTCAAATGACTAGTACTTGTTAAATCAATTTTATATCTTGTAGGTTTGACTTCTACTTCCACTATATACTATTTATCCCGTACACTTCTGGTATGTGATTTATTTATTAGTAGAATTAAGTCAATATAAATTATTTATCTATATATTTCACGTAGCACATGTGCATAAGTATATAGTATTCCATGACCATATGTACCCAAATGACATTGTATAAGAAAATTATATCAGTAGGGAAAAAATAATAACAAAATATTACAAAAAAATATTGTAGCTAGTACCGTGAAATGAATATGCATGCTGGAGAAGACTTTCAAATGTACAACCTGCAATTGAGGAACAACATTATCCCAGTAATTTGCAAGTGAGTTGAAGCGCTTAAAAGAAACGGCAAACTTAGGATAAAAATAACAAAAAAACTACATATATATCAAATATTCATCATATGAACATTGGTTATCAGAAATAAATAAGAAACAATTCTGATAAAAAGTTAGAAATAGTACTGATTAAGATAAGAAAAAGATTTAAAGATTGAACTTTGAAATAGATGAAATCTCTACAATATAAAACAAAATGTCCACCACATTTTTTTCCTAATTAGATGTTGTAGTCTATTCATAAAAAAAAATACTAAAATAAAGCAATACACAAGAAAATCGGAGCAAGTGTTAAAATTACAATTTATGAGGAAAAGAAACTCCACATCACCGAGGCCTTTACTATCCCTTTAGCCACTTCTCTAGGCTGTCCTTGATAGCATTGTGCTTGAAGTTCTTTGCCAAATCATCTCCTATTGCCCGTATCTCAAATTTTGCATCCACACCTTCTAAAAAGATCAATCAAGCCTGGTTGTGTCTGTATTGTCTGTGTGCGTGTGTTTGTCTGTGTTGCTACATGATTGTGTGTGTTTTATAGGATAGACGGCAAATAGGAAGGAAGAGAAAAAGGAGAATTAGGGGGTGAATTTAGGAGAGCAATCAGACCCTACTTTTTCATAGAAGCGGTGGTGTTAATTTTGGATAGGGAACCAAGAATCGGTGGTGTGGAAGGAGGAGAAGAAAAGATGGATTGGTGGCGAAGGTGGATTGACATTGAAGAAGGTGGAAGGTTAAAATATAAGAGGGTCAAAAATTAGGCTTTGGAATTGGCAGATATTTTTTGATCGACCTTTCTTGTTTCGTTCATCACTTAGCAACGGTTCCGTTGTTAAGTATCAGCTATAAATTTGAAAAAAAATTGGGTAGCAATGGATTTTTCTGCCTGTACACTTTAGAAAATCTAAAATTATTTTCTAAATTATTTACAATTATTTTTGAAAAACTTATTCTGTCATAAATTCCATCAGTATTAGCAACTGATTAAATCGGTCTCTAATTTCCGTCGCTATTGTGTGTATTTCTAGTAGTGAACTTGAAAAGGAATAGGGAACGCCAGATCAAGCTACGTTAACCTCTAAGTACCCATTGCAATCTACATACATCTTCATGTATCAATTACTACGATTAATGGTACGCAATTTTATTTTGTAGTTGTATTCAAACGGATCTTGTCTCGCTCAAATTTAACAACTTTATCAAACTTAGCACACAATGAGACAGGCAAAGGCATTCATTGCAAATAATAGTTAGGGACAAAAGCAATGACTTGTTACACTAGTTTTTCCTCCCAGCAAAGGATATCATACTAGATTGCCAACAGGCTAGTTTACCCTGAACTTTCCTCAAGAATGAATTTAACTTTGCTTCAGAAGAGTTTATGACTAAAAGAAATACCTAGATACTTACCTAGGTCAGCAGTATCACATATGTTAAGAAAAGCACAAACACTAAATTTTAGAGCAGTAAGAGTTTTATGATATTCTATATTTAGCAAGATTAACACAACCACTAGAAGCAGTGGAAAAGTCAAGTAGAATGCTCTTATAGCAAGGATGGATGTAATTTTTTTAAAAAAAAATGATCATATCACCTACAAAAAGGAAACACAAGAGGACCGCCATTACAAATTCTTAAGGGCTTCTAAGATTTATTAGCACAAGCATTATTAGTCTTGAAATACACATGAAAAAGACTCTATACAAATTACAAAGGATAAAAATATAAGCTGAGGTAGTATCAACTTTCCTAATGCCCCTTGATGAAAAATAAATCCAATAAAAAATGTAGCCATTATGAAGCACAGTTAATCTGGAAGTGGATATGCAATCCACAATAATGTTGACTATCTTGAATGGTAAATCAAAAACAGTAGCCTAACGAATAAAATTCCATTCAAGTTCAAGTTTGTCAAAGGGCTTCTCAAAATCACACTTAATAGCACAAGCACCACTAATTCCTAGTAAACGAAGAGTGAATATCAATTTTATGTGCCTTTTCCTTTACAATGCACTTATCAGCATCATTTATGAGAGCATAGATCATGTTGTTCTTTCTTCAAAAAGTATACCTAGTTTTCAAATACTCGGAGTTCAAGTCATCCCACAAAACATGATAAGTACGAACTTTAAGTGACCACAAATCCTTCTATTGTCTAAGAACCAGATTATACTCTTGATATGTAAAATATTTCCAGTTATAAAATTTATAATCTCCTAATATAACTATTAACTAGAAAACGCACCGCAAGTATATGGGATCAATAATATATAGCGGAAGTAGGGGTTGAACCCACAAGCATTGTTTAGCAATTACCGATTATTTGACTCAAACACTATTTGAAGAATCATTATGGAAGAGATTTGACTAAAATTAATCTAAGAATTAAAATTAAAATTATACTACGAAAACAAATAAACTACTCTACCATTAATCTATGAAAATCAATTAAAGAAAACATTAAGTTGAAGGCATGAAAAAATACTTCTAAACCTTAGAAAGCATTTGAAAGGACAATGAAACAAGAATTAAATGGAGTAACAAAAAATATTTAAAAGATTTTAAGAATGCTTATCTAAAGATTATCAAGTTTTCAATCCAAGGTTGTCAATCTTGAACCTCTCTTCAACTCTTCTTGACAAATAAAGAAAATCCTAGTAAAAACTTGCAAACCCCTAAGGGAAGCTGGAAGAAAAATGTGATTTTGAGGTCCTAAACCCTCTTATTTATAGTTTTTAAATGTTACCTAGCGTAAGACTCTAAATAAGCTCTGAAATGCATATTTACGGGCCCAAAATGGTTACCTGGAGACCTAGAAAACCCAAAATCTCATAGCAGCCCAACAAAGGCGAGCAAAATCTCATAGCAGCCCAACAAAGGAACTCACGCGTGTACATGAGAGGATCATCCGGGAACTTTGATTCTGGAATTTGCACACATGCGCAATGATTCTTGCGCATGTGCGCGGTTTCTATTGCACATGTACCAACTTCAACCTCAATCTTGATCTTGATGCTAGCAGAATTTTGAAAAACGCAAATAATAAAAGATTTAGCACTTCCTCTTAGCTTTCCGAAGAATCTTTAATCACCAAATCAGAGCTTGGACAAGAAAGTAATGCTCAAAATACCAAAAAATGTCCATAAATGTGTATGATTTCTAGCACTTGCGATGTTTTACCGTTTTGCTTCTAAAATCTCCAATATCTGACGTCCGATTGATGCACGTTATTTTCCAATGTGGCCGTAGAGCAAAAATACACATTATTATCTATAATATAACTCCAAAATAACACTGAAACATTTACTAAAACTAAAAACAAATGACAAACAAAAACACACAAAGAACTCTAATTCTGGAAAGAATTAGGTAAACAACCAAACACACTGCTAAATACATAGACACATAAATATAAATTAAATAACACAAAATAAACACTAAAATACTATACTAAGGATATATTAACACATTGAAAAAAAATGAACAAAAACAACCACACAAAACGTTAAAGTGCTAAAAGTAGTGTAAAAACCGTACGAAAAAAAAAAAGAATAACCCTAATTTCTTAAAGCTATCAAACACCACCCAACTTAAGGTGTTGGTACTCCCTAGCAAAATAAAGAAAACAACTACACAAAACAGATTTACTCTATTCAATGTATCAATAATCATAATAGGGAAAACTATACTAGTAGAGAAATGAAGCCAAACATGTATATAAGAGAGCTTTAATAATCAACCCCAATTCATGATGAAAGTGTTAATCTCTCCACTCATGAAAGTAGATATCTCTCGCTCACTAATGGATGAAAAATCCATTGAACAAAAGTTTAGCTAGTGACAAGCATGTTGGAAGAAATTAGCACACACAATTACTCTAATACAAATGAACTCAAACTAAGGATCAAATAGGTCTTTAAAGGTTGTAACTTAGGCTAAGGATAAAGGTAGGATATATGTTTGGATAAAATTAGTTCACATCACCTTAGATACGTTAGTGAATCATTTTGGATGATAATACTTTAGAACATTCCCCAAACAATTGTAGTATTTAACCAATTATCACTTGAGAAGGCAAAAATGTACCTTCTATATTACAACTTGGAAGGAATTGTCCTTTTTCATTCATAGCACTTAACATAACTGTGAAGGAATTGTCCTTCTTTTATTTATATCTTTTTCTTTTATTTTCATCAAAACATTACCTCCTACATCGTAACGTAGGGGATTGTTACAAATGTTTAAGTCATAGAATAGCCTTTTTCTCCAACAAAAACAATAGATCTTCTTCCCAACCATGCATCACATTGTAAACATAGTGTTGATGTTGCACACTACCCACACTAACTATTAAGGTGATGGGTAGAAAGAAAGATAAAATAAAAGAAGTAGGTCGGCTAAATAACATGATTAAATAAAGAAACATGGATTTTATGGCTAAAAATGGGACACTAAGGATAAAATGACATTTAGGTCTACCTTTTGGCTCAAACGACCCAAAGAATTTGCCTAAATCATTTCTTTGGTCTAATACTCACTCATACTTCGCAAGTATAAAAATCACACACAATTCCAACAAATGCCACAAGCAAAAGAAATATCGCAAGTCAATCATGATTAACACTCGTTGAAAATTATCTCACTTTTACACCCACACTCAAAGGAACATAGATTTGCATAGTGATAACACTTTCATAATTCAAAGGGATCAAAAGCACTTATGTGTACAACATAACATGCTTATATGCACTTTCAATCCAAATAATCTAACACAGTCTCCTTGACACATTTTTAAATTACTAAAACATGTCACAAAAGTCAGTGAAGACAAAACAACTTAAAACATAATTTTTTTTTTTTAATCCCTCTAAAACACTTCAAACAAAGAGGGTACATAATTCTTGAAAGCTACCATCCGATAGCTAGAGAGTCTTTTAAATAGCTAAATCCTCAAAACTGATACTTTCTATTACTAAGATCCTAAATAAAAGAAAAGAAAATCTTTTTTGTATTTTTTTATTGAAAATTTTCTATTTGTTTTCAAAGATAACCCTAGTGAATCGCTTATAACTATACTTGACTAACCTACCCTCATTGTGATCAGTTATACAAGCATAGCTTAAAGCAATTCACAATCTAAAACACATAAAATTAACTAATCACGAGGTTTAAATCCTTTATTACCCCATCGGGTTCTTACACTAATGCACATAATAAATTAAAGCATAAATAAAAAACTGTTAAAATTAAAAGAAATACTCCCCTAGTAAATCAAATGAGGCTTGCCGAGGATGTTGTAATCCTTAGTAAATGTGTTCCACTACTTAGTGCATCCGAAATTCCCAAGACAGCTGAAACTTTGGCATATGTATTCATATCTTTTTCCTAGCTCTTTTTAAAAGGTATCCTTCTTCTTCTTCTACCCCATCAGCCGGTTCTTTATCCATAGACACTTCAAATGGAACCTCTTTTGTTGTAACCAAGACAATTTCACGCTCATGCAAAAGGAAAGTTTGTGATTGCTCTACATAAGTGTTGAGCGTCCCGGTTGTTGTGACTTCAAATTCATGAGGCTCCAGGGAATTTGTTTCTTCCAAGACCTTTCCAAGTGGTTCCTCTTGAACCAATTCTTTACTCATTGGTAGGAGTGCTGGAGTCCATTATTCTTGACCATTTATTATTCCTTGAATTTGGACAAGTTGGTCTTGTAACCTTTTGATGGATTCTTGAAGTTTAGCACTCTCTTCTACTTTAAGTTCTAGAATTTAATTCCACAAGTCCAATGATATTGCCTCATCATACTCTTTGATTGATAGGTGAAAACACTGGGGCTCCCTTGATTCATATAAAAAGCTCTATAGATGTAGGTAAAGAATATGGATAGTCTTGGCAACTTGAGAAAGAATTTGGACAGTTTGATCATCCCGTTTGATATTCTTAACAGTAGGAAGGATAATCATAAGAAACATGCTCATTGGTCATGCTTCCATAGTCATAAGGATGATAGTATCCTTGGAATGAGTTATTCCAATTCATTCCTTCTATATTCTTATAATACCGACACAAAAACAAAACATCAAAGAAAGTACTAATACAAAAGCACGCAAAAAAGAAAAATGAGAGTTTTTAGACTAGTAGGTGGCAAAAAACTATCTTCAGAAAGAGAAACCTGTTTTTGGATTTTTTTAATAAAAGAGACAAACTACCAAAAGAGAAAAATCTTTTTGGCTTTTTCAAATATTGAAAGTACGCAATGAATTTAGCACTAGAACAAATAAAACCAATTTACACGTCAAAGTAGTATTCTTGTCAAATTATACCGATATTGCCAAAGACCCAATCTCAGGCAACAGCGCCAAAAACTTGATACGTAAAATATCTAGTTATAAAATTTATAATCTCCTAATCTAACATTTAATTAGATAACACAACACAAGTGTACGGGATCAATAGTAGCGAAAGTAGGGATCAAATCCACAGGGATTAGTTTAGCAATTACTGATTATTTCACCGAAACGCTATTTGAAGAAAATATTATGGAAGATATTTGACTAAAATTAATCTAAGAACTGAAATTATAATTAATCTACGAATGCAAATAAACTACTTACCTATTAATCTATGAAAAGTAATTAAAGAAAATATTATTGAAGGCGTGAAAAAAATACTCTAAACCCTAGAAAGCATTTAGAAGGATAATGAAACTTGAACTAAATGGCATAGCAAAAATTATTTAAAAAGATTTAAGAATGCTTATCTAATGAAGATAGTATCCTAATAAATTTTCAGTCCAAGTTTGTCAATCTTAAGCCTCTCTTCATCTCTTCTTCACAAATGAAGAAAACCCTAGTCTAATATTGTAGTCGCCGAAGGGAAGCTGGAAGAAAAATGTGATTTTGAGGTCCTAAACCCTCTTATTTATAGTTTTCATTTTGTACATAGCGTAGGGCTTTGAATAAGTTTCAAAATGCATATTTACGAGACAAAAATAGACACCTGGTGTCCCAAAGAACACCAAAATCACATAGCAACCCAATATTGGTGAGCAAAATACGAGCACATGTGCACGGAAACTTGTACATGTACGCGAGAGGAACATTTTGGAATTTTCAAACATGTGGAAGGATTCTCGCGCATGTGTACGGTTCCTAGTGCGCATGTACCAATTTCCATCTCGATTTTGATCTTGATGCCGATAGAACTTGGAAAAATAACAAAGAAAGTTGTAAACTTTCTCTTATCTTTCCAAAACATCTTGAATCACCTCAATTGATGCTCGGACTTAATTATAAGAAATTATACTCAAAATACCAAACACTATCCAGGCGTGTGCGATTTTCATCACTTGCGCTACTTTACCATTTTGCTTCTAAAATATCCGTCTGAAATTCAATTGATGAGCTATTTTTTCCTACGCGACCCTAGAACAAAAATAAACATCATTATCTGTAATATAACTCAAAAAATAACACTTAAACACTTAATAAACTAAACAAAAATGGCCAACAAAAATGCACAAAGAGCTCTAATTCTAGAAAGAATAAGGTAAACAACCTAAATACAACCCTACACATATAGACACATAAGTTTAAGTTAAATAACATCAAATAAATTATGAAACACTATACTAAAAATATATTAATACAGAAAAACAAAAATGTATGAAAACAAACACATAAAACCTAAAAGCGGCGAAACTAGTGCAAAAACCGTACGAAAAAGAATAATAATAACCCTAATTTCTTACGGTTATCAACTCTCTAGGAAAGGAATTTTCAAGATCAATAGTAAGATAGGAGTTGTAGATTGCAAGTGATTTTTTAATACACAAGTCAATGTTGGAAAGTTTCTTTTTCTTAAGAAAAATGCTAGTGAAATCTGACCTATTCTAAGACTTGATGCTATGAGTGAAAAATGCAGGGTTAAAAATGAAGTTCTTACTATAATCAAGTGATAAATGCTAAATCCACCAGCAGATGCACTGATTACTCAAATAATAAAGTGTTAAAGACTAAGAATATCAATCCCATGAGGACTATTACAAATGCATATTAATATAGCTAATGTTATAACTTGTCTAGGAATTCAACTAATAATATTCTAATTACCAAGAAAAAACTATCAATTAAACTAAAATAAATTGAATTTAATCAGACTAATTATCATGTTAGCAAAATTGATTTCAACAAAAACTTTGATTACACATACTTAAACTTCATAAAAATTCAATTTCAATAAAGTACATTGATAGAGTTCCCTAATAAGAACTAAGTTTCTCAAGTTAGTTTTATGAATCTCCCTCTATTAATTAAGTTTTCTCAAAGTTAATCAACACGGATGTCACAAGAGTTGTGTTGAAGTGTGGAACCTCTTGATATTATTTCTTTGTGTTGAAGTGTGGAATCTCTTGCTATTAGTTCTTTCTTCTGGTTACTAAATTGGCCACAAATTTCTTTAGAATTGCTCTATTCAAGTAATTCTAACCAATTTATGGTGAGAATTGCTACGCCTGCAATTGTAGTTCCATTTAGATATATTATTGAGTTATGAGGGTTGGGTCTTCCTCTCTGATATATAACTAAACCAAATTACACAAACCATACATAAGAAAGCATTAAGTGATTCACACACTTATAATTCAAACAAAAGAATTGAATATTACTCAATAAAAAGAAGTGCAAAAAACATAGTTGTGGCTACATCAAAGCCTAACAAAGGAAACTACTCCATTGACATAAGAAAGATAAACATCAAATCTTTGATAAAAGCCATGGAAAAAAATAATAAAATAAAGAAAACGGTCTTGAGAAACACAAAGCCATGGACAAAGAATAATCCTTTCTCCATTTAAGAGGATGTTCTTCTTCTCCAAGTCTTGAGAATTCTCCTTAAACTAAAGTACAGCTAATAATATTAGAATCGATCCCCCTCTAATACTATTAATAATCCTTATTTATAGTGTCTAGGTGCTGCTTAGGGTTGGGAGGAGTTCTAGGCCGAGAATGATGCAGATGGGCTTACAATCGAGGCCTAGAGATAATAAATTCACAAATTGCCCCGCTTCTAGAAAGTAGTAACACAGTAGTGCTAGATTTCGTTCTTTCCAGAGAGCCACGGCAACTTTCTGTAGAATAATTGACGAACTTCGCGGCTTTGCTGAAAGGCTTACACTATAACGTAACATCACTTCTTCTACCTCAAATGTCGCCTTTGGTCTTTTAGCTCTGCATTCTTCTACCTCTTCAATCTTCATTTAATCCATTTTTCTACAAAATACCCAAAACACACATAAAACGTACCAGAACAATTCAAACTCAATAAGTAAATAAAACATGCATAAGAACATCTAAATCAATCTCAACTTCTAGCTTAATTTATGCAAAATAAGTGAAAAATAACTCTATTTGATAGAGTTATCATCAAGCCAAGAGAGCTGGAAAATTTTGGAAAATATAAAAGGTCTAACAAGAAATTTTTCTACCTAATTAGATGATCACAAGAGAGGTGAGAAGCAGTAAAAAGGAGAATAGGTCAATGGTTTGCACCAAAGTATGGAGTTGTGAACGATATTGTGTAGGCATTTAAGATAATTGGGGAATAAGCTTGTAATAAAAGCATACTGCATGCACAATGTGTTTCTCTCATGATACATCATGCTTTGAAATTGAATCCACCATTTACAAATGCATGGAAGTTTGAAATCGATAATTTAAAAGAGAATACTTCATGAAACATTTACTCCTTTGGAAGAACTCCTTCAAGGTAAAGGTAAATAAAAGTGTTAACCATGTTAAGTTTCTACAGACGGAGAAAGGCTTTCTTGGATAGTTGTGACGTCACAAGTTGGCCATTGCACTAACAGTTAGAAGTCAATAAATTATCTTTAGTTATAAAATAAAAGTTAAATATCAAAATATCACCCGTCAACTTCTCACCATTTTTCACCTTACACCAGAAATTTCTTGATCATGTCACACCCTAATTTTTATTTTCTTTCCACTTTAATCCAACCTTTTTTTTCATCAATTCAGTGAAGTCTGGATGAATTGTAGCAAATAGTAACAATTTGGAGTGTAAGGAGGAATTAGCCAAAGAAAAAATAGAAGGCCAATTTAGATAAACAAGTAGATTGGACTAGGACGAACTCAGTTATCTTTTATTGGGCTTCCATCAATGAAATGAAACTCACTCTAGTTGAACTTGATGGATCAAAATTAGAAAAAAATGAGAATTTGGTTGGGGTGCCTAGCACACAAATGATCTTCTTGAAAATGAGGTGCAATCTTGTACTATGTAACTGGCTTACATTTCTTTCCTCCAATGTGCTAAGTCTCTTGAGTGAGGTAGAATGTTTAATTTATGCTGGCACATTTGTTTTTATTGTTTAATATGGAATTGATGGTCAAAATAAAATAAAAAAAAAATTCTCAAAAATTATGTTGATTTATTGTTCCACACATTTCTTTACGAAATTCTTTGTATGCACTTTGCACCCTAATTCATTTTTCCTTGTCATTTTGTTGTAATAGCTAACTAAAACCACCAAATGACCAAATTTAATGGCTAGATTGAAGCACATACGTATTATACTTGAGTACTCGTTGAGCTTTTCAAGCACATGGAGATTTTTGAGCACATGTGCTCATCACATGCTTTTTATTTTAAGAGTAAAATTGAAAAAACCTCATCCATCATCCCATCCCTTTAATTCTCTCACCATGTAGAACCTCCTTCTCCCTATCTTTACCTGAACCTACAAATTTTTACAATCCCCCACCATCACCATCTTCCCACAAATTATATACTCACCATTATTGAATTACATTACCAAATCAAATAAATTTTATCCCAGAAGTCTATTTCAAATTTCCAATCTCCATTACATGGTTGACATCTAATGGAGAATTAAGCCATTTCTTATTTGTAAATGGAGTCTGGTAATGACGAGCAGTGGTAATGCTATTTGAAATGTGGGTTAGTGGTTCAAATGAGGAGGGGCAATGGTTCTATGCAGTTGCGGCTGTAGTAGGATGGAAGATGTGAACATTATATTTATTTTCAATTTTGCCCGCAAAAATTAGGCATTTGAAGTGCAAGTGTGTTTGCAGGCCAAAATATCTTACGAAGGGTAGTCCGAGATCAGTATGATGTGTTTCTAAATTTTTAGGAACTAAAACTCATCATATTATGTGTGAGGGACTAATAAAATATTTTTTGAATATGTGACAGCCTATATTTTATGATTTTCTATTTAGTTTATTTGGAGATTAAATATTATAAAATCTGTAAATCTAATTCAATTGTTTAAAAGTGGTTTTTAATTTTCATAGTAGTAGTAGCATTACGAAATACAAAGAATTTTTAAAGTAGCAAACATCCAAAGAAAATGTTAGTTATAACGCTATCGGATGAATTCTTAGTTTATCGCATTAGTATCTACAAGATACAGGGTGGTTATGAGAGAAAGTGAGAATAATGACTCATTCGGAAGAACGAAAGTGGTAGAAGTCTTTATATAAATATCAAAATGTGTTTGTGAGTTTACCATTCGTAGATTCTTAGTTTTATTTCTTGTTATGAACTTCTTGGAGGACTATTTAGTGAAACTGAAGATGAAAGAAAGTATTTTCCATTTCTTAAATAGCAATTATGAGAATAGAACATTTGTCTCTACTGACAATGGTGAAAACAAACACATGTTCTTTGGCTTCCTTGTTCGGGACATTCAAATCTTTGGAGACTACCTTGTGGGGCTTTAGGTAAACAATTATTTAAGCAGCTTGTTGGAATGGTAGTTGAGAATTTCTATGAACTTCATTCAAGCAAGTATGTTCTCAGATTGCACGAGACCAATGAATATTTCTACTACATTCACCAAAAATGATGTTAAATATATAAATCATCTCTTTTAGAAGAAAAGAAAAATTATTTTATAAATTATACTGCTACGATCAGAAAGTCAAACTAATGAATTCATATTTAATTAGTACTAATTTTCAGAGTTTATAGTAGATAGATAAAAAAAGGTTTATATCAAAAACATTAAGAAAGATCAAAGGATATTTTCTCTCCACGTATATTCTTTATTTTCTTTGAAGATGTTGGAAAAACAAAACAAATAAGGTAATCAAATAATGGTTCACCAGCACAGATAATCAAATAAATATTTTTTGCCAGTCATGACTTTTATGAAACTAAGCAATGGTTTTTATTTTCTTTTACATTTTATGTATCTTTAATGATTTATAGGAACATTTCATTTTAGCCATAACCATCCAAAAAAAAGAATAATTTTTTTGGATGAAAATTTTAATATTTCATTCAAACGAGTATGTATTGAATTTGGATGACAACTTGGCAGGCTACAATACTTACTATACCTAAAGCGAATGAAATAAAGCTGACATAAGCATAAACACAACCAACGACTTTGCCATCTTTGAGTTGAAATGATGAGTGACTAATTAGCCTAGGAGATGAATGATTTTAACTGATTGATGAACGACAAGAAACACAAAGACCCTTATTTATAGTGAAATTCTTCATAAAAGCGAAGCAATGAAAATTAAAGTGTATCTTATGCTTATGTTAACAATCATTTCACATCTACTTCCATGAAAATCTAATTGACGTCTGTCCATGGACAGTGGCAATATTATGATTTTGCAATTTGCTACTATGGTAATTTAATCATTTTGCATATGCTACTACGTTAATTAAATCGGTTTGGGTAGTGCAAATCTAAATACGTACTCCATAAATAAATAACCATCATTCTACATTTGAAACTACAGTAATGTAATACCAACAATTGGTTGTGCGAGGAGTGAAATTAGGATCCCATTAATAAAATTGGCCAGAGCAAGTAATTTTTTAAATATATTATAAAGGGAAAATTATGACAAATACAAATATAATTAGGTATATTTCACAATTTAGAATTTAAAAAAATTTGCGGTTTTGCAAGCTAGAAAAATAATCAATCATGTTTAAGACCAAGTGTAAGAAATTTAAGAGCGGGGCGATTATAAAACAACTTAAAAATTCTAAAATTCTTGAGCTACTTTTGAATTTTGTCGAAATTGGGGGAGGCTAGTTACCTATTCATTAGACTTCTCCCCTATTCTTTAGGTGAATAATTCATTACGTATATTGTTTTAAATAAATTTATATGAACATCTAATATATTTTGTTTTCAAACAATCCTATAAAAATTATTAACCCTATGAAAGAGCGATGGTACAAAATTTCTTACACTAAGTACACTTGGTTGTGAAAAAGAAAGAAAGGTACCATCCATGAGTGTCTTGATTGGTTTCCCTGTAACTCTAGTTAGTGTGACATTTTTTAGGAGACCGCTCCCATTCATCATCTTTATTGAGAAGTTTTCATTCTTAAGTGGTTATGACATCTTTTTCACTCAAGGTTGGAAGACTTTAAGGTTTTTGATAAAGCAATTGAACTGTCGAATCGTTCAAAATTGAAAATTTTAAATTGTTTTTCTTTCTATATAAAGTGAGTTCTATAAAAACAAGACCCAGTAGAAATCAAACAGGTAGAAAAAGATAAAATAGACGAAGAAATATTTTTTTGTACGTGGAAAGAGATAAACTAGATGAAGAAATGCTTTTATTTATCCAAATTTGAATCACGTAGAATAATATAGTGTTGTGTGTGTGTAGCTGATAATATAGGATAGTTACGTAGTTAGTGGAGTTACTATAATTGGAAAAGAAGATAATACTTAAACATGGTAAGTACTAATGTCACGTCCCAAAACCCGAGATCATGATATGGCATACCCTTGGGTAGGCCAAGGCATACAAGGTTATAGTAATAATCATTCTAACCTTAATATACAATATAAACACTAGTAACATAAAAAATAATAATGTGAATATCAATCTGGCATGCAAGCTACAAATCCGAGTCAACTATAAGTTTGGAACTACAAGAAGCTCGACATGATCTAGGTCATAAGCTTACCAAACAGTAAATTTGATCCTCTCGCTGAAATCGCTGAAAAATGGGGTGAGAAACACATTTCTTAGCAATTAGTTTATATACCTTTTACTTGATTGAGTGGACTACAATATACTAATCAATCACACAAGCATACTTTACATGTATTAGAACATTTTAGAAATATGGATAATACATCATATACCAATGAACATATGCAGAACAAATAGCTCATAGATTTACAGGGGCAATTCAGCTGCTAGATCCAGGTCTAACAGGAACGTGCTAAACAAAGGGACGAAGATAGAGACAGAACATAATAGAGACAGAACAGATATGAGAACATGGTTCTCTCACAACATTGTTCTTTCCTATTTACCAAGGTTCTTTATGAGCCAGACATGAAGCATCAGGAATGTAATCATAACCACCATGCGACAGATGCATATCACAAAACTTGTCATATATGTATAACATATTCAAGATGCACACATACTCCATGCTCAATCACATTTATATCAAACACACTTTAAGAAATATCAAAAAGTTAAAAAAAAATTATAAAAATTTTAAAAAGGTACATGAACCACTTACCTCGGTCCTTAGTTATACTTCTCATATCAAATTCATTACCCTAGACACATACCACAAACCCTCAATATAAAGAATACAATAATTATTGAAATATCGTGTTTCCCCTTCCTAAATGGCCTATTCAAAGTCTAAATATAGCACTTAAGACAACCTGCGGTAAGTGATTCATGCTGGACAAGTTATTATTCCTTATCCCATACTTGCACTAATATTGCAAGTATACGGTTATCAATGTAATAGGGAGAATAAGGGTTGATCCCATAAGAACTGGTACAAGTACCAAAATTCTAGCATAATTTCTATTTAGATGATTGGTTTACAAGGTTTTTTTGAATTTTAAAAATAAAAATACATAAATAATTTGAAGACTAAAAATTAAAAAGCATTTAGATTAGATTACAGTAACAACAATAGATAAATACGGGTTGAATGCAAGGTTAGCAATTATTCATGATCAATAAAATCTTGGGTCAATCAATTAATTGAATTATAATTATTGAAGGTTCTGTTCCCATATTTTAACACAACCCCGAAGCAATTGAAAATTCAATCCTGTCAAATTGATTAATTAGGGTTTGAGAAACCATCTCTAACCTTCCTAACTAATGTGTGTCATTAACCTCCTGGAATTCGAGTTTTTTTCGAAAACACTCGTCGAATCAACTAATTAATTTTGTTAACCTGAACTCAAATAATTAGCCTAATAATTCAACATTGGTCTATGACTAAGTCCAAAAATCTTATTTCCTCGACCAACGTAACAAAAACTAAGGTTAACTACTCCTTAGAATTGTCCTTTTATGATAATTATTAGCTTATAAATATAATTTAGTTTAACTGCCCCTTATTAGATTTTCCAATGATTAATTGTATCACCTGCACTTGAACCCTAACTAATTTTAGCAATTCATGATGTGCAAGAGCAAAAACAATTTGATTGAATTGATTGCAAGCATATTAAATTGACAAACTAAATTAAAAAGAACAATTGGAATTAAAACTAATAAAAGACAAAATACCAGAATTGAAATAATTGCAAGAATACTTGAAATAAATGTCTTTAGTTATCCACAAACCGAGGAATTAATCCCAAGAATTGAAAACTAATTAACCCTTGTTGTTGTTCAAAACCCTAGACAAAAACTAGTAAAAGAAGGCTGAGAATTGCTCTCTTTTGAGCATACAAAAATGTCTTATTTATGTGCAATGTAACATAGGCTTAGGCCCTGTCCAGCTCAACCACTGTTGGTGGTTGATTTCGTATTGACCATGAGCTGTCAACGGTCACATGATTAGTTGCTCAACCGCTAACAGGGGGTAAATGCCCTACATCAATCCTATTGAAAGCAGCTTCTCTGCAGTTTCCATCTCTTTGTTTCACTGCCAATTGACCATTTTTCCCATAATTTACTTGCATATGACACAAGACAACATAAATAGATAATAATTACAAATAAACACCCATTTAACTATGAAAATAATTTAAAATGACACAGAGACTAAAACATCCTAAGCATAATGTAACTATTGCAAAACACGATAAATGGAACTAAATACACTAATTGTTTGCAACAAAAGACACATAAAAATAACTCTAAAATTAGAGTTATCAACTCCCCCCCAACTTACATTTTCCTAGTCCCGAGAAAAACTCATTAGACACAACCCCACACAAAACACAAAGTAGGGACAAAAATAGGAAAAGGGGTATCCAAATCAGATTGATCCAACAGACTCAACAACCTAGTTCACATCCAACCAATCACATAGAATCGTGTTCCACTTTTGCTCACACCAGAATATCTATTCGAACAAATGTCAAAAATACTCTCTTAACTATAGTAATTTTAAAATGCAAGAATTTATATTTATTAATATGGGCCATATCACACAATAAATTTCTCTACCCATAACAAATTTAAAGAGGTATAAAATTGAACCTGTATAGTCGTTAAGAATTTAAAGAAGGATCAATGGACCTTAACATGCAAGAACACAAATGTCAAACAACAGTAAAGCATTAGAGAACCATTAAAATTGGTTAACTAAAAACCGATAATATAACCTTTTGTAGTTCCTTGATGACCAAATTTATTGCCTCTTATTATTTTTTCTTAGGCTTAGCAAAACACATTTTTACACAAGCTATCTTATGATTTCTCGTTTCTTACCATGTTTATGTATTTTATGAAAAGTAAGCCATTTTTTTCTATTCAAGCTCATTAGAGCACTTAGAGCACTAAGGAAGTATCCACGGAAAAAATGAGATATATTAACATAAATCAGTTAAACAAATGTAATGAAACCTAATACCTTACCATGCAAAAACACACAAATGAAAATTCAAAGGTCCATCTTTATATTACATGTCATGTCCTACTCTATCCTACCCAACTACAAAGAATCAACACCAGAACTTAAAAGTTAGCATTCACATCCAAATAAAAATTAGGAAACATAAAAATACATGAACTTATAATGCTTGGTTTCTATATCACTAACAACTAGAATCAATCATTACCGTTGATACGCAATTCCACAAACATATGACTCAACAACTATACATCACGAATAAAAAAACTAAACATGAAATTAACAAAACATAGACAACTTATCTAACACGTCACGTGCCAATCACAAAACTAACAAAAACACTAAACTAGGCAAGTGGGGAACAACAAATACTAACTCACAACATATAGAAACAAACAAGAAAAGTAAAACAACACTCCCCTAATAAAATTGTGTAGATTATTAGTAGTCATGGTCCAACAACTCTAGACGGCTCGGCATCATCTTCTCTTTTTCTCTTCCTTGGTCCTTCTTTCTTCATATCATATGGGAGTTCATAATGGCACTTCAGTGGCAGAGTAGACCATTATCCTCGGTCAGTGAGACATGTCAAAATTTTTGAGGTGACTGAGCTACCACGCCATGAAATCCATTTTTTGCCTTATTACCTCAAAGCATTGTCTATAATAGACAAAGAGCTCTCTTTGTGTTTCAACATTGAGTGGAGAATGGAAAATAGAATTAGAAGTGGGCATATGGGGAGGTATAAGCAATGGTCCCTGAGGTCTCTCGAGTTGATCTCCTTGCCTTTCCTCAGCCGCTTGTTCTCCTCTTGCCTCAGCTTACATAATAACAAAGGTGGATTTGTATTGATGGACTAGCAACTGAAGAGCCTTATTGTCAACCAGTATTAGTACATCACATTTCTCCGATGTTACGATCCCCAAACCTGCAAGTTGACACAATTGAGTAATTAAATTTGGAAAGAACAACGCCTTATGCTTCCTATTCCCGTTCCTTAAAATTTCTATTGAATTATGCTGGCCTATGTCAATGGTCATTCTTTCCATGATAGCTAAAATAAGGTAAGCACTGAAATGGTCAGGATTTATATTGGTGATTTGCGCAGTAGGTAAAATGCTGGTACATACCACTGTATCCATACTTTACCCTTTACATTCAAATACTTGAACCTAACCCTCTTCCGTTAGTCCTCCTCCATATCCCAATGCCTTCAACCATCAATCAATTGACTGCAAACCTCATCATAATCATTGTCACCCTCGAGAAACTGAGTAAATTGGTTCTTGGGATTGGTTGGTAAATGGCAATCTCATTGATGATCACTAACTGGTAACTCACCAGAATATTCCTCACCTTAACAACATAATCCCTCATTTCCAAGATATTTCCTAATAAACTCACAAACTGTATTTTCATTAGCCACCACAGTTGGGGTTTTGATAAAATCTTTCCACACCCTAACTTGAATTTTGTTGAAAATTTTCTGACGTAATTCATCGGTATCATAATTATTTTCAATTCTTATATGACCAAAATCTGCCCCTATTCATACAAAGGATTTACTCGATTTTGCAAGTTTTGTCTTGTCATGTAGTTTCTTAGTTTCTAGGGATACAAAGGCATTGTTATTAAAGGCTTGCTCATTAGTTTTCTTTCATTGCTTCTGCATTTATCAATTAAACCAATTCACCAAAACAATTAACCAAGAAAATTTTTTCCCCCAACTTGATCAATAATTACTCCAAACCATTGCTTCAGCAAAAATTAAATTGAAAATTAATCACTAGACCAAGGTAAAATTATCACAAAGAAATCATACCCACAATCCAAGAATTAACTCAGAAGTGAATAGGAATAATCTTAATTGAACCCCCAAATTGTGTAATACCACCTTGTGTTGAAAAGTAATCCTCAATTCTAATAGGTGTCCTAAGCAAATATATTGATTGAATAGGGAAAGAATTTTAGCCAACTATATTGGAATAATCTTACGGAGAATAAAGAAAAAGTTTTTCAAAGAGAGAGAGATTAGGAAAAATTTTAGAACTTAAAATTGTAGAAAAAAAATGAAGAAAAAGTAGGGTTTATCTGTTTTTTTTCCTTTCGGTCGATTGAAAGACAAAAGAGGAAGAAAAATTTTGGTCTGGAAAAAAATGCCTATTTCAAAGGGTGTTCAAACTTCTTTTGCCTGCCTGGACTAGCCACTATCAATGGTTGGTTCCTTCTATGTCAATCGCTGACTGTGGTTGGCTCTCTATGTCAACTGCAGTCATCGGCTGATACACTTGATTTACCCACTGTCAGGGAGTAATTACCCTTGGATTAGCCATTTTCAGTGGCTAACTTTTCCCAGCCAACACACTAAATGCTCCTTCTTATAGCCTTCTTCCTTTTTACTTACTCCAAACCCAACAAAATAAACAAACATGAAACTTTATTAGCAATTCTCAACTTTTTATTCAAGCAACATAAAAATTAAATTAAAAATTAAAGTAAAAGTAAATAATTGAAATAAAAATACTTGGGTTGCCCCTAAAGAAGCGCTTGTTTAAAGTCAGTAGCTTGACTTTTTACTCTGTGCAGCCATCTATTTGATAAAATGGAATATTTTTGAAGTCCATTGTCAAAAGCACCTATAATCAGTCCTCTGCTAATCATCATTCTTCCTACTGTCAGCTCAATCATAATCAAAGTGGCCATAGAAGTATGCCCCTTCTTCTACGATCATATTGAACACAAGGGTCTCTTTACCGGCTCTCAAAATTACTTGCTTCTTATCAACATCAACCAATGCCTTCATAGTAGTAAGGTAAGGTCTTCAAAAGATAATAGAAATACCATCATTATCCTCCTCATCCATATCCATCATCACAAAGTTGACCGAATACCTAAGTTTTCCACTTTGCCTAATATATTATGTATTTTTCCAAGTGGTTCTACTTTACTTCCGCTTGCCAATTAGATGACGTGATTACTTTCTTCAAAACCTTACAACCTTATATTAGTATAAATCGGTAAAGACATCATATTTATTCCTTCGCCTAGATCACATAAGGCTCTATGAAACTAAATATTACCAATGAGACAAGATATGATGAAGCTTCCAGGTATCTGTCTTCTTCTTAGGCAATATACTTAAAAGTTGGTCGTTGCAAATTAATACATTAAGCATCATTTTAATGATATCCCATTGCCAAATGTTTTCCTTCATTCGAGTACATTCCTCAAGTTCTTGTTGAATTTCAGCCGTTGACACCCCCTCTGTCTTAGCTTCTACCAATCTTTATATCCATTTCGTCCGAACGCTTCTAATAGCTCACGGAACCTTGAGTACTGGATATGAATGCCATACCTATTAAGAGGAAGCATATGGGCTTTGATGAAAAAACATCCTTCAATTTCCCAACAGGGCATTTATACATACATAACTCGTGCTTCCATGAGTATTGGTCCTCTTACTCACTTGAACTTATTAAATCTACTAAATTCCCAGTGGGCATTGTCTTGATAGTGATTCTACCAGCCATTTTGAAAACCTCCTCCTTTATTTGTTCCTTCCACTCATTAGCTTGGATCTCTATCTTTTTTCCCAAGCCATCAAATGGAGTTCCTGTATTATTAAGTGATTTTGGTCATTGCCAACTGCTTAAACAATTCATCGTCCTTTGGATTATAAGGGTCTTCTTTCTTACAAAAACCATTAGTATCATTATTAGTTGTGTTAACTAATTACCATTAATTCATTATAAATAGAAGGAAGTTTACGAGAGTTAAAAAATGAAAAATTGACAGTTTGATCATCGACTCTCAATTATAACTTCCCCTCTTGGATATATATTAATGCTCGTCCTATAGCTAGGAATGATTTGCCAAGAATAAAAAATATCTTTTATCTTTTTCCATGTTCAGGATAATGAAATCTACAGGCAAATAACATTTCACCACCTTAACCAATACATCATCTACAATAACCTCAGGATATTTCACACATCGATCAGTTAATTGTAGAGATACATTTGTGGGTTTCATCCCTCTATTATTGAACTTCTTATAAATGGATAAAGACATCAAATTAATAGAGGCCCTAAGGTCATAGAAGGCTCTTTCAAATTCAACTCCTCCAACAGGACATGGAATTGAGAATGAACCAGTACCCTTAAGTTTTGGAGGTAGTTTCTTCTAGATAATTACACTACATCCCTTATTCAAATATAAAATCTCATCTCCTAGTAGTTTCCTCTTGTTAGTCAACATTTGCTTCAACAAATTGGCATGTTCTCTAGTGCTTATATGAAGGACATGTTGATTTCTACTTTATTGAAGATCTCGAGGAATCTCTTGATCGTCTTTTGATCATCCTCATATTTGAGTCTGCCTAGAAAAAGAATTTGAACTAATTGATGGTTAATTTGGACTTTTGGTACCTTCTTAGAAGGAATTTTGTACTTTGATGCTTCACTGTCCTTTGCACATGCATTTTCATTGCTACCCTTCTCTTTCTATTATCCTCACTTTCTAACTCAATCGCTTTTTCATTCTCTTTTTCCACTCCAATAGCTTTACCACTCCTCAATGTGCTCGCCTTTGTATGCTCTCTAGGGTTGGCCAATGTGTCACTTGGTAGATTGTGCTCTAAATGGTCTCTTAGCCATGTTCATCGCCAATTATCCCACTTGATTCTCCACGTTTTTAAATGATTCTGCAAAATTTCTAACCACATCTTCCAACCATTCACTTTCTCATCATTAGACTTCATACATTGAGCAAAAGTGTTCTCCACATTATTAGGTGTTTGAAGTGGAGTTGCATGCATTTGCTATTATGGTTGTTGATACTACTGAAATGGAGGTCAAACATTTGAATTTTGATTTTTCTGATTACCCCAAGATAGGTTTGGGTGATTTCTCTATTTCAAATTAAATGTATTGTTGAAAGCATTGTTTTGATTCCTGTACTAATTTCAGTTTTGGCTAGCTTGACACCCCGTGCAATTCACCTGCTCTGGATCTGCAAAGTTAAAATGAGATAATGTCAGTGTATTACATAGGGTGTTAGGGTAGTGCCCTAAACAAAAGTTGTAGATGAGTGGCTGCATTGTGGTCACTACTTTGGTTCTCATCTCCTCCCACTGCACTATTAGTCAATATATCTATATGCTTATTCATAGCATCTTGCTTAGCCATCATTGCGTCCCATTCACTCAGTTCATGCACTTCTCTTCTTTTCTCTTCGGCTTGTGCTACCAGCTCTTGAACTTCTTCTGGAGTATTATTTAACATCGGGGACCCACTTGCCGAAGCGTCTACCGATTCAAGGGTTCCTTGATGTGTCCCATTATTAAATATCTCCACCTACATCCACAGGGGCAACCGATGATGTGGAACTTATGAAGCAAGTCATTATATCTTTCCCAAGTCTTACTAAGGTTTTCTCCATAACGTTGACTGAAAGACATTATATCATTCATTTATCTTAGTTGTCTTGGATGGTGAAAAATATTTTGAATTGAAAGCTTGTGCTAATCTATCTCATATTGTGAAAGTTCCCCGCATATAACCTTCCAGCCACAATATTTCGTTAACTCTGAAGGAAATTAAACCAAATTTAAAGTCAGCCTGTGACACACCATTCTTCTTGCCAATTAGAGGTCTCACAAACTTCTTCAAAATTGATTAAATGTCGATTCAGATCCCCACTATGTAATCCTGAGAACATCGTAAATTACTGAAGCATGGATATTAGATTTGGCTTGACCTCAAAGTTACCTGCTTGAATAGGAGATGGTAGAATGCTAGACTGTGATCCTCTAAGAGTTGGTTGTGTGTAATCTCCTAACGGTCCGTTATTGTGTAGGGGTAAGTCTTGACAATTATCCTCAACCTCTCTATCATTCTTTACTCGCTCACGGTTAACTAGTGGTAACACTTGTTATGCTACAAGTTGACGTGACACCCTTCCATTGGCCACAACTACCTCTTGCTATACAGCCTATCTCCTTAGTTGCCCAAAAGTTTTGTCAATCGTCGGATCAAACTCGACAAGTGTCTGATCATACCTGCGTATATACTATCAAAAACAAGGAAACACTATGTGCACCACTTTAAATTACACAATGACTAATACAAAATAATTAGAGTAATGGTTCGGCAAAACAAATAAAATAACAAAAATGAAATAAACAAAAAGTAAAAATCTAAATTAGAAATTATTTTAGCATCTCAATATTGCCACTACAGTCTCGGCAATGGCACCAAAAAATTGATCCACAGAGGACAAGTTATAATTTCTTATCCTATGCTTCCACTAATATCTACAAGTATACGATTATCAATGTGGTAAGGTAAATAAGGATCGATCCTATGAGGACTGGTACAAGTACCGATATTCTAGCACAATTTTTACTTAGATGATCAGTTTGCAAGGATGTTTTAATTTTGGAAATAAAAATGTAGAAATAATTTAAAGACTATAATTTAGAAAGCAATTAGATTTGATTGAAGTAACATCAATAGATAATTAGGGTTTGAATTCATGGTTAGAAATTATCCAAGGTCAATCAAATATAAGGTCAATCAATCAAATAACGCTGGTCTGTGACTGAGATTCCAAAACCTTATCCCCTCAGCCAACCTAAATAAAAGTAAGGTTAGCTACTCCTTAGAATTTTAGCATTTTGTGTCTTTTTATGTCAATTATTACTAGGAACTCAAGGTTCTCTGCATGAACAATTACAACATTGGTGGACACGCTAATTATTTCTCCATTCATGGAATAATATGCAAACTTCTACCATCCATCACTTGCTGGGAGTGGTGGAAAACTAGGAACATGGCAAAATTTGAAGGAAGGAAACTAATACTGCAACAAATTACCGACCAGATCTTGGCTTCCTTGTAGGAGATATCCCAAGCAAATCCTTACCCAACAAGCAAAAATGATAAGAACCTTATCAAAATGAATGTTCACTTCAATTCTTTCAGCATCATCACAAAGGCTCCAAAACTAGTATTTGGGTAGCCCCCTCCTCCTGGGATGCTAAAATTCAACATTGATGGAGCTACTAGAGGGAATCCATGCATTTTAGTTAGTGGTGGACTACTTAGTAATTAGCATGGCAGAATTCTATATGCTTTTTCATCTTTCTATGGAATTGGCACAAATATGGATGCGGAACTATTCGAAGGCTCTCCTTGAAGGTGTTGAGTATTTCACGACCAATAATATTGGGAATGTTCAAATCGAGATGGACTCAAAAATACCCTCCCTATTCCTCAATGGTATGACTTATGGCTATGGAAACTTGAACACATCATCAATCGTATTCGGCAAAGCTCAACAGGCAAGCACTTCTCTTTCTAGCACATGTTCCATGAAGCAAATAAAGGAGCAAATTTCTTGGCAAATGTAGTATGTGATTTTCAATCCTCAAATACTTAAAATGGTTCAATTTTTACAAAGATTGGATATAAAATAGCTAGACTAGACTCTGTTCATTTTCCATATATCAGGATTTGTAAACCCCATTGAGGCTCTTGTGTACTCTTTTAAACTTAATCAATAAAAGTACACATTTATAAAAAATAAAATTATACATATACTTTATTAATTGACACTTAATTAGATTTCCCATGATCAATTGTGTCACCCACACTTGACCCCTAACTAATTTAGCAATTCATGGACATGCGAGAATGAAAGCAACTTTATTTAGTTGATTGCAAGCATATTAAATTGACAAATTGAATTAAAAAACAACTGGAAATAAAAATTATCAAAGACAATTATCAGGAATTGAAATAATTGCAAAAATACTTGAATTAAATTTCTTGAATGATCCACAAGTTCAGGAATTAATCCTAGGAATTGAAAATTAATTAATCCTAGAAGTTGTTCCACAACCTAGACAAAACTAGGAAAAGAAGTTTGAAAATCACTCTCTTTTGAGCGTACAAATATGTCTTTGTTGTAGAAAACGTAACACAAGCCTAGGCCCTGATCGACCCAATTGTTGTTAGTGGTTGATTTCCTACTTATCGTACATTGTCAGAGGCTCAATTGCTGACGGCGGGTAAATCCACTACATCAGTAGCTGATAGCAGCTACGGTTCTGTTTCAACCACGAACAGTGGCTAATTAGTAGTGGTCTAGCTACTAATACTTTCAAAGATTTCTTCTCTTCTTTTCTGTACACTGGCATTTCCAACTCCTTACTCCATTGCCAATTGAACGTTTTGCCCCTAATTTATCTACACATGACACGAGACAACATAAATAGATAATAATAACAAAATAAAACCCATTTAACTATAAAAATGATAAAAAATGACAGCGATTCAAACATTCTGAACATAGCGTAACTATCCCAAAACATAACAAATGGGACTTAATACACTAAAACTTTGCAAAAAAGGACAGATAACAATAATGCTAAAATTAGAGTTATCAATAAGTAGCATGGGTTCTAGAGTGCCCCCAAAGGATGGAGCATGGAACAATTCCAAGTGCTTAGTTCTCAAGGTAGCATTATCTCCCACTAATACCTTTCCTTTTGAAAATCCCTTGATCCCAGCTGTAATGGTGGTTGCTGGTACTATCTTGGAGTTTGTCCTGTATAATGGTACTTAACTTTGCATTCTTCTCCCAACTTTTTCGAACTTGCAAACACAGCTCAGAAGTAAGTGTGCTAATGGCCTTCACGTAATCAGCTGAAACTCGTTGGTGCTGGTCATAGGACAACCTTGAAAGAGTATCTAACACAACATTATCATGGCCCTTCTTATACAAGACTTCATAGTCATGTCCCATTAGTTTAGCTAGACACTTCTGCGGAGATGGGCTGGAGATCCGTTGATCCATCAAGAACTTAAGATTTGATGATTTGTCTTAATCTTGAAATGTACCCCAACCGGATAGGTCTCCATTTTTGCACAGCATGACTATAGGAAGCATCTCTTTCTCATAGGTGGATAGAGATAAATTCTTAGGGGGAAATGATTTACACATATAAGCAAGAGATCATCATTTCTACATTGGTACTGCCCCAACTACTACTCCATAAGCATCTACTTCAATGGTGAATTCTACAGTAAAATAGGCCTAGCTAACACTGGGCAGTAGTTAAGGCTTTCTTCAGCTCAATAAAAGTTTTTTTAGCTTGCTCATTCTTGGAAAATCCCTCTTTCTTAAGTAAATCATGAAGTGGTCTACAAACATACCATAATCCCATACAGAGCAATAAATCTCTAGTAATACCTTATGAGGCCCAAGAATCTCCTTAGATGCTTCTGATTTCTAGGTCTAGGTCGGTTGATCCTAGATAATCAATCTTCTGTACCCCAAAAGCACATTTACTCTTTTTCACGTAGAGCTAATTGGCTCTCAAAATAGAAAATGTTTGCTCTAGATGTAGTAAGTGATATTCCCACGACTTGCTATAAATCAGAATATCATAAAAAAATACCGGAAGGAACCTCCTTAAGAATAACAAGAAGATAGAGTTCATCATGTTCTGAAAGGTGGAAGAAGCAATTGTCAACCCAAATGGCATTACTAGAAATTTACAATGCCCTTCATGAGTTCTAATAGCTGTTATATGGACATTCTTAATGCTTATCCTTATTTCGTGATATTCTGATCTTATATTTAGCTTATTGAAAAATTTGGCACCATGTAATTGGTCGAGAAATTCTTTAATCATTGGTATTGGAACTTGTCTTTAATGGAAACATTTGGTTGAGTTCCCTATAATCTATGCACATTCTCTGGGTTCCATCATTCTTTTTAACCAGAATTACAGGTGAAGAAAATGGACTAACACTTGGCTAGATCATACATGTTTTTAACATTGCTACTACTTTCCTCTCAATCTCATCCTTTTGTAGGCTAGGGTATCTATAGGGCTTAACACTAATAGTCACTATACCACATTTCAAGGGAGTTCGATGATCATGCTTCTTCGAAGGGATAGAGCAGTTGGTTCTTGAAACACGTCATTAAAAGCAAACAACATATTTTGAATGTTAGGGTGAGTTTCAATATGACAGCTACCCCTGTTCGATTACATCTAATGAACATAACTATACTTGATCAACTTGAGCTGGCTTTCTCATCATTCTTGCAAATTGCTTAGCATGACAACCTGATGAATGGTTGAGTGGATCCCTTCAGAACAACTTTCTTTTCCCCTTGCATAAATTCCATCCTTCATTGAGCATAGTTCCAGTTGATATCTCTAAGCTCCAGAGTAAACTAGACAGTGATAGCCAAGAATCATTTCACAACCTCCCACAGGAATATTCTCATATTAGACTTAAACTGCAACCCCAGCATCTTCTAGGAAAATCCCCTACATTCTGTAGTACTATACATTTCACTTCCATCAACTATTGAAATCTTCATAAAGGAAGTATTTGCAATCTTGCATCCTAGTCTTTTAGCTGTATCAGGATCTAAGTAGTAACAATTCCATCCATCAATCAAGATATGTACCAACTGTTTATTCACATAACCAGTTATCCTTATGGTTTGAAAATTGGGAATTCCTACCATAGCATGCAAGGAATTATGGGGGTTGTGATATCTTATTCCAACTGTTCTGCACCTCTACAGGAACCTCTTCTTCATCTTTTTCCCCAAACTCCATAGAATTCTAGATTTCAATTGTGAAAAGTTGCCTTTTCCTGTATTGATGACCTTGAGTATATTTCTTATCCCACCAAAAACACAAGCCCAGCCCCTCTTCCTATCAACTATTTTAGCACTAGGAATTTTCCTGGTGTTGGCAGGATGATATGTCCAACATCATTTTTAGGTGGAACATTCTGAGATTTGAAAGGTACCAATACTTGAGAGTTCTTGAATTCTTGGTTTATGGCCTCCCGATCTACACTGGAGTTTGTAGGATCAGAGTCTTGATTCCCATTTTGGCCTCATTTCCCCACTGATGACAAATGTGGTTTTCTTCCAATCGTGCCAATCTCATAGCATTCCCCCAGCCTTTTTGGCATGAACATTCCCACTCCAATCTAAATTTTTTGTTTAATCCACTCAAAAAATAGCTTATGGCATGCTCTTCTGGAGTAGCCACCCTACTTAATAGTCTTTCAAATTGTTTTGTGTAATCTCAAACCCCCCCTTGTTGCCTTAAACACCTCAAGTTTCACATAGGATCATCATAAAGAGCCTCACAAAAATTTTCTCCCATTGCCCTAATGTATTCATCTAAAAAAGGCAATACTTTAGTCAGCCTTATTTTCACAAATACCCATTGGTGCCATTGTAAAGCCTTCCCTTCTAAATGAATCAAAGCTAGTTTCATCTTCATCTCAATTGGAGTTTCGTCCAATTCAAAAAATTGCTCACACCTTAACAACCATTCCTCCACGTTTTTCCATTGAATCAGTGGAAATCAATTCAGGAAAATCTTTTGGATGTCAGGTATTATTGACTGGATTTTTGAAATCCTTGATTACACTCTCTATTGAAAGATGGAGAAACTCTATTCTGATTCCCTTGAAAGAACTAAAGCCCCATCCCCATGAACATATTCCTTACTTCAGACATTTCTTTCTCTGATTTTTCATGATACTTCTTGACCATATTTTTGAAAGATTCCTTTATCTTCCTCAAATCGTTAGAATGAGTACCTCCTGCCATAGCTGTCGAGGATCGACAACTCTAACACCAACTGTTAAGGAATAAAATATTTTCACAAAATTAAGGGCAAGATTTTAGAAATAATGGAACCACTATGCTTATTAATAAAAAATTGGTACAAGTATGATAAGACATTAGAGAACTAATTGGATGAGAATAGTTCTGGAAACTATACACAAGTTGAATTAAGATTGAGATAACCCAATGAACAACTCTGAAACAAGAAAAAATACAAGATTCAAGAATGGGAAGGGTTATAGTTTTACTCGTAAGTCATAACTACTACTAATTGCTACAGGATCTACTTAAGCAGCCATACAATAACTACTGTAACTAATTCTGCTGAAGTGGTCTCTAAGCTACAACAGCCATCCTGCCAACTTACCATCTGACTGTCATCACCACCATTCCCTCCACTATCTAGTAGCACTTCAAATCTTTCTAGCTGACTCCTTATTTTGCCACATATCACGGTGACTACCGAAGTGGTGAAGGCATTTATTGTCAACCTGTTAGATTTCGAGTTGTGCAATTCTAAGAAAGCGCTAGCTACAATCTACGTTCGCGACACATGCGTTGTCGGTACTGCAACTTGTGAAAATCTTTTTAAACATATTCAACCGTGCCACGGAATCCACCACCATCTTGTATTCGCTCCAAGTTTCAATTTTTGTTGACATCATAGTTCAACTTTGCTAATCATATATCGCTGCAATCATCAAAACCGAAAACATAGGAAGCACTTCAATGATGCATCCAAATATAGGTAAAGTTGACTAAGAAATTATTTATCAAATGATAATTAATTGATTGATTGATTGACCTTTTGTTTCAGGAATGTAGTTCTTCCTCCTAAAATGGCAATGTTGCTTCTATGTATCTATTTCTGTCTAGAGTAAGATTTTCTAGGTTATTTTTTGAATTTATTTACCTAGGATTTACAATATTCTAATTTGCTGCTTACATATACTGTTCAGTTAAGTTAAATAAATTTCTGTTTGGTTTCGACATAAATAATTGGGATTTAGAAATAGAAGTTAAATATCTTTTGATTAATCAAGACGTTATGCTTGTTTTCATTTTAAACTATTTTCTGATGACACTAGGAATTTTTATTGAGAAGTTTTGGAAAATCTGAATTATATTGCATGTTTTGAATGAAAATTAAATAGGTTTTAATTTTTGATTTTGATCCTCTCTTACATTTTTGAATTTGAAAGGTTTATTTGTAAAGAACAAAGGGAAAGTGTATTTGTTTTGTGTGGTTTATTTGTTAAACTAGGATTAGTCAAATATGAAGTTCAATGAAACCATCCTTCATAAACGACAACAAATTTTGTTTGGACAAATTTCTGTATAAAAGGAACATGTCATATAGTTTCACTTTTCGACATTAACTTTTTTTACAATTCTATCGGAGTATGTTTTTGTTGACTGGATGTGATGTTCTTCTTAGAACCACTTGATTCTTATTTTCTTTCAAATTTTTTAGAACAAACCTATCTGGGTTATTACCTCTGCCTCTGTCGAGTTTTTTTTAGTATAGCTGGTCCCAAACCCAAGTAAATGAGGAGGGTTGCGTTAGTTCAACAGCCAGCGTAAAAATTTCTGAATCTTATGAGATGAATCCACTACGATATTCTACTAATGCTAGGGCATTCCCTACTTCATAATAAGCGATGCTTCGCATTGCCAGAGTGCAGCGAATTGTGGGCAAGGGCTGCGACATCTCCATGGGGGTCCGGGTATAGTAAAAAAATATGCAAGGGTCTTCACATAATATGAGGAGGATAGTGGGAAAGACAAATATTTGGGAAGATACGATTAGAATAAGAACTTGGAATATTGAAACTCTTACTGGTAAATCAATAAAGGTGGTAGATACAATTATTAGGAAAAGAATTAATATTTTGTGTTTACAAGAGACAAAATGGGTAGGAGAAAAGGCTAAACTATTAGACAATTTAGGATTTAAACTTTGGTACTTAGGAGTAAACAAGATTACAAATGGGGTAGGTATGATTATGGATGGGTCAATGAAGGATAATGTAGTGTAGGTGACTAGGAAAGGAGATAGGAATATGTCCCTTAAACTAAGTTTTGGACGTGAAACTATTAGTATCTTTAATGTCTATGCGCCTCAAGTAGATCTAGATGAGTCCATTAAAGCTGAGTTGTTGGGAAGATTTAGATGAGATGACAGGTAGTGTCCCCCCAAAGTGAGCAAATTTTTATAAGAGGTGATCTAAATAGAAATGTGGGAAGAGAAAATGAAGATTATGAAGAAGTGCATGGTGGATATGGTTATGGGGGAAGAAATGAAGAAGGAAAATCAATCTTGGAGTTTGGAATGGCATTCGACCTTTGCATTATCAATACTTTTTCAAGAAGAGGTAGGAACATTTAGTTACCTTTAAAAGTGGTTCAACAAAGTCACAGATTGACTTTCTTCTCACAAGAAAGAGTGATAAAAGGGTTTGTAGAGATTGTAAAATCTTACCTGAAGGATGTTTAACCTCACAACATAACTTTTTGGTTGGGGGATTTGAAGCTTAAATATCACATTAGGCGAAGGAACTTACGTAGATCACCTAAAATTAAGTGGAGGAATTTAAAGAAGGAAAAAGAACAAATTTTTAAGGAAGATTTGTTAGGACAAAGTATTTGGAACTTACAAGGAGAGAATCTGTTAAATCTCACACTTTATGGAATTACATGGCAACTAGAGTAAGAACAGTGGCTAAGAAGATACTTGGAGATTCAAAAAGTTATGCCCGCATGAACAAGAAATCTTGGTGGTGGGATGAAGGTATACAAGATAAAATCAAAGTTAAGAGGACTAACTATAAGGCTCTATATAGTTGTAGAAGTGATGAACATATTGAGAAATATAAGCTTGCTAAAAAGGAGGCAAAAAAGGCTCTAAGTGAAGCGAGGGATAGGGCTTTTGAAGATCTTTACAAACAATTAGAATATAGGGAGGGTGGAGCGAGATATTTATAAAATTACTAAAGCAAGAGCCCATAGAACGAAGGACTTAACCCAAGTCAAGTGCATCAAGGATGAAAGCAATAAGGTGCTAGTAAGAGATGAGGAAATTAAGGCAAGTTGGGAGAGATACTTCCATCATCTATTCAATGAAGACAATGGAGACGATATCATTTTAAGAGAGTTAGCTAAGTCTGAGGAGTATAGAATGTACGTAATGTATTATCGAAGGATTCAAGAATCAAAGGTGGAAGAGATTTTGAAGAAGATGAATAAAGGAAAAGCTGTTGGCCCCAATGTTATTCCAATCGAGGTATAGAAATGCTTAGGAAAGAAGGGCATAAGTTGGCTTACCAATCTTTCCAATAAAATGAAGAGTAGAAAGATGTCTGACCAATGGAAGTACTCTCATACCCATATTCAAAAATAAAGGAGATATACAAAATTGTGCGAATTATAGGGGTATTAAGTTAATGAGACATACAATGAAACTTTTGGTGAGGGTGATAGAAAGAAGGTTAAGAAACAACACTATGGTGTCAAATAATCAGTTTGGTTTCATGTCAGGGAGATCGACTACTGAAAGCATACATCTCTTAAGGAGACTTACCAAGAGATACCAAGATAAGGAAAATGATTTATATATGATTTTTATTGATCTTAAAACGGCATACGATAGAGTCCCTAGAGAAGTTTTGTGGAGAGTTTTGAAAAAAGTGGTGAAGTTAGAGTAGCATGTATAAAATCAAAAAAGTAGATGTATAGGGATGTAGTTACAAGTGTGAGAATACCAGCAGGGTTGACACGAGAGTTCCCTATAAATATAGGTTTACACCAAGGTACAGCTTTAAATCCTTATCTATTTGCATTGGTCATAGATGAACTTACAAGACACATACAGGAGGAAATACCACGGTGTATTTTATTTACGAATGACATTGTGCTAGTAGATAAAACAAATGATGGGGTTAATGCTAAACTCGAAGTTTTGAGAGAGACACTTGAGGCAAAAGGGTTTAAATTAATCGATCAAAAAAAGAATATATGGAACTTAAGATTAGCAAGGGTTCACTTAGGAATGGAATAGGGGTTAGTATTAGAAATCAAGAGATACCCATAAGAGAAAATTTCAAGTATTTAGGATCAGTTTTTTCAGAGTGATGGTGGTATAGATCGAGATGTTACACATTGGATACAAGCGGGTTGGACTAAATAGAGAATGGCATCCAAGAAGAAATGTTATGCGATGGCAAAATTCCTTTACGACTTAAGGGTAAATTCTATAGAATGGCAATTAGGTCAACGATACTTTATGAGCCTGAGTGTTGGGCAGTGTATTACACAAATGAGCAAAAAATGAGAGTAGCAGAAATACGAATGTTAAGATGGATGTGCGGGCATACTAGGATGGACAAGGTATGCAATAAGCATAATCTTGAGAAGATTCGAGTAGAATCTATTGATGATAAGATGAGAGAAACACGCTTAAGATGGTTAGGTCATATGTTGATGTTTCCCAAACCTTATTTTGATGATGACATAAACACTTAACTGTGTAAAACAAGCTTTTGCAGGAACAGATATTTCGGACGCACAGGATCGTCCGAACTCAGTCAAAAACTCTCGGACGCATTGTATCGTCCGAACAAACCGCGAAAAGAATTATGGTTTGTATTAGAATAGTTTCATCACTGACGTCCGAACGAAGCATCTCAACAACCGAATGTAGATCGGACGCTTCCTCGGACGCATGCAAACCTCCTCGGACGTCCGAACCCCCAACGGCTATTTTTTGTGCATTTATTACTTAGCCGTTAGGAAGTAGTTGAAAGCTCTATTAATTGCTATTATAAATAGATGCTTTAAGAACTTGAATAAATCATCTAATACATTGAATACAAGTCCAAAAGAAAGTAATTTGTAGTGCAAATTGACTTTAGAGCCTTGTTGTATTAGTGTGAAATTGTGAGTGTAATTCAACATTGAGTGGAGTGATAATCTTGTACAAGAGTGTGGTTGAAAGTGAGATTCTTTGCTCAACTAAAACAGTTTTAGTGTGTGCAATAAGAGACAGCTCATGATACAAGATTGTTGGTCGCTTCAACCTAACAAGTATTGAAGTAGGTCAAATTTGAGATTTCAAGCTTGCTAGCTTGGAAGTAGTTCTTATTGTTCAATTTATTCTCTCTTTAATTTACTGTTCTATTGATATTATTATAACTGATTTTGTTATAACTGATTTCATCTTGAAAATATCAATATCTCTTAAAGTAATTTTTAAGAAACCTAATTCACCCCCCCTCTTAGGTTGCTTTGGGACCAACAATTGGTATCAGAGCTTGGTCTCATTTTATTGCTTAAACTGCTGTTGAGAAAAGAACTATGGCAACCAACAATGCTCTGTTTTTTGAAGGCCAATCTATTACTAGGCCTCCCATGTTTAATGGGACAAATTTTATTAGTTGGAGAGATAGAATGAAAATATTTCTGCAATCTATTGACATTGAATTGTGGTATGTTGTCAATGAAGGTCCATTTGATGCTTATATCATTGATGATCACACAAATAGAAGAAGAGAAAAGACGAGGATTGAGCTCACTCCACAAGACAAGGCAAATTTGACATTAAACGCAAAAGCCATGAATGTGCTATACAATGCCTTGGATGCAAATGAATCAACTCGCGTAAAGGGTTGCAATTCTGCTAAGGCAAAGAAACTCCTGAATGCTCTATCCAAAGAATGGGATGCCAAAACAATTGCTTATAGACAGCTAAGAATTTAAATTTAATGCCTATTGAATCACTAATCAATTCTCTTACATCTTATGAACTTAAGCTAAAAGCCAAGCTTTGTGGATGATGAAGAAGCAAGGCCAAAAAGGGGAAAACTCTAACTTCAAAATCTTGTCAAAGCTCGTGATATCCCAGTCTCTTATACACATCTAGATGTGTATAAAGATCTTGATGAAGGAGATCTTGCACTTATCACCAAAGGATTTCTCAAACATTACATCAACAAACGATTCATGAGCAAGAGGCGGAGCTGCAAACTCAAATAATTTCAAAGGAAGTCAAGAGTTCCAGCTAAGGAAGCAAAATGATAAATGCTTTGAGTGCGGTCAACTCGGGCATTTTGCAAATGAATGTCCCTCCAAGAAAAAGAAGGAAGGAAGAAAACCAAGATTCAACAACTTTCAAGTCACTTGGGACGATTGCAACTCCGAAGGAGAAGTTGAAGAAGAAATGGAGTCGGCACAAATGGCCTTTATGGCTATTGGAGACAATGAGGTAAATTCTAACTATGACTCCAATGATGAAAATGATGAAGATGATCTTGAAGCTTTCATTTTGAAATTGCATGATAGCTTAAAAGAATCATATGCTAGAAATAAGGAGTTAGTAAAAAAGTCAAATGCTTTATTGAATGCTAACTCTAAACTTGTGAATGAAAACAATAGGCTATCACAAGAAAATTGTGATTTGAAGAAAAGAATGCATGAGAGATCAAAGGTCAAGGAAGAACAAGCCTCCTTGAAGAAAAGAATGGATGATTTAAATACTCTCTTAGCTAGAAAGAAAGAAAATGTTGTTGATATGAAAAGAAATAGAAATGTAGCAATCAACAAAAATTTTGTCATATATAGAAGAGATGATTTATGTATTGTAAAACCAAAATCTTCTTTATATGGAAACAAAAGCATTGTTTGTAGATATTGCCAACAACATGGACATACTAAGAATATGTGTTATGTCAAGAAAAATGAAAAACTTGGAATGAAAGTTGCATGGATAGTAAGCAATCTCACTAACACTCATGGACCCAAAAAGACATGGGTACCAAAAGTTATCAATTGATTTATTGTGTAGGTACTTAACATCACCAACAATGCTAAGTGGTTCATAGATAGTGGATGTTCAAGGCACATGACGGGTGATGCCTCTCTCTTCACAAACCTTACATCCAAAAACAGTGGAAAAGTCACTTTTGGTGACAACAACAAAGCAAAATCAATCGGCATTGGTGATGTAGGTAAACCACAATGGTGAAACCTTGATTAAGAATGTACTTCTCGTTGATAATTTAAACTATAATCTATTAAGTGTTAGTCAACTTTGTGACAAAGATTTATATGTTTTCTTTACCAAGCATGAATGTCTTATACTTGACAAAAATCATGTTGTTTTGTTAAAAGGCACTAGGCACAATGACATTTATGTGATTTATCTTGATAAAATTAGCAATAGCAATGTAAAATGTCTTACCGCTTCTATAGATGATCCTTGGCTTTGGCATAGAAGACTTTGTCATTTTAATATGGATTTGATTGAAAAATTAGCCAAGAAAGATTTGGTAAGAGGCTTGCCAAAACTGAAATTTCTGAAAAATAAAATTTGTGATGCTTGTCAATTTGGTAAACAAGTCAAAGTTTCTTTTAAACCAAAGAATTTTGTGTCTACTCATAAACCTTTAGAATTGTTGCATTTAGACTTATTTGGACCTACTCAATATGCTAGTCTAGGTGGTTGCAAATATGCATTTGTTATTGTAGATGACTATTCTAGGTTTACTTGGGTGTTATTTCTCGTTCACAAAAATGAAGCTTTTGAAAAGTTTGTAAAATTGTTTGCAACCACCTCTGTCTTTTGCTCACGAACACATCGCTTCCTTCATGAATTTCCTTCAGCTTATCCCAAATTTCCTTAGCAGAATTGCAACCCCTGTTGTGATCACGACGGTATCTTTCATGAGTTTTCAGAGTTGTTAGAGTTCCTCAACAAAATGGTGTCGTTGAAAGGAAAAATAGGACTCTTCAAGAAACGGCTAGAACCATGATTAGTGAATGTGACCTACCACAATTCTTTTGGGCGAAGCGGTAAGAGACAGCTATCTCGAGACAACTAATACAATTTGTTAAGTTAAACATGGGCTGTCTCGCAGATACACATCTTGGCTGTGGTGGTAGGTCTCTTCTCTCAATATGGTTCTAGATGCAATAAAGCATACCGAGTTTACAATAGCTGTCTCTTATACAATCTAAGAAGTATAAGAGTTACATTTGTGAATCTAGATGTGACTTTAAGACCCCAGATTGTTTTGCAAAACATGAGTATTCTAAAGGAGCTCGAAAAGCTAGATATTCATAAAGATTATCAAGAGGTTACATCAAGCGTTGATATCAACAACCATCAAGTTGATGATGAAAAGAATGAGGATGCTCAAAACGATCTTCCGAAAGCTTGGAGATTCGTTTCTAATCATCCTCAAGATTTAATTATAGGTGATCTATCCAAGGGGGTAACTACTCGCTCTCATAAACCTTTGAATAATAATTGTGCATTACTTTCTCACATTGAACCCAAACATATAGATGTTGCCTTGAGTGATGAATCATGGGTTATTGCTATGAAAGATGAACTTAGTCAATTTGAGAAAAATAATGTATGGACCTTAGTTGAAAGACCATCTTCTTCTCATCCCGTTATTGGTACTAAATGGGTGTTTAGAAACAAATTAAATGACAAAGGTGAGATCATAAGAAACAAAGCTAGACTTGTTGCAAAAGGTTACGCTCAAGAAGAAGGTATTGACTTGATGAAACCTTTGCACCCGTGGCTAGATTAGAATCTATCCGCATGTTTCTTGCATTTGCATGTTTCAATAATTTGCAATTATTTCAAATGGATGTCAAAAGTGCTTTTTTAAATGGTTTTATTGACCAAGAAGTTTATGTCGAACAACCTCCGGGATTTGAAAATAAGAATCTTCCAAATTATGTCTTCAAACTCTCCAAAGCTTTATATGGTTTGAAACAAGCTCCAAGAGCTTGGTACGAAAGATTAAGTGGTTTCTTGATAGAAAATGGTTTCAAAAGAGGTATTGTTGACACTACACTTTTTACAAAAACAGATTTAAAAGGATTGTTAATTGTTCAAATTTATGTTGATGATATTATTTTTGGAGCAACTAATGAAAGTCTGTGCAAGGATTTTTCACTACTAATGCAAGAAGAGTTTGAGATGAGTATGATGGGCAAGTTGCAATTTTTCCTCGGACTACAAATTCATCAAACCAAGGAAGGAACATTTATTACACAAATCAAGTACACAAAAGAGCTGCTCAAACGCTTTGGCATGGAAGATTGCAAACAAGTTGGTACACCAATGTGTACTTCAACCAAACTTGATAAAGACGAAGAAGGTAATAGTGTTGATGAAAAACACTATAGAGGTATGATCGGGAGTTTACTTTACTTAACTGCTAGTAGACCAGATATCATGTTTGCTGTTTGTCTATGTGCTAGATTTCAATCTTGTCCTAAAGAATCACATTTGATTGCAGTTAAAAGAATTTTTAGATATCTAAAAGGAACAACGGACTTTGGTCTGTGGTATCCAAAGTCCTCTACATTTGATCTAATTAGCTATTCTGATGCTGATTTTGCTGGATGTAAAATTGATAGAAAAAGTAGACTAATGGAATTTGTTATTTTCGGGAAATTGTCTTGTGTCTTGGTTTAGCAAAAACAAAATTCCATTTCTCTTTCTAGGGCTGAAGCCGAATACATTGCTGCCGGAAATTGTTGTGCTCAACTTCTTTGGATGAAACATACTTTAAAGGATTTTGGTGTCATTTTTGATTGTGTTCCAATACTATGTGACAACACTAGTGCAATTAATCTCACAAAAAATCCTGTTTTGCACTCTAGAACTAAACACATTGATGTTAAGCATCATTTCATTAGAGATCTTGTTTGTAAAAGGAAATGACATGTTCTTATGTGCCACTTTAGACCAATTGGCTGATATTTTTACAAAACCCTTAGCTCTAGATCGTTTTGAATCACTCAGAAAATGCTTGGGGATTTTACAGATCAATTTGGCATAAGTTCCTTGTTCGGACGCTCTTATTCGTCCGAACATATTTCCTCTCGGACGCTATGGATCGTCCGAAAGCATGTGTTCCTTCTCGGATAGCATATCTGTCTCTTATACACACCTCCCCCACCGAAAACCCTCTGGCGATTTTTTTCCCCCTTCCCTACCAAATCAAAATTAACACTCTCCCTTCCAAAATTGATCAAAGAATCATCCTACCCATAATCCTTAGCCCCTAAATCACATCTTATTTCTCCCTTTCACCATCCAAATTCCCTAAAAATCTCACAAATCTTCATTTTTTTTTCTCTCTTTTTTCTTCCAAAAACAATGGTGAAAGCCCGTGGCGGTTCCTCTTAGGCGGTTCGCGGTAGAAAAACCAAAGGAAAAGCTCCTGTTCGAGGAGAATCATCCACCTTCATCTAAATCTTGACTCTCTGATTTTTCCTAGATCTTTTCCTTGGACAAATGGCCTGCTGAGGATACTCAGTTTGATATCGACGAAGTTCGAGCCATTTTCGGTGTCCATTTTAAACAGGCTTCGGAAGCCAAGACTACTCTGCTCAGCCCTGAACTTAACATTTTGTATACCCTTGATAACAAATCTTTTGTTGCCAACTCTTATACACCGAGCCCGCAAAATGCAATCAGTACTTATTTTTCTGTGTCTTTAAGGGTATTTCTCTAGACTTTGGGTATCTTTTTGTTCCCTATGGGAACTTTTTCTAATCGATACTCAAGAAATATTCCGTTTGGGAAATTTCTCACAAAACTTTTTAATGACCTCAACGTTCCCTTTACAGGCAATAAACAGTTTCCTCCATATTTTAATAAATCATACATTGAAAGAAAAGGTCTCCGGTTTTTTAATGATCAATGGCTAACTAAAGCAGCCTTTGATATTGCAAAATCCCAATCCCATGCTTCCACATCTGATTTTGCTATCCCTCCCTCTCCCACTCCTCAACCACCCCCATTCCCATCTCGCACCGTCTACTTCGCACCATCTTCTCGAACCATCCCTTTCCCATATCTGTGGACTTCTCCAATCTCGAGCACTCAGCTCGGTTCTTTTCAACGCCGCACAAATCGCAAGTTGTATCAAGCAAATGCCGATGATGATGACGATGACGATGACGATGACGAAGACAATGAAGATGTTGACGACACTTTTGAGTATATCATGCAACGTCGTACTGGGGAGGAGCATGACAATGAAGCTACCGACGACGATGCTCCATCCAAACGTCAAAAGACAGAAAAACGCTCAAAAAAGAAAAATGACTCTCATTAGTTTAGTTTCCTTCGATTTTGTTGTTTTTCAGCCGTTCTCTGATTATTGGAACATTTTAGCATTTTCAGCAACTTATGTAGCTTGAATATATTCACTTCAATCCTTTAGCTTTCAATTCTATAAAAAACTACCTGCATTTTCTAAGGGAGTCTAGAGTGCAAAACAGGATTTTTTGTGAGATTAATTGCACTAGTGTTGTCACATAGTATTGTGATGATCGATATAATTTGTTTGCATCATTTTAGCTTTTATATCAAATGTAGAGTGACTTTTGATCTGTCAATTGATACAAATGGATTAGTCATCGACGTTTGGAGGTTTGTCGGTAGCTTCATCCCCAGGGGGAGATCGTCTGTCTCTTATACACATCTAGATGTGTATAAGAGACAGTGTAGGAACATGTGAAGATAGTGAGATTTTGTTGATTCTAGAGAGGCTATTTTTAACGCATACAAACCTCCTCGGACGTCCAACCCCAACGGCTATTTTTTGTGCATTTATTACTTAGCCGTTAGGAAGTAGTTGAAAGCTCTATTAATTGCTATTATAAATAGATGCTTTAAGAACTTGAATAAATCATCTAATACATTGAATACAAGTCCAAAAGAAAGTAATTTGAAGTGCAAATTGACTTTAGAGCCTTGTTGTATTAGTGTGAAATTGTGAGTGTAATTCAACATTGAGTGGAGTGATAATCTTGTACAAGAGTGTGGTTGAAAGTGAGATTCTTTGCTCAACTAAAAGAGTTTTAGTGTGAGCAAGAATTTCCCAGCTTTGTAAAGATTGTTGGCTCACCAAGTCTGTGATGCATTCATATTTGATATTTCAAGCTTGCTAGCTTGGAAGTAGTTCTTATTGTTCAATTTATTCTCTCTTTAATTTACTGTTCTATTGATATTATTATAACTGATTTTGTTATAACTGATTTCATCTTGAAAATATCAATCATGTTATCTCTTAAAGTAATTTTTAAGAAACCTAATTCACCCCCCCTCTTAGGTTGCTTTGGGACCAACATATGTGAAGACAACCAGTAGAAGCGTCTGTCAAACGAGTAGATTTTAGAGAGAGGAGTCAACATACGAGGGGTAGGGGACGACCGATAAAGACTTAGTGGGTAGCTTGTGAGAAATATATAGTCCATCTAGGAATTGAGGAGAATATGGTCCATGACAGAGTGCAATGGCATAGTAGGATTCATGCAGCCGACCCTACTTAGTGGGTTTAAGGCTTAGTTAGTTAGTTAGCTTGTTTGTAAACCTATCTTGGCTATTCTTTTTAAGTTTGACCGCCTAACCTAAAGATCAAAGTGTCTTCCTTCCTTTTCCTTAATTATGTTCATATAAAATTGATATAGCCGACAATAAAGTTCAAAATTACAAATTTTTATGATTTTAATCAGGCTTCCGTTAAGAATGAATTGAAGACCAAATATGTTTTAGAAGTTAGAAGTTGTTTGTATTTAAATGAAACTCTTTTTAATTTAGATGTTTTAGGAGTCATCTTTGGTAATTTTAGGTATTTAGGGTATTTTAGTCTTTTATTTAATTGCAGGAAATTTCATCAATTGTGTTTTTTAGTTTTAAGCAGTATTTTAAATGTATTAGATTCATAATTAAAGTCTAGATGATTTTGAAAGTATTTAGTTTTTTTTAGAATAGGAATTAGTATTCCTAATTCCAATAGGATTCTAATTTTAGCTAGTTTCACAGCACATAAATAGCCTTGTCACTATGTTTTTTTTTTTTGAGACAAAGAATTATAATTTGAAAAGTTTAGTTATTTGTTTTTTATTTTGTTCTTCCTATTAATCTTTGGATTTGCTTACTCTTTCCTGATTTTTCCCCTCATTCCTTTCACTCGCGCTAGTAGATAAGATAACCCAATCTTGTGCTACATCAATTTGGTACCAAAGCCAAACTTTCCTCTCTTTTGCTGACAATATTTTCTTTTTTATCTATAAGTATGGTTGCCAAAGCAGAACTTTCAGTCTTCAAAGTTTGATGCTTTGTCGAAGGATTATGCATCTTGTAATGAAAATATCATTGTACTTAATCATAGAGTGCTAGATGTTAACGGAAAATTAAAAGGCTTCCAGTTACCTATGTATGATAGATTCGAGAGAGAATTGAGGACTTATTGATGGGAAAACAACTCCAAGCAAGCCAAATAACAATGTTAAGCTTTCGGGTTTTAGCTTGTAGTCTGTCACATCAATTCCATCTAGTCGTCCTCTTCAACTACCCTCTGCTTTACAAGATTCTCAATTATTTTTTCAAGGTTCTCCTCCATAAAAAATTATTATTGGCTTAAATCAAGAGATATCTGCCATTATTGAAGATTTTGGTAAGGGATTGTGAAGTGAATTTTTAGAATCTAAATTTGTAGAAGGTGTTGTTTTATCTGAAAAGAGCATGCAGATAAATTTGGATGAATTTGTTGCATCAGAGCACCTAAAAGATGTTGCTACAGTAGTTCAAGATCAAAGTGAAGAAGCTAACTCTGAAAGTTTCCAAATCATTAACTGCAGCAATTGACTTTATCCTTGTGGATCTTCATCCAATAAAGTCCAAATTTTACTTGTTGCCACATCTTCTAAAAGATATGAGGAGATTTTGGAAATTAAATATCTTTCTAACTCGTGGAGACAAAATCATACCTTCAAGCTCTTCATCATATCATTCTTTAAAACTTGATGTCGAGTTTTTTCGAATCAAGAAAGAATGATGCAGCTGACAATAAAGTTCAAAATTATAGATTTTATGAGTTTTATCAAACTTCCGTTAGGAATGCATTGAAGAACAAAGACAATTTAGAAGCTGGTTGTTGTTAGTTTTTCGTTTAGATGTCTTAGGAGTCATCTTTTGGTAATTTTAGGTTTTAAGGGTATTTTAGTCTTTTGTTTAACACCAGGAAATTTCAGCAATTTTGTTTCGTAGTTTTAAGCAGTATTCTAATTATATTAGATTTATAGTTAGAGTCTAGTTGATTTAGGAAGTATTTAGTTTTCTGTTTAGAATAGGAATTAATAATTCTAATTCCAATAGGATTCTAATTTTAGGTAGTTTCACAACTTATAAATAGCCTTGTCACTTTGTTATTTTTAGAAAGAAAGAATGATCAATTGAAAATTTTAGTTATTTGTTTTTTATTTTGTTCTTCCTCCTAAGAATATGTGGATTCACTTCCTTATCCTGATTTTTTCCTCTCATTCCTTCCACTCGCGCTAGCAGACAAGATAGCCCAATCTTGTGCTACATCAAAGGTTGACACTGTTCAGTATACCTTGTATTTTTTATTTTGTCCCACATTGATTTGGGAAGCGTACTTTTCTTTCACTCAATAATATAAATTAAGGGCTTTATTTAAGGTTTTAAGTATACCAAGCAACGAGAGTTTTAGTAGGTTTTCAGATATTTTATGGCCATCCTGTTTTTTGTTATATTTAGGGCTCTCTTGCGTTTTTCTTATAACTGTGCCTATAACCTATTCTGTGGAAATCTCTCCAAATTTATATTCCTAATCTTAAATTAGTGGATTGTTTCCCCTTCGTCCGAATCTATGTTCTTTTTGTTCCAATATTTATCTTTATTTATCTTCTTTATTGTTTTTAAGGATTCGTTAAATAATTTTCGCAAATACTTGGGATTCCGATCCGAATAGACATTGCATTTTTCCAATTGCTGGAGTATTATAGACAATAATGTAAAGCTTCTTACTCAAATAACTTATACCTCCTATTCTGCTTTTAAGGACTTAGTTCATTTACCATCATCAAATTCTTATAAATCTGTATGTTTCTTTCTTGTGTAGTTTTGGATACGCATGAGGAAGACTAGACCACATGATACATTAGATATAATAAATGGGTTTACTATCCCGGTTAAAATTGATGCCAGTGAGGTTATTTTATATACCTTTCTTGTTTAAGTATTTAACTGACATGGATTTTTATATTAACAATATAGTTGAATGCTTTTTTTTTTTTGTAGCTTCTGGACATGTTCTTCATAACTGTAGGCTTAGTAACACTAGGAAACTTACCCAATTCAAGTCTGGAAACCTTATTTAGTTTGGAAAGGAGTTGGGTCTGAAACACTGGAAAATAAGCTTTTTCAAAAAAAAAAAAAATAAATAAATAATGTTCAGAATATATGGGAGGTGGCATATTTCTCTGTTCGGGTCATGTGTGGCTGTGAAGCTACCCAAGCGCAGAGGATAAAGAATTAGAATATTTTGGCAGTGAAGCAGTAAATCTCAATCTTATCGTGGCCACCATACTGTTCCAATTGGATAAGAGAACGGATTATAAAATGAAGTAGTCAAGTTCATCCTCATATGTTTTTGTTCATCACGTATTCTTCGGTGACACACATGTACTTACTAATCATCCATCGAAGTTGTGGCTACATTTTTTACAGGAACATATGTTTCTTGCTTTGTTTTTTGCTTGGTAGTTGGAGAATGAATTCAAACGCCTCCAGGAAGCACAGGTTTGTGAATAGGTTATCTGTTTCTTGCCTTCGCTTTTCTTTTGTTTGTTTGTGAATTATTTACCTCGTTCTCACTACCAATTAAGTAAATGTAATTGGCTAATCTAATTATTTGTATACCAATTCTATAATTGGCGAAATGTAAGATCTAATTCTCTTCTTTCTTGATTTTTGTTCTGCAACTGATGCCATATTCTACAAGGTAAATCTTGCATTCCCATCTTACTCCCACACCCAAAATGAAAGTAAATGGGGGTCTCAATTGATATTGAGAACTGTTTTGTTACATAACTAGTTATGCTAAAGATGTAACAAATGAGTCAAAGACTTGCATCATAATTGATAATTATGATGTGTTGCACGTCTCTATTATAAGTCTTTAGTAATGACAAATATGTGGTAATAACACTTGTTCATGCCTTGAATATTTGTCTCGTTTCTATAGTGGTCTTATAAAGTTAGATGTGACATCACCTGGTGATTGTGGACTATAATCTGATATTTTAGTAGGCGTCTGAAAATATTTTCTGGAATTAGGGAAAACTCATGTCTCGGATATTAATTATACAGTTTGGTTTCAAGTTTTCCATTTCTTGTTAATATTATTATGCAGGAACCTTCTTCACCTTTCATATTTGAATGAGTATTTTGTCTAATGGCAGTTTTGTTCATCTAAACCCCTTTCTAATTTATCGTTGTATTCAATAAATCAAGGTGCTATGTTAATCGAATTTTTAGCAGTAGTCCATATGACCTTTAGGCTAAAGCAATTCGTTTATTGCAAACATGTATAGTATCAAAATGCATATGTTGCTCTCCAGTTTAATTGCTCTACTGAATTTTCTAATTAATGGCTGACATTTTTATTTTTTATTTTTTTATTTTGTGCCACAAATCTGCAGTTGGCTCTTATTCAATGGCCACTTAAATTAACTTAGCTGTTATCAACAATTTTTGAGGGTATGTATATCTTTCTTCCCACTATTTCCAAATTGATTTGGTTTTCGTGTAATATAAAATGACATCCCTTCCTCAGTTATCTCAGTTACATTCGCAAAATGGATATCTTGGATCTTTTGAATCTTTTCGGTAATCTCATTTTATTGTTTTTTGGATTCTTATATTCGTTCTGCCTTACATGTTTTCATTATTCATTTGAAGTAGTGCTTTTCCTTTTCCCCATGCACCCTTTAATGTTTCTCTTTTATGGTTTCGACTTCGTTCAATCTCTTCAGTGGATTCGCTGGACTGATTCTACAGTCCTGGAAATATCATCACATACTGATTTAAGCAACTATTTCTGCCTGTAGCTTCAGAGCTAGCTTTGCGGTTGTAAACAATCTCCAAATAGTTAGCTTTGGATTATCATTAGGACATGCACGTCACATGCATGTCAAGGCCCAACTGCTCAATTGTTAACAACTGCAAAATCCGTTACTACTTCTGACTGGAGCTGTGAGTTAGAATGGATAATCATTTTTGTATGTTGAATCTTTTATCTTCTGGTTGTCTAACTTCTTAGTAACCGTGCTATAATCCGTATGTTATATGTTTTAGTCGTATGAGGTTTAAATATATAGATAGCTATGATCATCTATGAGTTTAAATTGCTGGCATCTGTAGTGCTGAATGTCCTTGAGTTAATTGGTATAGAATTTGCTGAGTGCTGTTTGCTTTCTTTGTATCATGGTATAATTCAACTTCTGACATCTGAACTCCTAATGGTTGCTTTCTTCTCAGATTAATGATGACACAAGCAAACCAGTGTATTATGCTTTGATCAAATTGCTTCAGCGGGGATTTGTGTGTCAGGTGCAGAATGTACAGGAAATGTTCTCTAATTTCAGCTTTTCCGAATTTGTCATTGGTAATTAGTGTTTTCGTTTATTATTTAATCTCGCAGCAGTGTGATCTTTGTATTTTCACATTGAAGAAGCAAATTTCGCAGAGCATATTCTCTAGATCTTCTACTTGTGTGCTGGAATTTATGTTTCAATTTAATAGGTGAAGTCCAAGAGTTTGACGCAAAGGTACTGTACAGCTTTCTTCTCAGAAAAGTATACTATAGAGCTAACTAACAAAATGAAAGTTAAACTACATCCTTATTTCTCAGTCAGTTTAGCTTGTAAAGTTCATCATTTAACTGATAACCAAATTTTTTGCATATCTCTGTTGTTTCACTTTTCTCTGTTCATTTATGTGAAAGAATAGACTGGCAGCATAGCTTAGGAGATTGGAAACATTGCACCACCCAGATTTCTGTTATCCCGAACTCAGATGTTGTCACTCAGATGCTTTTTATCATCTCATTTTATTGTTCTTTGGATTCATATCTTTGTTTTGCCTTGCGTGTTTTCATTATTCATTTGGATCAATCATTTCCATGATGCTTTGTTACTTGGTTTTTTTTTATTTTTACTATCTCTGTAGATGCTTAATCCATAATTGTGATTTAAAAGCAGCCAAAGATGGAACAATATTTATCATTTCCATGATGCTTTGTTACTTGGTTTTTTTTTATTTTTACTATCTCTGTAGATGCTTAATCCATAATTGTGATTTAAAAGCAGCCAAAGATGTAAAGAACAATATTTATCATTTCCATGATGCTTTGTTACTTGGTTTTTTTTTATTTTTACTATCTCTGTAGATGCTTAATCCATAATTGTGATTTAAAAGCAGCCAAAGATGGAACAATATTTATCATTTCCATGATGCTTTGTTACTTGGTTTTTTTTTATTTTTACTATCTCTGTAGATGCTTAATCCATAATTGTGATTTAAAAGCAGCCAAAGATGGAACAATATTTACTTCCATGGTAATTTTAGACTTGCTATATCTGCTTACTTTTCGCCCTTTTTCTTCATTGTTACTGATTTGTTGTGGATTTATTGTACTTCATAAATTATCCCAATGGAAAATATTTGTTGATCGTTCACCATTTACCCTCGTTCACTGGCGATTCTACATGCCATAAACTTTTCACATTTCTATCACATATGTAATTATTTTTGCGTCAGATCACATTGCTAACAGGAAACTGCTTTTCAATCCTATCAGGTGCGTTTAGTTAGCCTCATCAATGTGCTCGGAAGCACATTCACCTGGGGTGTCAATGACATTATACGAACATGATATGAAATTTGGAATATTTGGTGAGTTAAGATTGAGATTCATGACACGAATACAATTATAACACAACACGTCTATAACACGAGAATAAATATGTTGACATGAAAGTAAATAGGTTGATACGATTGACATGTTTACTGTGTTATATGCAATTATATATCTAAAAATATGTTTCGATATTTCTAAAATTATATTGTAACTTTTTTAAACTTCATATATAATTTGCTTTCTATTATTTATTTATATTAAAATTCTCTGTTATAGAAGACTTTTTAGGTTGGTTTCGGAGTAAAAAATGCACATTATAAATATAATACTATATTTTTTAATGTGAAATTATATAAAATTCTACGTATTTAAGATCACTATAACTTTACAATCTCAAAGAAAAAAAAATTTATTTGTACTTGTGTAGAACCTTGAGAGAGTTATTGTTACCTATCATAAATTTTTTTGGGGGTTAATTTAGTACTATTAATAACAAACAGATTAACAGATTAGGCACGACACGACACGGAAATAAATAGTTCATATACGACACAAAACGATTATTAATTGGTAGGGTTGGTTGAGATTTTATGACTCGAACATGATTATAACACTACATGATTGACACACCTTTGAATCACTATTTTCTTCTCTTTATCCCCTTTCTATTGTTTTCAAAATTGTTGAAGGGTGTTGTGACATTTCATGAAACTCTAAGTAGTACAGCGTATGACATAACCCTTAATAAGGATAGCTGGTCTTGAAATGGTTTTCATATTTTCAGTGTAACACCACAATGTCATAAAACAAGCTTGGCTTGACTCTAGCTCAAAATTATGCGAACCCTGTGCACAATTGACTTGATGTCACCAAACCCAACAATTCAAGTTGGCACCAAAACTCCAAGGATCAACTCTAAAGTTGGTCACAAAAATTTGGACAGCAAACACACACAAACAAGAATGAGAAAGAGAAACAAGCAACACACAAGAATCAAGTAAGAATTCAACCCGTTGTCTGTAGTGAGACAAGAACCAAACTCTTAACAAGATTTAAAGCAAGAATTGACCCGTTACCTATATGAATCAGGAAAGAGCCAAATCAAAAAGTCGGTTAGAACAATCACCGTTGTTCAAGCGATGATCCCAACAAAATCTTAATCCAAAAACGAAAAGAAAGAACTTTTTCCTCACAAAAAAAGATAAATTTTATTGACAAAAATGTGCTGAAATTCGTCCATATTATAATGCCTATTTATAGGCTTAATAAAGTCCTAAAAACTAGCTAAAAACTCCTAAAAGGTAGTGCTAGGGTTCAGCCATAAGTAGCCCAAAAATTTGGAATAAATGAGCCTTATTATGGTTAATTAATGAGTCTAAAGACTAAGAATTAAACCAACAAGTAAACCCGACTTAAAATCAGCCCAATTTACACAACACTTTAAATTTTTATTGGGCTTTGCATAATAAAGACCAAACTAAAATAAAATTTGAACAGAAATCCAGCCTTCTTGCATTTAAAGGATCTCCACTTATGCTTCACTTTGAGGAATTGGACTTCATGTAATAATGAATTGAAGATAGTCCAATCCAACTTGGTCAAAATACTACGAATGTGCTTCACTTTGAAGAATTGGATTTCATGTAATGATGAATTGAAGATAGTCCAATCCAACTTGATTAAAATACTACGAATATGTTCCAATCTTGGCAAGCTCGAGTCCACGCTTGGTATAACTTTCATCTCTTCATCTTGACACATTTTTAGGCTATTTGGATCCATATCATTCCCTTCCTCCTCGAAAGGATTCGTTCTTGAATTCGAACCTAGATAAGAAAAACACGGATTAGTCAAATCATACACAAGATTGGTAGAAAATAGGCCTTGCAACCGTGCACTATTGCAAATACAACAAGTTTTGTGAAATAATTGTCCAAACAGTTACACAAATGTGCTCGCCAAAGTAGAAATCATTCAGTTTTGACGAGCAGTTAAGCACAATTGTAGCAATTGTTGGAAAACACTAATTTTGATACAAATTGGAAGTTAATTGACTGTAAACAAAATTTTAGTCAAACTGTTTTGAGGCAAAATTGATACAACCATTCTTACAAAGTATTTGACCTAAATCACACAACTTCGGTTGATCAAAAACTAAGTAATAAACATAAATTTGGGCGGCGTGTCTAAGTAAAATAAAAACAAATAAGTTATCACGCCATAACAAATACTTAACTTGACTTGGACAAAATTTGAAAATTTTGAAGTTAACTTTACTTGAGATTCGAAATTCATAAAAGAAATTAACCAAAATAAAGAAGTTATCCAGGTTATTTTGAACAAAAAAATCTTGTAGCATGCCATCACAACAAGTCAAATTAGATTTGATGGCAAGTAAATGATTATCAACTAATGCTCGACAAACTGGAATTGACCTCTAAGAATTTGGATGCCTTTTCTGTTCAGAACAACAACCAAGTCAAAATCCATATAGAACTCAAAGGAATTAATTTTAAACAAGAAATAAACAAAATTTATACTAAAAACAATTCTAAATTCAGAATTAAATTTGTACAATTTCTTAAGATGCTCAAATCTAAGAATTTTAGCACAAAAGGAAGAAAGAAGTTCATACCTTTGAGATAGGGTGCTGACTACCACATATTACTTACCTCGCTTTGGTTGGAATAATGAGTTACTCAAATGGGAGGTTACTGCATCATCAATTACACCATTGAAGGGTTGCACATAAGAAAGAAAATGAGAGAAAGATAAATCAAGGTTAGTTATGCCAAAATAAATTCTCTTGATCTCTTCCTCTTTTCTTTCTTTTTCCTGTTCTATGGTCCAATCCTTTATAATCTTTTTATCTTGAATTTCGGCTGCGATTTGGCTTTTCCCACTTTGCTTTTTACTTTTATTCCATTCAAGAAATTTTCTTTGTACTTCAAATCTTTCTTTATTTATTTGATGTTGTGGCAAAGGAATAAATTTAGGTCTAATACAAGTGATACTCCTTAGTACAATTATCATAAAGACCATTTTTAGATAATTTTCATAATTGACCAAGCTGTAAATGACATGTGTGCAAAGGTGTTACATCACAAACTACCTTATCAAAATACTTACATATAGTGAAGGATACAATAACGTGCTCAATTAACTCAAATGCTTTACTTTCAGTTGACCATCGGAACTTAAAAGGTTTTGGATGTGAAAAAGTAGCCAAATTCAACTTTTCAACAAGATATGTACTTGCCATATTAATTCATATGCTACTATCAATTACAGTACCACAAACCCTTTTATTTACAAGAACTTTAGTGAAGAAAGTCTCTTCTCGCCTGCAAGACAACACAAATAAAACTCACAAAACAAAGTGGTTAGTGTTCGAAAAAGAAATAATCTGAATTTTCCTCACCACTCGGCCTTACACTTTGGAGAGCAATTCACTCAAGTTGTATCACTCAATCCCTCGTGTACACCCTCAATTGAATGGCTTTAACATATAACTCAAATGATCTCACCACATTGCCTTTTTCCTCTCTTTAGTTCACTCTAAAAGTCTTTGGAGGACTACGGGGACCAAAGTGAGTTCCAGTTATGTCTTAATCACTTAATTGGTTGGAAGTCAAAAAAAATAAATAATCACGAGCCAATGACAAATAAGAGACATCAAACTTTCGGATTTAAGCTTCAAAGAGCAAGTGACAATAAAATATCCGAGACTACTTAAAGAAACAAAAGGTATAGAAAGCAAATAAGATTTTGGTATGCAATTTACCAAATAAAAAAGAAAACTAAGTACACAAGAACAAACAAGTAGCACTTAAGACTAACAAAGAAATTAGAAGAAGCAACAAAAATTAAGTGCTTTTGAATAGAATTACAAATTTGGAAAGTAGACCTTGATTTAGAAAGTTTCAAAAAATAGAAAGTTTCCAAATCTAGAAATTGGAAAGTTTCCAAAAATGAATTTAGTAAGTTTCCAAATTGGAATTCAGAAAGTTTGCAAAAATGAATTGGTAACTTTTCGAATTTAGAATTTGGAAAGTTTCCAAATATGAATTTGGTAAGTTTCCAAATTTGAAAGTTGGAAAGTTTCCAAAAGAACAAATTTGGGTAAGTTTCCAAAAAAAAAATCAACTTGGACTTGGGAAAAGTTTCCAAACTCAACTAGGAATCTACACCTTCCTGGATTAGGACAATAATCAAATAATTGCCGATATAAACAACTTAATGGGCAAACCCTGCAATTTTTTTTTCGCCTTCTCAATAGCCGATTATTCTTCTTCTTCCCCTTTTTTTTCACGTGTCTTTTTCTTTCAACAATTTCATTTTTTTTTTTCACTTTTCCGCCAAACAAATTTTTTTCTTCTTTTTTTTTAATCAATAAGAACACGGAATCAATAAACAACAAAGACTGACAGATAATCAAGAATTAAGGTATGATAAAAGAAGAACAAGGCACAAGATCAAGAATCAAAAAGATTTTTTTTGGATGAACAGTAACGATGAACAATAAGTTGTAATTTTTTATTTTGGGCAAAAACGAAGATATGATTTTCTTTGGAAGAAAATCTAGAAAAAATCAAAGAGCAAAAATAAATAGAATGGACTAGAATTGGACCAGCTCTAATACCAACCTAATGCGAACCTCGTGAGCAATCAACTTGATGCCACAAAACCAAACAATTCAAGTTGGTTACAAAATCCCAATGATCAGCACCAAAGTTTGTCACAAGAATTTGGACAGCAAACACGCACAAACAAGAATGAAAAAGAACACACAAGAATCAAGTAAGAATTCAACCCGTTGTCTATAGTGATACAAGAACCAAACTCTTAACAAGAATTAAAGCGAGAATTGACTCGTTGCCTATATGAATCAGGCAAGAACCAAGTCTATAAGTTAGTCAAAACAATCATAGTTGCTCAAGCGATGATCCCAACAAAGTCTTCATCCAAAGACTAAAAGAAAGAATTTTTTTCTCACGAAAAAGACAAATTTTTTTACAAAAATGTGCTGAAATGAAGGACATCGTCAATATGATAATGCCTATTTATAGGCTTAACAAAGTCCTAAAAACTAGTAGAAAACTCCTAAAAGGCAGTGCTGGGGTTCAGCCATAAGTAGCCCTAAAATTCGGGCTAAATGGGCCTTATTAAGGCTAATTAATGAGGCTAAAAATTAAGAATTAAACCAACAACTAAACCCGACTTCAACATGACTTAAAACCAGCCCAATTTACACAACACTTTAAATTATTATCGGGCTTTGCATAATAAAGACCAAACTAAAATAAATTTGAAAGGAAATCCGGCCTTATTGCATTTAAAGGATCTCCACTTATGCTTCACTTTGAATAATTAGACTTCATGTAATAATGAATTGAAGATAGTCCAATCCAACTCAATCAGAAAACTACGAATGTGCTCCAATCTTGACAAGGCCGAGTCCACGCTTGGTCTAACTTTCATCTCCTCATCTTGACACATTTTTAGACTATTCGGATTCATATCACAAAAGCTAGTCCACTTAGTTTAGAATTAGTATAGCCTCCTAACTAATTTTTTGCATTCACAGTAAAAGAATGTGTAGATTATGTTACATAGACTAGTCAAAATGCCTATTAAAAAAAAAAAAAAAAACCTAATTCAGTGACTGGATCTATTTCATTAGAAAATCAGAAGTGGAATCTTTAATTGTCATTTTTCATGTCTGAAACTTATATCATGCTTGTGGTGTTTGTTCTTTTGGTCCCAAAACTTCCCTAAAGTCCTTATATATTTCAATGAACTGATCTATAATTGTTTGCTTCATTTTCAAATGGCAAATTGATTTTCTTATTAAAAATTATAATTTTTTTGTGGCATGACAATATATTTGCAGGGACTAAATGCCGAAAGTGAAAGAAAAGTGTGGAGGAATTCTACTGCGTGAACCACATTAACAAAACATATGACTTTGTAAGTAGTATATTAAACCAAGGAAAAGTCAATTCGGGAGTATATAAACCTTCAAGTGTTTTCACTGCCGAGCCATAGATTAAGGGCTCTTAACACATTCTACTTGTACCCTGTAAACCACCATTTTTCCTGCTACTTGATTTTGACTACTGAAAAAAAACTGTAAAACTGCCATGTTTGTTTGAGTAGTTCTGTCTGAGTTGCCATGTTTGCTTCTCTGCTTCGTGTATGTGCTGCTCTAAGATGCGATCTTCATCATCTTTGGATGCATTTGGATTCTTTTTTGACGATTTTTAACGACGAACACTTGTTTTTTAAGAAAAATCATGAGATATCGGGACCTTCCTTGGTGTTTTTGATATAAACCTTTTTTTTTATCTCTCTACTATAAACTCTTACAATTTGTAGTAATTAAATATGTATTCATTAGTTTGATCAGTTTGACTTTGTGATCATTATAGTATTGCTTATAAGGCATTTTCCTTTTGCATTTAAAATAGATGACTTCTACATTTAACATCATTTTTTTGGTGAAGGCAGTAGAGATATATTCATTGGTCTCGTGCATGTTGAGAACAATTGGTAGATTGAAGTTTTTGGAGAATATAGGTGCTCAACTACCACTCCAATATGCTACTTTAATAATTGTAACCTAAAGTCCCACAAGATTCAAATGTCATGAATAAGCAAGTCAAAGTACATGTGTTTGTTTTTACCATTTTCAATAGAGACAGATATTTTACTCTCATAATCGATCTTTAAGAAATGAATAATAGTTTCTTTCATCTTCAGTTTCACTAAATAATCCGCCCAAAACTAAAAATCTACAGATGGTAATCTCACAAATACACTTTCATATTTATGAAAATACTTCTATCACTTGCCTTCTTCCATATCAGTCATTATTCTCACTTTTAGATCCTAACGTGATAAACTAAGAATTCATCCGATAAAGTTATAATTAACATTTTAATTAGATGTTTGTTATTTTAAAAAATCTTTGTGTTTTGTAATGCTAATACAATAAAATTAAAAACCAATTTTAAACCATTGAATTAGATTTATAGATTTTAGAACTATTTAATTTCCAATTAAACTAAATGTATAACAAGATCTGGAAAACCGTAAATAGTCTCTCACATATTCCAAAAATGTATTTTTAGTCCCTCACAGATAGTATGATGAGTTTTAATCACTAATAATTTAGAAATGCATCATATTATCCCAGACGACCCTTCATAAGTTATTTTGTCCTGAAAACACAGTTGTGCTTCAAATGCCTAATTTTTAAGGGGCAAAATAGAAAATAAATGTAATGTTCACATTTTCCATTCCTATCACCACCCCAACTTCCTAGAATCATTGCCCCACTGCATTTCAACCACTAACCCATCTTTACAATTGCCATTACCACCACTCGTTAAAGCCAAACTATATTTACCAACAAGAACTGGCTTAATTCCCCATTAGATGGAAACCATGATAAGAAATAATTTATGATGGCCATGGTTGTTCCAGAGATACAAATTAATTGATGTGAAAATTCCAAAAATTAGTAAAAAAATTAGAAAAATTTTGTAATGGAGATTGAAAATTGAAATAGACTTCTGGGATAAACTCTTTATTTGATTTGATAATGATTCAATAATGGTGATGGTGGGGGCTTGTAAAATTATGGTAGGTGAAGGTGAGGATGGGGAGAAGTTGGTGGTTCCACCTGGTGAGGGAATTGGAGGGATGAGATGATGGATGTGTATTTTTTAATGCTACCCCTAAAATATAAAGCATGAGGCGAGAAAATGCATCTTTTCGGTCAAATACTACAACAAGTGGTGTAAAAAACCAAAATTGTATTTTTTTTAATTGTTAGAAACTAAAATTTATTCTTTTATATGAGGGACAAAAAATTTATTTTTCGAATATATAAGGAACCAGTTGTACAGTTTTTCCTAAAGTAAATCAACAAGCTACATATGTGCGACCGGCACAATATTGATTAGTATACGCAAATTTTTTGCTTGATACTTCATTCTTTAGAGTTATAATGTCAGAGCCCCAATGGTTAAGCCTACTTTTAGTACCTCTGGTGACATTGTATATTCTTTTATCCTTTGTGGAAAACAAAAAAATTCTCTTTAAATGCTACATGATAGAACACCTAAGTGCAGCTATAAATGAGTCAAGAAGAGTTTAAACAGTTCTCTAATTGAGTTCGAGCTAGATATTATGTATTGAGTTCAAGCTCAAACAAGCAATGAAAGTAGAACTCAAGCTCAAACTCGGAAAACTTGTCAAACCTCGAACTCGATTTGAACTCTTTCGAAAGTAAGTAAATGCAAGATTGAATTTAACCTTGATGTGAAGTAGTTGAACTTTTAATGGATAAAACATTTAATTTGTCTAAAGAGTATAAACATTTTAGTAATTATAACAAAAAATTAAAAATATCCAAGAGGTCGAAAAGTTCAACGAGTACTCGAGTGAAATACTTATGTGCTTCAATCTAGCCATTAAAAAATTTGGTCATTTGGTAGCTTTGGTTAATTATTAGATCTATGTGGCAAGTAAAAAGAATTAGGGTGAAAAATGACCAGAAAGAAGTTTCAGAAGAAATGTGTGCAACAAGTCAACATAATTTTCTCAGAAAATTTTATTTTTTTATTTTGACCACCAATTCCACATGAAACAATAAAAACAATTGTTTTAGCATAAATTAAGCATTCTACTTCATCCAAGAGACTTAACACATTGGAAACAAGTTACATAGTATAAGATTGCATCTCATTTTCATGAAGATCATTTGCGTGCTTAGCAAACCCCACCAAATTCTTATTTTTCCTCATTTTCAACCATCAAATTCAACTAGTGTAAGTTTCATTCCCTTTATAGAAATCGATCAAATGATAACTAAGTTTCTTTTTGTCCAATCCACTTGTTTATCCAAGTTGGTCTTCTATTTTTTTTTTTTGGATTCCTCCTTGCACTCCAACTTGTTACTATTTGCCACAATTCATCCCAACTTCACTAAATTGATGAAAAATGATAGCTGGATTAAACTGGCAAGAAAATTAAAATTAGGCTAAAAATGATCAAGAAATTTGTGGTGTTAGGTAAAAATGGCAACAAGTTGAAGGGTGATAATATGATAGACTATTTAACCTTTCATTTATCGCTGAAGATAATTTATTCGCTTCAAATTGCTAGAGCAATGGCTGACTTGTGAATTCACAACTATCCAACAAAGCTTTTCTACATTTGAAACTAAAAATGAAACACTATTATTTACCTTTACCATGAAGGAAATCTTTCAAAGGAGAAAATGTTTTGTGAAGTATTTTCTTTTAAATTATGGATTTGAATCTTCCCTGCATTACCAAATGGTCGATTCAGTTTCAGAGGGTGACGTATCATGAGAGAAATAGATTGTGCAATCAGTAAGCTATTGTTACAAGCTTATTCCAAAATTATTTTAAATGCCTATACAATATCTTTCATCACTCCTTGTTTTGTTGAGAAGTTCTTACTTCGTAAGTGGTTATGACATCTTTTTCACTCGGGTAACGACTCTTCAACGTTTTTTATAAAGTAACTAAACTATCGAATTGATCAAAATTGAACTTTTTAAATTATTTTTCTTTCTATATAAAATGATGTTATATGAAAACAAAATCCAATTGACATGAAATACGTAGAAAGAGATAAACTAGACGAAAAAATAGTTTTACGTGGTGCAAAGAGGTAAACTAGACGAAGAAATGCCCTTATTTTTCCTAATTTAAATTATGTAGAATAATATACTGCCGTGTGTATGTAGTTGATAATATATGATAATTATAGAGTTAGTGGAGTTATTATAATTGGAAAAGAATATAAGATTTAAACATGTTAAGTACCAAAGTCACGTCCCAAATCTTAGGACAATGGCCCGTCGTAGCTTTGGGTAGGCCAAGCCGTACAAGGCTCCAGTCACAAAAACCATTCTAACCATAAAAAATAATAAACACTGGTAACATATAAAAATAATATGAAATATCAATGTGGCACATAGGCTACGAACCAGAGCCAACTATGAGTTTTGGAACCACAAAAGGATAGACATGGTCATGGTCATAACCCAGCCCACTGGTGGACTTGACTCCTTACTGAAATCGCATACTTCTCATTCTCAGAACTACAAAATGTTTAAAAAATGGGTTGAGCAACGCATTGCTCACCAAACGTTCATATACTTTTTTTACCAGATTTATTAGACTAGCATATACTAATCAATCATGCAAGCATACTTCACATGTGTCAGAACATTTTAGATACATGCGTAATAGGTTGTATATCATAGAATAGATATACAACAGAAAAGTTATAGATTTATAGGGTAACTCAGCTAATGGTTCCAGGCATAACTATTACGAACCCGGTAGATAAAAGGCTAGAGACAGAGACAGATCGTCGCCTCTTGCTTTGTCCATCACTTGGCAACGAAATTTCCATGGCTAAGTGCCAGCTACAAATTTAAAAAAAAAAAAAATTAAATAGTAACAAATTTATATGTAGACGACATTAAATTTTTTTCTAAATTATTTGCAATTTTTTTTTAAAAAAAAAAACTTATATTCGGTCAGAAATTTCATTGATATTAGGAATTGACTAAATTAGTCCCTAATTTCCATCGATACTTTTTACATTTTGTGTATTTCTAGTAGTGGACTTGGAGAAGGAAAGGGAATGCCTGGTCAAGGTACGCGTACCTCAACTTACTCATTGGAATCTTTGCATATCTTCGTGTATCAATTACAATGATTAACATAATTCTATTATACAACTGTATTCAATTGGATCCAATCGAATTTATAAATTTATCAAGATCATAACACAATAAGGCAGTGAAAGGAATGCATTACATATAGTAGTTAGGGATAAAAGCAATGACTTGCTAAACTAGATTTTCTTCGTAGCAAAGGATATCATACTAGATTGCCAGCGAACTAGTTTACCTTGAACTTTTTCAAGAATGAATTTAACTTTAATTTATTAAAGTTTATGACTAAGAGAAAAACCTAGATACTTACCTAGGTCGTCAGTATCACATATGTTAAGAACAGTACATAACTAGATTTAATAGTAGCAGGAGTGTTATCAGAAAAAAGAATTGTATATTTTGCAAGATTAACACAATGACCAGTACGCAGTGGAAAAGTCGTGCAGAATGTTCTTATAGCAGGATGGAGGTAATTTTGGAAATAAAATGATCATATATCTATAAAAAAGGCAACAAGATACAAAAGGACCACCATTGCAAATTCTAAAAGGCTTCCATGATTTACTAGCACTAGCATTATTGGTCTTGACAGAAAAATACTCCATACAAATTACAAAGGATAAGCTAAGATATGATCAACTTGCCCAATGCCCCTTGATAAAAGAAATACAATCAAAATGTAACCATTATGAAGAACAACAAATCTGGAAGTGGATATGCAATCCATAATAATGTTGACAATCTTGAAAGATAAATCAAAAACAACATTCTCATGAATAAAATTCCTTTCAAGTTCAACTTTGTCAATGGACTTCTCAAGATCCAACTTAATTGCACAAGCACCATTAATCCCTAATAAACAAAGAGTGAATATACAGTTTAAGCGCATTATCCCCTATAATACATTTACCAGCATTATTCATGAGATATGCATAGATCATGTTGTGCTTTTTCTAAGGAATGATAATTACGAGCTTTAAGAGACTATAAATCCTTCTATTGTCTAAGAACTAGAGTATACTCTCCAAGGAAGGAATTTTCAAGATCAATAATAAGATAGGAGTAGTGGATTGCAGGTGATTTTTGAATACACAAGACAATGTTGAAAAGCTTCTTTTTCTTGTGAAAAATGCTAACAAAATTTTACCTGCTCCAAGACTTGGTGATATAAGTGAAAAATGTAGGGTAAGAAAAATAAGTTCTTATAAGAATCAAGTGATGCATGCTGAATCCACTAGCAAGTGCACTGATCACTCAAATAATAAAATGATAAAGACTAGCAATATCAATCCCACAAGGACTATTACAAATGCATATTATTTTAGCTAATGTTATTCGTTATCTAGGAATTTAACAAATAATATTCTAATTACCAAGAAAACACTACCAATTAAACTAAAGTAAACAGAATTTAATCAAACTAATTAACTTACCAAGAGTGTTTAGCAAAATTAATTTAACGGAAAATTATGTTTACACACACTGAAACTTCGTAAAAATTCAGTTTGAACAAATATACATTGTTAGAGTTCTTAATGAGCACAGACTTTCTCAAGTTAGTACTATTCTCATTCTATCGACTGTTAACTAAGTTTGCTTAGAGTTAATCAACACGGATGTAACAAGAATTGTGTAAAAGTGTTGAACCTCTTGCGATTAGTTCTTTCTGGAGGTTACTAAACTGGTCACATAAATTATTTAAAATTGTTCTATTCAAGTAATCCTAACCAATTCATGGTGAGAATTTTTATGCCTGTAATTACAGTTCAATTCAGATATATGATTGGCTTATGCGGATTAGATCTTCCTCTCTGACGTATAACTAAACGAAATTACACAAACCACACATAAGATAACATCAAGCACAGAAATTCACACACTTACAATTAAAACATAAGAACCGAATATTACTCAATAAAAGAAAGTGCAAAAAACATAATTATGTGGCTGTATGAAACTCTAGAAAAGGAAACTACTCGATAGCCATAAGAAAGATTAACATTGAATCTTTGATAAAAGCCATGGAAAACAATAGTAAAATAAAGAAAAGTCTTGAGAAACTTGAAGCCTGGCCAAAGAATAGATCCTCAAGTCTCCTTTCAAAAACTGATATTTTTCTTCAACAAGTCTTGAGAATTCTCTCTAAACTAAAGTACATATAATAATATTAGAATCGATACCCCTCTAATGATATTAATAACCCTTATTTATAGTGTCTAGGTGTTCCTTATGGTGAGGAGGTGTTATAGGCCGAGAATGATATAGATGGGCTTGCAACCGAGACTGGAGATAATAAACTCGCAAACTGCCCCGCTTCTGGAAAATCTGTAACCCAACAGTGCTAGATTTATTCTTGCTAGAGAGTCACAGACTATTCTACAAAATAAGTGAAGAACATCGTGACTTTGTTGAAAAGCTTACACTAGCTGCGGCATTACCCTCAGACAATGTCCCTTTTGATCTTTTAACTTTGATTCTACTACCTCTCTAATCTTCATTTAATCCATTTGCCTACAAAAAACCCAAAACACACATAAGACTATGAAAGCGCTTCAAACTCAATAAGTAAATGTTACATGCATAAAAACTTCTAAATCAATCTCAAATTCTAGATCAATTTAGATCCAAATAAGTAAAAAGTTACTCTATTTCATAAAGTTATCATCAAGCCAAGAGAGCTAGAAAATTTAGGAAAATATTGAAGGTCTAACTAAAATTTTTCAACCCAAATAGACGATTTCCAGAGAAATGGGAAGCAGTAAATAAGAGAATAGGTTAATGGTTTGGAACAATATATGGAGTTGTCAGAGATGTTGTGTTGGCATTTAAAATAATTTGGGAATAAGTTGTAGTAAAAGATTACTGATTGCACAATATGTTTCTCTCATGATACTTTGTGCTTTGAAACTGAATTGACCTTTATAAATGCATGGAAGTTTCAAATCCATACATTCAAAAGAGAATACTTCATGAAACCTTGATCCTTTGAAAGAATTCCTTCAAGGTAAGGGTAAATAATAGTGTAAATCGTTTTTAGTTTCGGATGGGGAAAGACTTTGTTGGAGAGTTGTGAAGTCACAAGTTGGCCATTGCTCTAGTAGTTTGAAGTGAATAAATTATCCTTAATGATAAAAGAAAGGTTAAATATCAAATTATCACCCTCAACTAGTTACCATTTTTCACCTTACACCACAAATTTCTTGATCATTTTGCACCCTAATTTTTATTTTCTTACCACTTTAATCCAACCATTGTTTTCATCTATTTAGTGAAGTCATGATGAATTGTGGAAAATAGTAACAAGTCTGAGTGTAAGGAGGAATTAAGCCAATGAATAAAAAGAAGACGAATTTGATAAACAAGTCGATTGGACAAGGAAGAACTTAGTTATTTGGGAATCCATCAAGGAAATGAAACTTACTCTAGTTGAATTTGATGGTTGAAAATGTGAAGACATTGATGGAGGAAAAATGAGAATTTGGTGGGGGTGCTAAGCATGAAAATGAGCTGCAATCTTGTACTATGAGACTTTCTTCCAATGTGTTAAAACTTTTATGTAAGATAGCATGTTTAATTTATGCCGGAAAAACTATTTTTATTGTTGCATATAGAATTGATGGTCAAAATAAAAAAAATAAAAATTTTCAAAAATATTTCATGTTTAAATTATGTTGGCAAAACTATTTCTATTGTTGCATATAGAATTGATGCTCAAAATAAAATAAAAAAATTCAAACATTATATTGATTTGTTGTTGCACACATTTCTTCCCAAACTTCTTTGTGGGCACTTTTGCACCCTAATTCTTTTTTACTTGCCGCTTCGGTTTAACAGTTAAGCAAAACCACCAAATGACATAATTTTTAACGCCTAGATTGAAGCACATAAGTATTCTGCTTGAGAGCTCATTGAGCTTTACGAGCACATGGATATATTTTAATTTTTTATTATAATTGCTAAAATCCTTATTCTTATTCTTTAGACAAATTATGTGTTTTACCTATAAAAGAAAGTCAAGCTACTCAAGTTTGAGGTTAATTCAATCTCACATGTTACTTACTTTCTAGTGAGTTCAAATTGAGTTCGAGGTTTGACAAGTTTTTTTGAGTTTGAGAATGAGTTCTACTTTCATTGCTTGTTTGAGCTAATACTCAATAAATAGTTTCTAACTGGAACTCAAATAGAGAACTATTCGAACTCTTCTCAACTTATTTACTTAGGTTCATTATCATATGGCAATTTTTCATTTTTCATTTTTTTGTTTTCCACAAAGGACAGAATAATATACAATTTAACTAGAGATACTAAAAGCAAGCTTAACCGTTGTGTCTTCAAACATTAAAACTTCCAAACAGGAAGCATCAAAAAATTTTTTTGCGTATACTAGTCACACCTATATTACTTGCAATTTTAGATGATGAAAAATGATATGAATAGTTACTTACATATTCGAAAAGTAAATTTTTTCTCCCTCAAAGATATAAAAGGATAAATTTTAGTCCTTAAAGTTAAAAACAATATAATTTATGTCACTGACCACACTTCGTGTATTATTTTGACCGAATAGATGCATGTGTTCATCACATGCTTAATATTTTTGGTGTGAAAGTAAAAAATCTCATATGTTTTTTCATCCCTCTAATTCCCTCCCCTTGTAGAACCTTCAACTTCTCCCCATCCTTACCTTTACCTTGTTGGTCCCAAAGCAACCTAAGAGGGGGGGGGTGAATTAGGTTTTCTTAAAAATTATGCTTTCAGAAAATAGTGAGCTTTTTAATTTAAATGCAGATATAATAAATTTACTAGAACAATAAAGTAAAGAGAGAAAAATTGAACAAACAATACTTCCAAGCTAGCAAGCTTGAAGTATCAAATCTTTTGAATGCTTCACACACTTGGTGAGCCAATAATCTTTACAAAGTTGGAAAGTTCTTGCTCACACTAAAACTCTTTTTAGTTAAGCCAAGAATCTTACTTACAACCACACTTTCACTCTTACAAGATTATCACTCCACTCAAAGTTGAATTTGCACTCACAACTTCACACTAATACAACAAAGCACTATAGTCAATTTGCACTCAAATTACTCTTTTCTAAGGCTTGTATTCACTATATTAGATAATTATTTCAGGTTATTAAAGCACCTATTTATAAGAGCAATAAATAGTGGTTTCAACTACTTCCTAACGGCTAAGTAATAAATGCACAAAAAATAGCCGTTGGGGTTTCGGACGTTCGAGAAAGATTGAATGCGTCCGAGGCAGTCCGATCTCTTATACACATCTTCATATCCAATTGAGGTTTGTCATCATCAAAAAGGGTCTATTTGGGCTGTTTTTTATACCACATTTTGATGTGTGAGCATCCGAAGGAAAGGCAGTAGGATCCCATTCTTTCTGCTAGTTTGTTCGGACGATGCAATGCGTCCGAGGAGCTTTGGCCTAGTTCGGACGGTTCTGTGCGTCCGAAAGATCTGTTCCTGCAAAAACTTGTTTTACAGAGTTAAGTGACTTCATGTCATCATCAAAATAAGGTTTGAAAAACATCAATCTCCCCCTTTTTGATGATGACAAACCTCAATTGGATATGACTAATCAATTTGCAATATATCATAATTGGATATCAATTATCAACATATCAATCATATCAAAGCACAACATATCAATCATATCAAAGCACAATAATATAACTACTCCCCCTTTTGACATTAATAAAAAAGACTCCCCCTTAGATTATGCAAGTAGTTTGATAGAAATGAAACAATTTTAATACATCCAATTGAAAAGTTCTAATGGTGCTAGAGTCAAGTAAATACAAAATCAAGCCACAGAATTGCGGAAAACCAAAAGAAATACTGAAAGGTTCTAATAAGCAAAGAACTGCTGAAAACAAAGTACAAAAGAACTAATGTGAGTCATTGCGCTTTTTGGAGCGCTTTTTAGTCTTTTGTCGTTTGGATGGAATATCTTCAGCGGTGGCTTCACTGTCATCCTCCTTCCCAGTACGACGTTGCATGATAAAGTCATTAACGTATCGTCAACATCTTCATCATCGTCGTCATCGTCATCGGCAGCTCCTTGAGCAGCTTCTGCATTGTCTTCACGTGTATGTTCATCTTCAGGTTCATCACTGTCGAAAGATGACTCAAGTTGATATTGGGACTGAAGATTAGCAAATTGAACTTGAGCCAAGGATTTTTCACAATTAATGCAAGAAGAGTCATTTGACGAAATCAAGTCGTTTTAACTTTCGATTTGTGCGACGTTGAAATGAACTGACTTGAGTACTCAGATAGGTTTGAAGTATCACTGATCTTATAACATCTAGATGTGTCAGAAGTAGATGGTTCAGATGTAAGTGGAGGTGGTTGAGGAGTAGGAGAGTGAGGGATAGCAAAATCAGAGGTGGAGGCATGGGATTGTGATTGTGCAATATCAAAAAATGGAGGCCTTTGCGTTCAATGTAGGATTTGTTAAAATAGGGAAGATATTGTTTGTTTCCGCTGAAAGGAATGTTGAGGAAATCAAAAACTTTGGTGACGAAAACATGTTTTGAGTATCATCAGCGGGCCATTTGTCTAACGAAAAGAAATAGGAAAAATTAGTGGGGTTTGAGACTTCACATTCAAAAATGGTGTTAATGATGTTTGATGAAATCTCAAGATCAGTGTTGTTAACACGAGAAATGAGAGTGCGAACAGTAGGACCTTTCCGAAGATTGGCCGTGAACTGAAGCACCATGTCATGATAAACAGGTAAATCAAGATGCACAAGATGACCACCAATTTTGTTTTTCAAAACAAGATTTGATAATGGGAAGATTATATTCATCAAATAGACTATGAGAAGCAGGACGTTGAACGATTATAAATTTACTTAGAAGGGAAGTATACCGTTCGGATGCCTTGGCATCGATAAATTTTGATAATTGTTTCGGAGTGGTGGAGACTAGATTTTATTGGCTGATGATTCTCCTCGTACTGGAGCCTTCCCTTTAGTTTTTTGACCCCGATTTCTGTAGAGGAACCTCCGCGAGATTTCACCATTGTAATAAAAGAAGATAAAATTGAAAAAATTTGAGGATTGATGAGATTTTGAGGAAATGAGATGGTGGATGGGGGAAATGAGATGTGATTTAGGTGATAAGGGCTTTGGGTAGGATGATTTTCCAATCAATTTTGGAAGAGAAAGTGGGAATTTGGAGGGGGTAGTGGAGAGAAAAAAATCGCCTGAGGGTTTTCGAGGGAGAGAGTAAGTCTGAAAAGGGGAATTTGGACGATTTTAATCAAACAGGGGTGACCTTTCGGATGGCCGAACGTTTGGTGTGCGTCCGACAAGGCGTCCGAAAGCTGAAGAACGGACGGCCGAAGGAGGAGCCAGTGCGTCCGAAGTTCTTTCGGACGATGCTGCGCGTCCGGAAGATTTCCAGAGAGTTTAAGAAAAAAAAGAATGTTGTTCGGACGAAAATGAGCGTCCGAGAGGTAACAGATGCTTTCGGACAATCCAGAGCGTCCGAAAGAAAAGTTGTTCGGACGAAGTAGTGCGTTCGAAATATGAACTTATGCCAAATTTATCTGTAAAATCCCCAGACATTTTCTGAGCGATTCAAAGCGATCTAGAGCTAAGGTTTTGTAAAAATATCAGCCAATTGATCTGAAGTAGGCACAAAATCAACACGAATTTCCTTTTTACAAACGAGGTCTCTAATGAAATGATGCTTAACATCAATGTGTTTGGTTCTAGAGTACAAAACAGGATTTTTTGTGAGATTAATTGCACTAGTGTTGTCACACAATATAGGAACACAATAAAAAATTACACCAAAATCTTTCAGAGTATGTTTCATCCAAAGAAGTTGAGCACAACAATTTCCGGCAGCAATGTATTCGGCTATCAGCCGTAGAAAGAGAAATGGAGTTTTGTTTTTTATAAGGGGGACCAATATTACTGACAATTTATCCAGAAAATAACACATACCACTGGTACTTTTTCTATCAATTTTACACCCAGCAAAGTCAGCATCAGAATAGCTAATCAAATCAAATGTAGAGGACTTTGGATACCACAGACCAAAATCCGTTGTTCCTTTTAGATATCTAAAAATTCTTTTAACAGCTATCAAATGTGATTCTTTAGGGCAAGATTGAAATCTGGCACATAAACAAACAGCAAACATGATATCTGGTCTACTGGCAGTTAAGTAGAGTAGACTTCCGATCATACCTCTATAGTATTTTTCATCAACACTATTACCTTCTTCGTCTTTTTCAAGTTTGGTTGAAGTACACATTGGCGTACCAACTTGTTTGTAATCTTCCATACCAAATCGTCTGCTTGAGCAGCTCCTTTGTGTACTTGATTTGTGTAATAAATGTTCCTTCCTTAGTTTGATGAACTTGTAGTCCGAGGAAGAATTGCAACTTGCCCATCATACTCATCTCAAACTCTTCTTGCATTAATTGTGAAAAATCCTTGCACAAACTTTCATTAGTTGCTCCAAAAATAATATCATCAACATAAATTTGAACAATTAACAATCCTTTTAAATCCGTTTTTGAAAACAATATTGCTATGATAAGAGGCCTCTTTTGAAACCATTTTCTATCAAGAAGCCACTTAATCTTTCATACCAAGCTCTTGGAGCTTGTTTCAAACCATATAAAGCTTTGGAAAGTTTGAAAACATAATTTGGAAGATTCTTATTTTCAAAGCCCGGAGGTTGTTCGACGAAAACTTCTTGGTCGATAAAACCATTTAAAAAGCACTTTTGACATCCATTTGAAATAATTTTAAAGATTGATGAAGATGCAAGGCCAAGAAGGAGCATCTCTAAATTCTACTGATGATACTCAGTTTGATATTGATGAAGTTAGAGTAACCTTTTGCAACAAGTCTAGCTTTGTTTCTTATGATCTCACCTTTGTCATTTAATTTGTTTCTAAAAACCCATTTAGTACCAATAACGGGATGAGAAGAAGGTCTTTCAACTAAGGTCCATACATTATTTTTCTCAAATTGACTAAGTTCATCTTGCATAGCATTAACCCAAGATTCATCACTCAAAGCAACATCTATATGTTTAGGTTCAATATGAGAGAGTAATGCACAATTACTATTCAAAGGTTTATGAGAACGAGTAGTTACCCCATCGGATAGATCACCTATGATTAAATCTTGAGGATGACTAGAGACGAATCTCCAAGCTTTCGGAAGATCATTTTGGGCATCTTCATCCTTTTCATCATCAATTTGATGGTTGTTGACATTGACGCTTGATGTAATCTCTTGATGATCTCCATGAATAACGAGCTTTTCAAGCTCCTACTTAAAATACCTACATCTTCATCTTCACATAAATTCTTTGAGATAACATCATTAGTTTCATCAAATGTAACATGCACAACTTCTTCAATCAAAAGCGTTCTTCTATTGTAAACTCGGTATGCTTTCTTGTCACTAGAATATCCTAGAAAAATTCCTTCATCTGATTTTTTGTCAAATTTTCCAAGGTTTTCTTTGATTTTTAAAATAAAGCATTTGCAACCAAAAACTTTGAAATAGCTCACAACGGGTTTTCTACAAAATATGAGTTCATAAGGAGTTTTATTTAAAGAGGATCTTAATAAAACTCGATTCATAACATAACAAGCCGTGTTAACCGCTTAGGCCCAAAAGTATTGTGGTAAGTCACATTCACTAATCATAGTTCTAGCCGTTTCTTGAAGAGTCCTATTTTTCCTTTCAACAACACCATTTTGTTGAGGGACTCTAACAACCGAAAACTCATGAAAGATACCGTTGTGATCACAAAAGTCGGGAAAACCCCAGAATTTAAATTCGGCACCATTGTCACTCCTTAGACGAATAATTTTTGTATCCAATAAGTTTTGAATTTTGGAAAACAATTTTACAAATTTTTCAAATGCTTCATTTTTGTGAACAAGAAATAATACCCAAGTAAATCTAGAATAGTCATCTACGATAACAAATGCATATTTGCATCCACCTAAACTAGCATATTGAGTAGGTCCAAATAAGTCTAAATGCAACAATTCTAAAGGTTTATGAGTAGACACAAAATTCTTTGGTTTAAAAGAAACTTTGACTTGTTTACCAAATTGGCATGCATCACAAATTTTATTTTTCAAAAATTTTAGTTTTGGCAAACCTCTTACCAAATCTTTCTTGGCAAGTTTTTCAATCAAATCCATATTAAAATGACAAAGTCTTCTATGCCAAAGCCATGGATCATCTATGGAAGCGGTAAGACATTTTACATTGTTATTGCTAATTTTATCAAGATGAATCACATACACATCATTGTGCCTATTGTGCCCTTGAATAAAACAATATGATTTTTATCAAGGATAAGACATTCATGCTTGGTAAAAAATACATATAAATTTTTATCACAAAGTTGACTAACACTTAATAAATTATAGTTCAAATTATCAACAAGAAGCACATTCTTAATCAAAGTTTCACCATTTGTACCTACATCACCAATGCCGATTGATTTTACTTTATTGTTATCTCCAAAAGTGACTTTTCTACTGTTTTTGGATGTGAGATTTGTGAAGAGAGAAGCATCACCCGTCATGTGCCTTGAACATCCACTATCTATGAACCACTTAGCATTGTTGGTAATGTTAAGTACCTACACAATAAATCAATTGATAACTTTTGGTACCCATATTTTCTTGGGTCCATTTGAGTTAGTGAAATTGCTTTCAATCCATGCAACTTTCATTCCAAGTTTTTCGTTCTTCTTAACATAACACATATTCTTAACATGTCCATGTTGTTGGCAATATCTACAAATAATGCTTTTACATTACCATTCAACAATGATTTTGGTTTTACAATACATAAGTCATCCCTTCTAAACATGACAAAATTTTTGTTGATAGCTATATTTCTATTTCTTTTAATATCAACAATATTTTCTTTCTTTCTAATTAGGAGAGCATTCAAATCATCCATTGTTTTCTTCAAGGAGGCTTGTTCTTCCTTGACCTTTGATCTCACATGCATTCTTTTCTTCAAATCACGATTTTCTTGTGATAGCCTATTGTTTTCATTCACAAGTTTAGAGTTAGCATTCAATAAAGCATTTGATTTTTTAACTAACACCTTATTTCTAGTATATGATTCCTTTAAGCTATCATGCAATTTCAAAATGAAAGCTTCAAGATCATCTTCACCATTTTCATCATTAGAGTCATAGTTAGAATTTACCTCATCATCTCCAATGGCCATGAAGGCCATTTGTGCCGACTCCATTTCTTCTTCAACTTCTCCTTCGGAGTTGCAATCATCCCATGTGATTTGAAAGGCTTTCAATTGTTGAATCTTGGTTTTCTTCCTTCTTTCTTTTTCTTGGAAGGACACTCATTTGCAAAATGTCCGAGTTGACCGCATTCAAAGCATTTATCATTTTGCTTCTTTATTTCAAGCCTTGACTTCCCTTTGAAATTATTTGTGTTTGTAGCTCCGCCTCTTCTCATTCTTCGTTTGTTGATGTAATGTTTAAGAAAACCTTTGGTGATGAGTGCAAGATCTCCTTCATCAAGATCTTCATCTTCTAGATTGATGGAGCTGTTTTCATCTTCCTCTTGAGAGGTCTTTAGAGCAATGCTCCTTCTTGGCCTTGCTTCTTCATCATCCACAACCTTGGCCTTCAGCTTGAGTTCATAAGATGTAAGAGAATTGATTAGTGATTCAATAGGCATTAAATTTAAATTCTTGGCTTCCTCTATAGCAATTGTTTTGGCATCCCATTCTTTGGATAGAGCATTTAGGATTTTTCTATTTTTTTCACCCAGCGAGTACTCCTTACTCAAGGCTTCAAGATCCTTTATAATGTCATTGAACCTACAGTACATTTTGTCTATGTTCTCATGTGGTTCCATCTTGAAGGATTCATACTTGGCAACAAGTAAGGATTTCTTTTGCTCACGAACATCATCGCTCCCTTCATGGATTTCCTTCAACTTATCCCATATTTCTTTAGCGGAAATGCAACCCTTCACGCGAGTTGATTCATTTGCATCCAAGGCATTATATAACACATTCATGGCTTTTGCATTCAACGTCAAATTTGCCTTGTCTTGTGGAGTGAGCTCATTCCTTGTCTTTTCTCTTATTCTATTTGTGTGATCATCAATGATAGAAGCTTCAAATGGACCTTCATTGAAGACATACCACAAATCAATGTCAATAGATTGCAGAAATATTTTCATTCTATCTCTCCAACTAATAAAATTTGCCCCATTAAACATGGGGGGCCTAGTAACAGATTGGCCTTCAAAAAATAGAGCATTGTTGGTTGCCATATTTCTTTACTCAATAATAGCAGTTTAAGCAATATAATGAGACCAAGCTCTGATACCAATTGTTGGTCCCAAAGCAACCTAAGAGGGGGGGTGAATTAGGTTTCTTAAAAATTATGCTTTCAGAAAATAGTGAGCTTTTTAATTTAAATGCAGATATAATAAATTTACTAGAACAATAAAGTAAAGAGAAAAAAATTGAACAAACAATACTTCCAAGCTAGCAAGCTTGAAGTATCAAATCTTTTGAATGCTTCACACACTTGGTGAGCCAATAATCTTTACAAAGTTGGAAAGTTCTTGCTCACACTAAAACTCTTTTTAGTTGAGCCAAGAATCTTACTTACAACCACACTTTCATACAAGATTATCACTCCACTCAAAGTTGAATTTGCACTCACAACTTCACACTAATACAACAAAGCACTATAGTCAATTTGCACTCAAATTACTCTTTTCTAAGGCTTGTATTCACTGTATTAGATAATTATTTCAGGTTATTAAAGCACCTATTTATAAGAGCACTTAATATAAATAGTGGTTTCAACTACTTCCTAACGGCTAAGTAATAAATGCACAAAAAATAGCCGTTGGGGTTTCGGACGTCCGAGAGAGATTGAATGCGTCCGAGGCGTCCGATCTTCTTTCAGTTTTGTTGAGAGGCTTTAGAATGCATTAATCCGACAGAGGACAGAGGTTTCGGACGGTCCTGAGCGTCCGAAGGAAAGGCAGTAGGATCCCATTCTTTCTGCTAGTTTGTTCGGACGATGCAATGCGTCCGAGGAGCTTTGACCTAGTTCGGACGGTTCTGTGCGTCCGAAAGATCTGTTCCTGCAAAAGCTTGTTTTACAGAGTTAAGTGTTCATGTCATCATCAAAATAAGGTTTGGAAAACATCATACCTACCATATTTTTTACAAGCCCTGACAATCGACATAATCCTACAAATTACAGACTCACCATTATTCAATCATCACCAAATCAAATAAATTTTATCGCAGAAGTCTATTTCAAATTTCCAATAGCTATTAAATTGACACTTTTTTCTAATTTTACTAATTTTTCACAATTTTCATATTAATTAATTTCTATCTCTGGAATGACCATGGCCATCGTAAAATATTTCTTCTCACGGTTGCCATCTAATGGAGAATTTAGCCATTTTTTGTTGGTAAATGGAGTATAGTAATGACGAGTGGTAGGAATGGTATTTGTAAAGGTGTGTTAGAGGTTTAAATGGGGAGGGACAATCATTCTAGGCAGTTGGGGCGGTGGTAAGGATGGAAGATGTGAACATTATATTTATTTTATGTTTTGCCCTTAATTTAGGCATTTGAAGCACCAGTGTGTTTTCAAGCCAAAATAAATTTGGAAGGGTCGTCCGGATCAAGATGATGCATTTCTGAACTATTAGGGACTAAAACTCATCATATTATGTGTGAGGAATTAATAAAATATTTTTTGAATATGTGAGAGACTATTTTTTATGTTTTTCCATTTAACTTATTCGGAGAATAAATAGTTCTAAAATCTGTAAATCTATTTCAATCTGGTTTAAAAGTGGTTTTTAATTTTAGAGTAGTAGTAGCATTACAAAACTCGAAGATTTTGTTAAGTAACAAAAATCCAAATAAAATGTTAGTTATAACTATATTGGATGAATTCTTAGTTTATCATGTTAGTATCTACAAGATACGGGGAAGTTATTAAAAAAAGTGAGAATAATGACTCATTTTGAAGAATGCAAGTGGTAGAAGAATTTTTATAAATATGAAAGTGTGTTTGTGAGATTACCATCCATAGATTATTAGTTTTATTTCTTGTTATGAACTTCTTGGGGGATTATTTAGCCAAACTGAAGTTGAAAGAAAGTCTTATCCATTTCTTTAAGATCAATTATGAGGGTGAAAAATCTATCTCCACTGACAATGGTAAAAGTAAATACATGTACTTTGGCTTCCTTGTTCTTAAGGTTGTCTCACTAATTACTTGTGTGGGGTTTATATTGTATGCTATTTATTTTGTACGAAGGGAATATCAAGTTATATAGGTCAAATATCTCACAGGATTTTTACTGTTGATTGTTTACTGTATTGCATGGTGTTATTTGATTATACAATTGATATATAGTTGTTTAAAATTTGCAATATTTCTGTGAACAATCTCTTTTATTAAGAATTTGGTGGTAATAATGTTTTGCCATGGAAAACTAATGTCGAGTTAATACATAACTTGTCCCTATTTAATACATCTATACTTGATTTTGAGTGCCTAAAGCCCTATATATAAATTGACAAAATAAAAGATCAACATAAAATTAGACAGTATTAGAAGTTGAGCATTCAATTTGGAAAAAGTCTGTCTTTGACTTGGAGGAAGTTTGATTTCAATGTGAGAGTGCATCCATGAAGGGGAAAATATGTTAGGTTCATGGGTAAAGTAGTGTTTGTTGCCTCACATTTATTCAAAAGGAAATGAAGAGTGCCTAATATATAGGTATGAGTATAACCTTTTACGTCAAAGTTATATTGGGCTTCTTTGTTAGCTTCCCGATTTTATTCTCCTCTGAACAAGGCTTTTTAGAGTATTTTTTTAACTCATACTATTGCCGATTGTTTTTACACTCCAAATAAAATAATTTCAGAAATTGTTAAAGTTAGGATTTTAATGAAAAGTCAAGCAACATGGATAATTGTTGAGGTCATTGGAATTAGCAGATTTGTTGTGAAAAATGCTAGTCTTAATAGCATTTACTTGATTGTGTGAAAGTGCCTTTTGTTGTTCAATCTTCAATAAAATAGTCTTTCATCCTTTCCTGCAATTTAAAGTTTTCCTAAAAGGAATTTTTTTGGTATAAGCAAATATATTTGTATTTGTTTTCTAGAGGAAGTGAAAGAAAACTCAATGTAAAAGGGAGTTTGAATAATGTATTTAGCTACATATGAATGAAGCGAAAAATTCATAAATATACTTTCACCGTTATAGAATGAAAATTTCCACGTCATTACCATACAAGTATAGACATTTTACAATGGATTATTTCTGGAGATGAGATTGAACATCGATGCGATGAGGAATAAGCGCTGAAGGCACTTTCCCGCTTAAAACTCTAGAAGAAACACAAGAGTTGTTCGGGAGAATGGCTCAACGCATTATTGTCATGGAACAATTCCTCCTTTGGTTGGAAAACAACAACAAGTTCAACAATTCAGTGCTCAACAATGAGGTACGATTAATCTTAATGATCCCTTCTTAGCCCAACAAGGCATGATTTTGAATATGATGACCAATCTGACAAAGGCCCCAGAGAATTTGCATAAAGTCCGATGAACTCCATAGATTGACCACCTCAAAGAATCTTAACATTTGATTTTGTGGAGGAAAACTTCAAAATGGCCTTTGCAAAACGCCTATGCCACAAGGTAAGCAAGTCCAATTCGTTGCCAACCAGAATTCAGGATCAAGGAATCTGCCTAGTTCATATGGTAACACATATAATCCATTTTGGAACAACCATATGTGTTTTTCCTAAACAAATCAAAATAATGTTTAAAATCCATCTTTCCAACCATCACAGGTACATATTAGTTTAATTTTTCCAATTAAGCATCATTTCCTTGACCATATCAGCCACATCATCAAAGGAATTTCCAGAACATTTCGTCTTAGTTGAATAACTAATCCCAACCTCCACCACCAAGACCCCTACTTCAAAACCCTAATAATCCTCCACATGTAAATCATGAAACCTAATGAGGATAATTTGAGCAGGAATTTCGAGAACTTGTGCGGGAAATATAAGAATCTGCGAGCCATCACGACGAACTTGGAATGCAAATGGGACAATTTGCAGGCTAAAAATGAAAGACCTATGTGGGCTTTGCTGAGTGACACTATTCCTAACCCAAGGGATAACACTCATGGGAGAGAGCAAGTGCAAGCAGTTACCTTGAGAAGTGGTATAATTGTGGGGCCGAGAAAAGTCAATAAAGATGATGCAATCACCATAGAAAAGAGTCAATAAAGGAATGAGAGAGGAATCCAAGAGCAGTGACGATCAAGAACCACCTTCCAAAGCTTTTAACCAACAAGTGTGACACGAAAAACTTTCTACTATACCGGGTAAGAAGGTAAGTATTCCTATCCCTTAAAAAATGAAGAAGCATGCAAAAATAAAGAAATTCAAGAAATTTTCAAAAATTTTCAAACAGATTGAAATTAATATTACTTTTTTAAGGCCATTGAAAACATTCCTAGCTATGCCAATTTCATGAAGCAGATTTTATTGCGCAAGAGGAAGATAATGGGAAATAAGATTTTGTACTTAAACGAAGGATGCAGTGCTATAATTCAAAAGAATCTTCCCCCTAAGCTTAAGGGTCCTGGATCATTTCCCATCCCATGCGAGATAGGAGGAGTGACATTTCAAAGAGCCCTTTGTGATTTGGGCACCTCCATCAACCTTATGCTTCATTCTAATTGTAAAAAGTTGAATGGAGAAGGACTCAAACCCACAATCATCACTCTTTAATTAGCAGGTCGAAGTGCGTGGCAACTGGTAGGAGTGCCTGAAGAACTCATCATCAAAATAGGTAAAGTATTATTCCTACTAGTGGACTTCATAGTTCTCGACATGAAAGAAGATGTAGTGACCTCTTTAATTCTTGGAAGACCTTTCTTGGCCATTGGACAAGCCATCATAGATGTTCAAGCTGGAAATTTTCAATTCAGAATCAATGGTGATATTGTGTCATTAAATGTTTTTGACTCTTTTAAATTTCCGTTTGAGTATGATGATGTAATGAGTATTGATGTTATTATTGATTTAGTTATGGATTTTCTAGGGAATCTGTTGAAGATAACACTGAAGACATGGAAGACTTCCATGAAGATGTGATGGACTCTATTGAACAAGAAAGCACCCAAAAGAAGGACTTGGAGGAAGTAGAGGAGGAAAGGAAATTGGATAGTAAAGGTAAAAGGGAGGTTTCCTACCAGCAAACCTTGTAAGGTTGAACTCAAACCACTTGCTTCTAGTCTTAAGTATGTTTTTCTTAGAGAACATGATACATGTCATTGTGAATGCTTCACTTTCAGACATTGTTTTTAATTAGGTAAATTGATTTATGTTCTTAAAAAGCATCATGGGGCAATTGTATGGAGCATTGAGAACATCAAAAAAAATAAGCCCTTCGGTATGCATGCACAAAATACACCTTAATGACACTTACAATCCAACAAGACAACTTCAATGAAGGGTAAACCCAACCTTAAAAGAAGTAGTTAAAAAAATGGTTTTGAAATCATGAGATGCCGAGATCATTTATAACATAAGTGATAGTGAATACGTAGGTCCAACTCAAGTAGTTCTAAAGAAATAAGGGTCACGATTGTTTTAAATGAAAAAAAAAATTAATTCCCTCTAGATTAGTGACGAGGTGGCGGATGTGTATTAACTATAGGAAACTTAATGAAGCCACTAGCAAAGATCATTCATTTATTGATGAAATGCTTCAACATTTATCAAAACATGCATTTTATTGGTTTCTCGATGGTTATTCAGGGTATTTTCAAATTGCCATTGCCCCCGAAGATTAAGAGAAAACCATTTTTATTCTTGTCCATATGGAACTTTTGCTTACCGGCGTAAGCCTTTTGGATCGTGCAATGCTCCTAGCACTTTTCAGTGATGCATGTTTGCTATTTTCCATGACATGATTGAGAAGTTTATTGAGATTTTCGTGGATGATTTCAATGTTTTCTGTTATTCTTTTGATTCTTGCTTAGTTAATCTTGATGCTCTTATAGAAAGATATGAGTATACCAACTTGGCACTAAACTTGAAAAAGTGTCATTTTATGGTTAAAGAAGAAATTGTGTTAGGCGATCGAATTTCTACTAAGTGCATTGATGTTGATAGTCTAAAGTCGAAGTCATTGAAAAGTTGCTTGCTCCTACTAATATGAAAGGAGTGAGGAGTTGCTTAGGTCATGCCGGTTTCTATCGACGTTTCATAAAAAAATTTCATTGATTTCTCACCATTTATGTACTTTTCTGCAAAAAGATGTGCCTTTTGTTTTAAATGATGAATATTTGTCGGCTTTTGAGAAGTTGAAATTAGCTAAAGCTCTGATTACTGCACTAGTCATAGTCACTCTGAATTGGAATTTGAATTTTGAATTATTGTGTGATGCGAGTGACTATGCTGTAGGGGTGGCATTGTCTCAAAAGAAAGATAGAATTCTACATGTTATTTATTATGCTAGCCGCATGCTTAATGAAGCTCAAATATTTACTACGGAAAAAGAATTGCTAGCAGTAGTTTTTGCATTTGATAAGCTTAAGTCATATCTTATAGGTAATAAGGTGATTGTTCATGCAGATCATGCAACCCTTAAACACTTATTGACAAAAATGATGCAAAACCTAGGCGAATCAGGTGGATCTCACTTTGTAGAAATTGATTGGGAGGTGATAGATAAGAAAGGAGCCAAGAACATGGTACCAGACCACTTGTCAATATTATAGCTGTCAAAGGCAGAATTAGGAGAGGAATTGCCTATCAATCGGACCTTTCCGAAAGAGCACTTGATGCGAGTGGACAGTAGAGGACCTTGTTATGCGGTGACAATATTGTTAATTTCCTTGTGGCCAAGGAAATCCCATCCACTATGGACTCTAATCAGTGGAAAAAGTTCCTTTGGGAGATTAAATACTACATCTGAGATGATCCTTATCTATACCGCCAATGCAAAGATCAAATGATCTGGAGATGAACTCTGAAAAACAAGATTCCAAGTGTCTTATATCACTGTCATACTTCAATAGCAAAAGGGCACTGTGGTTTTCAAAGGACGACGACGAAAATCCTACAGAGTGGGCTTTATTGGCCTATATTATTCTGAGAAGCAAGTTACTTCGTGCTACAATGTGATGAATGCCAACGTGCCGATAACCTGTCTAGAAGAGATGAAATGCCATTGAACAATATCTTAGTTTGCAAAATTTTTGATCTGTGGCATATTGATTTCATGGGCCCTTTTCCACCATCGCATAACAATAGATTCATTCTTGTAGCGGTGGATTATGTGTCCAAGTGGGTGGAAGCAGCTGTTGGCCCCAAAAGCAACCTAAGCTTTAGGGGGGTGAATTAGGTTATCTCTAAAGACAAACCTTTTTTGAAGTGCTTAATAGAAATTCAAACTTTGTGCACCAAATGAAAACTTAAGCACAAATGAATACAATAGATATTCAACAGTTTAAGCTTAAAGAACAAATATGAATATTGAGATTAAGAGTTCTTCAAACCAAACTCCCTAGCTTATCAAGCTTGGAGCTTGCAATTACAAAGAGCTTCTCACAAGGCAACTACCAAGTTCACCACTTGAAGTTCAGCCCCTAAAAGTCTCTTCAAAGTAGGTGAGACAATAACCTCTTGTACACAAATGAGGATCACTCTTGCTCACACTAATTTCCTTTAGTTGAGCCAAGAGTTTTACACTCACAACCTCCCTTTGTTACAATTGTTATCTCTCCACTCTTACACTTGAAGAACTTTTACACTTCTAAGCTCTTTTCACACTACCTACACTATTACAACACTTGTACCCACTATTTCTCCCAAATAGCTCAAGAATTGTTTGTAAATCAATGTAGAAGTCTTTTTTTCATTAATTCAGACCTAGGGGTATTTATAGTTGCCAAATATCTGCTTTCAACAACTTCCCAACGGCTATTTTCTCTCTTGGAAAACTAGCCGTTGGACCTTCGACGGCCGATGCAGAAGAGTGCGTCGAACTAACTAGCCGTTGGACCGTTCGGACTGCAACCTTGCGTCCGACACTACGTCCGTTCTCGAGGGTATCCGTTCGGACGTCCGTCGAACATGCGTTCAAAGCAAAGTCTACTGGAATATGAACGGACGTGTTCTTCGTCATTGAAGTTTGCTTCAAATTCTTTGTGTCGGACGATTACCATCTAGAAGCTCTTGTGGTTGTTTTTGTTCGGACGATCATTTGCGTCCAAACCTACCTATTTTTCTGCACACTTGTTATCAAACTATTAGTATGATTTGTTTCATCATCAAAACATGATTAACATAACTGGGGTTCAACAGCAGCGGCACTACCAACTAGTGATGCTCGAGTGGTATTGAATGGATCTTTGTGAAAAAGAACATTTTCTCATGGTTTGGTGTTCCGTAAGCAATCGTAATTGACACAGGATCACAGTTTAAAAACTCTTTATTTGAATCCATCTTGTCCAAGTATAGTGTAACCCACAAGATAGACCTAGCATAATATCCACAAAACTTCAGGGCAGGTGGAAGTGTCCAATTGGGAGTTGAAATGCATTCTTTAGAAAACCATGAACTTTTCGAGGAAGGACTAGTTCTAAAAGCTTGGTGACGCACTATGGGCTTATAAAATAGCCTCCAAGACTCCAATAGGAATGTCTCCTTATCTAATGATCTATTGTAAGGCTTGTCATCTTCTGGTGGAAATCAAGCACAAGACATATTGGTCAATTAAAAGTCTAAATTATGATATGAAGGAAGTTGGGGAAAAAAGGCTTGTAGACTTGAAGGAATTGGATGAATTTTGAAGAGAGGAATATGAAAATGCAAAACTTTACAAGGAGAAAACGAAGGATTGGCACGACAAGCTCATATTTCTGGGAAAGAATTCAAAACTGGGGATGTGGTTTTATTGTACAATTCAAGACTAAAGTTGCCCCTCGAAAAATTGAAGTCAAGATGGTCTAGACTATTTGAGGAGCTGCAAGTATTCCCGTATGACTTAGTTGAACTTAAAGGGAGTCAAGGAAACTTCAAAGTTAATGGCCACAGGGTGAAGCGCTACTATGGAGGAATTATCCACAAGGAACGAGAGACCGTTCACCTCGTCAATGCCTAATCATATGTGCCAAAGTCGAGCCTAAAACTATATACAAGGGTGCGGTATGTGAGGCAACCCACGTCTTTTTATAATTTTGTTTTTCTTTGTGCATGTTTTGATTTTATTTCATATACTTGTCATTTGTGTGCATATCGTCCTAAGATACAAATTCAACGTATTAAAATGTGTCTTCATAGCTCTATTCCTGGTTTGAATAGTTGGGAATTTTTGTGTGCTTAAGGGTCTTAAATTACGCACATGCACACCAATTGGTGCACATGTGCGCAATTTCTAGAAAACATAAATTTTAAACTGACTCACACATATGCGCGCGCTTCAGCTTGCATATATACGCAAGTTACAGACCCGAATTCCACTTTTGTGCCCAACTCACACACATGAGCGAGTTTACCTTCAAGCCAACATAAGGACCGATCATTTTGCTCCTCCTATTCAAATCTGAACTCATCTTTCAAAATCCCCCTCTTTTTCCAAATTCCTCTCAAACCCAAAATTTTCAACCCTCAAGCCACTCCACTTTCTCATCAATCCACATAAAGATTTCTTCAATTTCGCAAGAATAAACATTATTGTGGTGTGATAATCATTAAATTCCTTCGACTTTTTCTTGTTTACATTGCATTGAAGGAGGTTTTCAAATTTCATACTTTCATTGTGTTTATTTTTGTTCAATTATATTCTTGGATTTTAGGTATGTCAATTTTGTAGTTGGTTAGTTGAATTGGTAGTACTTTTGTGTATTTTATACATTAAAAAATTAATCATAATCCCTATTTGTTCATGGTCACCTAGTGTTCGACAAAGTGTCTCAAGCAACAAAATTGCTAAAACCTTTGGTGTTTGTGCATGAATTTTGTTCTTTGGACTTCTCATGTGTCATGTCATTACTCCCTATTCAATTTTTGTAATTAACAAGGGGTTTAAGAGTGTTTTGGTTCAATATGTGCAATACTTAGTATGTGTGTTCTTATGTGTTACTTGCTTTTGTGAATGCTAAGTTACATTTTTAGTTTGAGGGTGTTGTAGGGTGACTTGCTATTTGCATGTGTTCTATAAAGTAATATACCTTCTTTAGGCATGATGTGCAAGTGCAACCTACTACTGGAGCCTCTTTCTCAGCACAGCAATAACTTCTGAGCAGGAGGAGGAACTATTTCCAAATCAATTTCTAGACTCCATGACCTACAAACGATATGAGTCGAATATTGTAAAAAGGACGGGAATTAAAGAGAGGGGTATGTAAATCCCTACTGCTGGATCACCTGAAATACAACATTTCACAATTTTATGTGAGCACGGGGCTGAAATTATTTTGTCTCTGCCCCAAAGGAAGCTGTGCTTCTTTTGGTACGTGAATTTTATGCCAATATGCATTACTGCGTAGAGTATAAAGTCTTTGTTAGAGATAGATCAGTGGATATCTCCGATAATGCAATTAATTGGTTGTTGCAAGTAAACTGAGTTTGTAATTATGAATGGCCGTCAATTCGAGACAATAACATGGTGCAGACTGATATCACAAATCTTATTTGCATCGGAGATGTAGAATGGACAAAGGGTGCTGAGAGAGTTGCTCGATATTTCGATACCAATATGTTTCAGCCAGTTTGGTTTGTCTAGTTTAAATTTATTTGTGCTCGTTTCTTTTCAGTAAGTCATCTTAATTATGTCACTTTGGAGCGAGCCAAATTATTTAAATGCAATTGCTTCTCGTCAACCGGTGGATATAGGCCACTTGATTAGCCAGTAGATTTGGCACAACACTGTGGTTAAGCCCGTTGGTTCTCTCTCTTCTAGTAGTTGTACATGTGGTTCCCCCATCTCATTACTTTGTTATGTCTTGATGATGGCGCTGTGATGGACTCAGCCAAAGAAAAGTTGGAAATTTGTAAGCCTATAGCATTGGATGGTGGTACCAGAACTCCAGTTCGTCAGACCCCTTGCTCAAGCTTCTGCATCGAGTAGTGAACCAGCGATAAGACTTAGTCAAGAGGAGGTGCTACAACAGATTTTAGAAGAGCAAAGATGCCTGTGCCACCACTTTGATATGTTTGTTCATTATCAGAATGAGTGGTAGTAGATGATGGAGGCTCGATAGCTAGCCTGAGAGCGAAGGGAGATTTTTCTGGTTGTCTATCTTTTCCCTCTTTTTCGCAAGAGCTAGCTTCCTCTAACAATGAGTCCTGATTTCTTCTTGTGTCGATGCCACTTAGGGATATGTTCTTGGAGATAGACTTATTGACCTCCGTCATTTACTTTGGGATCATTTCATATTTTTTTATTATTTTGTATGCCCATAATTGATTAAGTTTCCTACTGATAGTCTCTATTTGTGGATTATCTTATCCTCTTAATGTCTTTACAAGTGTAACGTTTGTTTTTGTTTTAGAGCTATGACAAGTTTCAACTCCCCTCATAGATATTTGTGATGGGATACCCTACACCAGCCATTCCACATTGCCAGAGAAGCTTTTCCTTTCCCTCTTTATGGTTTTCTTTTCTTAACATTGGGACAACGTTTACTTTTAAGTGTGGGATGGGTTGTTATCTGGATTCACTTCTTCTTGGTGTAGTTTGCTCAAATTTTGTTGCAATATTTTAGCTCTTCTTTTGATCTTGCCTTTTAAGATTTTTGAAAATTTTCGTGCGAATAAGTTGAAATTTTGAAATTTAAAAAAAAAAATTGGAATCGCTAAGCATGTCTCTTTGATTTTCTGCATGATAATTTTTTAGCAGAACCACCATTAGTGGATAGTTAATGTTAAACATTTTCCTTGCATGATTTCTGAGAACTTTTTAGCACTAATGGCCATAAATTATTTTATTTTGGCCACTTAGAGTACAACAATTATATAGACTCATTTATCATACATCCCCGAACTTGCTTTCTTATATTTTCGAAGCAAAGTGATAGACAATTTTATTTGGTTTAAATAGGAGGGTAGAGCATTTCTTTGGACATTTACGCCTTTCCAGCCAACCCTTATTGGAAATTATATCCCTAGTACCCTATTTCAGCCTTAATTGTACTGAATGGAGAGAAACACCATTTGTTTTGTTGTGTTAAAACTCATTTTACCTACCTTTATGAGCCTAATGTTTTCTTGAATTTTTCCAACCTAAATGTCCCTTAAGTGCTTTAATTGCACAGATTTTGGGAATATAAGGGTGAAAGTTAGTTAAATGAGGGTGGTAAATTGTATGAGTGAATGGTGTACAATTATTGTACAAGAGAGAATACTGGAAAAAATTTGAGTTGAGAAGAAAATGTTTAACAAGTGCAGGTAGTGCTAATCACTAGTACCTGCCTTGTTGTGATACAGGTAGTGCCTATCACTGGTACCTATATAGCTTAATTGTATTGCAGGTAGTGTCTATTACTGGTACCTGCATTGGTGTGTTTGCAAGTAATGCCTATCACTGGTACCCGTACTGGGAGCAGACATGAAAAAATTAATGAATATATATTCGGGAAAGGTTGGAATGTTGAGTTGAAATTGAAGAACGGAAGAGTTTTTGTTTGTTGTATGAAATTCTTCGTGGATGTTTGTTGATTACGTGTGAGGTTATTTCTTTGAAGGATTGGTGTTTAGTGATTTAAAGGAAAGTTTTATTTTGATGTGTGGCCTGCTTTAATTTAAAGCTCTTTCTTTGTCATGTGATATCCCTCTTATTTCCTGGATTAGCCAATACCTTAGCCTAGCGTTACAAACTAAAAGTCCTACCGGATTTAAATTAAATTAGTTGTCTATACTAGTAGAGATGTGTAAGCAAAGTGAGCTATAGGGTGTTTACAAAAATTCTAAAAGTTTGCATAATTTAATCCGAGTGTCCTTAAACCTGTGTTTCATTAAATGGCTATATTCAACGCATATATAATGGATTTCCTTTTTGGAGTTTTATTAGCATTTGAACTCTTGAGTTCTTGGACTATTCGTGCTGGTGGATTGGTTCTAGATTATCTATGTAGACAATTATTGAGCTTATCTATTTTGATCATCTCAATAATTGTGAAAATAAAATGAAAACAGATAATCTAGAACCAATACATGCGTGAAAACAGATAAGCTCATTTTCTATGAGCTTATCTGTTTTCATTTTATTTTTGCTCAGGAATGATCAAAAGCTAAGTATGGGGTATTTAATAAACTCATAAATGTTGTGCATTTTGTGTGTCGTTTACCTTAGTTGTTATTTAATTTGAGCAATAATTGAGTTAATTATGAGCTTAGTTGTTTTATTTTTAATTTTTTAAGTTTTTGCATGGAAAATGAGCCAAAAAGACCAAAAAGTAGGAGAAAAATGAAAAGGATTGAAAACGTACACCGACAGAAAACGAATTTGGACACAATTTGGTATTTGTTCATCTTTCTTGTACTTCCAAGCTCCAATTGAGATGATTCAAGATGAATTGGAAAGCTAAGATAAAGAGCTACAATTTTCACGTTCTGACCTTTCCCATATTCTAGGAGCATTGAGGTGGAAATCGAAGTGGAAATTAATGCTGGAAAATTGTCCTTTGCGAACGTGCGCGACGATATGCGCAGGCTGAGAAAAGAGAACTTTCGCCTTTGGAATTTATGCACATGCACAAGCTGAGGTTGTGCATGTGTGCGCGTTGAGTAGCAGTTGGCGTGAATTGCTTGTTTTGGAAGTTTTCTCCACTCGGTTGGACTCCTTATCAAGTTTTAACGTATTTTTATCATCTTAGGGGTATTAAACCCTGATGTATCCCTATAAATATCCCATTACAAAGAGAGTTGAACAGAGATAGCAGCCTTTAGTTAGATTTGGCATTTGAATAGAAACTCATTGGATTAGGAGCTAAGGTTTCATTCTTCTTGTTCAAGACTACAAGTTCCATCAACGTTTTGTTCCGGCTACAACAAACTATCGAGTTTGATTTCTTGATCTGTATTCAATTTAATTTTAGTTCTTATTTAGATTCCATAGTTCTAGTTAAATTCTCCTGCAATTCACTTTTCTATTTCACTAGTTTAATTTTGTTGACAATATATTTTATTTCTTTTGCAAGTTTTAGTTACTTTTGGTATTTGTTCTTGAATTCTAGTAGTTAAAGGTAGAACAAAAATCTTACAATTAATTTGTCTAACTAGTTCGTAGGTTTGTGAACCCAAGTACTTGACCAATAATCCTCATGGGAATGACCTTTACTCACCCAATCTACAAACTCACCTCATATCCTGGCAAACGTGTGTAAGTATTGATTAGGGTTATTAATGTTTATTTATTAACTTGTTTGTGAATTAAATTGCCGAGTCGATATTACACTGAACAAGCTACCAAAAATTAATTTTTGTTTATGAAAATGGATTAAATGAAGACTGGCAAAATCTATGTTCTTATGATCCATTAATCTGGGTCCAGAGTGTTGTCTCAATTGTTTATTTGGTGTAATATGTACGTTGCTTGCCTATCTTTTATATCCTATTGGATTATGGTGACCTTAATATGAGGTCCAGTAATATTATTTGAGTTAGGTCTCTCTCTTACTTAAATAATACTACATCCTTTATATATATACGGTATTTAGGTTGGTTTACCCTATTGACAACCAGCGTACAAGACCATTACTAGTAAAAAGTTGTTAGTGACGGATTTACCGATGGATTTTGTCCATTAGAAAATATGGTCTAGGTAATCCTTACTGATAGATTTAGTGACCGAAATTTTATTTATGGAAATTCATTTGCCAAATTCATAGGAAAATTACCGTCTCATTTAATGACCGAAAAATTACCGACAGATATTCCGGTACTAAATTCATTGTCAAAGTTGGTGTGTCAGTGTGTATCTCAACTTAGCGATTGAAAAATCAATAATAATAAAATTTACCAACGGAAACATGGGTTAGTAATTTAAATAAAAAATAGAGATCCAACCAAAAATAAAAATTTACTGAAGAAAAATTCATCGGTAATTAAAAAATTAAAAAATTAGAAATCTGAATATCATTAGATACCAAACCTTGCCAAAAACCACCAAAGTAGACATTCAAATATGCAATCCAACAACTAAAATCGATCATTTTAATCAGTTTGTCATAGAACAAAATTAAAAATCCCACTACAAAAGTATATGTAATATTAAATTCCAACACAAAATTACAAGTAATAGAATTTCAAGTAAAATATAAGGAAATAGATACAAAGTTAATCAACTATAAAACATGTCCAAGGTACTCATCATCACTCTATTCATCCTCATTACCATCATCAACATCACCATCACAATCTTTATCATTATCTATCTGTAGGAAGTGCAGGCTTAATTTGTTTGTTTTTCGGAATCACTTCTAGCATCAAAAGATACTTGAGGCATCGTTCCAAATCGAGCAAACCCTGGAGGTGGATAATATGGAATCAACTAGGTCAAAAATTTATTAGGAAAAATGTAGAAAAGATGTCATAGCACTCCCTTCTTGAGATATCATTCTTTCAAATGATTCCATTATAGCCTGTAAGCTGCCAATGTGCTTTGGAGACTCTCATATGCTTTTGTTACTCTTGAAGCTTGGTCTCCCAGTAATGAGACATCTCACATGTTCTACAAAAGGTACTGCTATAATGCAATCGAGCTTCACTTGCCAACCCAAGAATGCCTCCTTTCTTTATCCCACCTACATACTCTATTCATACTTTAATTTCACTAGGCAACGATGATTGTTGTGATAGGCCACCATTAGAACTCTGACTGGTCTGAATCTCAAAACAGTTAGATTGGAAATTATCCTGTCTATGCATCAACTAAATATTAAAGAGTGCAATGTTCCTACACAGAAATTTGTGAAAACATACCTACATTTTCTCATTTCTATAACAGGAATATCAACATTACTCAACCATCACCAATGTTCATGAAAATCTCAAAGAGGATTTCAAACATAATAAATCACTAAAATCATGAAGAAAATCTTATGAAATGCAGTACTACTTAGTATATACCTATAAATTGAATAGGTTACAATTTAACATTTAGCAAATATGCTACTATTTTCTAGGTGGAGCAATTTGGTGCTGAAAAATTAACTTTGCCTCTACTTGGTTTTGGCAATGCTCCAAATGGGCGGATGAGTTTCTGAAGAATTTATCTGCCTATCAAAATATAATTTGCTCGCTGGTTTATACTTACATAGCTATGATAAGAATTTGTAAACAAAAAAGAAAATGATTACTTGCATAAATATCTTTTGATCGCTGGTTTACCAATGGCCTGATGCCATCCTTGTCTGTTAACATGATTATTACTTACATAAATATCTTCACTGTCACGCCCCAAAAACGGGACCGTAACACGCCGCGCTAATGGCACACCGGTCCAAAGCGCAAGGCACAAACGAACAGAGCAACAAACTTAACCGCAATGTAATAGAACCATCAAACCATTTCTTAACTACCAAGACTTCTTAACTGGAGACAATCTAAAAGCTGCTAACGCGGTGGAGAGTCAAAAACGAGCACCTAATCTGAAAAATTATAAATCACGTGGGGTGAGCATAACTAGCTCAGTGGATATCATAAAAGCTCTTCAAATGGGGCCAAGCATTTCGATAAAAAGAAAACATAAAGATAATAACATTTTAAAATAACCATAGTCATGAAGCAGTTTCTAAAATGTCTCATGCCATTTAAACGTCAATAAACCATAATCATAAGTAGTTTCTAAAATGTCTCATGCCATTTAAACGTCAGGCATGTCCAAAACATAGCCAAAAAGATCCAATCATTTCAAAAGTTGCATAGTATGCTAAAGCATAGCGAACAAATCCAAGTACATAATAAATCCAGAATATGGTGTTTGATATGACTATCTTTTAGGCTCCTGTCTCTTATACACATCTAGATCGATCTAGTAATCTACCACACCTACTAGTCCGACCGGAGGTCAAGTTATCCCATCACAAGACCCCGACAATTAGTTCAAAACATTCACAGCAGTCACCATGGCGTCCCATGGATGACTATAGAACCGGTTCTCCACAAATCAAACATTTCCAAACACATCCAAAATTATATACCTAGGTCACCTATGAGCCAAAACAGTTATAAAATGCTTTCATATCAAAAGAGTTTGCAAACATATCAATTGATTAACATAAAATAGCTTGGTCCCGATTTCATATGTAATAATTCCAAAACATTGTAAAAGTGCAGTTCCAAACATCATACACATTTTAAAATCCATCCAAACAGACAGCCTTGTTTGATTTGGGGAGAACCGGTTCTGTCTCTTATACACATCTAGATGTGTATAAGCGACAGATCAAAAACAAAGGGAGAAAGATCAGTGAATGACTAGGAAGCGAAACGACGCGAAACGATAGAAAACGACACCAACAGCTCTTTGGTCAAAAATGACCTTTTCACAATTTCTGACCAACTTCGACAAGCTAAAACCCCAGTCAAAACACTTAGTTAATCCCTCAAATTCGTATTACAGCTAGATTAGGAGATAATAAGCTCAGTTTTCTGGAAAAACCGAAAAACTTCGCCTCTGCCTAGGCTATACCAAGGCTCTTCCCGCCGCCAATAAAATACGATTCCAAGGTATTCAAGGGACCTTGGTTACAACCCAACTCAAAACAACATATTCAACCAACCAACAAAATCCATTTCCAAGGTATTCAAGGGACCTTGGTTACAACCCAACTCAAAACAACATATTCAACCAACAAAATCCATAAACGGAAAGATTCACCGGAGCATTAGCGGGATATGGTTTCAATAGCATTCCACAACTCTGGAAAACACCTAAGGATGTGTAAAAGACCATTAAAGACATCTTTAATGATGTATTGATATAGTGGACTGTCTCTTATACACATCTCTTGTATAAGAGACAGTTGTTCTTATAGGAAATTCTTCCTGATAATGTACAAGTCTCAATTCCTATCCAAACTAACCTTAAAACACTCTTAAAACATCATTATGTGCATAGACATAAGCATTCATAGCATAACACTCTAGGCCACATATGGAAGACAAAACCCTAACTCATAATCTTAAAATTTGTAATCTAACCATGGAAAGTTGTTAAAAATCAACCCCAATCACTTCCCAACCTCCAAAACACTAAGAACAACCCATAACATACATAAATCAACATATATAAGGCTGCAAAGAGGGTTTATTTTCAGCCCTAAGAATCCTACAAAACTTGAAATTAAAGCTTGAATCATAAAGCAAGGGCCATAAGCTATAAATGCTAAAATACATAAAATCTTACCTTCCAAGTGATTTCTACTTGATATCCAAGAAAATTTTTGGGGAAAATGGAGGAAGAGAATTCGGCCAGCAGCTAGAAGAAAATGGAGAAGAAATAACAAGAAGAAGACTTAAAAAGAATTCCAAAGTTGACTCAAATAGTACCCATTGACCAAATAGTCTCCAAGTTGACTATTTAACCCAAAAACTAATTTTGTGCTACTAAATTAACATTATAAATCAGCCATCTTACAACACTCACACACCACAATGCACTAATTACACTTAATCCAACTTTTGACCCGTTTACCCGCCGGTACCGAAATCGCGTAAATCGAAAAATTTGCCGAATTGAAAAACGAATAAGTTGAAGTACCTTATGACTAAAAATAATATGAAAAAATATTTTAAACCAATTAAAATCAAAGAACAAGACTATTAAAATACTGGGTTTCACATTCTACCCCCCTTAAACAAAGTTTCGTCCTCGAAAGATCTTACGAAATCACGAAGCAAACAAAGCTGGATACTTCGATCTCACGAGGCTCTCAAGCTCCCAGGTAGCTTCTCGCTCAGAATGATTGACCATAAAACCTTCACGTAGGGGATAACTTTATTCCTCAATGTCTTATCTTGTCAATCCAAGATTTTCTCCGGAACCTCCTCGTATGTCGTGTCCTCCCTAGAACTTCAGGTTCATGAGACTGGCACATTGAGCATCAGGGATATACCTCCTATTGTGTATAAGAGACATGGAAGGTATTATGAACTCTAGACAACTCCGGAGGCAAAGCCAATTGGTATGCCAAATCACCAACCTTGTTCAACACCTCATAGGGGCCTATATAGTGTGGACTCAACTTTCCACCTTTCCCAAATCTAGCTACCCCTTTAGTCGGCGATACTTTCACAAACACTTTATCCCCAACCGCAAACTCCATTGGCTTTCTCTTGCGATCTGCCCAGCTCTTCTGACGATCTTGAGCCGCTTTCAAATTCTGGACTCGAACAATAGCAATCTTATCAATCATTGCCTGAATCAAATCTGGGCCCTCCAAGGATCTTTCACCAGCTTCATCCCAATGTAAAGGTGATCTACACTTACGACCGTATAAAGCCTCAAATGGTGCCATACCGATGCTGTGATAGCTGTTATTATACGAGAATTCCATAAGCATCACATGCTCATCCCAGCTTCCCTGGAAGTCTATGGCACAAGCTCTCAACATATCCTCCAATGTCCAATAGTATTCAGATTGGCCATCTGTCTGAGGATGACCTGTCTCTTATACATTTGAAAGATGTGTATAAGCTCAGAATTACTACTGGACTTTGTACATGTTTTGGAGCCTATCTACCTGGGATCGCGATCAGAAATAATGCTCTTAGGCACACCGTGCAAACGGACAATCTCCTGATCATATAACTTCACTAATGATTCCAAAGTAGCGGTCACCTTCATCGGTAAGAAATGGGCGGACTTTGTTAGGCGGTCAACAATCACCCATATACTGTCATTACCTTTCGCCTAGTCCGTGGTAACCCATGTACAAAATCCATAGTAATATGCTCCCATTTCCACTGGAGCTAACAACTCTCTTATACACATCTAGATGTGTATAAGAGACAGTCTGTAGAGCCACGAGGCAGGGCCGTCACCAAGGTCCACATCTATACTTATAACCTCTAGATGTGTATAAGGATGATAGCTAATGTGAGGTCATTGATTATACACATTGTTCGTGTAGAATTTGAAAGAGGCTCAGGGCCGTCAGCACCTCCTGGGCCGATCGCAAGAGAACGCCAATGGAGTTTGCGGTTGGGGATACGAGTAATGCCTCCAAATCTTGAGAGCAAACACTATCGCAGCTAACTCCAGTCATGAGTAGGATAATTCTGCGGTTTGATGCATGCGTCGAGATGTGTGATAAGCTTATGCGACGAGGCAACTTGATGTGTATCTCGAGATAGGTCATCTACATGCGGAGTCGTGGACCTTTCAAGAAGGCCGGGAACACGAAGGTAAAGTCAACACTGGAGCTGTCACTAACCTATGCTTAAGCTCTTGAAAGCTTGCCTCACACTGATCTGACCATACAAACTTGGATCTCTATAGGAGAGCAGGTCAAAGGGTCTTCAATCGTGAGAAATCTCTCCACAAATTTCCTATAATAACCAGCTAGGCCCATGAAAACTTTGCGAGCAGTCACTGTGGTTGGTCTAGGCCAATCAACAAGGCCTCAATCTTCTTGGGATCTACAGAAACCCCTTCCTCTGACACCACATGACCCAAAAATGCAAGGATCAGCTTCAAGAACTCTTGGCTAAGCTTACCATACAACTGCTCTTTCCTCAACAAGCTCAAAACTGCTCGCAAATGCTCAGCATGAGCCTCCTCGCTCGGAGAATAAACCAAGATATCATCGATGAAGACCACTACACATACATCAAGATAGTCCTTGAACACCCTATTCATCAACTCCATAAAGGCTGTAGGGGCGTTAGTTAAACCAAAAGGCATAACCAAAAACTTGTAATGGCCATAGCGAGTCCGAAAAGCTGTCTTAGGTACATCCTCTTCCTTCACCCTCAATTGATAATATCCGGACCGCAAATCAATCTTAGAGAAGCACCTCGCACCCTTAAGCTGATCAAAACAAGTCATCAATCCGTGGCAAAGGGTATTTATTCTTCACAAGTTTTTGGTCTGTCTCTTATACAATGCCGGCGGGTAAACTACCATCTTTCTTAAGTGAACAAATAAGACCGGTGCTCCCCAAGGTGAAACACTTGGACGAATGAATTTCTTGTCCAAGAGTTCTTGAAGCTGATCCTTCAACTCCTTTAGCTCCGCAGATGCCATACGGTAGGGGGCCTTTGAAATTGGTGCCACCCCTGGCTCTAAGTAAATCTCAAAATCGACAACCCGCGACGGAGGTAAACCTGGCAGCTCATTGGGAAACACGTCCGGAAACTCTCTAACCACTAGGATATCCTCAATGCCTGGCTCTACTTTATCAGAGTCTATCACATAAGCCAAATAGCTCTCACAACCCCTATCTAAGGCCTTAAACGCCTTCACTACTGATATAATCGGAATCCTACTCTTGGGCTTCTTTTCATTCCCACGAAAAATCACCGTATCTAAACCAGGATCTAAAACATCAACCATACCTCTCTTTACAATCAATCGTCGCACCATTAGCCGCCAACCAATCCATACCCAAAATTAAATCAAAGTCGAGACATCGGTAACTGAATAAGGTCCGCCTGAGGACAAGAGGCGGATCACAGGCGAGGGTGCATGCGTTGAGTCAGCAGCAGGCCTCAGACCGACCTTCCCATCCGGGGTTCCCACTGACAGGATAAAGATCCTCTAACCATCAGCCGACTAAAGACATACCACGGACTAAGAAAACATCTAGCTACAAATGAATGGGATGCCCCACAATCAAATAAAGCATAAGCAGGTATGGAATTCACTAAGATCGTGCCTGCAACTACTGAATCGGTCTGATCGGCTGCTGCTGACTCAACGCATGCACCCTCGCCTGAGTCCTCCGCCTCTTGTCCTCAGGCGGACCACCCTGCACTCCACTAGTCTGCCCTCGATTTGGTGCGACCTTAGGACAATCTCTGATCAAATGGCCGCGCTCGCCACACTTAAAGCAAGCTCCAGTCCTCCAATAACAGGTCTTCCCAGAGTGTAGTCGACCACAAGACCGGCATGGTGGCGACGGCTGCTGAACTGTCACCGACTGAGATCTCTGAGGCTGGCTCCAAACTGAAGAAGAAACAGAAGAACCTATCGACGGACCCCTCCTAGACAAACCACCCTGTCGACCACGACTCCTACTCCCAGCTGGAGGTGCTAAAGTCCCTGTCCGAGCCGACTGTCCACGCGACTGAGACTGAGGCTGAGACTGAAATGGTCGGCTAGTCTGGCCGGTCTGTGCTGGCGCAGAGCTCTGACCCCTCTGAAAGGTATCCCGATCTCTCCTCATGCCTCACTCCGAATCCAGCTGGATGGCTAGATTATACATCACCTCATAAGTCTGGGGATGACCCACTATAGCCATCCAGCCGGATTCGGAGTCTAAGACATGAGGAGAAATGGGATACCCTGTCTCTTATACACATCTAGATGTGTATAAGAGACAGGTCCCCAGAGAGAGGGAGGTGGTTAATGCAGCCATGCAGCTGGATCTCGCAGCTCCAGCCGATAAAACTCGTCCATCTTCTGAGCTCTGATGGACGGGGGAAAGTAATGAGCTAGAAACTGCTCCCGGAATATCTCCCAAGTCACAAGCTGTCTCGCAATGCCGGGCTGTATTTCTAATTGGTTGATGTTTTAAGGATCGCGTTTTAAGGTTAGTTATCATAGGAATTGAGACTTGAATACCTTATAAGTGGAATTGATTTCCCTTCATGGGTTGTATTTAGTGTTAACGACTTTCGAAATATTGGGGTTGGATTAAGCGGATCCGGAGCCCCATCAAACGTAGGTAGCCCGGCCTTCTTGAGCGTCTGAAACAGGGATAGAATGTCGGTACGCGGTGGTGGAGGTGGTGGAGCAACAGGAGGTCGCTCAGCGTCCAACCTGTCCGAATAACTCGTGCCACAACCGCAAGCTTTCAAGAGCTTAAGCATAGGGTGGTCCAGTCGGAGGAGGAGGTGCTGACGGCCCTGCCTCGTCCCTAGGGTAGACCGCAGGCCTAGTAACACTCTCTGAAGCTGACTCGACTACAGGGATCTCCTGTTGCTCTGCAGCGGATCCCCACCAGCCGGACGCTCCCCAGGCTGAGGGTCCTGCTGTGCCGAGCCTCTACCGCGACCTCTAGAACCAAAACGCGTCCTAGACGGCATACTAGCTGATAAGAGTCAAAGGCAGAATCATAAGCAAAGAATAACTCTTCAAGAATCAACAAAAGAGGTACAACAAAGATTACATAAGCAAGGACCTCTCAAAACCCCCCAAAACAAGTCAATCAATAACTTTGTGTATAAGAATTCCACAGATCCTGTAATGTCGTGAGCAAAACAGAATCTTATATAATTCTAAGCCCGAGCACATCGATTTAAACCTCAAAAGACTCATCAAATACCTATTACTGGACATAGGATTCAAACCTATGCTCTGATACCACTAACTGTCACGCCCCAAAAATGGGACCGTAACACGCCGCGCTAATGGCACACCGGTCCAAAACGCAAGGCACAAACGAACAGAGCAACAAACTTAACCGCAATGTAATAGAACCATCAAACCATTTCTTATAACTATAAAACCGAATAAGTTCATTTTTACACAAAAATACGAATTACAAAATTCCTTCTTAGTACAAAAGATGCTACAACAAAAACAAAGTTCATCAATACAAAACCTATCTAATACACTACCCCTCTCCAAACAACAGAGAAGCTTGGAAGATTATCCGCAGAGTCCTACCAGTAATGTGGAATCTGGAGACAATCTAAAAGCTGCTAACGCGGTGGAGAGTCAAAAACGAGCACCTAATCTGAAAAATTATAAATCACGTGGAGTGAGCATAACTAGCTCAGTGGATATCATAAAAGCTCTTCAAATGGGGCCATGTGCATAAGAGACAGAAGGATAATCACTCCACGTGCTTCTCTAATTTTTTTAAAGAGAGGTGCTCGTGTATTAGATCTAAAATGTCTCATCCCATTTAAACGTCAATAAACCATAATCATAAGTAGTTTCTAAAATGTCTCATGCCATTTAAACGTCAGCATGTCCAAAACATAGCCAAAAAGATCCAATCATTTCAAAACAATATGGACATCCAGACCGGTGTACTGTCTTTGTCAATTAGTTCAAAACATTCACAGCAGTCACCATGGCGTCCCATGGATGACTATAGAACCGGTTCTCCACAAATCAAACATTTCCAAACACATCCAAAATTATATACCTAGGTCACCTATGAGCCAAAACAGTTATAAAATGCTTTCATATCAAAAGAGTTTGCAAACATATCAATTGATTAACATAAAATAGCTTGGTCCCGATTTCATATGTAATAATTCCAAAACATTGTAAAAGTGCAGTTCCAAACATCATACACATTTTAAAATCCATCCAAACATATTTCAGACTAGCCGACCATTTCAGTCTCAGCCCTGTCTCTTATACACGTTTCGCGTCGTGAGTTTGGCTGATCTTATAGGTCATTCTTATATACTTTTGATGTAATTATAAGAAGTCTGTTCTTTACAACCCAGACTCAAAACAACATATTCAACCAACCAACAAAATCCATTTCCAAGGTATTCAAGGGACCTTGGTTACAACCCAACTCAAAACAACATATTCAACCAACAAAGAGATCCATAAACGGAAAGATTCACCGGAGCATTAGCCGGGACTATATCAATAGCATTCCACAACAATGGAAAACACCTAAAACCATCAAAAGATCATTAAAGACCCTTTAAACATAACCAATTATCCAAATTATCCTAGTTGCGCCAAACTTCCGCTTACTTACAAAATGAAGGGAAATCAATTCCACTTGGTTTCAAGTCTCAATTCCTATCCAAACTAACCTTAAAACACTCTTAAAACATCATTATGTGCATAGACATAAGCATTCATAGCATAACACTCTAGGCCACATATGGAAGACAAAACCTTAACTCATAATCTTAAAATTTGTAATCTAACCATGGAAAGTTGTTAAAAATCAACCCCAATCACTTCCCAACCTCCAAAACACTAAGAACAACCCATAACATACATAAATCAACATATATAAGGCTGCAAAGAGGGTTTATTTTCAGCCCTAAGAATCCTACAAAACTTGAAATTAAAGCTTGAATCATAAAGAGTCCCATAAGCTATAAATGCTAAAATACATAAAATCTTACCTTCCAAGTGATTTCTACTTGATATCCAAGAAAATTTTTTGGGGAAAATGAAGAGAATTCGGCCAGCAGCTAGAAGAAAATGGAGAAGAAATAACAAGAAGAAGACTTAAAAAGAATTCCAAAGTTGACTCAAATAGTACCCATTGACCAAATAATCTCCAAGTTGACTATTTAACCCAAAAACTAATTTTTTGCTACTAAATTAACATTATAAATCAGCCATCTTACAACAGTCACACACCACAATGTTTGAAATTGTATTTAATTTAACTGTTGACCCGACAGCTCATATCGTATAATCGCGTAAATCGAAAAATTTGCCGAATTGAAAAACGAATAAGTTGAAGTACCTTATGACTAAAAATAATATGAAAAAATATTTTAAACCAATTAAAATCAAAGAACAAGACTATTAAAATACTGGGTTTCACATTCACTGTTAGGATGCTCGTCAATATTTACTCTATTTAATTGCAGACTGTGCCTGATATCCAAAATTATGTGGCCCAGTCATATCAAACACCATATTTTGTACTTATTATGATATTCATTGGACAAGAGTTCAAAATTACATGAACTTGCCCTATGAATATCAGCCTCTATTGGTTTAGACTCCCTGTGTGTAGTCTAATATCTGTCATGAAACCATATTTCAAAATGTGTTCAATCACATGATCTAAAATTATTAGCTTCTTATTATGATCTTTAGAATAAGGGCACTAAATTTCTTTATCATTAGCAAATTGTGGTTGTTTGCACGCAAACTGAATGAATTCTATAACACCTTCTAAAAACTTTGGTAAAAACCAGTACGATTAGGAAACAGCCTATCATACTCTAAGGATGATAAGACCGAGTACCCATAATCTATTAGAAGCAAATATTCAAATGTTTAAGGGATGACTATAATAGTATAACGTTGTATATCCATTGAAATTATAAGTTCTTGTATCCCTAGTTGCAAAACAACAAAACTATTACATTTATTTATTAGTATTATTATTACTTCTTTATTTGATGCTAGTTACAAATCAATTAAAATAATCATTCAGGACCCGACAAGTGTTGATTCAAAACATACATAAAATCTTAAGAATGTTTAAGTACTAATAGAATTTTGAAACAAAATAAAATAATCAATGATGACCTGGCAAGGGCTATTTAAACACAAACACAAAAACTTATGATATTGTAAAAGTACTAACAAAATTTTGAAACAAATTAAAATAATAAATCGTAACCCAGTAATGGTTGATTCAAAAAACATATGAATACTTAATATATTGTACAAGTACTAATAAATTTTTGAGACAAATTAAAATAATCGATCATGACTCGATAAGGGTCGATTCAAAGTATACACAAAAACTTAAGATATTATATAAATACTAACATATAGCAAATATGAACAAAGGAAAAGTTCCATTACACATGCTTCTCAAAGAGCTGATCGCAAGCATTGAACAACTCATATATGGGAACAAGGAAGGCAGTAAAACAGGAAGTTCAATATGTCATGAGTATCAGATAATTTGTCCCTAATTCAGTTAACAAGAAAATTAAGCATCCGGCTGCACATTTTTTAACATGTCATCAGCTAATCAATTAGTCATTAATCTAAGTGTAATTTTAATTACTCGTAGTGAATTAGGCAAGAAAAATTCATTGGATGTATATTAAATAGTTGCCTTTAGGTTTATAGTTCCTCATATAGATTTTTTTTATATCTTTTATTAAGAAACAAAATAATCATTTCTACCATTATCTAGCCATCAAAAACCTCTGGATACTAACTTAATTTCATTGCAAGGATGAACACTATATATTCAAAAAGAGATTACAAAATGATATCTAAACTAAATTGTATTGTAGATAAATGATATCTAATCAAAACAAAACGCTAAATATTACGCAAACATTACAAATAAGAGATTAATAATGAACGACAACAAACTTGAAAGCTTCAAAGCTGTAATTTGTGGCCTGATCTCTGATTAAGAGTTTCTCTACAATAAAGGAAAAAAATGTATTAGTACAATTTAACATCCTATACCTCTTAAGTTCACCAATCTCACATCAATCCCACAAGTCAATAAAGAATTATGTTTCCATAAAACAAGGCCTGAAATACAACAGAAAAACAGAAATAAAGAATTAGATAATAAACTAGACCTAAAGGTTGAATTAAACAGTATTCACCAATCTCACACCAATGCAAAAGTATAATTCTAGTAAATATTACACCATGTAATAGTGATCATAAGTGAATATAACTTCCGGCAAAAATTTAACTAATGCATTTTTTTAATATGAGTACAGATTGCCCTCAATGTGAGATTCAATACAACAAAAAAACACGAAGACATATACATGATGGGATAAATACTAGGGCTTTACTGGAATCAAATTCACATATAGTGAGACTATATTACCTACACTATGTACCTTACTTTCATTCTATTACTTGCTTGCCGCTTGAGTGTTACTTAACTAGTACTATATTAATAAGTAGTTCTAGATAAAGAAAACAATGCATTTGAAGAAATTGCATAAAGATATTACCAAGTTTGATAGATTATCATCGAGCCACTTCGTAAAGGATACAACATCCTCAATGTCTATAAATTTAATATCATGTTGTTTGATCAAGAACCTAATAAAATTTCCTTATGTTTCTTCATCTACTTAATCTAAAATCAGATTCACATTGTAAAAGAAACTAATTAAGTCAAGCAGCCAAGAAAATGTTAATCCCCAAATTAAACACTTTGAACAATACTAGTTGACATATGTTAAATTATTTCAAGTTTTACACACATAAATAAGCTCCCATATCAGTTGCAAAATGTAGTACTAGACAAGTGATACACAGTAAAATTAGGATATTATAGTTATTATATGTCCAAAGCAAAAATCAGAAATGTAATTAGCTTTGGTAAATTTTATTTTGGTCATTGAGCAACTCTAAACATCCTAGTAGTTGCTCAAAAATCAATGAGTGCCTTCAATACTTGGAATGTTGACCCATTAATTGGGCAAAAATGGCCCCCTTTTTTGTAGTAAAGGGGCCTGGCCTTCCCACTCCAAAAGAGTTTCTCCCATTGGTTATGAACAATTACTAGGATGCGTAGTAGTTATTTATTGACTAACATAAACCTTGTCATTTAGCAACTACATCAGTATGTATTTATACAAGTTGGAATATTGATAACTATAAGAAATTATGGTTATTCATATTATTTTTTTTATATGGTTTCTTCACTAGTTTTGATGATTTTAAGGTTCATGTGCTTTTTCTCATACATTTCCATTTCTATATGTTCATGAGTATTTCATTTAGTGCTTAATTATTTATTTAGTGTCATATATAGATATTAATGTTTTTTTTGTTCTAAGGTCACGTGGGAATAAAAAGCGCATCAATCGAATGTTGAATAGAGATTTTAGAATCAAAACGACGAAACCGACGCAAGCTGTTTGGAGGAGTTCGCCTTAAGCAAACTCCATAGGCTATTATAATAAAATGTTTTCTTCTAGTAAACATGGGTAGAAGCACATTTTCTTTTAGCAAAGCAGAATAGCACAAATTTCATCTTTCAGCAAACATGGATAAAATCATGATGGCTCTTTAACAACTTTTACTTGTTTTTAGGGTTACAGATATCCATTTTGGACCCATTTTAGTGTGTTTGGAAGCCTACTTAGAGCCCTATGATTTGTAATTCATAAAACTTATAAATAGGGGATTTTAGGACCTCAAAAACACATTCTATTTTCAGCTTTCCTTTTAGGGCTGTAAAATTAAACTAGGGTTTTCATTATTCTGAAGAGGAGTTGAAGAGATGGATCAAGATTGACAACCTTAGACTGATAATTTGTGATTCTTTATTATATAAGTATTCTTAAATCTTATTGAATCTTTATATTCCATTTAGTTCTAGTTTCAGTGTTCTTTTAATTCTTCATAAGGTTTACAAGTATTTTGTCATGCCTTCAATTCATTACTTTTTTTAATTGCTGTGCAGTATTAATAGCTATAGTAATTTAATTGCTTGCGTAAATTAATTCTAGATTTAATTTTAGATCAATTTAGTCAAATCTCTTCCATATTGGTTTCGTCAAATAGTGTTTGAGTTAATAGCCAGTACTTGTTAAACCAATCCTTGCGGGATCGACTTTAACTTTCGCTATTTACTATTGATCCTGTACACTTGTGGTATGTTATCCATTTGTTAGTAGAATTAGGTGAATATAAATTATATAACTATATGTTTCACGTAGCACATGTGCATGAGTATATAGCTTGTGCATGAGTATATGTACCCAAATGACCTTATAGAAAAGAATTACATTAGTAGGGAAAAAATAATAACGAAATATTACAAAAACATATTGTAGCTAGTACTGAGTAATGAATGTGCACGCTGAAGAAAAGTTTCAAATGTACGACCAGCAATTGAACAACAACAGTAGCTCAATAATTTGCAAGTGAGTTGAAGCTTATAAAAAGAAAATGCAAACTTAAGATAATGCACATTAAGCAACAAAAAATCAACACATATTTCTAATATTCATCATACAAGCATTGGAATAAAAAATAAATAAAGAAACAATTTTGATAAAAAGTTACAGATAGCACTGATTAAGGTAAGAAAAAGATTTAAAGCTTGAACTTGAAATATATGAAATCCCAAAAATATAAACAAAAATTTCCACCTTATTAGATGTTGTAGTCTATTCATAAAAAGTATTAAAATAAAGCATATAAACAAGAAAATTAGAGCAAGTGTTAAAATTACAATTTATGAGGAAAAGAAACTATACATCATTGAGGCCTTTACTATCCCTTTAGCCACTCCTCTAGGCTGTCCTTGATGGCATTGTTCTTGAAGCTCTATGCCAAATCACCTCCTATGTCAAATTTCGCATCCACACCTTGCAAAATAATTAATCAAGAAGCCCTGACTGTGTGTGTATTATTTGTGTGTGTGTGTATCTGTCTATGTTGCTACATGATTGTGTGTATTTTGCAAGATAGATGGACAGAAATAGGAAGGAAGGGAAAGAGGAGACTCAGGGGGTGAAATTGGGAGGGATATCAGACCTTACTTATTCACATAAGTGGTGGTGTTAATTTTGGATGGGAAAGCAAGAATAGATAGTGGAAAGAAGATAAGAGATGGTGGATTGGTGGTGAAGATGGATCGATGATGAAGAAGATGGAAGGTTAAAGAAAAGAAGGTAAATAATTCGGTTTTGGAATTGGCAAATATTTTTTGATTGACCCTTCATGTTTTGTCCGTCATTTAGCAATGGTTCTGTTGTTAAGTACCAGCTGTAAATTTAAAAAAAAAAAAATTAGATAGCAATGGATTTATCCGTCAGTACGCCTTAAAAAAAGAAAAATTATTTTCTAAATTATTTACAATTGTTTTTTAAAAAGTTTATTCCATCATAAGTTCTGTTGGTATTAGCAACTAATTTCCATAGTTATTTTGTATATTTCTAGTAGTGAACTTGGAAAGGGACAAGGAATGTTGTTATAGTCAAGGTATGTTAACCTCAAGCTACCCAGTGCATTCTTCATATATCTTCACATATCAATTGCTACGATTAACGGCAACAATTGTATTTTGTAATTGTATTCAATAGGATCCGTTAAAATTTAACAACTTTATCAAAATTAGCACACAATGAGGAAGACATGGACATGCATTGCATATAATAGTTGGGGACAAAATCAATGACTTGTTAAACTAGATTTTTCTCCTAGCAAAGGATATCATAATAGATTGCCAACGATCTAGTTTACCTTGAACTTTCTTCATAATGAATTTAACTTTACTTCAGAAGAGTTTACCACTAAGAGAAAAACCTATATACTTACCTAGGTTATTAGTATCTATGTTAAGGAAAGTACACACACTAGATTTCACAGCAACAGCAGTTTCATGAGAAAAAAGAATTCTATATTTAGCAAGATTAACACAAAGACCAGAAGCAGTGGCAAAGTCATGCAAAATGTTCTTGTGGCAGGGATGGTTGTAATATGTACTTTAGGGAAAAAAATGGATCATATCATCTGCAAAGAGGCAATGAGACACAAAAGCAGCACCATTACAAATTCTTAAAGGCTTCCAATATTTATTAGCACAAGCATTATTAGTCTTGATAGAAAAATACTCCATACAAATTAAAATGGATAAAAATGTAAATTGAGATAGTATCAACTTTCCTATGTCCCTTGATAAAAAATTGCATTAAAAAATGTAACCATTGTGAAGCACAACTAATATGGAAGTGTATACAATCCATAATAATGTAGAATCTCTTGGAAGGTAAATCAAAAACAATAGTCTCACAAATAAAATTCCTTTCAAGTTTGTCAATGACCTTCTCAAGATTCAACTGAATAGCACAAGCACCAGTAATCCCTAGTAAACAGAGTGACAATGGACCTTAGGTGCTTTATCCCCTACAATCCACTTACTAGGATCATTAATCAGAGCATGAATCATGTTGTTCTTTCTTCTAAGAATTGACTTGGTTTTAGATACTTGGGTAAGTTCAAATCATCTTAGAGAACATGATAAGTACGAGCTTAAAATCTTTCTATTCTCTAAGAACCATATTACATTCTCCAAGAATGGAATTTTCGAGATCAATAATAAGATAGGAGTTGTAGATTGCAAGTGATTTTTGAATACACAAGAAAATGTTGGAAAACTTCTTTTTCTTATGAAAAAATGCTAGTGAAATCTGAACTACTCCAAGACTTGATGCTTTGAGTGAAAAATGTAGGGTTAAAAAAGTTCTTACTAGAATCAAGTGATGCGTGCTAAATACACTATCAAGTGCACTGATCACTTAAATAATAAAGTGGTATATCAATCCCATGAGGACTGTCACAAATGCATATTATTATACCTAATGTTTTTTTCAGCTAGCTAACCATCAGAACCTTGGTGCGGGGGCGCTACTCTCAAATTTTATTAATAAATAAAGCTAGAGTACCAAGAGGGCAACTAAGCCAATACCTCTTGTAGTTAATAAATACATTTCCAACAATACTTAGAGAAGTAGAAAACAAAAGAAAATTTACTAAGTAGAGCTCCATCGGACCGAAGGCATTTCCCTACTATCAAGACAAAGAATACCACGAAGTGTAGCAGGAAAGCTGAGAGGAGAGAAATTTTGTGAGGATAACAAGTTGGAGTCGAGATGAGCAAGATTATTTGCCACCCTATTAGCTTCTCTGAAGATGTGACTGCAGACAAAATGAACTTGACCCATTAAAGCTTGAATTTCCCAAACAACAAGGTCCAACTTCCAGGGAATAGAGGATGTGTTACAAAGCATGTTACATATTGTGAGGGAATCCAATTCAACTAAGACCTCCAAAAAGTTCTTCTAAATACAACTCTTAAGATCCCTCTAAAAGAGCCCTAGCCTTTACTTCCATATTGTTTGCAACTCCATAATGGGTGAAGAATGCAAAAATTAAATTAACTGCCGAATCGCATAAGATGCCTCCATTCTTCAAATGACTAGGGAACCCTAGAGATAAGCCATCACCATTTGTAATTAAAGTACAAAGCTTGAAGACACCCAACGAAGGCCTATGCCTAGCCACAACCATAGGCCTCGGACCAAGTTTTACTTACCGCCTAAACGACAAAGACATAATGACTATAGGGCGTTTAATCTGAAGTGGATGTATAGAACAGAGCTGCACAACAAGATTAGTCACTCGAATGTAAACGGTGGATGAAGACCATTGAAGATTGTTGAAAAAATAGTCGTGATGAGATTGCCAAATATGCCAACAAATTAGTTGAGGAAGGAGTGAACGATGTTGTCCTCTAGCAGACGAAGAAGAGTGCTTCTACCAAAGTTGGAACATATGAAGGATAGAATCGACCTCAAAGTGCGGAATGCCAAGGAGATGCTAAAAATAATGCCAATGTTATTACTTATCTAGGAAATCAACCAATAATACTCTAATTACCAAGCAAACACTGGCAATTAAACTAAAATAAATGGAATTCAATTCGACAAATTAACCGGTTAGTGAAATTGATTTCACCAAAAACTATGTGCATTACACACACTTAAACTTCATAAAAAATATAGTTTCTATAAATATTCGTTGATAGAGTAGAATGATAAGCACTGACTTTCTCAAGTTAGTATTATTATCATTCTACCCACTATTAATTAAATTTTCGCATAGTTAATCAACACGGATGTCACAAGAATTGTGTTAAAGTTGGGAACCTCTTGCTATTAGTTCTTTCTTGAAGTTACTAAATTCGTCACATAAATTATCCAGAATTACTAGATTTAAGGAATCCTAAACAATTTATGGTAAGAATTGTTATGCTTGCAATTACAATTCAATTCAGATATATAATTGGGTTATGAGGATTAGATCTTCCTATCTAACGTATAACTAAACCAAATTACACAAACCACACATAAGAAAGCATTACAGACATAAATTCATGCACTTACAATTGAAACCAAGGAACAAAATATTACTCAATAAGAAAGAAGTGCAAAAATCATAGTTGTGGCTACATCAAACTAACAAAGGAAACCATTTTTGATTCTTGCCATAGCCGTAAGAAAGATCCATATCAATAAAAGCCATGGAAAACAAAAATAAAATAAATCAAACCCTTGAGAAACTTGAAGCCATGGCCAAAGAATAGATCCTTGAGTCTGCTTTCAAAAGAGGATGTTCTTCTTGTCCAAGTCTTGAGAGTTCTCTTTAAACCAAAGTATGGCTAGTAATATTAGAATTGATCTCTAATGCTATTAATGATCTTTATTTATAGTGTCTAGATGCCCCTTAGGGTTAGGATGAGTTATACGCTGAGAATGATGTAGATGGGGTTGCAACTAAGGCCCAGAGATAATAAACTCGCAAATTGTCCCACTTCTAGGAAAGTCATAAAACAGTAGATTTCTTTCTTGCCAGAGGGCCGTGCATAGTTCTACAAAATAAATGAAGAACATTGAGGCTTTGTTGAAAGGCCTACACTTTAACGCTACGGTATAAAACACACATAAAACTACCAAAACAATTCAGACTCAATAAGTAAATACAAGTGAATGCCATGCATAAAAACATCTCAATCAATCTCACCTTCAAGCGTAATTTAGATCAAAATAAGCAAAAAATAATTGTATTTCACAGAGTTATCATCAAGCCAAGAGAGCTGGAAAATTTAGGAAAATATTGAAGGTATAACTAGAAAATTTTCAACCTAAATAGACGATGTCCAGAGAAGTGGGAAGCAGTAAAAATGAGAATAGGTCAATGGATTCCAACAAAGTGTGGAGTAGTAAAAGATATTGTGCAGGCATTTAAAATAACTGGGGAATAAGCTTGTAATGAAAGCACGTTGACTGCACAATGTGTTTCTCTCATGATACTTCATGATTTGAAACTGAATCGACCATTTAGAAATGCATGGAAGTATCAAATCCATAATTTAAAAGGGAATACTTCTTGAAACATTTACTCCTTTGAAACTTTTCCTTCAAGGTAAAGGTAAAGAAAAGTATTAAGAATTTTTAGTTTCAAATGGGGAAAGGCTTTGTTGAAGAGTTGTGATGATCTGTCACAAGTCAGCAATTGCTCTAATATTTTTAAGTGAATAAATTATCTTTAGTGACAAAAGAAAAGTTAAATATAATATTATCACCCCTCAACTTGTTACCATTTTTCAACTTACACCACATATTTCCTAATCATTTTGCACTATAATTTTTATTTTCTTGCCATTTTTATGCAATCATTTCTTTCATCAATTTAGTGAAGTCAGGATGAACTGTGGCGAATAGTAACAAGTTGGTGTGTAAGAAGGAATTAAGCTAAAGAAAAAATAGAAGAGCAATTTTGATAAACAAGTGGATTGGACAAGGAAGAACTTAGTTATCTTTTATTGGGCTTCCATCGAAGAAATGATACTTACTCTAGTGGAATTTGATGGATGAAAATAAGAAAAATTGAGAATTTCGTAGGGGTACTAAGCACACAATTGATCTTCTTGAAAATAAGGTGCAATCTTGTACGATGTAACTTGCTTCCAGTGTGTTAAGTCTCTTGGGTGAGGTAGATTGACAATGTTTAATTTATGCTGGCACAATTGTTTTTATTGGTTCATATGGAATTGATGGTCAAAATAAAATAAAACTAAAAATTTTCAAATATTATGTTGACTTATCGTTGCACCCATTTCTTTCCAAACTTCTTCGTAGGCACTTTGCACTCTTTTTTACTTGCTACTTTTGTCAAATAGTTAACTAAAGCCACCGAATGACAAAATTTTTAATGGCTAGATTGAAGTGCATAAGTATTCTACTCGAGTACTTGTTAAGCTTTTCGAGCACGTGGATATTTTTTAGTTTCTTATTATAATTGCTAAAATACATATACTCTTTAGACAAATTGCATGTTCTACGTATAAAAAAAGTAAGGCTACTCGAGTTCGGGGTTAAATTAAATCTCACATTTTCCTTACTTTTGGGGAGATCAATTTGAGTTTGAGGTTTGACAAGGTTTTCAAGTTTGAGCTTGAGTTCTGTTTTCATTGCTTGTCTGAGCTAAAAATCAATAAATAGTTTCTACTAGCTCAAACTTATGTAGAGCTATTTAAGTTCTGCTCCATTCGTTTATACCCGTATTTAGGTTTATTATCATATGGTAATTTTTGTTTTTGTTTTCGACAAAGGACAGAAGAATATACAACTTCGCCGAAGGTACTAAAAGTAGGCTTAACCATTATAACTTTATAACATGAAGCATCAAACAAAAAATTTTGTATACTAATGAACATTGTACCGGTCACAGCTATATAGCTTGATATTTTAGTTTAGGAAAAATAATACAAATATTTCGTCACATATTGATAAAGTAAAATTTTTTTCCCTCACATAAAATGATAAATTTTGGTCACTACCAGTTAAAAACAATACAATTTTTGTCGCTGACCTTGGCTCTTGTATTATTTTGAACAAAAGGATGCATGTGCTCATCATATGCTTTATATTTTAGGCGTAAAATTGGAAAACCTCATCTATCTTCCCATCCCTATGATTCTCTCACCATGTAGAACCTTCTTCTCCCCATCGTAAATCACATGCGGTATTTTTACAAGCCCCTACCATCACGCTCTTCCCACAAATTATATATTCACCATTGTTGAATCTTTATCAAATCCAACAAATTTTATCCCAAAAGTGTATTTTAAATTTCCAATCTCCATAACAATTTTTTTCTAATTTTATAAATTTTTTACAATTTTCATATCAATTAATTTCTATCTATGGAATGACAATGGCCATCATAAATTATTACTTATCATGGTTGCCATGTAATGGAGAATTAAGCCATTTATTGTTGGTAAATGGAGTCTGACGATGACGAGTGGTGGTAATGGCATTTCTAAAGGTGGATTAATGGTTTAAATGGGGAGGGGCAATGGTTCTTGGTAGTTCGGGTTGTGGTAGGAATGGAAGATGTGAATAGTATATTTATTTTAAGTTTTGACCACGAAAAATTAGGCATTTGAAGCACAAGTGTGTTTGCAGGACAAAATGGCTTAGGAATGGTCGTCTGGGATCAATACGATGTGTTTATTCATCTACATATTTAGGGACTAAAACTAATCATATTATGTGTGAAGCAATAATAAAATAATTTTCGAATATGTGAGAGACTATCTTTTATAATTTTCCATTTAGTTTATTTGGAGATTAAATAGTTCGAAAATTTGTAAATCTAATTCAATGGTTTGAATCTGGTTTCTAATTTCAGAGCAGCATTAGCATTCCAAAACACAGATTTTTAAATGAACAAACATCCAAATAAAATGCTAGTTATAACTGTGTCGGATGAATTCTTAGTTTATCTCATTTGTACGTACAAGGTACAGGGTGGTTATGAGAGAAAGTGAGAATAGTAACTCATTTGGAAGAATGCAAGTGGTAGAAGTCTTTTTATAAATATCAAAATATGTTCGAAAGATTACCATCCATAGATTCTTAGTTTTATTTCTTGTTATGAACTTCTTGGGGGTTTATTTACCAAAACTGAAGTTGAAAGAAAGTCTTATCCATTTCATAAAGATCAATTATGAGAGTAGTATACCTGTCAACATCAATTTCTACTAACAATGGTAAAAACAAACACATTTACTTTGGCTTCCTTGTTCGTGACATTCAAATCTTTATACACAACCTTGTGGGACTTTAGGCAAACAATTATTTATGTAGCTTGTTGGAGTGGTAATTTAGCATTCTCTAGAAACTTCAATCTAGCAAATGTTCTCAGCTTGTAGGAGACCAATGAATATCTCTACTGCATTTACAAAAAATGATGTTAAATATAGAAATCATCTCTTTTAGAAGCAAAGAAAACTTGTCCTATAAACTGTACTACGATGATAAGAAAGTCAAATTAATGACTTCATATTTAATTACTACTAATTTTAAGAGTCTATAGTAGCGATAAAAAAAAAAAGGTTTAGATCAAAAATACCAAGGAAGGTCAAAGGATATTATCTCTCCATTTATATTCTTTACTCTCTTTGAAGATGTTGGAAAAAACAAATCATGAAATCAAGTAATGGTTCCTGATTTGTAGGAACATTTTAGTTTCCTTTTAGCCAAAACCATTCATAAAAAAGATAATTTTTTTGGATAAAAATTTTAACATTTCATTCAAACGAGAACGATGACAACTTGACAAGCTACAATCCTTACTGTACTTGGAGCAAAAGAAATAAAGGTGAGCATAAGCAAAAACACAACCAACGGCTTTGCCGTCTTTAAGTTGAAATGATGTGTGACTTATTAGCCTAGGAGATAAATGATTTTAACTCATTTATGAATGATAAGTAGCACAAAGACCCTTATTTATAGTGAAATTCTTCATAAAAGAAAATAATAAAAATTAATGTGTGTCTTATACTTATGGTAACAAGCATTTCACATCTACATCCATGAAAATCTAATTGACGTCTGTCTATGGCCAGTGGCAATAATATGATTTTGCAATTTGCTACTTGGTAATTTAATCATTTTGCAAATGCTACTACGGTAATTAAATCATTTTGGACAGTGCAAATCTAATTACCTACTCCTTAAAGCAAAAACTATCACTTTAAGACATTTCATACTACGGTAGTCTAATAGCAGCAATCAGTTGTGCTAGGAGTGAAATAAGGATTCCATGCCAAAGTAGGTAATTTTTAAATATATTGTGAGGGAAAAAATTATGCTAATGATAAATACAAATATAATTAGGTATACTTGACAATTTAGAATTTAACAAAATTTGCGATTTAGCAAGCTAAAAAAAAATCAATCAAGACCTCAAGACCTAAGTGAACATGAGAGTGAGGCTACGGATGATGATTTGCCCGCCAAATAACACAATCGTGAGAAGTGATCCAAGAAGAAAAATGATTTAGACTCTACCCCCTAGTTTATCATTGGATTCATGTGTTTATCCTTTGCTTTGTTTATCCTTGGATTCATGTTTTAGAACTTAAATAATATTTGCTGAACTTGGATGTATCTTCTTGACTGTTTCTTTTACCTTTATTTTATCCCATCTTGTGGTTTGCGTAAGGGGAAGCATACTCTCAAGTGGAGCGTGTTTTGTTTTGATGACATGATTCAAAAAAGGGGAAAAATATAGCTGATTGCTTATGATTGTGTGTTTGATTGATTATGGTTAATGGATTATGCTTGTTGGATTAATTATTTGAGCTATGATTGGGTATAACTGGTTTGCTTTGCCCTATGATTTGTCATCATCAAAAGGAAGTGAGATTGTTGACCTACAATCCAGGTTTTGATGTTGACAAATGCAATCTAACAATCTGAACTTAAGTTGTGCAGGAATTCTATTTTATCTGCTTATAACAGGGTTCTTGGACGATGCACCTCGTTCGAACAGAACAAAGTTTCTCGGACGAAGAAACTCGTCCAAACGAAATTATCTCAGACACAACACACTGTCCGAAAGGTCAGGAAGAGAGTAAGATTCTAAGGCACTAACAACAGACTCGTCTGACTGTTTGAAGGAAATTTTATCGGACGCACTTGATTTTCTTTAGTGATATTGTATTAGTCTGTACTTAAGAGTACTATTCACAAGCATCGAGTGGAGTGAAAAGACAATCTTGTACAAATGTGAGGTTGAATGTAAAATCCTTGGATCACCTAAAGAGAATGAGCGTGAACAAGGGTGATCCTACTTTGTATACATTTGGGATTTGAAGGAGCATCTTAGTGGATTACTACTCCAAGCTAGCTAGCTTGGAAGTGTTGTTTGTTTAATCTCTCTCTCTTTACTCATTCAATACATTTGTGCTTAATTGATTAAATTGCTATCAACTTACTTTTTAGCGTAAAAGATTTTAATTCTGCATCATGTGCAAATTAATTTTTAAGAAACTTATTTCACCCCCCCTCTTAGGTTGCTTTGGGGCAAACAATAGGGAATGCGTAACAACAATTGTATCATGTAAGAATCATCAGTACTAAAGTCAAAAAATAAAATTTGAAAAAAGGACAACCTCTTCAGCAATACTGTCAAACGAATCAAGCCACTGGCCCGCAGAATTTTTAATCCTTCTATAGTAAGACTTGATCTTTTGTTAATTAAAGAAGCAAAGGAAAATCTCAAAAATCATTTGTTATTTGAGTCATATACAGAGAGCCACTTAGATCGAGATTTTTGCCGCAAAAAAATTTCTTCCTCCTTAAGCTAGTGAAATAAATTAGCTTCAGCTTGAGGAAGAGATTCTCGATTTTCTAAAGAATGGGATGCTTCAAACCTAATCTCTAAATCCTCTACTTTTTTTCAGCCTCCTTAATCGCATCAAATGTATTACCAAAAACTGATGTATTCGACGATTTTAAGACTAATTTCAACTTCTTCGGTTTCCATGCAAAAACGTCTAAGCCTACCGACCCAACTAGTACTCTCTAATCTAATGATAACAAATGCATAAACGATTCATGCTCCAACCACGTGCTTAAAACAAAATGGCTTTAGCATAGAAGAATTACAGGATCGAATCTAAAGTAGCAACGGAGAGCGATCATATGTCTATCCAACCTTTTCCACACAGTATGTCCTTTACGAACCCTGGACCAAGTAAAATTACTTCCCCAGAAAGATAACTCCACAATTCATTCATGGCCTTGTTAAACTCATCCATGGATGTAAGGTCTTGTACAGAGGGACCCATAAATTATGAGATAGAAGAAATCACGTTAAAGTCGCCTCTTAAGATCACGAACCAGCCATTGAAGCAGCCAAATGAATCAAAGAACGCCGAAGGTCTCGTCGCTTAATCCTCGAACATTTAGCATAGACAAAAGTGGCATAAACACTACATTCCTAGAGGTCATTATTGATAACCAAATGAATAAATTGCTCCATGCTTGATAGAACAAGAGAATGAAAAGTATCTTTCAAGAATAACTATAATATATTATTGGAATTAAGTGTACAATGCTTGAACCCTAGCTGGCTCAAAAATATTCAAGCTAGTCCACACCAACAAGAGGTTCAGAAGAGGCAACAATGATAAGTTGTGTAACCTCATCAACTTTTTAAACATTGTAATGAATATTTCAATATATACCTCAGATATTATAGATTATTCCATTAATCATTAAGATGGAATAGACTTGAAGATTGTGTGAGGGCTTGTAAAGCTTGCCTAGTCGAAATGGTGCAAGTAATCGTGTACAGTTTCCATTTACGAATACGTTTGGGAGAATTTTAAGTTTGCTTATGCGAGTTGTTTTCCTCAATAGTGAAGGAAAATTGGGGCAGCTGCTTTAGAAAATCATACAAAACACTATTTAAGACCACCCTAGGACAATAATTTCGTTCCACTAAATCTAAATCTGAGAGTGAATCCACAATATCCAGTTCCCTAATAGGTTTTCTCGATCTTATGAAACTTGAGATGTTGATCATCAATAATGGGAATTTTTAGGTTATTCTTATTTGGAACATTAATCACCAAACTTGAAGGCTTCAACACAGGCAACCCAGAGCAAGAACTTCTACCTAGTTGATGTGTGGATTGACGAGGCTCAACTATGGGGTGGTTATCTGTCAAATCTAGCTGGGATCGTAACGTATCAAGTGTTCAATGAGCATTAGATTCTGCAAGGACCCTGAGCATCTATACCGAATCTACCTGAGATACATCTAACTGTAGATGTGCAACCTACTTTCCAGCATGAACAGATGCCAAATCTTCACGAGCTTAATGCATAGCCTTCATGTCAAGTGGAACAAACACCAAAGGGGCTAGATTATAAGTGGGGATGTTCGACTTCACTATAGAGGAAAAACCCAAAACACTATGGTTTTGATTACTATTTGAATCTTGTGCGTTTATAGCAACCCATTGACTAACATCATTTGGAATGAACTCAAAATTTTTGGGCACCCATTGAACTTTCAAAGTGTTCTTGGCAGTCTTGTCAACAAATTTTCCGTACCTTTGCCTTTCAAGGAGTTAGGGTTCGAAGAAATCACCCTGGACAAGCTAGGGTTTATTGTTTCTCTATGATCAGCTTTTGAGGCATTTTTCAACTGAGGATTTTTTATCAATCAGTCCCTATCAGAGTTACTAACATTGTGGTAAAAATCACAATAATTAAGAATGTGCTTATAATTGATCGTTTCCATGGCAACCTACCTTTCTTGCCATTGCAAACATAAGCACTATCGAGTCTAGGTTTCACGAGATCCAATTCCATACATATGCTGGCTTTATTAGCCTAGAACTTTTAGCCGTAGACGTGTCAAATTTGAAAGGGTTTCCCACCAATCTTCCAATGGAGAGCAATCTAGCATTGTGGAAAGTGAAGGCCTTCAAGCATTATCCATACTGGAGCAACTGGTGATTCATTGTCAATAGAGAAATCCTGAGTGCATTTAAGAGTGCGCATACCAAATCTAAAATATTCTTAACTCCTCAGCACCAACAACATAAGTAATCTTCATCATGATCAAACTAAATCAGAACATGATGATTATATAATAAACCCAATTTGAATGATCCAACAAAATTGATTTTCAAGCACTCACATCTTAGTGCTTTCATTGAGGGCCTACCCTCTGCAAATTTGCCAACCAAAGCAAAGCGAAGATGACTAGAAATTTTTTGAACTTGCTTTGTACAGAAGAAAACAGCCGTTGAGAGCTCAACCTTATAAATAGAAGGGAGCATTGTGAAATTTCAACATTAGCAGAGGAAAGAACTAAAGCAAAAGAATGGATTAGAGTTGGAAGAGGTTGTCCTTTAGCTCTAGCCTAATGGGCAGCCATTGATAGGGTTTAAAAAAGTCTAGACAAAGAAGACAGCATGTATTAGCTATAAACTTGTAATCTTTGAAATAATTTCTATTTGTAGTATGCCAAATTTTGAATTTGTAAAGTGATAGTGTGTCATATTTTGAATTTGTAGAATAACATACTAAAATTTTTAATTAGAATATAAAATAAAAGTGGGTTTTTATTCGATTTATTCAACTTATTAACCAAATAAGTCGAATTTAAATGACTTACTTTGACTTTGAGATTTTCAAGTCAAAAGTCAAATTTGTAAGTTAAAAAGTTGAATACTTGTCGAATGGATACCACTAGTGTTAATGCTAGAGCAATTATTATCCAGCTTGAGCAAATTTGCTCCATATGACAAAATGTCATAGCCATCCTTCCCTTGTATGTATATTGGTCATATGGATTCGCTGTGTTGTTGAAAGTTATCGTTTAAATGGGGTTTGGCAGCAATTGCTTTATATCTTTTAAATATTTTTTATGAAATAAAACTAAATTTATGAACTGTGTTAATCAGTTTAATAGATTTTTTTTTGTATTTTGGTGTTTAATTTTATCAAATTTTTGTTGAAATTTCAAGCCTAATTTTGTGCTGAAGTAGGATTTTCTAGTTTAGTAGTAGTACGATTTAAAATGAGAATTACTAGTAGTAGTCCTGAGGTGGAAGGAAATCAAAAACTGATACAATTTGAGTGGAGAGAAATTTAGTAGGGCTTTGGGTTGTCCTACGAGGTATTTAATAACTAATGAGAAAATTTTGGTATTAACTTACGAACAATAATTTGCTCTAGTTGGGTAATTATTATAGGCATTAAAATCATCCTTATCTTTCTTTTTCATTTTTGGTATCAAAGTTTTAATTTGAGAAAGCCATATTTCCAAAATAAATCTCATTCCTACTCTATCTTCAAAACCCTTTTCATAAAATGAAAGAAAAAAAACACTTCAGGAATCCCTTTCCAAACTTCAATTTGGAAAGAAAAAGTTATGGATGCCAAGTTTATGTAATAGTCCTTTAAATGTATAATATAACTATTTATAATTTTTTTATCACCGTGATAAATTAGTTAAATTATAAAATATAATATTAACAAAAATTTAAATTTAAAGTAGAATTGTGTAATTTTTTTTTTTATTTTTTATCATTGTTTCAAAATTAAAATTTCTCATAGTTGTTGACTTTGCCAATAACATGAATAAAATTGCAAATGCGAAAAGTATTTTCATTTATAATCCATTCCTTTCCATTCTGACATCCATAAATTATACTAAACAATGAAGAAAATACAGAGTCCATTGTAACTTAAATTACCAAACACTGAAATAAGAATAAGCATTCCTCCGTATTTTGGGTAAAAAAATATATATTCTACTTAGAATAACCTGTTTCCAATTCATGTCATTTTTGCATACAAAACATGGGGTAAGTGAAACTAAATTAATAATCTAAATAGAAATCGAAAAAATCAAAAATTGGAACACAAAGCAAAGAATGTATTTGATGCAATTTAACACATAATTATGTCATTTATATACTTCCATACTTTTATTTTTGTTAGTTATATACTTAAACACTGTCACGCCCCCAAAATGGGACAATAGCACATCGCACCTCGAGATCACCCTAAACATTCAAGCCACAGTACAAGAGCAGTAAACAACTCATAATATTAGTCATTGGACTTCAAATTCATCCAAGAAAAAACCACAAGAAGTATACACAACCAACATAACTGACAACTCTAGGAAACTAGAGTTATATATACCCTAAACTTGATGATTTTGCTCCTAGTTTTGAGTATTTTTAGTGTTTTCGTGTGTGTTTCTATCTATTTTTCTTTTATGAGTTAGAACGTGTTAGTATGTGTTTATTAAGTGCTTGAGTACTAGAAGATATTTAGGTGATAATTAGCACATTTTATTAGGTTTTTCCATTAAGAGTTGTGTCGTGTCTTCGATTTAACTTCGTTGGGAGTTAAGTTTTCGTTCGTCCTTGTTTGTCCTTCATTTTTTGGCCTATTTTGTGAGACTTTTATTTATATGTTTAGGTGTTATTTTAAGTGTTTATTATAGATAATAATATTCTACTATGTGTTAGGGTCGCATAAAAAAAAACGGTGCATTAATCGGACATTGGATGAAGATTTTGGAAGCAAAACTCTGAAGTGCTGCATTTTAGAAGTTTCAGTCCAGACCGCGGTCTCAAATTTGAGATCGCGGTCTGGAGGTGGCTGAAGCAAAAAATGACTTTGTTCAGGGCTGATTTTTGCTGCACAATTATCCCACTACCCTAGCACTGTATATACCCATTTTAAAGCTCATTTGAGGAAGAACTTAGCTAGTAGAAGTAGGCTAGATTAGAGAGTAATTTTCTTCCTATTTCCTCCCATTTGGGGAGGGTATAGAAATCTTATTTTCTTAGATTAGATTAGAGTAGGATTTCTCTTTCTTGTAATCACAATTTCCTAGCTAAAGATTGAAGCCTTTTAGTGTTAAGTTCCTTGTTTATGTTAAAACTCTTTTAGTTAAACTTTAATTTCATATTTCCATAGTTTAATTAGTCTAATTACTTTCGCATATTTTCTCTCTTTGCATGATTTCTTAGTGTAATTGTTAGATTAGTTAATGGGTTTCCTTCAATTATGCTTCCTTAGTGGTAATTAATAGTTTAAATTCGTTAATTAGGATAAATTAGTTTATGGACTTTTCATTTAATTGCTTTCTTAGTTTAATTGGTAGATTAGTTAATGGGTTTTCCTTAATTGTGCTTTCTTAGTGTTAATTTGTAGTTCAGGTTAGTTAATTACTTTTTAAAACTTTCTTTTCACATGCAATCTTAGAATAGATTAGGGGCTTTCTCTAATTGTGTTTGCTTAGGGATAATGAAGTTTTGATTAACTAATTGCTTGCTTACATATCCTTTTCCTTTTAATTGTTCCCTTTATTTGCTTTCTAAAGATACTTCCTTTTTAATTGCTTTCTTAGCGATTAATCTTTTCTTTAAATTGGTTTATTAGTTCCATTAGTTCTAGTTTTAGTTAAATCTCTTCACTTAATCAATCGCTTCAACTTGAAATCTACCCAAATAACCAGTAATTATCGACCAATCCTTGTGGGAACGATCCCTACTTCCCTTTGCTACTAATTGACAACCGTATACTTGCCAGATGCCACCTAGTTAGTAGTAGGATTTAGGTATTTTATAAATTTATAACTATGTGTGTAAAGGCATCAATAACCTCAATCATTCACGACATAATAAAATCTCAGTTATATACAAATATCGAACCACAAACGAAATGACAACCAAACATTTGATGTACAAGACAATCCTAATGAGTCCTTAGGTACACAGGCCCAAACAGAAGAACAAACCTCATACTAAGATGGTAAATAGAAAAACTTTAACTCTAGTAACTCCTTAGGGTCTGTCTGCACTGTAACCCCCTACCCTAGTTAGCACTCAACTCTGAACCTGCTAACATCTCCTGATGGTCCTCGACTGCAAATAAAGCGAAAAAACAATAACGGAGTAAATAACATTTAAGCCAAATTATAGGTAACGCGTATACAATCAATGCAGTAAACAATATACGAGACATTTTCAATAATTAAAATACAAATGTCAAACAAGAAGCTCATTGTTCACATAAGTCTTCTCAGTACTAGATCTAGATCTACCTATTATCCACCCAAGTAGACAAGGCATAACGAAGTATCTATCACTTGTCTTCTCGATAGACTAGGCATAAAATTTACAAAGCAGAGTACTAAGTATATCATTTTTTTCACTCACATGATGCCAAGTCCACTCAAGTGACTCATTGACCTCTTCACAATAATCATTCATTAACACATAATGCAATAATGAACAAATAATGCATTACATAACGGACACATAAAATATAAATGTTCTTACCTTATAAATACTATTGATGTTCATAATGACCAACATTCCGGCTAGCATTGCGGTTCTGTCGATAGTATGATAGTATCCGAAAGCTAATAAAGGCTATTGATGAGCAATTTCAGTCTTCAGATAAGGCTTTAGCAAGCACCCTAATCATGAAGCTTTCCACCATGAAGCTCACCGGTATCAAAGGAATGCGTGAACATATCATGTACATGAGGGACATAGTGGCTCAACTGAAAAATCATGAAGTTACAATGTCTGAATCTTTTCTTGTGCATTACATTCTGAACTCTTTGCCACAACAGTAGGAGACTTTCAAGATCTATTACAACACACATAAGGACAAATGGTCCATAAATGAGTTGATGATCATGTGTGTGCTAGAGGAAGGAAGGCAGCTTATGGAAACTGGAAAGAGTATGCATCTGGAAATTCAAGGAAAGAACCAGAACATCCAAGCCAAGAAGAAGAGAAAGGAAAAGATGCCTCCTCAAGGAGATATTAAGAAGGAATTATCGCAAGCAAGTGCTTCTTCTGTAAGAAGAAGGGGCACATGAAGAATGATTGACCCAAATTCCATAGCTAGCTTGAGAAGAAAGGTAACGTGGTCTCAGTTTATGTTATGAATCTAATATGCTAGATGTTAATCATAACACATGGTGGATTGATTTTGGTTCTACAATCCATATTACGAATTTCTTGTAGGGATTGCGAAACCGAAGGAAGCCCACGAAAAGTTAGGAGTACATTTATTTAGAAAATAAGATGCAGTCTCACGTGAATGCAATTGGGACATGCAGTTTAGTTCTCAGTAATGGCTTTGTTTTAGATTTGGAAAGGAAATTTTATGTTCCAAATTTCTATAGAAGTTTAATTTCATTGTCAAAACTAGTACCTTTGGGATATTCTTGGTATTGTTCAAATGTTGGATTTAGTTTGTTTTATAAATCTAACCTTGTCAAGAATTGTTCAAATGGGTTTTATTTTAAATTTTAATATTTGATCCAATATTTAATTCTGATTGTTTATAAATTTGACATAATAATGACCTTTGTGATAATTATTAGGTTTGTGATAACCACTCACTATAACCGCTTTAGTTTTTCTGATGGGGAAAAACAAAATAAATATATGGAATATTTTGGGTCCCTTAACCTGACATTCTATTAGAAAATACACCCACGTATCAGTTTGCCTAAAGTTTAAAAGTACCCAGAAGCACCCAAAAAATGATTTCTATTTTATTTTTAATTCTACAATGACCCATTTCAGTGACCCAACAACATCAATGACTGGAGGCATATTTTTTGGTTTTATTCCGCATTCGATATTTTGTAGTTTTATTTAACCTTAGATTAATTTTGTTTTAGAGATATAAATATCAATCATTACACTTAATATATCTTTAACATAATTGGAGGTGGCATATTTCTCCGATCGTGTCATGTGTGGCTGTGAAGCTACCTAAGCACTAAGGATACAGAATTAGAATATTCTGGCAGTGAACTAAAGAAGCAGTTAGTCTCAAGATGATCTTATCTTGGCCACCATACTGTTGCAATAGCATAAGAGAACGGATTATAATATGAAGTTGTCAAGTTAATGCTCATATGTTTTTGCTGATCATGTATTCTTCGGTGACACACATGTACTTACTAATCACCCATTGAAGTTGTGGCTGCATTTTTACAGGAACATTTGTTTCTTGCCTTTTTTTTTGGTTGGTAGTTAGTGAATGAATTCAAACGTATCCAGGAAGCACAAGTTTGTGAATAGGCTTATCTATTTCCTTCCTTATCTTTTGTTTTTTTATGCCTACCTCGTTCTTACTACCAATTAAGTAAATGTAATTGCCTAATCTTATTGTTTGTATAATAATTCTGCTATTGGCAAAATGTAAGATCCTCTCTGAACCCCATTAAATTTCATCCGAATGTAGTAGTATAACATACCAACAATAAGGAGCTATTCTAATTTCATTGAATTATGATACAAAGAAGAAAAAAGGTAGGATTACAAACCTTTTCATTTTACAAAATTATAATATCGAAAGACTTTTATTTTACTATTGAAATAGAACAATAAATACATATATAGGATAACAAGATGGTTAGAAATCTTTTATTTTTTCAACCTAATTGCTCTTTTGATTTCGGAAAAACTTACTTTTTCAATATACTACTTCTTCTACACACATCTCCATTTCATAATGGAGAATTACAATAGTTAGGATTCATTGAAAAAATCGAGAATCCACTTATGAGGGGAGAAACCTCTCCCACATTGGCCACTAATATATTTTTAATATCTAATTAGATCAAAAAATATTTCAAATTCAGAACAGAACCTCATTGCTTTGTCTTTCCCTATAATTAATTGAAGCCGCAGGGGCCTATCCATTTATTCATTCAACCCTACTTTATTTTCTTTCGTTCCAAGAATTAAACCGATTTTTGTTTTGTACTGATCCGGTAAGAATGAAACATTATCAGAATTCTCCCTCAATCCAATGATATTTATTCTGCAGCTGATGCCTTATGCTACAAGTGTAAAGCTCGCATTCTCATCTTACTTGCAAAATGAAAAGTAAATGTGCTTCTCAATTGATAATGAGAATTGCTTTATTATATTACCAGTTATACTAAAGATGTACCAAATGAGTTAAGGACTTGTATCGTAAATGAATATTTATCTGGTTTCCATAGCGGTTTTATAAAGTCAGAAGTGACATCACCTGGTGATTATGAACCTAATCTGATATTTTAATAGGTGTTGGAAAATATTTTCCAGAATTAGGGAAAACTCATGTCTCAGGTATATTTTACAATTTGGCTTCTAGTTTCCCGTTTCCTGTTAATATTGTTGCACTGGAGCCTTCTTCACCTTTTATATTAGAATGAGCATTGTGTCTAATGGCAGTTTTGTTCGTCTAAACCTCTTTCTAATGTATCCTGTGTTTGATAAATCAAAGTGCCATGTTGGTTTAATTTTTAGCAGTAGTCCATATGAAGTTTAGGCAAATGCAATTCATTTAGTTGCAAACAAGTGCTATGTAGTATCCAAATGCATATGTTGCTCTCCAGTTTTATTGCTCTACTGAATTTTCTAATTAATGGCCAATTTTTTTGAAGTTGTGCCATAAATCTACAAGTGACTCTTATTCAATGCCTACTTAAATCAGTTAAGTTGATATCAAATACTTTTGAGGGTATGCATATCTTTTATTACCTCTATTTCCAAACTGATTTGGTTTTCGTCTAATATAAAATGAAATCCCATTCTCGGTTATCTTAGTTACATTTTGCAATATGGTTATCTTGGATCTTTTAAATCATTTTGGTAATCTCATTTTATTGTTCTTTGGATTCATAACTTTGTTTTGCCTTACATGTTTTCGTTATTCATTTGAAATAGTACTTTTCCTTTTCCCACCCTTTAATGTTTCTCTTTTATAGTTTCGACTTCGTTCAATCTCTTCAGTGGATTCGCTGGACTGATTCTACAGCCCTGGAAATATCATCCCTTACTGATTTAAGCAACTACTTCTGCCTGTAAAAGCTTCAGAGTTAGCATGTTGGTTGAAATCAATCTCCAAATACTTAGCTTCGGATTATCATTAGGACGTGCACGTCACAAGCATGTCAAGGCCCAGCTGGTCAATTATTTACAACTGCAAAATCAATTACTACTACTGACTGGTTCTGTGAGTTAGATTAGATAATCATTTTTGTTTGCTGAATCTTTTATCTTTTGGTTCTCTTTTATGCTTTACGTAATCCACTGTCATTAACTTCTTAGTAACTGTGCTATAATCCGTATGTTATGTGTTTTAGTCGTGTTTCAATTCAATATATAGATAGTTATGATCGTCTATGAGTTTAAATTGCTGCCATCTTTAGTGCTGAATGGCCTTGAGTTAATTAGTATAGAACTTGCTGAAAGCTTTTTGCTTTCTTTGTATCACGGTATAATTCAACTTCTGACATCCGAACTCCTAACGATTGCTTTCTTCTCAAATTAATTATGACATAAGCAAACCAGTGTATCATGCTTTGATGGTATCAAATTGCTTCAGCGGAGATTTGTGCGTCAGGTGCAGAATGTACAAGAAAGTTTCTCTAATTTCAGCTTTTCCCAATTTTTCACTGGTAGTTAGTGTTTTTGTTTATTATTTAAGCTGGCAGCCGTGTGATCTTTGTATTTTCACATTGAAGAAGAAAATTTCGCAGAGCATGTCCTTTAGATCTTCTACTTGTGTGCTGGGATAATAAATGAAGTCCAAGAGTTTACGCAAAGGTACAGTACAGATTTCTTCTTAGAAAAGTATACTATAGCTGACAAAATGAAGGTAAAACTACATCCTTATTTCTCAGTGAGTTTAACTTGTATGTTGATTGCCTTGTAAATTTCATCTATTAATTGATAACCAAATTTTTTGCATACCTCTTTTGTTTCACTTTTCGCTATTCTTTTGTGTGGAAGAATTGACTGGCAGCATAGCTTAGGAGATTGGAAACATTGCATCACCTAGACTTTTATTATTCCTAACTCAGATGTTGTCATGGATGCTCAGCAGATGCTTTTTATCATCTCATTTTTTTGTTCATTGGATTCATGTCTTTGTTTTGCCTGGCGTGTTTTCATTGTTCATTTGGATCAATCATTTCCATGATCCTTTGTTAAATCTTAGTTACCTTCTATATATGCTTAATCCATAATTGTGATTTCAAAGCAGCAAAAGTTGAAACAATATTTCCTTCCGTGGTAATTTTGACTTGCTATCTGTCTACTTTTTGCCCTTTTTCTTCATTGTTACTGATTTCTTGTGGATTAATTATACTGCATAAATTATCCCAATGGAAAATATTTGTTGAAAAACCACCATTTACCCTCTTCCACTGGCGATTCTACTTGCCATAATCTTATCACATTTCTATCACATACTTGAGTAATTATTTTTTTGTTCGAAATTTATCTGCAAAATATAATTTTAATAATTTTGATATTCCCACCGTTTGTATTCCCTCCTTTTGTGAAATTTTTAGTTTCACATTGGAAGTTTGTGTTGGATAAATAGGTTTTCACCTTATATGTGTTTGGTGTTTTGTCAATGTGCAACACTAGTTGGAAGGCTAAACTCTGTATGGTTGATGGTTTGGGGATTTTCCTCAAACACACGCGCACGCCTGCCCGGCACAGTGCATGCATGTGAACTATTAGAATTTTACTTCCTTTACGTTTTTCTTTGCTATATTTTGTCTATACGAGTTACCTATTTCGTGCCTAATTACCTATTTCGTGTGAACTTTACTTACGTAAAGTTCCTATCCTTTCTCCTAAGTTACCTATCTTTTCTCTCAAAGTAGTGTTGTGACTTCCAAATTTTGGCAGAATTATCACTATATATAGAGACCTTGAAGTTCTTTACAATACACAACAAAAAATCTTTCTTCTTCTGTTATCTCTTGTCTTCTCCCATGGTACAGATTATTCCTGTGTTGAACTCAAAACTTTACTTGCGAATGCACGTGGTCAAGACTATCTTTGAATCCTAGAGAGTGACCGCCTGGTGATCTCATTTCGCATTAGTGGATATTGATCTCATGGGGGACGAAATCACTTTAAGGACAGTGATTACACATGTCGGAAAATTCTGTTATACTTTTAACTACCTTTCTGTCAAAATTTTCTAATAATCTAGAAAGTGATTTTTCTATGTTTCCGTGACATCCAAGACTGGTGTTCTTGATATGTCAAAATTACAACTGTTTGATGGTAAGAACTACAAATGCTAGTCCAAGAAGGTTTTGTTTTAACTGCAAATTCTCAAAGTGGATTACGTCCTATTTCGAGATGCTACCCTTCTGAATCCACCAGGGTTTATGCTAATAACAACCGAACTGCTAGAGGTCACATACTGAATTTCATGACTGACGCCTTATTTGAACTTTACCACCCATATAATTTTTTTAAAGAAATATGGGTTGTCCTAGATAAGAAGTACAACTCCAAAGATGTTAGAAACAAAAAATATGTAGTTGCTAAGTTCCTTCATTTCAAGATGGTTAACGACAAACCTGTCATTGGCCAAATTCATGGATACCAAAATATTATTTTGGACATCATTGAAGAGGGCATGAAAATTGATGATGCTTTCCAGACTACTACTCCAATTTAGAAATTGCCACCATTTTGGAAGGAGTACAAGAATACACAAAAACATGACAAACCATGACGCTTGACAAGGTAATATCTTACATCCACATAGAGGAAAGCAATCATCTAAAGGATAAGTTTGATCTGGCTTATGAGTTTGCTACCAAGGTGAACCTGGTAGATCGCAAGCCTGAAGGAGCTTCTCAAAGGTACAAAGACAAAAGTCGTGGACCTAAGAAAGGTTGGAACAACAACGGTCAGAGTTAGGACAACAAGCAATCCGGTAAGTTAAAAAAGTTCAAAAAAAAATTAATAAAAAGTTTAAAAGACCTTGCTATTTTTGTGGAGTTGTAAGTCATAAGGTGAACAAATGCAAGTTTCACAAGGGACAAGAGTAGCAACTTGCCAGTTAGGTAAACCTTGTTGAAGGCGACGATTATAGACTCTATGAGACAATTGTGCTATTGTCTCCAAAGCAAATTTGGCCCATAATGTGACCGAATGGGTTGCAGACTCTGGAGTCACGAAACATATCGTTGTTGACAAATGTCACTTCCTTGAGTATGAAGGAGTAAGTGATGGAGAGCAAGTCTTTCTTCGAGATGCTTATGTTGCACCCGCTCTAGGAAAGAGAAAAGTCCTTTTGACTCTTACCTCAAGAAAGACTATTACTTTGACCAATGTGCTGCATGTTCCATCTATGAGAATAAATTTAATTTCTGATTCTTTTCTTAATGAAGCAGCTGTTAAAATTGTTTTTGAAGATGATAAGTTAGATTTGACTAGGAATGAGGACTTTGTGGGAAAAGAGTTTTGTTGTGGGGTTTTATTAGTACTTGATGGTACTTGCAATGGAAAGAATAAGAATGCTACTTTTGCTTATATTGTTGATTCTATTGATATGTGGCATGTGAATGCCGACTCCATAAGGAGAATGAAAAATTCAAATCTTGATACCTAATCTGACTGATCATAAACTCACAAAATGTGAAATTTGTGTGGAAGCTAAACATCATAAGAAAACTACTAAAAGGACTACTAGTCTTTTGGAATTAATTCATAGTGGTCGTGGGGATTTTAAGAATAATATGACTAAAGGTGAAAAAAAATATTATATCACTTCCATTGATAATTGCTCAATATACACTAAATTATATCACCTAAGTCAGAAAGATAAAGTTGAAGAAATGTACATTATATTCAAAAATTTAGTAGAAAATCAGTTGGAGAAAAAAATTAAAAGACTTATGTCTGATAGAGGAGGTGAATATGATTCTAATCTACTCAAGAAGTTTTGTGAACAAAATGGAATAATTCATGAAACTACTTCACCTTACTCGCGTCAATTTAATAGAGTTGCAGAAAGAGAAAATAGGACTCTTAAAGACATGATGAATGCAATATTAATTAGTTATGGGTTACTTACTAACTTGTACTGGAAGACTATTTTGTCAAGCAATCAACACCAGTGCTTGTCATATTCTTAATAGAATACCTCACAAGAAAACTTTAAAGACACCTTATGAACTTTGGAAAGGTTATGCTCCTAACCTTGGGTATTTCAAAGTGTGGGGATGTCTAGGGATACCTAACTTTAAAAGGAATAAAGTTGGGCCTAAAATTGTTGATAGTGTGTTCTTTGGGCATGCACATTATTGTACTGCCTATAAGTTCTTGGTATTGGAATCCAATCGTGTTTTAGAAACTAAAGATACTGAATATTTTGAGAATATTTTTCCAGTGAATAAAAATTCTGTAAAAATATTGTCTCAAGAAATTCAAAGATTTAGAAGAACATGATAATGAAGAAACTCAAGAATTGAGAAGAAGTAAAAGAGCAAGAGTGGAAACTAATTTTAGGTCAAATTTTATAACTGCTTTCATAACAGAAGATCTAAAAACTTATAAATAGGCAATGAATTCAATTGATGCAAGTTTTTGGAAAGATGCAGTTAAAAATGAGCATGAGCCTCCATAATAAATAATCACACCTGAAAATTGTTAGATTTGCCCCGAGGGTGTAAACCCATTTGGTATAAGTGGGTATTTAGAAACAAATTATTGCCTAATGGTTCTATTCATAAATTCAAGACAGGTTTAGCGGCCAATGATTTTGCACAAAAAGAAGGCATTGATTTCTTTGACACTTATTCACTTGTTTCTAGAATCACTACTATTAGAGTGCTTGTTGCAATTGCTTCCATATTTAATTTGATTGTGCACCAAATGGTATGAAAACTATTTTTTTGAATTTTGAGTTGGATCAAGAAATAAATGCGTCAACCTATGGACTTTATTGTTGAAGGGCAAAAGCATAAAGTGTGCTGACTTGTTAAATCCTCGCATGGCCTTAAACAAGCTCGTGAACAATTGAATGAAAATTTTGATAACACTCTTGTTTCTATTGGTTTTAAAGTAAATGAATCTGATAAATGTGTTTATAGCAAATTTCATGAAAATGTTGGAGTTTTGATTACTTGTGTTTATCTGTGCTTGTATACGATGGCATGCTTACTTTTGAAACTAATGTAACTATTGTTAAATAAATCAAGTCCTTCCTTACTTCTAATTTTGATATGAAAGACATAGATGAAACTGATGTTATTTTGGGTCTTAAATTGACTAAATTTAACATGGTTTCATGCTTTTCAATCACAATATGTTGAAAAATCCTTAAAAAGTTTAACTACTTTAATTTGGATTCCGTAAGTACACTATATGATCCTAGTGTGCACTTAGAAAAGAATAAAAGTGATAGTGTTTCACAAACTGAGCATGACAAAATTATTAGGAGTGTGATGCATTTGATAAATTGTATTCGTCCTGATATTGCATATGTTGTTGGTAGATTGAGTAGATACATGCATAATCCTGATAAAAGTCATTAGAATGCATTATCTAGATTGCTTAAATATTTAGAAGGCACCATGATTTAGAACTTTATTTTTCTGGCAGTCTTTTGGCTGTGATGCAAATTGGGCGTCTGATGATGATGAGCTCCACTAACTCCATAAGTAGTTATGTTTTTACTCTTGTTAGAGGTGCTATTTTTTGGAAATCATTTAAGCAAACATGTAATGCTAAATCTACCGTAGAATCTAAATTTATTGTTTTAGAGTTGGCATGTTCAGAAACAAAATGGCTTCATAATTTTTTTACTGATAGTCCTTTGTGGACAAAGCCTGTATCTTCTATTTTTTTGCATTGTGATTCATAGGCAGTGATGGCTAGGGGAAAAAGCAAAATTTACAATGGGAAGAGCTGGCATATCTGTTTGAGTCACAATATTACGAGACAGTTGATAAGCAATGGGGCATTGCCATGGATTTTGTGAGATCTAAAGAGAATTTGGTTGATCCTTTGACTAAGGGATTGAACTGAAAGTTAGTCCAAGACACATCAAAGAGAATGAGACTTAGACCTGTTGATAGGAATTGAATGTGATTGTAACCCAACTTTGTCAGTAGAGATCCCGTGAAATAGGTTTAATTTGTAATATCAAGTCACAAAGGCGAGATGCTCCAATTGCACTATCAACTGTGGTCCTTCCCCATGGCGTACATAGTGCTTACTGCCTATAATTTTTGAGGATTGAGTCGATGACTCTTAATGAGCTTATATCCTTTATAGGTAGTGTATGACAGTACACACCTGATAAGCTGATCACGTATATGAGTGTGGAAGTGAGGGTTACTTCCTGTGAGACTAACGGGTATTTCTGTAGAACACACATAAATTTCTGAGAAGGATGTATGGCCTGAAAGCCAGAATACTGAGAGCTTACAATGGATCGAAATCTAACAAGTGCTTAGCTGTAGGAGTGTGCTTCAAGGAAGAAAGTTCAAGGCTTCTGTCTCCTATCTTCTGTATACTTCTGTATTGAATGCACTAAGTGCTATTCAAGTCCAAAATATATCGTCATTTATGTGTTAGATTTCTTTCTTCAGTACCACTTTTATATTTTGGAGTCATTCCGAGGATTGTTGGAAGTTTGCCTCCGAAATACAATTTCTAAAAATTTTAGATTTCTATTTTCCCTCTATTTGTGTTCCCTCCATTTGTGAAGACTTTAATCCCACATTAGAACTTTCTGTTGGATGTTTTTACCTTAAATGTGTTTGGTGTTTTGCCAACGTGCACCACTAGTCGGGAGCCTAGACTATGCATGGTTGATGGTTTGGGGATTTTCCTCAAACACACACGGCGCAAAGTGGTATGGTACGAGTTTTACTTCATTTACGGTTTCTTTCCTATATTTTTGGTCCATAATGATTACCTATTCTGTGTGCTAATTACCTATTTCATGTGAACTTTACTTATGTATAGTTCCTATCTTTTCTCCCAAGGCAGACGAATTTTGTTCATTTTCTCCCAAATCACATATCTTATCTCTCAAGGCAGTACACCAAAAAATCTTTCTTCTTCTGCTCTCTCTTTTTTTTTTCCCTGGTACTGAGTAGTCCTATGTTGAGCTTCAATCATTCCTTGCGAGTGTACGTGACCGAGGTTGCTGTTGAACATTGAAAAGTGACCACCCGAACAGACTGATCCCATTTGCATCAGTGGATAACGATCCCGTGGTGGACAAAATCACCTTCAAGGATAGTGATTACATGCCTCGACAAATTTTGTTATGCTTTTAATTATTTTTCAGTCTAGATTTTCCAACATTTTTTACGTCAGATCACATTGCGAATAGGAATCTATTTTTCAATCTGAGCACGTGCGTTATGATGTCTAGTTAGCCTCATCAATATCCTCAAAAGCACATTCACCTTTCAGTCATTCTTTTGTTCTCTTTATCCCCTTCCTATCATTTTCAAAATTGTTGAAGTTTGTTGTGACATTTCATGAAACTCTATGTAAGGCAGCATATGATGTAACCCTTGAAAACGATAGATAGTCTAGTAGTGTTTTTCATATTATTAGTGGTAACGCCACGATGTTATGGGAAAAGCTTAGCTTGATTCTAGCTCAAAAGCTAGTCTACTTAACTACCATAAACTACTAATTGATTATTTACATTCACAATAAAAGAATTTATATATAATTTGTGCTACATAGACTAGTCAAAATGCCTGTGAAAAAAACATAGCTGATTCAATGACTAGGTCTATTTCATTAGAAATCATGAAGTAGAATCTTTAATTGGCATTTTTCATGTCTAAAACTTATATTATGCTTGTTGTGTTTGTTCTTTTGGTCACAATATCGCCTTTTGATATTTGTTAAAAGACCAAAAGCATGACTCCTCTAAAGTCCTTGTATATTTAAATGAACTGATCTACAATTATTTGCTTAATTTTCAAATGACAAATTTATTTTCATATTAACAAATTATAATATTTTTTTGGCATGACAACACTTGCGGGCATTAAATGCAGAGAGTGAAAGACAGAAAAGTGTGGAGAATTCTACCATGTAAACCACATTAACCAAACATATGACTTTGTAGCAGTACATTAAACAAAGGAAAAATGAATTCGTGTGTATATACACCTTCAAGTGTTTTAACTGCCGAGCCATAGATTAACTTGTACCCTGTAAACCAACATGCAATATTTTCCTGCTACATGGTTTTGACTGCTAGAGAAAAATTGTAAAACTGCCATGCCTGGTTGAGTAGTTGTGCTCGAGTTGCCATGTTTGCTTCTCTGCTTCATGTGTGTGCTGTTCTAAGATGCTATCTTCATCATCTGTGGTTGCATTTTGATTCTTTTTTGACGATCTTTAATGACAAACACTTGTTTTTCAACAAAAATCATGAGATATCAGGACTTCATTCATCATAACTTTCTGCAAGTGTGATTTTGTATTTGATGTTTCTCACATGAAGTGGTGAGTGTAGAACCTTTGGCAGAAAAGTTGTAAACTTAAACTTCAATTTTAAGGTTCGAGTTCTTATTTTAAAGTAGATTTCAATTCTCTCTTGCTTTTATTTCTTTGCTTTAGTATTGCACGGGTTTCTAATAATTTTACTTTTAATATTAGTTTTTTTCCCTCAATTGGTGTTTACTGATTATAAAACTAACACGCTTTATTTGGCTATTTAGCAGGTCATATGGCTCACATGTATGAACTTGAACACTTTCTGCAACTATTCTGAAAATACGATCTTATAAAACTATAGGTAGATCTTTTTTGCTACAATGGTACAGAAAAAAGTAGTGTTTTAAAAATCAGATCGGATTGGCCAATTCGACCGGTTGGACTACGAAGCGAAAGAGCCACTAGTTCTGTCCATATGTATATCCGATTTGTAAAAAAAAACCAGACAAAACTAGAAAAAAATCGTGGATTGGAAGAAAACCATTTCAATTGGTCTTTGGTGGTTTTTTAAATTTTAGATTAAAAAATGATTCAAAATTAAGAGAAAAATTTAAAAATTTGTGAAGTAAACTCCAAAATAGCAAAATAGTGAACAAACCAAAGGCTAAATTATTAACTTATTATTTTTATTCTTTTTTATGCTTATTTTCGTACAAGTTTGATTTTTCTTATAAGAAATTGGATTAGCATTTTTTGATATTAGGACTAGAATTCTCAAAAAATAGTGTTTCTCTTCTATTTTGGATTTCATAGAAACATAGTTTTAGGTCATATTAAATTATACAATACTAAAAAAAAAAAAAAAAAAAACTAAATTGCTGATCCGGCTGGTTCAACTGGTCGGAGTGGTTGAACTACAAACTAGACAGGCCACTGGTTCAATGCCCAGTCCAATTTTCAAAACATTGCAACAAAGATGGAGAAGTATACAATTTAGATGCTTGTTCATTGACTTAATGAATGCTGTAATTTGTTACTGCAAGTTTCTGCTGGGATGTGACGCCTTAGTCTGTTGTTGAAGTATAACCTTTCAATAGATAATAGATTTGTTGTTGGATTTAATTTTTGTTGTCCTTTCTTGTTACTATTTTTAATATATAAATTTCATTATTTGATGTAATGTACAAGTGTCATTTGTGAAAGGTTTGGTGGCAAAATGATTGTTAAAAGCAATATCAGCGTTAGTGACAACTAGAAAGTTCTCACCATACTTGCCACAAAAAAATTTGAAAATTCTCCTTAAACTAAAGTATGGCTAATATTATTAGAAAAGAATATGTAACAGAGTCATTCCCCTCTAATGCTATTAATAATCCTTATTTATAGCATCTAGAGTTAGGAAGAGGTACAGGTCGAGAATGCTACAAATTGGCTTGCTACCGGGGCTCAGAGATAAAAAACTTGCAAATTACCTCACTTCTGGAAAAGCCATAGCACCATAGTGCTAGATTTCTTTCTTGTCAAATTGTCAGGATGCTATTCTGCAATATAAGCGAAGAACGTTGTGGCTTTGTTGAAAGGCATACACTATACCGCCACAGCACTGCCCTCAGATGTTCCCTTTGATCTTTTTGCTTCGTATTCTTCTACCTCTTCAATCTTTATTATATCCATTTTCCTACAAAAATACCCAAAACACACAAAAAAACACTTCAAACTCAACAAATAAATAAAACAGGCATAAAAACATCAAAATCAACCTCAATATAACTTAATTTAGATCAAAAAAAGTGAAAAATAACTCTATTTCATAGACTTATCATCAAGCCACAAGAGCTAGAAAATTTAGGAAAATAATACAATTATGGTCTAACCAAAAAATTTTCAACCTAAATAGATGATTTCTAGAGAAGTAGGATGCAGAAAAAATGAGGATAAGTCAATGGTCTGACCAGGTATGAACAAAATAATGAACAATGGCCTCCTTAAACATGTCACACCAACTAGAGTTGCAGATAGCCTTATCAAGACAGTAATGGATGGTACCCTTCTTTCATTTTCACGACCAAGTGTACTTAGGGCAAGAAATTTTTGCACCACTGTTCTTTCATAGGAATAAAAATTTTAGTAGGATTTTCGAAAACAAAATATAGGTGATGTTGTTTAGAAATTGGTTAATTTTCTTTTAGGTAATTTCTTTTGTTTGGAGAGTAAGTAGTTTCCTAATAGTTTACTTACTTTGAGTAGCTGTCAAGTAATTTCTTATTTCTATAGGGTTTAGGTTGTAAGACAACTTATTTCCTATTATTATTTGGAGTGGTGACCAAGTAATGTTTCCTATAAATAGGTGGGTCGGCTAACTACATCCTAAGAAGACAAAGACATAACACAAGAGGGAAAAATACGAGTCAGGAATCATGTAGTCCTATACTTGTGGTGAGAGTGATCTTGGGTGTGAGAGAGGTTATACAAGGGCTGGGTTTGCATTTCAAGTTGTATTTTTGTATGTGTGTTTTCTCTCAAAATAAAGAATGGGTTTTCTTTGTGGACGTAGTCTTGGTAATGAAGCCGAACCACGTTAAATCTTGTGAGTCACTGAATTTCATGTTGTGGCTTATTTTTTATTAAATTGTTGTGCTCTTGATTGCTCATTAGTTGTGTTTATTCCGCATTTGATCCTAACAAATTGATATTAATTTGTTGGATTTTGATCAACTATTGAGATCAAGTAGTTTAGTGGCAATTTCCAATTCAACAATTTAAGGGTGTACAAGATTTACTCTTTCGGTTAGAAGAGTAAAGGACATCCTTGTTGAACAGGGTTTGGCAAAAAGGTGTTGAAGGGAAACGATGGAAAGCCAACAAGCATGAAGGATGATAGTCTTACATGAGTGGGAAGAGTTGGAATCAATGTGCACAAATTCAATTTGACTACTTGTGACGAACAGAACAGGATTTTAGATTATCTCCAAAAGTTTGTATTGAAATTGATGAAGAAGATTAGCTCTTTTACTTCTTACCTCTGGATCCCTAATTCTTATGAAAGTGTGGCGACGTCCTTGATATACGAGAAAGACATTTCAGGGCTCGGGAATGTGCAATCATCTAATATCTCAAAATAAGGCAAACCATTGTGAGATACAAGAAGTTACGTTAATTTCTCGAGGCGACAATCGGAAATAGATGATACTTGATAGTGAATCTAAGTCAGGTGCTTCAAGTGTCATGGAAAAAGGTGGAATCCAATGTTCATTTGGGACATAATAAATCAAGTAGATATATTCTCATCATCTTCATTGGGATACTTCTTCTGTGATGGATTTTAGATTCTGGTTGTGTTTTACATATTTTCTCCTGGTTGGAATATTTTGAAGCACTTCAAGTAAAGAAGACAACAACGGTTTTGTCTTTGTGTGATGTGTATATATTTGAAGTCACGGGTATTGGAGTAGTGAAAATCAAAATATTAAATGGAGTGGTTCATTTTTGGGTGGTGTAGCGTATCCGAAAAATACGAAAAAATCTAATTTTCTTTGAGCCAGTTAGACTCCAAGCTACAAAATTTTCATTCAAGGTGGAGTCGTGAAAACCACACATGGCTGGAAAGTCCTATTGAAAGAGAAGAAGTATTGTGATGTATACCATTTGGTTACCTCAATGGGTTGGGAGCAGAGGGATCCAAGATTAGTTCCAAATTGCTAATGGTGGTGAGAAGGAAAATCCTGCTAAAGGGGAGGGCGAATTGAGGCCCCTCTTGCGAGTCGACAGGACGTTGGACTCGGTTAGTTACAAATATTCATTTGTCAGTTGAATCAATTCGAGAGAGGACTGTATTGATTCAGTGTATGTAGCTAGTCACCATGTGAATTGATCGTGGAAGGCAAATAGTTATATTTTTTGGTTAGTCAGATTGCGTTTACTAAAACAAATATTTGCCAAGCTGGAGATTTGTCAAGAAATTGGCTAATTTTCTTTTAGGTAAATTTTTTTCTATGGGGAGTAAGTAGTTTCCTAATAGTTTACATACTTTGAGTAATTGTCAGGTAATTTCCTATTTGTATAGAGTTTAGATTGTAAGACATGTTATTTCCTATTATTACTTGAAGTGGTGACCAAGCAATGTTCCCTATAAATAGGTGGGTTGGCTAACTACAAAGATATAACACAAGAGGGGAAAATACAAGTTAGGAATCGTGTAGTCCTATACTTGTGGTGAGAATGTTCTTGGGGGTGAGAGAGGTTATATAAGGGTTGGGTTTGGGATTCAAGTTGTATTCCTGTATGTGTGTTTTCTCTCATATTAAAGAATGAGTTTTCTCTTCGTGGACGTATGCTTGGTAATTAAGCCGAATCACGTTAAATATTGTGTGTCACTCTTATTTCATGTTGTGGCTTGTTTTTATTGCATTGTTGTACTAGATTCTTGATTTCTCATTAGTTGTATTTATTTCACCTTTGATTCCAGCAGATATTATTATAAATTTATTTTAAATAATATATGTAAAGAGTTATTCTCCTCAGGAATGGGTGAGAAATCTAATGAATGGGTAATTGGCTTCTTCAACTCTGGAAAAACTCAAAAGTAACCCAAAGATTTTTAGAATTTTTAAGTTGTTTTACAATCGTCATGTCTTAAATTTCCTATATTTGGTCTTATATTAGGCATTGCCCCCTAACAGGTTGAACTAATTTTTAATTGCCCCTTTATCACAAAAAAATTACAAGCATTACATATTCCAATTTGGTCCTCGATCATGAAAATTATTCATAATATAAAACATGATTGATTATTTTCCTAGTTGCAAATGCACCTAATTATATTTGTACTTATTGTTAACATAATTTTTTTCTCTTACAATATATTTTACAAATTGACAACTTTGACCATGGTATCCCAACTTCACCCCTGGCACAACTGATCATTGTTGCTGTTAGATCGTCGTAGTAGCAAATGTAAATTAATAATTTTTTCTTTAAGGAGCAGGTAATTAGATTGCCATTGCCCAAAATGATTTAATTACCACAGTGGCATATCCAAAATGATTAAATTACCATAGTAGCAAATTGCAAAATCATAATATTGCCACTGGCCATGGACAGACGTAAATTAAATATCTATAGAAGTAGATGTGAAATGCTTGTTACCATAAGCATAAGATATGCATAAATTTTCATTATTTCACTCTTATGATGAATTTCACTATAAATAAGGGTCTTTGTGTCACTTATCGGTCATAAATAAGTTGAAATCATTCATTTTCTAGGCAAATAAATCACAGATCATTTCAACTTAAAGATGGGAAAGTCATTGGTTGTGGTTATGCTTATGCTCACCTTTATTTCTTTTGCTCCAGGTATAGTAAGGATTGTAGCTTGTCAAGTTCTCATCCTCTTTGTTTGAATGAAATGTTGAAATTTTCATCCCAAAAATTTATCCTTTCTATGGACGGTTATGGCTAAACTGAAAATGTTCCTATAAATCAATAAAGCTGCATAAAATGTAAGAGATAAAAATATGGCTTAGCTTCATAAAGGTCATGACAGCCAAAAAATGATTACTTGATTATCTATGTTGGTGAACCGTTATTTGATTACCTTATTTACTTTTTCCAACATCTTCAAAGAGAATAAAAAATATAAGTAGAGAGAAAATATCCTTCGACCTTCCTTTGTGTTTTTTATATAAATCTTTTTTTATCTCTCCACTATAAACTCTTGAAATTAGTAGTAAACAAATATGTATTCATCAGTTTGACTTTGTGATCATTATATTACTGCTTAGAAGACATTTTCCTTTCCTCTTAAAATAGATGACTTCTATATTTAACATCATTTTTTGGTGAATGCAGTAGACATATTCATTAGTCTCGTGAATGCTGAGAACATTTGCCAGATTGAAGTTCCTGGAGAATGCTCAACTACCACTCCCATAGCAAGAGCAAGCTGCTTAAATAATTGTTTACCTAAAGTCCCTCAAGGTAGTCTCCAAAGATTTGAATGTCATGAACAAGGAAGCCAAAGTACATGTGTTTGTTTTTACCATTGTCGGTAGAGACAGATGTTGTACTCTTGTAATCGATCTTGAAGAAATGAATAATACTTTCTTTCAACTTTCGTTTCGCTAAATAATCCCCCCAAGAATTTCATAACAAGAAATAAAACTAAGAATTTATAGATGGTAATCTCACAAATACACTTTTATATTTATAAAAATACTTCTACCACTTCCATTCTTCCAAATGAGTCATTATTCTAACTTTTTCTCATAACCACCCTCTATCTTGTAGATACAAACGCGATAAACTAAGAATTCATCCGATAGAGTTATTACTGACATTTTATTTGGATGTTTGTTGCTTTAAAAATTCTTTTGTGTTTGTATTGCTACTACTACTCTAAAATTAAAAACCACTTTTAAACCATTGAATTATATTTACACACGTATCTCTTTTAGAATTATTTGGTCTCCAAATTAACTAAATGGAAAATCATAAAAATAGTCTCTCACATATTCGAAAAATAATTTTTTAGTCCCTCACACATAATATGATGAGTTTTTAATCACTAACAATTTAGAAAGGCATCATATTGAACCCAGATCACCCTTCCTAAGCTATTTTGTCCTAAAAACACACTTGTGCTTCAAATGTCTAATTTTTAAGGGGCAAAACTGAAAATAAATGAAAGTGCTCACATCTTCCATTCCTACCACCATTGCATTGCCACATTTCAACCTCTAACCCACCTTTAAAATTGCCATTACCACCACTCGTCATCGCTAAACTCTATACCAACAAAAAAATGACTTAATTCTCCATTAGATGGAAACCATGATAAGAAATAATTTATGACGGCCATGGTCATTCCAGAGATACAAATTATGAAAATTGTCAAAAACTAGCAAAATTAGAAAAAAAAAATTAATGGAGATTGGAAATTTAATAAAGACTTCTGGCGATAAAATTTATTTGATTTGATTATGATTTAATAATGGTCAGTATATAATTTAAGGGATGATGGTGACGGTGGAGGCTTGTAAAAATATGGTAGGTGATGGTGAGGATGGGGAGAAGGTGGTAGTTCTACAAGGTGAGGGAATTTGAGGGATGTGGTAATGGATGAGGTTTTTCAGTGTTTCCCTTAAAACACAAAGCTTGTGGTGAGCACATGCATCTTTTTAGTCAGTATAGTACAACAAGAGTAGTAAGCAGCCAAAATTTTACTATTTTTAACTGTTTGGGACTAAAATTTGTTATTTTGTATGATGGATAAAAAATTTATTTTTCAAATATATAAGGAACAAATTGTACAATTTTTTGTAAAACTAAAATGGCATGCTATGTAGGTGTGACTGGCACAATATTAATTAGTAAAAGAAATTTTTTTTTTGATGCTTCATGTTTTAAAGTTATAATGTTTGAGGCCACAACGATTAAGTATAGGTGTAAACGAGTCGAGTACCGATGAGCTTAAACAGCTCTCTACTTGAGTTTGAGCAAGATACTATTTATTGAGTTTGAGCTAGATACTATTTATTGAGTTCGAGCTCGAACAAGAAATAAAATTAGAACTCAAGCTCAAACTCAAAAAACTTGTCAATGCTTGAACTCAATTTGAACTCCTCGAAAGTAAGTAAATGCAAGATTAAATTTAATCTCAAACTCAAGTAGCTCAATTTTTTATAGGTAAAACATTTAATTTGTCTAAAGAGTATGGAATTTTAGCGATTATACAAAAAAATTAAAAAAAAAAATCCATGTGCTTGGAAAGCTCAACGAGAACTCGAGCAAAATATTTTATGTGCTTCACTCTAGCCATTAAAAAATTTACTCATTCGGTAGCTTTGGTTAATTATTTGATCTAAGTGGCAAGTAAAAAAGAATTAGGGTAAAAAGTGCCCCCAAAGTAGTTTGGGAAAAAATGTGTGCAACAAGTCAACAAAATTTTTTAAAATTTTTATTTTTTTCATTTTGAACATTTGTCAATTCCACATGCAACAACAAAAACAATTTTGCCAACATAAATTAAACATTTTGCCTCATACAAGAGACTTAACACATTGGAAGTAAGTTACATAGTACAAGATTCCTCCTCATTTTCAAGATCATTTGTATGCTTAGCACCCCTACCAAATTCTTATTTTTCCTCATTTTCAGCCATCAAATTCAACTAGAGTAAGTTTCATATCCTTGATAGAAACCCAATAAAAGATAACTAAGTTCCTCCGTGTCCAATCCACTTGTTTATCCATTCCAACTTGTTACTATTTGCCACAATTCAACCTAGCTTCACTAAATTGATGAAAAAAGATGGTTGCATTAAAGTGGCAAGAAAATAAAAATTAGGCTGCAAAATGGTCAAGAAATTTGTGATTTAGGTAGAAATGGTAACAAGTTGAGGGGAGATAATGCGATATTTAACCTTTCTTTTATCACTAAAGATAATTTATTCACTTTAAACTGCTAGAGCAATGGTCGACTTGCTCATCATGAATTTACATCTCCAACAAAGCCTTCCCCCGCCTGAAACTAAAAATGTTTAAAGCTATTATTTACCATTACCTTGAATGAAATTGTTCAAAGGAGTAAATGCTTCATGAATTTTCTTTTAAATTATGGATTTGAATCTTTCATGGATTTCTAAAAGGTCAATTCAGTTCCAAAGCGGGAAGTATCATGAGAGAAATAAATTGTGCAATTAGTGTGCTTCTATTACAGGCTTATACAATATCTTTCATCACTCCACACTTTGTTGAGAAGTTCTCACTTCTTCAGTGGTTATGAAATCTTTTTCACTTGGGGTGGGAACTCTTCAAGGTTTTTCATGAAGTAATTAAACTATCAAATTGATCAAAATTGAATTTTTTAAATTGTTTTCCTTTCTGTATAAAGCAAGTTCTATAAAAACAAAACCCAACTGATATCAAATAGGTAGAAAGAGATAAACTAGATGAAGAATTGTTTTTGTAGGTGGAAAGAGGTAAACTAGACAAGGAATATAGTATCACTTTATTTTTCCAAATTTGAATTGTGTAGAATAATATAGTGGTGTGTGTATGTAGTTGATATTATTGGATAATTACAGTTAGTGGAGTTAACATAATTGGAAAAGAAGATAAGACTTGAACATGCGAAGTACTAATGCCATGTCCCAAAACATGAGACAATGACACGTCATACCTTTTGATAGGCCAAGTCATACAAGGATATAGTAACAAAACCATTCTAACCACAATAAACAATAAACACTGGTAACATAAAAAAATAATACGATTTCAATGTGGCACACAGGCCACAACCAGAGTCAAGTATAAGTTTGGAACCACAACAAAGTACACATGATCTAGGTTACAACCCTACCCAATGGTGGACTTAAGCCGCTCATTGAAATCGCACTCATTTTCAGAAGCTACAAAATGTTCAAAAAATGGGTTGAGCAATACATTGTTCAGTAAGTAGTTCATATACTTTTTTACCAGATTGAGTATATTACAATATACTAATCAATCAGGGAAATGTATGTTTACAAGCATAATTCACATGCGTCAGAACATTTTAGAAACATGCGTAACAATTCATATATCATAGATCATATACAGAATAGAAAACACATAGATTTATAGGGGTAATTTGGCTACTGGATGCAGGTATAACTATTAGGAACAAGCTAGATAAAAAAGCCAGAGACAGATAGATCAAACCCTCTGGTTTTGTTCGTCACTTAGCAAGGAATTTTCATTGCTAAGTGCAAGCTATAATTTTTTTTAAAAAAAATAGATAGCAATGGATTTATGCATAGATGACTTTTAAAAAAGAAATTTATTTTCTAAATTATTTGCAATTTTTTTTTTATAAAACTTAAATTCGGTCAGAAATGTCGTTGGTATTAGCAACTAATTCAATCAATCCCAATTTTCGTGCTATTTTGTGTATTTCTAGTAGTGGACTTGGAGAGGGAGATCGATGTCTAGTCAAGATACGTGAATCTCAACGTACACATATAATCTTTGCATATCCTCGTGTATCAATTTCTATACGAGTAATGGTACATAATTTTATTATATAGTTGTATTCAATTGGATCCAATCAAATTTAACAGCTTTATCAAGATTAGCACACAATGAGATAGGCAAAAGAATGCATTGCATATAGTAGTTAGGGACAAAAGCAATGACTTGTTAAACTAGATTTTCCACCAAGCAAAGGATAAGATACTAGATTGCCAACGAGCTAGTTTACATTGAACTTTCTCAAGAATGAATTTAACTTTGATTCAGAAAAGTTTATGACTAAGAGAAAAAACTATACATTTACCTAGGTCATCAGTAGCACATATGTTATGAATAGTACACAACTAGATTTCATAGCAGGAGGAACGTTACGGGAAAAATAATTGTGTATTTAGCAGGATTAACACAAAGACCAGAAGTAGTGGAAAAGTCATAAAGAATGTTCTTATAGTACGATGGAGGTAATTTAGAAAAAAAATGATCATATCATCTATAAAAAGGCAATGAGACACACAAGAACCACCATTGCGGGAAATTCTTAAAGGCTTCCAAGATTTATTAGCACAAGCATCATTGGTCTCGATAGAAAATACTCCATACAAATTACAGAAGATAAAATTGAAAGCTGATATACGATCTACTTGCCCAATGCTCCTTGATGAAAAAAATACAATCGAAATGTAACCATTATGAAGAACAACAAATCTGGAAGTGGATATACAATCCATAATAATGTTGACAATCTTCAAAGGTAAATCGAAAACATTAGTCTCATGAATAAAATTTCTTTCAAGTTCAAGTTTGTTAATGGCCTTCTCAAGATCCAACTTAATAATACAAGAACCATTAATCTCTATTAAACAAAGAGTGAATATAGAGTTTAAGTGCTTTATCCCCTACAATCCCCTCACCAGCATAATTCATGACAACATGGATCATGTTTTGCTTTCTTCAAAGAAATGGTAAGTACGCATTTTAAGTCACTACAAATCCTTCTGTTGTCTACGAATCAGATTATACTCTTCGAGGAAGGAATCTCTCTTTTTCAAGATCAATAACAGCATCGGAGTGGTGGATTGCAAGTGAACTTTGAAAACACAAGAAATGTTGAAACCCTTCTTTTTCTTATAACATATTCCAACAAAATCTGACCTGCTTCAAGACTTGATGCTATGAGTGAAAAAATGTAGGGTTGAAAAAGAATTTCTTACTAGAATCAAGTGATGCATGTTAAATCCATTAGCAAGCGCATGAATCACTCGAATAATAAAGTGATAAAAACAATACCAATCCCACGTGGACTATTACAAAATGCATATTGCAGCTAATGTTATTAGTTATCTAGGAATTTAATAAATAATATTCTAATTACCAAGAAAACAATGACAATTAATATAAAATAAATGGAATTTAACAAACTAATTAACCTATTAGCAAAATTAATTTCATGAGAAACTATGATTACACACACTTGAACTTCATAAAAATTCAATTTGAAAAAATATACATTGATAGAGTTCCTTAATGAGCATTGACTTTCTCAAGATATTTCGTATTATTCTCATTCTACTCATTATTAACTAAGTTTTCTCAGAGTTAATCAGCACAGATGTCACAAGAATTGTGTTACAGTGTGGAACCTCTTGTACTTAGTTCGTTTTCGAGGCTACTAAACTAGATCCATAGATTATTTAGAATTTCTCTATTCAAGTAATCCTAACCAATTTATGGTGAGAATTGTTATGCCTGCAATTACAGTTCAATTCAGATACATGATTGGATTATGAGGATTAGATCTTTCTCTCTGACATATAACTAAACAAAATTATATAAACCACACAAAAGAAAGCATTAAGCACATAAATTCATACATTTACAATTGAAACATAAGAACAAAATATTACTCAATAAAAAGAAGTGCAAAAAACATAATTGTGGCTACATCAAACCCTAGCAAAGGAAACTACTCCATAGCGATAAGAAAGATCAACATCGAATCTTTGATAGAAGCCAAGGAAAACAACAATATAAAGCAAAGTCTTGAGAAACTTGCTGACTTTGAAGTTGTTGCCAAAGAATAGATCCTTCAATCTCTTTTTAGAAAGGATGTTCTCCTTCTCTAAGTCTTGAGAATTCTTCCAAAACTATACTACTGCTAATAATATTAGAGTCAATCCTCCTCTAACGATATTAATAACCCTTATTGATAGTGTCTATGTTCCCTGATGTTTTCCAAACCTTATTTTGATGATGACATAAACACTTAACTCTGTAAACAAGTTTTTGCAGGAAACAGGGCTTTCGGATGCAGTGAACCGTCCGAACTAGGTCAAAACTTCTCGGACGCATTGCACCGTTCGAACGAACTGGCAGAAAGAAATGGGATCCTACTGCTTCTCTTTCAGACGAACATGACCGTCCTAAGCCTCTATCAGACGAAGGAATGGACGCATGCACGGACGTCCGAACGAAGCTCTTCAACAACTGTAAGAAGATCGGACGCTGTTTCAGACGCATCCAATATATCTCAGACGTCCGAAACCCCAACGGCTACTTTTTCTGCATTTATTATTCAATAGCCGTTAGGAAGTAGTTGCAACCACTATTTATTGCTCTGATAAATAGCTGCTTTAAAAAAGAGAAAAGATAATCTAATACATTGAATACAAGCCTTAGAAAAGAGCAATTTGAGTGCAAATTGACTATAGTGGTTTGTTGTATTAGTGTGCAGTTGTGAGTGCAATTCAACTTTGAGTGGAGTGATAATCTTGTATGAAAGTGTGGTTGTAAGTAAGATTCTTGCTCAACTAATAAAATCACTAGTGTGAGCAAGAACTTTCCAACTTTGTAAAGATTATTGGCTCACCAAATGTGTGAAGCATTCTAGTGATTGAATACTTCAAGCTTGCTAGCTTGGAAGTATTGGTTGTTTAATTTTTCTCTTTACCTTACTGTTCTATTGATTTTATTATATCAGCATTTAATTTGAAAATCTCAATATTTCTGAAAGTATATTTTTTAAGAAACCTAATTCACCCCCCCTCTTAGGTTGCTTTGGGACCAACAATTGGTATCAGAGCTAGCTCTTGCTGGTCTCATTGAATTGCTTATACTGCTTTTGAGAAAAGAAATTTTATGGCAACCAACAATGCTCTGTTTTTTGAGGGCCAATCCGTTACTAGGCCCCCCTATGTTTAATGGGGCAAATTTTATTAGTTGGAGAGATAGAATGAAATTATATTTCTGCAATCTATTGACATTGATTTGTGGTATGTTGTCAATGAAGGTCCATTTGAAGCTTCTATCATTGATGATCACACAAATAGAATAAGAGAAAAGACAAGGAATGAGCTCACTCCACAAGACAAGGCAAATTTGACGTTGAATGCAAAAGCCATGAATGTGTTATATAATGCCTTGGATGCAAATGAATCAACTCGCGTGAAGGGTTGCATTTCCACTAAAGAAATATGGGATAAGTTGAAGGAAATCCATGAAGGGAGTGATGATGTTCGTGAGCAAAAGAAATCCTTACTTGTTGCCAAGTATGAGTCTTTCAAGATGGAACCACATGAGAACATTGACAAAATTTGAAAATTAAAGAGATTGTATATCCTGTAGGTTCAATGACAATATAAAGGATCTTGAAGCCTTGAGTAAGGAGTACTCGTTGGGTGAAAAAAATAGAAAAATCCTAAATGCTCTATCCAAAGAATGGGATGCCAAAACAATTGCTATAGAGGAAGCCAAAAATTTAAATTTGATGCCTGTTGAATCGCTAATCAATTCTCTTACATCTTATGAACTCAAGTTAAAGGCCAAGGTAGTGGATGATGAAGAAGCAAGGCCAAGAAGGAGCATTGCTTTAAAGGCCTCTCAAAAGGAAGATAAAAATAGCTCCATCAATCTAGAAGATGAAGATCTTGATGAAGGAGATCTTGCACTCATCACCAAAGAATTTCTTAAACATTAAATCAACAAACGAAGAATGAGAAGAGGCGGAGCTACAAACACAAATAATTTCAAAGGGAAGTCAAGGCTTGAAATGAAGAAGCAAAACGATAAATGCTTTGAATGCGGTCAACTCGGACATTTTACAAATGAGTGTCCTTCCAATCAATGAAAAAGAAGGAAGGAAGAAAATCAAGATTCAACAACTTTCAAATGACATGGGATGATTGCAACTCCGAAGGAGAAGTTGAAGAAGAAATGGAGTCGGCACAAATGGCCTTCATGGCCACTAGAGATGATGAGGTGAATTCTAACTATGACTCTAATGATGAAAATGGTGCAGATGATCTTGAAGCTTTCATTTTGAAATTGCATGATAGCTTAAAGGAATCATATGCTAGAAATAAGGAGTTAGTTAAAAAGTCAAATGCTTTATTGAATGCTAACTCTAAACTTGTGAATGAAAACAATAGGCTATCACAAGAAAATTGTGATTTGAAGAAAAGAATGCATGTGAGATCAAAGGTCAAGGAAGAACAAGCCTCCTTGAAGAAAAGAATGCATGATTTGAATGCTCTCTTAACTAGAAAGAAAGAAAATATTGTTGATATGAAAAGAAATAGAAATGTAGCAATCAACAAAAATTTTGTCATGTTTAGAAGGGATGACTTTTATGTATTGTAAAACCAAAATCTTCTTTATATGGTAATAAATGCATTATTTTTAGATATTTCCAACAACATAGACATGTTAAGAATATGTGTTATGTCAAGAAGAATGAAAAACTTGGAATGAAAGTTGCATGGATCGAAAGCAATTTCACTAACTCAAATGGACCCAAGAAAATATGGGTACCAAAAGTTATCAATTGATTTATTGTGTAGGTACTTAACATCACCAACAATGCTAAGTGGTTCATAGATAGTGGATGTTCAAGGCACATGACGGGTGATGCCTCTCTCTTCACAAATCTTACATCCAAAAACAGTGGAAAAGTCACTTTTGGAGATAACAATAAAGCAAAATCAATCGGCATTGGTGATGTAGGTAAAAATGGTGAAACCTTGATTAAGAATGTGCTTTTTGTTGATAATTTGAACTATAATTTATTAAGTGTTAGTCAACTTTGTGACAAAAATTTATATGTATTTTTTACCAAGCATGAATGTCTTATCCTTGATAAAAATCATGTTGTTTTATTCAAGGGCACTAGGCACAATGATGTTTATGTGATTCATCTTGATAAAATTAGCAATAGCAATTTAAAATGTCTTACTTCTTCCATAGATGATCCTTGGCTTTGGCATAGAAGACTTTGTCATTTTAATATAGATTTAATTGAAAAACTTGCCAAGAAAGATTTGGTAAGAGGTTTGCCAAAACTAAAATTTTTGAAAAATAAAATTTGTGATGCATGCCAATTTGGTAAACAAGTCAAAGTTTCTTTTAAACCAAAGAATTTTGTGTCTACTCATAAACCTTTGGAATTGTTGCATTTAGACTTATTTGGACCTACTCAATATGCTAGTCTAGGTGGTTGCAAATATGCATTTGTTATTGTAGATGACTATTCTAGGTTTACTTGGGTAATATTTCTTGTTCACAAAAATGAAGCATTTGAAAAATTTGTAAAATTGTTTTCCAAAATTCAAAATTTATTGGATAAAAAAATTGTTGCGTTGAAGGAGTGACAATGGTGCCGAATTTAAATTTGGGGGTTTTCCCATTTTTTGTGATCACAACGGCATTTTTCATGAATTTTCAGTTGTTAGAGTCCCTCAACAAAATGGTGTTGTTGAAAGGAAAAATAGGACTCTTCAAGAAACGGCTAGAACTATGATTAGTGAATGTGACTTACCACAATACTTTTGGGCCGAAGCGGTCAACACAGCTTGTTATGTCATGAATCGAGTTTTATTAAGATCCTCTTTAAACAAAACTCCTTATGAACTCCTTTTTTGTAGAAAACCCGTTGTGAGCTATTTCAAAGTTTTTGGTTTGCAAATGTTTTATTTTAAAAAGAAAACCTTGGAAAATTTGATAAAAAATCGGATGAAGGAATTTTTCTAGGATATTCTAGTGACAAGAAAGCATACCGAGTTTACAATAGAAGAACGCTTTTGATTGAAGAAGTTGTGCATGTTACATTTGATGAAACTAATGATGTTATCTCAAAGAATTCATAGGTGAAGATAAAGATGTAGGTATTTTAAAGGAGCTCAAAAAGCTTGTTATTCATGAAGATCATCAAGAGATCACATCAAGCATTGATGTCAACAACCATCAAATCGATGATGAAAAGAATGAGGATACTCAAAATGATCTTCCGAAAGCTTGGAGATTCATCTCTAGTCATCCTCAAGATTTAATCATAGGTGATCTATCTGATGGGGTAACTACTCGCTCTCATAAACTTTTGAATAGTAATTGTACATTACTCTCTCACATTGAACCTAAACATATAGATGTTGCTTTGAGTGATGAATCTTGGGTTAATGCTATGCAAGATGAACTTAGGCAATTTGAGAAAAATAATGTATGGAACTTGGTTGAAAGACCTTCTTCTCATCCCGTTATTGGTACTAAATGGGTTTTTAGAAACAAATTAAATGACAAAGGTGAAATCATAAGGAACAAAGCTAGACTAGTTGCAAAAGGTTATGCTCAAGAAGAAGGTATTGACTTTGAATTTGATTGAGAATGAAACCTTTGCACCCGTGGCTAGATTAGAATCCATTCGCATGTTTCTTGCATTTGCATGTTTCAATAATTTCAAATTATTTCCAATGGATGTCAAAAGTGCTTTTTTAAATAGTTTTATCGATCAAGAAGTTTTCGTCGAACAACCTCCGGGCTTTGAAAATAAAAATCTTCCAAATTATGTTTTCAAACTCTCCAAAGCTTTATATGGTTTGAAACAAGCTCCAAGAGCTTGGTATGAAAGATTAAGTGGTTTCTTGATAGAAAATGGTTTCAAAAGAAGTGTAGTTGACACTACTCTTTTAGTTTAAAAATGGATTTAAATGGTTTGTTAATCGTTCAAATTTATGTTGATGATATTATTTTTGGAGCAACTAATGAAAGTTTGTGTAAGGATTTTTCACATTTAATGCAAGAAGAGTTTGAGATGAGTATGATGGGCAAGTTGCAATTTTTCCTCGGATTACAAGTTCATCAAACTAAGGAATGAACGTTTATTACACATAGCTTCAAATCAAGTACACAAAGGAGCTACTCAAATGATTTGGAATGAAAGATTGCAAACAAGTTGGTACGCCAATGTGCACTTCAACCAAACTTGATAAAGACGAAGAAGGTAATAGTGTTGATGAAAAACACTACAGAGATATGATCGGAAGTCTACTTTACTTAACTGCCAGTAGACCAGATATCATGTTTGCTGTTTGTTTATGTACTAGATTTCAATCTTGCCCTAAAGAATCGCATTTGATAGCTGTTAAAAGAATTTTTAGATATCTAAAGGGATTAATGGATTTTGGTCTGTGGTATCCAAAGTCCTCTACATTTGATTTGATTAGTTATTCTGATGCTGACTTTGCTGGGAGTAAAATTGATAGAAAAAGTACTAGTGGTATATGTTATTTTCTGAGAAATTGTCTTGTGTCTTGGTTTAGCAAAAAACAAAATTCTATTTCTCTTTCTACGGATGAAGCCGAATACATTGCTGCTGGAAATTGTTGTGCTCAACTTCTCGCGACCGAGAGGTTCTTCTACAACAAATCGGGGACGAAAAACTAAAGGGAAGGCTCTTGTACGAGGAGAATCATCAGATAATCCCCAAGTCTCCACAAATCCAATCTTATCAAAATTCATCGATGCCAAGGCATCCGAACGGTATACATCCCTTTTAAGTAAATCTATAATCGTTCAACGCCCTGCTTCTCAAAGTCTATTTGATGAGTATAATCTTCCCATTGTCAAATCTTGTTTTGAAAAACAAAATTGAGGTCATCTTGTGCATTATGATTTACCTATATATCATGACATGGTGCTTCAATTCACCGCCAATCTTCGGAAAGGCCCTACTGTTCGCACTCTAATTTCTCGTGTTAACATCACCAATCTTGAGATTTCATCCAACATCATTAACACCATTTTTGAATGTGAAGTCTCAAACCTGAATGATTTCTCCTATTTCTTTTCTTAGACAAATGGCCCGCTATTGATACTCATTTTGATATCGAAGAAGTTAGGCTATTTTTAATATCATCCATTTTAAACAGGCATCGGAAGCCAAAACTACGTTGCTCTCTCCTGAACTCAATATTCTGTACACTCCTGTCACCAATCTATTATTGCCAACTGACGGGCATCGTACTGAGCCCGGTAAAATGCAACTTTACTTATTTTTTTGTGTTTTCAAGGGCATTCCTCTTGATTTCGGGTATCTCTTTTGTTCCCTATGGGAACTCTTTCTTATTGATATCCGAAGAAACATTTCTTTTGGCAAATTTCTCACCAAAATTTTTGATTTCCTTAACATTCCTTTCAGCGAAACAAACAATTTCCTCCTTATTTTAACAAATCGTACATTGAACTCAAAGGCCTCCGGTTTTTCAACGATCAATGGTTAACTAAAGCGGCCTTTGATATTGCACAGTCACAATCCCATGCTTCCACCTCTGATTTTGCTATTCCCCGTTCTCCTACTCCTCAACCACCTCTACCACTCCACGTTCCTCCTCCATCTCCATCTAAACCATCTCTTTCTCATAAGCTGTGGACTTCTCACCTCTTTGAGCACTCAAGTCAGTGCATTTCAACGTCGCACAAATCGAAAGTTAAAGCGATTTGAAACTCATCAAATGATTCTCCAAGAGGCACTTAGCCTTGGAATGTTTGTTTCGGCTCATGTTCAATTTGCTAATCTTCAGTCACAATATCCACTTGAATCATCTTCCGACAGTGATGAACCTGAAGATGGAAATGCCCGTGAGGACAACGAAGAAGTTGCCCAAGGAGCTGCCAATGACGATGACGACAACGATGAGGATGTTGACGACACGTTTGAATTCATCATGCAACGTCGCACCGGAGAGGAGGAAGACATTGAAGCCACCGATGAAGATGTTCCATCCAAACGACAAAAGACTGAAAAGTGCTCCAAGAAACGAAATGACTCGCATTAGTTCTTTTGACATTTGTATTTTGTTTTCAGCATTTCTTTGGTTGTTAGAACTTCCTGTAGATTGGTTTTATATTTCCTTGACTTTAGCACTTGTATCAAGTTTAAACTTTTAAGTTGAATGTATGAAGCTTGTTAAATTTCTGTCAAATACTTGCATATTCTCAGGGGGAGCTTTGTTTGATGATGTCAAAAGGGGGAGTAGTCTTCTCTATACTATTGTGCTATGCAAAATGATTGATATCCAATTGTGCTATATTGCAAAATGATTAGTCATATCCAACTATTTTTACATAAAGGTTTGTCATCATCAAAAAGGGGGAGATTGATGTTTTCCAAACCTTATTTTGATGATGACATAAACACTTAACTCTGTAAACAGGTTTTTGCAGGAAACAAGGCTTTCGGACGCACTGAACCGTCCGAACTAGGTCAAAACTTCTCAGACACATTGCACTGTCCGAACGAACTGGCAGAAAGAAATGGGACAGGAGTGTACAGAATATTGAGTGTAGGCCTTTCTTACCGGGCTCAATACAACACTGTTTCAGAATAAGCGAAGTACATCGCAACTTTGTTGAAAGGCCTACACTACAACGCTGTAACACAACCCTCAGATATTATGTGAATTCTTGGTCCTCTTTGATCTTTTTGCTCCGTATTCTTCCATGTCTTCAATCTTCATTTAATTTATTTTCCTACAAAAGCACCCAAAACACCCATAAAACTACCAAAACACTTCAAACTAAATTAGTAAATAAAACATGCATAAAAACATTTAAATCAATCTCAAATTTTAGCTTAATTTAGATCAAAATATGTTAAAAGTAACCCAATTTCATAAGCTTATCATCAGGCCAAGAGAGTTGGAAAATTTGGGAAAATATTGAAGGTCTAACCAAAAATTTTGAACATAAATAGACGATTTCCAAAGAAGTGGGAATTAGTAAAAATAAGAATAGGTCAATGGTTTGCAACTAAGTATAGAGTTGTCAAAGATATTGTGTAGCCATTTAAAATAATTAGGGAATAAGTTGTAGTAAAAGTGTACTGATCGCACAATGTGTTTCTCGTATGAAACTTCATATTTTGAAGCTGGATAAACCAATTAGAAATGCATGGAAGTTTCAAATCTGTAATTAATTTAAAAGAGAATACTTCATGAAACATTTACTTCTTTGAAAGAATTTGTTCAAGGTAAAGGTAAATAATAGTGTTGGCCAATTTTAGTTTCAGATAGGCAAAGGCTTTGTTGGAGATGTATGAAGTCACAAGTCGGCCATTGCTCTAGTAGTTTAAAGCAAACAAATGATCTTCAGTAATAAAAGAAAGGTTAAATATCAAATTATCACCCCTCAACTTGTTTCACTTTTTTGCCTTACACCACAAATTTCTTGGTCATTTTGCACCCTAATTTTTATTTTCCTGCCACTTTAATCCATCACTTTTTTCATCAATTTGGTGAAGTCGGCATAAATCATGGCAAATACCAACTAGTTGGAGCGTAAGGAGTAATTATTGGAAAGAAAAAGAAGAAGACCAATGCCTTGTAAGTTAATCCATGACCAACGCAAATAGATAAGGACTTAGAACTGAACCTTGGTGTAAACCTATATTTATAGCGAACTCTCGTGTCAGCCCTCCTCCTAGTGTTCTCACACTTATAACTACATCACTATACATCTCCTTGATTGATTCTATATATGCTACTCTAACTCATCTTTTTTCTAAAACTCTCCACATAACTTCTCTTGTGACTCTATCGTATGCCTTTTCAAGATCAATAAAAATCATATGTAAATCCTATTCATTATCCCGGTATCTCTCGATAAGTTTCCTTAAGAGATGTATGGCTTCAGTAGTTGATCTCCCTGGCATAAAACCAAACTGATTATTTGACACCTTAGTCTCATTTCTTAACCTTCTTTCTATCACCCTTTCCCAAAGTTTCATTGTATGGCTCATTAACTTAATACCTCTGTAATTCGCACAATTTTGTATATCCCATTTATTTTTGAATATGGGTATGAGAGTACTCTTCTTCCACTTGTCAGGCATCCTTCTACTCTTCAATATTTTATTAAAAATATTGGTAAGCCAACTTTTGCCCTTCTTTCCTAAGCATTTCCATACCTCGATTGGGATACCATCGATAAGAGATGGGCCAACTGCTTTTCCTTTCTTCATCTTCTTCAAAGCCTCCTCTACCTCTAATTCCTGAATCCTTCGATAAAACATTAAGTTTCTATACTTCTCTGGCTTAGCTAACTCTCCTAGAATGATATTGTCTCCATTATCTTCATTCAATAGTTGATGGAACTATCTCTCCCATCTTTTCTTAATTTTCTCATCTCTTACTAGTAACTTATTATTTTTATCCTTGATGCACTTGACTTGGGTTAAATCATTCATCCTATGGGCTTTGGCTTTAGCAATTTTACAAATATCTCGCTCCCCACCTGATATTCTAATTTTTGATAAAAATCTTCAAAAGCCCTATCCCTCGATTCATTTACAGCCTTTTTAGTAAGCTTATATTTCTCAATATTTTCGTCACTTCTACAGCTATATAGATCCTTAAAGTTAGCCTTCTTAACTTTGATTTTATCTTGTACACCTTCATACCATTACCAAGATTCCTTGTTCGTGGGAGGGTATAACCTCTTGTCACTCTCCAAGTATCTTCTTAGTCACTGTTCTCACTCTAGTTGCCATGTCATTCCATAAGGTGTTAGATTCTTCTTGTAAGTCCCAAATACTTTTCCCTAACAAATCTTCCTTAAAATTTCTTCTTTTTCCTTCTTTAAATTCCTCCACTTAATTCTAGGTGATCTAAGTAGGTTCCTTCGCCTAATGTGATGTTTAAACCTCAAATCCACCACCAAAAGCCTATGTTGTGAGGTTAAACTTTCTCTAGGTATAATTTTACAATCTCTACAAACTATTCTATCCCTCTTTCTTGTGAGGAGAAAATCAATCTTTGACTTTGTTGAATCACTTTTAAAATTAATTAAATGTTCCTCCATCTTCTTGAAAAAAGTATTGATAATGCAAAGGTCGAATGCCATTCCAAACTCCAAGATTGATTTTCCTTCTTCATTTCTTCCCCCATAACCATATCCACTATGCACTTCTTCATAATCCTCATTATCTCATCCCATGTCCATTTAGATCACCTCCTATAAAAATTTGCTCTTCTTGTGGGACACTACCTATCAACTCATCTAAATCCTCCCAAAACTTAGCCTTAATAGACTCATCTAGACCTACTTGAGGCGCATAGACACTAAAGATGTTAATAGTTTGACGTCCTAATATTACTTTAATGGCCATAATCCTATCTCTTTTCTTAGTCACATGCACTACATCATCCTTCATCGACCCATTTATAATAATACCTACCCCATTTCTAGTCTTGTTTACTCTTGAGTACCAAAGTTTAAATCCTGAATTATCTAAAAGTTTAGCCTTTTCTCCTATCCATTTTGTCTCTTTTAAACACAGAATATTAATTCTTCTCCTAATCATTGTATCTACCACCTCCATTGATTTACTAGAAAGAGTTCCAATATTCCAAGTTCCTATTCTAATCCGATTCTCCAAAATATTTTAATTTCCCACTATCCTTCCCCTATTATGTGAGAATCCTTGCATATTTTTCACTACACCAGGACTAGTTACCCTCATGGAATGTAGCGGCCCTTGCCCACTATTCGCCGCACTCAGGCAATGCGACGCGTCGCTAACGGGGAATATGCTAGCATTAGTGCAATATCGTAGTGGATTCATTGACAAAGTTTTACACGTGTTGTCGACCTAACGCAACCCTCCTCCTTTACCCGGGTTTGGGACAGGCTATAATAAGAAAAACTCAACACAGGTAGAGTTTGATCTTTACGAGCATACGGATTTTTTTTAATTTTTAATTATAATTTCTAAAATTCTTATACTCTTTAAACAAATTACATGTTTTACCTTTAAAAAAATTGAGCAACTTGAGTTTGAGGTTAAATTCAATCTCACATTTTACTACTTTCGAGAGAGTTCAAATCGAGTTTGAGGTTTGACAAGTTTTTCATGTTTGAGCATGTGTTCTACATTCATTGATTGATTGAGCTAAAACTCAATAAATATTTTCTAGCTCGAACTCAAGTAGAGAATTGTTTGAAGTCTCCACGACTTGATTCCTTTACACCCATACATAGGTTCATTATCATGTGGCAACTATTTTTTTTTTACACAAAGAACAGAATAATATACAATTTAATCAGAGGTACTAAAAGTAGGCTTAACCATTCTGGCTTCAAACATTGTCACTTTAAAACATGAAGCATAAAATAAAAATTTTGCGTATACCAATCAACATTGTACTAGTAACACCTATATAGCTTTCCATTTTAGTTGAGAAAAAATAATACAAATAGTTTCTAACATATTTGAAAAGTAAATTTTTTATACCTCATATAAAATGATGAATTTTAGTCCTTAAAAGTTAAAAACAATATAATTTCTATCACTCACCACACTTCTTATATTATTTTGACCGAATAGATACATGTGCTCGTCACATGCTTTAAATTTTAGGGGCAAAATTGAAAAAACCTCATGCATCTTCCCATCTCTCTAATTCTCTCACCTTTTAGAACCTTCAACTTCTCCTCATCCGAACCTTCACATACCATATTTTTTACAAGCCATGTAGAAGACCCTCCATTATCGACATCATCCCACATATTATACACTCACCATTATTCAATCATTATCAAATCAATTAAGTTTTATCCCAGAAGTCTATTTCGAATTTCCAATCTCCATTACAAACTTTTTCTAATTTTACTAATTTTTCACAATTTTTGTATCAATTAATTTCTATCTCTAGAACGACCATGACCATCATAATTATTTATCATGGCTGCCATCTAATGGAGAATTAAGCCATTTCTTGTTGGTAAATGGAGTCTAGCGATGACGAGTTGCGGTAAAAGTAGTTACAAAGGTGGGTTAGTGGTTTAAATGGGGACGGGCAATGGTTCTAGGAAATTGGGGTGGTTCTAGGGATGGAAGATGTGAACATTATATTTATTTTTGGTTTTGGCACTAAAAAATTAGGCATTTGAAGCACAAATGTGTTTTAAGGCTAAAATAGCTTAGGAAGGGTTGTTCGGGATCAATATGATGCATTTTTGAACTATTAGGGACTAAAACTCATCTTATGCTATGTGTGAAGGACTAATAAAATATGTGAGAGACTATTTTTTATGATTTTCAATTTAGTTTATATGGAGATTAAATAGTCCTAAAATTTGTAATTCTAATTCAATGGTTTAAAAATGGTTTTTAATTTTAGAGTAGTAGTAGCATTACAAAACACAAAGATTTTTTAAAGTAACAAACATCCAAATAAAATAGTAGTCATAATTCTATCGAATGATGATAAATTCATAATTGTGCTATATTTTATGTACCATTTACCACATTTTTATGTGTTGTTAGGAAGATTTGAGTTATTATTGAGATTAATTTGGTTATTCATAGTTTTTGTAGGGCTAAGTTGAAAAAGAGCTGAAAAAGATGAAAGGAAATGGTAAAAGGCAGAATATGCACGAGTATGAAGCAATTTTAGACACTATTTCGTATTTTAAAGCAAAAATTTTGAGTCCAAGCTCTGACTGAGCTGATTAAAGATGCATTGGAAAGCTAGGAAAGAGAGCTACAACATTTGTGTTTCAAAATTGAAGCCAATGGCGAAGCACAGTGTTAAAGCCTAGTGCGCATGCGCTGGAGAGGTGCAACGCATGTGCGTTGTGTCCAGACGAGAAAGTTGCAGAATGTGTTGCCGTCCACATGTGCACAAATAGGCAGCGAATGTGCAACCAAAACAGCAGGGTTAAGTGATTTTCGGATTTTTTATAGATTTTTTCGCCTGGTAGGACTCTTTTTCATACGATTTCACTTTCTTACCCTTAGACAATTATTGTAACCCTAGTATTCATTATAAATACCCAAAGAAGGGTGGTTAAAAAGAGTCGACACTTTATTTTCTTGTTTTAGCTAAAGTTTTCAGCACAGAAATTCTTGGTTATTATTGAGATTAATTTGGTTATTCATAGTTTTTGTAGGGCTAAGTTGAAAAAGAGCTGAAAAAGATGAAAGGAAATGGTAAAAGGCAGAATATGCACAAGTATGAAGCAATTTTAGACACTATTTCGTATTTTAAAGCAAAAATTTTGAGTCACGACAAGCTCTGATTGAGCTGATTAAAGATGCATTGGAAAGGTAAGAGAGAGAGCTACAACATTTGTGTTTCAAAACTGAAGCCAATGGCGAAGCACAGTGTTAAAGCCTAGTGCGCATGCGCTGGAGAGGTGCAACGCATGTGCGTTGTGTCCAGACGAGAAAGTTGCAGAATGTGTTTGCGTCCCCATGTGCACAAATAGGCAGAGCATGTGCACCCAAAACAGCAGGGTTACGTGATTCTCGGATTTTTTATAGATTTTTTTGCCCAGTAGGACTCTTTTTCATATGATTTCACGTTCTTACCCTTAGACAATTATTGTAACCCTAGTATTCATTATAAATACCCAAAGAAGGGTGGTTAAAAAGAGTTGACACTTTATTTTCTTGTTTTAGCTAAAGTTTTCAGCATAGAAATTCTTGGTTATTATTGAGATTAATTTGGTTATTCATAGTTTTTGTAGGGCTAAGTTGAAAAAGAGCTGAAAAAGATGAAAGGAAATGGTAAAAGGCATTGAATATGCACGAGTATGAAGCAATTTTAGACACTATTTCGTATTTTAAAGCAAAAATTTTGAGTCCAAGCTCTGACTGAGCTGATTAAAGATGCATTGGAAAGCTAAGAGAGAGAGCTACAACATTTGTGTTTCAAAACTGAAGCCAATGGCGAAGCACAGTGTTAAAGCCTAGTGCGCATGCGCTGGAGAGGTGCAACGCATGTGCGTTGTGTCCAGACGAGAAAGTTACAGAATGTGTTCGCGTCCACATGTGCACAAATAGGCAGCGCATGTGCACCCAAAACAGCAGGGTTAAGTGATTTTTGATTTTTTATAGATTTTTTCGCCCGGTAGGACTCCTTTTTATACGATTTCACGTTCTTACCCTTAGACAATTATTGTAACCCTAGTATTCATTATAAATACCCAAAGAAGAGTGGTTAAAAAGAGTCGACACTTTATTTTCTTGTTTTAGCTAAAGTTTTCAGCACAGAAATTCTTGGTTATTCTTTCATGGCACTTAGTGCATGTCTAAACCCTTTTTCTTGGTAGAGGAAATTGAAGACATTGTCAATTATACTACGTTGTGAGACTCTTTGTTCTTGAATTTATTCAATTATATATCAAGTATTGATTGTTTTTCTGCGATTAATTTTATGATTGTTCTTTTTAACTTATTATTGCGGCAGAATAATTGAGTTAGTGGAATCAATTTATAGCTAAATTGTTTTAACCGCGTCTGTTTAATTCAATCTGTGAAGCAACTATGTTTGATAATTGCTCGATTAGTGTTATTGAATTTAGAAAAAATAATCAACTAATTGGAATAAGCGCGTGTGTTCATGTTTAATTAGGTAAATTGTTTTTGTTGATTTTAATGCTTCTATAAATTAATTTTCAGCGCGTGTCCGGATTAAATTAATGGTTAGCGTTAATTGGATTGCGTGTTGAAATTAGCCAACTTTAGAAAGAAACAAGAATGAAGTTTGAATTATAATTCAGGTTAATTCTTCAATTAGTGCATGGTATAGACATTCAATAACACTTGAATTTTCTTTGGTGTCAATGATCGACTAGTAAAATTTTCATGGTGGATATGACCAAAACTGAGATTCTTCTTAATTGAATTCTCTCCAATTTAGTTTATTTTTTTAGTTTAAAATTATTCAAACCCCCCCTCCCTTTTCATTTAGCACAAGAATAAACTCCGTTCTCTATAGGATGACCTCTACTCACTACTACATTATTATTGAGAGTTGTTAAGTTTGGGTGCCCACAACAGCGTTTTACCAAAAATTTTGGCACCGTTGCTGGTGAACGGTTTGAATTATTCTAGTTCTATTTATTTCAGTTTTTCTTTTCTTTTATTTTATTATTGTTCTTCCGCTAATTGTGTAGCTAGGGAAGCAATCTGCTGGACAAGTTGAATTTCAATTTGATCCAGAAATACAGAGAATGTTACAAAAATTGGGCAAGGAATTAAAGAAACCCCAATTAGGGGAAGATCAGTTGTTCAATTTTATCTTAACTGGTGATAAGGAACAACACGAAGTCTGTATACGAGAAAATGCATGAGATAAGCATGCCACAAAGAACTCTAAGAGAATTAGCAGCGGCACCTTAAATCAACAACCTTTGTGCATTACATATCCTGAATTAGATGTAAATGTTACATTTGAATTAAAATTTGGACTAATCCATCTATTACCTTCTTTTCATGGATTACTAGGTGAATCCAAACAACCATCTTAAAGAGTTTCACGTAGTTTGCGAGAGTGTGAGATGCACTGGAGTGTTATAGGAGCATTTTAAATTGAAAGGTTTTCCATTTTCGCTCAAGGATGAGGCAAAGGATAGGTTGTTTGATTTAACCTTCGGGCAGTATTACAACCTGAGAGCAGATGAATAGATTATTCTTGGCAAAATATTTTTCAGCCTCTTGGATTGCGAATATTTGAAAAGAAATTTGTGGTAGAAGGCAGTTCAATTATGAGTCTTTGTACGAGTATTAGGAGTGCTTCAAGAAATTGTGTGCAAGCTATGCACATCATCAGATAAGTGACTCTTATTAATAACCCAATATTTTTATGAAGTTTTGTTGCCAAATGAAAGGAACATGGTCAACTCTGCAAGTGGAGAGCGTTAGACAATTTGACAATAGATTCTACTCGTGGGCTTATATCGCATATGGTCGCGCATTCTCAAAAGTTTGGGACACGACGTGATCAACTTCTCAAACATGTTAACGAGGTAATATTTCATCTTTAGAATAACAAATGGCTAGTCTGACTTCTTTTGTACGACAATTGGCTTCAGGAATTGCGTAGACAGCACAACCATGCGGCATTTACTCAAACGAGGGACACTCAAGAGATATGTGTCCCACATTACAATAGCAATCCCAAGAGCAAGTCAATGCGGCGGGAGGATTTCCGGTGCAACTACAAATAAATTATTATCCCTATTCTAACACGTATAATTCTGGATGGAAGGATCATTCTAATTTGAGATATGGTAATCCAGCACAACCTCAAGCACAATAGAATCTGTAGAATTTCCAACCATATAAGCCCCTATTTGATACCTCAAAGACAACAAGCTAATCTGAATAATCAGTCCGATAAGTCCTTAGAGAAAATACTGAATGCATTAACGGCTAATACTATGCAATTTCAACTGAAAACCGAGTCCAGTATTCAGCCATTGTAGCACCAAATGGGAGAAATGGCGTTTGCTATCAGCCGATTAAAATTGCAGAGTTCTGGAAAATTACCGTCTAAAACTATCATCAATCCAAAAGAAAATGTCAATGCAATTATGTTGAGGAGTGGTAGGGAGGTTGAGGTGCAGTGTAAAATGGTTCCTAAACATGTTACGCCTGAGAATAACGAGGTAAAGACTGAAAAATATGTTATTTCTAGTGAAAAGAAAGGTAGTGGCATTGAGAAAGAAAGTGTTCCTGTGAGACCAAGATATTAACCCGATTCTCCATTTCCCGAGGCATTGAAAGATTTTTCAAAAAAGGATCCCGACAGAGAGTTGTAAGAAAATTTTTGTAAGTGCGAGGTAAATATCCCTTTATTAGAATGATATTAAAGAAATACTTCGCTATACTATGTTTTTGAAGGAATTGTGTACCCATAAACGAAAGCAAAAAAAAAAAAAAAAAAAATTTCGGAAGGCAGAGGTTGGGAGAAATGTATCATCCATTATTCAAAAGTCCCTACTTGAAAACCATAAGGACCCAGGTATGTTTTTTGTTCCTTTTAAGATACGGAATACACAATTTGAAAAAGCCATGCTAGACCTAGGTGCATCTATTAATGTGATGCCATATTTTGTGTATGATACATTAAAAATTGGACCATTGAACAATGTTAGTATGATAATTCAGCTGGCTAACAGATCATTAGCCAATCCTAAAGGAATAGTAGAGGATATCTTAGTTCAAGTGGGAAGTCTCGAATTTCCTGTTGATTTTTATGTCTTAGAAATGGAAGAAAGTGATTCTAGTGCTTTTATTTTATTAGGAAGACCATTTCTGGCCACTTCTTGAACTAAGATAGATGTTCTTAATGGCACGCTTAGTTTGGAATTGAATAAGGGTTATACAAGTGCTAAGTTTAGCATTTATGATGATGTGGAATCGTCTGACGAAACTAAACTTGTTTTTCTGATTGATATGTTTAAGCCTCCAATATAGAAAATTCATGAGCATGCCAACAAGAGGGTGGTGGACGTGAACCATAAAGAACATCTTGAGGGAAAGAATAAGAACTTGTTGCAGCAAACAAGTAATGAAGGTTCTAATACTTTACCACTTTCTAATAAGAAGTTGATGCTATCTGTTGTGCTGGGCACAATTCCGGATTACAACCGCCTTCGTAGTCACCTCAAATACTTATTTTTGAAAGATAAGGAGAAAGTGATCATCTCAAGTCAATTGAGCAATCCACAAGAAAAGCAACTTGTTCGGGTTCTGAAAGAACAAAGATATTGAATCCTTTATTTATGCGAACAGTGAAACGGAAGATCTTTGAACTCCTCAACACGGGAGTTACTTGAGTTGAAAGAGCATCAAGTCGAGCCAACGACAGTAAACAAAGACTCAGCGCTGCATGGGAGACAACCCATGTCCATTTTAATTTTGTTCTGTTATTTACTTTTTGTAACTTTATTTTTGTTTATTTTTAGTTTTAAAGGATAGCATATTTTTAAATTCATTGCTAGTTGGGAAATCGACTTCATTAAGGAGCTAAAATGATAAAATGGTCCTTTGAAGATTTTATGTGTTATGTGGGTAATTTAGGGTAGAAATTTTATGTTTTAAAGGTTGTTCTTTGATATTGTAAAAAAATTTAAAATTTGTTCTATTTGTCGAACACATGTGCGCGAGGTAGATTGGGATATTTAGCTTCTACCTCGCACGCACATGCGCTATATAAGCCCAGCGCATGTGCGCGAGGTAATTTGAAAATCGGACACATTGCTTCGCACGCACATGCGCTCTGAACTTGCAGCACATATGCGTGCGATTACTTATAAGGGTAAAAACCCTTCTTCACAAACATAACACAAGCATAATCTCCTTCTTCTCTTCCAATTTCTCTCAACCCGTTCCAAAATCCCCCAATCCTAATTCTTCCTCAAATCACCCCAACTTCATCAAATTCACACCCAAACCATTTCTTTTTCAAAGGAAAAATTACATCAAGTTATGAATTTCAATCTATTCCTTCAATTTTCCCTTATGGACTTCAATTAATTATCAAGAATGTGTTAATTTTTTTAATGCTTTAATTGGTTAAATCTATTATGGATTGAACTTTAAATTTGTGATTGGAGCCATTTATGTTGGATTGTTGATTGAAGATAGATTTAATGTTCATTACATGCACAAAAATTTGATCTTTATCTATGCATGCCATGTGTCCGATAAATTGTCTCAATAAATCAAAACATTAAAACACAATACATTGGTGCATGATTTTAATTCCCAGAATGTTAATTATGCCATATGATATCTTTTTGATTAATTTTCATGCATAGGAATGTTCTTGGAATGTATAGAAGCATTAGTTTTAGGCATTAGTTTGCATGAATTTTCATCTATATTCCAAGAGCTTATGATTTGGGAAGTAGACTTTTATTTAAGTCTGGGGTGTCAAAATTATTTGTTTGGGAGTCATAAGATTCTTATTTATAAGTTTTAGGAATGGGTAGATTGGCCAAGAAAACAGCCACAAGCAAGAGTATCGGAGCATCCTCGTCATCCGGGTCTCAACAACCTAGGGTAGTTCGGGGTGTCAGATATTTAACCGCGCAGCCCAACAAAAATACAATAATGACATCTCTAAATGGGCTATGTTCAAGGAAAGGGGCATTCAAGTTTCATTGGTAGGGGTGCCGAGATCAAATTAACCATTTTTATCATGGATGGGATCTCTCCACATCCATTCCTATTGATGCAGTTATTCCAATGGTGCGCGAATTTTATGCAAATTTTGCCCATTATAGCGACACCAAGGTATATGTAAGGGGAAAATATGTGTATGTCTCTGACACTGAGATTAATAGAGTATTGAAGGTCAATCGGGTATGTAATGATGAATGGCCAGACACCCGTGATAAACAAATGCCGACATGAAGTTGCAAGAAATCACAGGTATTCTTTGTAATGGGGAAATTGAATGGACCTACACGGTGGATGGTAACGTGGCTCAGCATTTTAATGCTAATACGCATAAACCGGCTTGGTTTGTCTGGTTTAAATTTCTTTGTGCTCGACTCCTTCCGGTTAATCATCTTGCACATGGCTCTTGTATTGCATTGGTATTGGGAAATCTGTAGATGTTGTTCAGCTCATACGCCAGTAAATTTGCTATTCCACTACCAATAAGCTACCGGGCTTATGGTTTGCCCATTTGATTACTGCTCTGTCTTTGGAAAGTGGGGTTGTGATTGATCCTTCCGAGGAAAAACTCAAGCCTAGAAAGTTAATTGGAAGGGAGGGTATAAGAGCTTCGATTAAATGCACTTGGTCCCAAGCCTCTACATCGCACGCAGATGAGGCTGCTGATTCCAAATATGAGCCTGTGCCATACCAGACTCGAGAAGAGCATCTACAACAATAAAATCCTGGCAGAGAAACAGCGGATGAGCCACCATTTTGATTCGTTTATTTAATACCAGTATGCTTGGCAGTAGAGTACGGAGGCTCACAAGATGGCTGGGGAGTAGGAAGAGGATTCATCAACATTTCCAGCTTTTCCTTCTTTCCCGTAGGAATTGGGACCGCATTATCCTTGAGCTTTTCATGCCCTATGTTTTGGGCCATTTTCTTTGTCTTTTACTTTTGATAGTTGATTTCTCAGAGAATTTTAGTTGCTAGTTTTTTTTATTAGACATTTTAGTTAGTTAATTTCCTTTTAGCTAGGTTTTTACACTTCGTCAAGGTTTTTTCATTTATTTTTGTCGTGTATTCCCTTAAGGGAGTAATTTTTTTCTTGATTATTTGAGATTTTTATCTACAACTTTCTTGTTTTTCTTATTGTCTCAAGGGAATTATTTGTTTTGTTCTATTTTGTTTAGTGTTACTCCATCTTTCATTCGCAACAAGGGCATATTTATAGTGGAAACTGCGTCCAAACGCGAATTAAATCCAGAGAAGCTTTTCTTTTTCCCATTTGATGCTTTTATTTTTGCATTGAGGACAATGCTTATTTTAAATGTGGGGTGGGGGAGTTATTTGTATATTTTGAAATTGTTCACTGTATTTTGCTCAATTTTGATCCAATATTTTGACTTTTCTTTTGATCTGTAGCTTGTCAAAAATTTTGAAAAATTTTGTGGATTATTTGACCATTATTTTGAAAAATTTTAAAAATTTTTTGCTTAACGTGTTTTTTCCATTTTTCTGCATAATAAATCTTTAATTGAACCATGCATGAATGAGTAGTCGGTGTTAATATTTTCCATTGTTGATTTTCAAGATTTTTTAGCATTGAGCCATACATTAATTGTTGATTTGGGATATTTAGAGAAATTTGTGTAGACTCAATTATGTTGCATCCTAAAAACTCACTTTATTACATTTTAAAAACTGTTTCGCTAGATGTTCTGATTTACAGATAAAGTTGAGAGTAGAGTTCTTTCTTCGTTTGTTGAGCCTTTCTAGCCAACCATTTTAACAATTTATTTCTAATTGCTTATTTGAGGCTTATTCTTGTAAAGCGAAACATCATTTACCTTCTTTCATTTAAACTCAATTTTCCTACCCTTATTGAGCTAACATTTTTTTTAAATTATTTTATCCTAAATTATCCCATTAAGACCTTATGGTGCACATTATATGTTAAGGGGGTATAAGGTTGGAAGTTTGTGAAAAGTGGGTGGTGTACATTTATGGAACAAATGGGGTATTGGAAAAAAATTATTGAAAAATAAATGGAAGTTTTTGATATATATACGTAGTGCCTATCACTAGTACCTGTATTTGCAGGTAGTACCCATCACTGATACCTGTGTGTTTATATGTTGCGGGTAGTTCCTACCACTGGTACCCGTACAGTGAACGGACATAAAAAAATAAAATAATGATGTGAGGTTTATATGTCTAGAAGAATGTTGGCATGTTTAGCTATGTTTTTTGGTTGTTCAGAATGTTTTCGTGGGTGTTTGTTACTTAAATGTAGGGTTGTGAATGTATGATATTTTCAAGGGAAGAGAAGTTTTAGTTTAATGTGTGGCCAACATTATTATATAGCTTTTGTTCTTATTTGTTATATAATTTCCTTTCTTTGGTTAACTGATATCCTAACCTATAGATTGAGCTGAAAGTCCCACCTAAATTGAAATTGAATTGGTTGCCTGGATTAGTGGAGGGGTGTAAGAAAGTGAACTATGGGGTATTTAGAAAATTTTGAGGGTCTTCATGATTTAATCTAGATATTTAATTTTTTGAATGGCTATACACACATACACATGAATTTCATGTTTTGTTTTTTATTAGCATTGAGCTCTTCGGGTTCTTAGACTACTCTGGTTAGTGGATTAATTATTGATAATTTATGTGGATATGTGAGGGAATATGTTCAGTGGAATTTGTTATGCTTAAGTGTTTTAATTTTATATTTGCTCGAGGATGATCAAAGGCTAAGTGTGGGGTAACAATACATTTGACCAGTTCATAGTTGTGCTATATTTTATGTATCATTTACCACATTTTTATGTCTTGTAAGCAAGATTTGAGTTATTATTGAGCTTAATTTGGTTATTCTTAGTTTTTGAAGGGTTAAAGTGAAAAAGAGTTGAAAAAGATGGAACAGATGAAAGGAAATGCTAAGGACGGAACATGCACGAGTATGAAACCATTTTAGACACTGTTTCGTATTTTAATGCGTAAATTGAGTCCAAGCTCTGATTGAGTTGATTGAAGATGTGAAGCTAATAAGCTACAACCTTTGTGTTTTAAACTTTTCAAAATTCCAAAAGCATCAAGGTCAAAACTAAAGCCAAAAGCGAAACATAGTGTTAATGCCCAGTGCACATGCCCTGAGTCTAGAAGACAAAGTTATAGACTGTGTTTGCGCGCACATGCTCACAATCAGGTAGCGGATGTGTACCCAAAACAACAGGGTTATGTGATTTTTGGATTTTTGGCAGATTTCTTCGGCCGGGTTGGACACTTTTTCATATGATTTCACATTCTTATCGTTAGGCAATTATTGTAACCCAAGTACTCATTATAAATACCCCAAGTAGGGTGATTAGAAAAGAGTCGGCACTTTATTTTCTTGTTTTAGCTGGTTTTTCAGCAAAGAAATTCTTGGTTATTCTTTCATGGCACATAATGCCTAAAACCTTTTTCTTGGTAGAGGAAATTGAAGTCATGGTCAATTCTACTACGTTGTGAGACTCTCTATTCATGAATTTATTGATTTAAATATCAAGTATTGAGTATTTTTCTACGATTAATTTCACGACTGTTCTTTTTAACTTATTATTGTTGTAGAATAATTGACTTATTGGAATTAATCTATAGCTAGATTGTTTTAACCTTGTGTGTTTAATTCAATCTGTGAAGCAACTGAATTTGATAATTGCTCGATTAGTGTTATTGAATTTAGGAAAAATAGTAGACAAATTGGCATGACCGCGTGTGTTAATGTTTAATTAGCCTGAAGATAATTGTGCTTGTTGATTTTAATGCTTCTGTTATTTTATTTTCAGCGCGTTGCTGGATTAAATTAATGGTTAGGGTTAATTGGATTGCATGTTGAAAATTAGCCAACTTTAGAAAGAAACAAGAATCAACTTTGAATTAGAATTTAGGTTAATCTTCAATTAGTCCTTGGTATAGAACTTGAATTATCTTTGATGTCAATGATCGACTAGTAAAATTTTCATGGTGGATATGACCAAGAAAAAGATTCTTCTTAATTGCATTCTCTTCAATTTACTTTATTGTTTTAGTTCTTAGTTTAAAAGCATTCAAAAAATCCCTTATTTTCATTTAGCACAAGAATAAAATCCGTTCTCTGTGGGACGACCTGTACTCACCACTACTACATTATTATTGATAGTTGTTAATTTTGGGTGCCTATGGCATCATTTTATCGGATGAATTCTTAGTTTATTGCGTTAGTATCTACAAGGTATAGGGTGGTTATGAGAGAAAGTGAGAATAATGACTCATTTAGAAGAATGCAAGTGGCAGAAGTATTTTTATAATTATGAAAGTATGTTTGTGAGAATGCCATCCATAGATTCTTACTTTTGTTCCTTGTTATGAACTTCTTGGGGGATTGTTTAGCGAAATTAAATATTTAAGAAAGTATTATTCAGTTCTTAAAGGTAAATTATGAGAGTACAGCATCTATCTGTACTAACAATGGTTAAAACAAAAACATGTACTTTGGCTTCCTTGATAATGACGTTCAAATCTTTGGAGACTAACTTCTAGCAATTTAGGTAAACAATTATTTAAGTAGCTTGTGGGAGTGGTAGTTGAGCATTCTCCAGAAACTTCAATCTGGCAAATGTTTCTCAGCATGCATGAGACTAATGAATATCTCTATTGTGTTCACCAAAAAATGATGTTAAATATAGAAATTATCTATTAAGAAAAGAAAAATTGCCTTATAAACAGTACTACGATGATCAGAAAGTCAAACTAATGAATCTTATTTAATTACAGTATACAAATCTGTTACTAATTTTAAGAGTTATACCTTTCGACTACATTTTGCATACTACAATATACTAATCAATCACGCAAACATACATCGCATGCCTCAGAACATTTTAGAAACATGCATGGCAGATGATATACCATAGAATAGATACAGAACAGATACATAGCAGATATCTCATAGATTTACAGAGATATTTGCTGCTATACAGATCTAACTATTAGGAACCCACTAAATAAAGGACCAAACAAAGAGACAGAACGCAATAGAGATAGAACAAATATGAGAATATGGTTTTCTCATAATATTGTTCTCTCCAAGTTACCAAGGTTCTTTATGAGCCAAACATGCAACTTGTAATCATATCCTACATGCGATACATGAATATCACATACACTGGTTATATTTGTATAACATATTCAGGAGGCACAGATACTCCATGCTCAATCATATTTATATCAAACATACTTTTTAAAAAGGTACATGAACCACTTACCTCAATCCTTAGTTACACTTCTCTATATATTCTATATCAAGTTCATTACCCTAGATACATGCCACATACCCTCAATATAAAGAATATAATGATAATTGAATATTATGTTACCCCTTTCCTAAATGACCTATTCATAATCTAATAAACAAGTGACAAGTTGAATGACATCAAATCTTATTCCAATTATCACTAACTTATCAAAATATCACAAGTACACAAAGTAGCATAAATAATTCTAACATCAAATCCCTTTAATTGGGCCAACCTATTAAACTCATTCCGTTGATAATGTACAACAATACACATACCAAATTTCATAAGCTAATTTTCATTGATTAGGTCAAAATATTCAATTTAACAATTCATAAACATACAATTGGGATAGTTAGAACAAATCTGGAGATTTGACACCCTTTAGTGAAACTAGCATATATCAAGATGTATACATCATAAGAGTGTGCTCTTAGTATTGTTAGAAAATAAATTCAAAATGTCAAATGATAATTCTTATGGGGAGTCAAATTCAGATTCTAATTTCCTACAAATTATTGGAAAATTACAAACAAAACAGAACATATAAAATTTTGGGACAGATTATTAGTCAATTTCTTAGGCTTCTTGTGATTAATCTACAAATACTAGCATGCAATTTTTATTGAAAAAAAAATCCTTCTAAGTCTATTTTCATCTACAATAAATGGTACTCCAATCCGAATTTCATACAATAATCTATAGCCGTTTTACTACAAGTGTATTATGCTATTTGCTATGACTTTAGCCACGAGGTTCCATATTTTTCATTATTCATTTATTATATTTTAAACATTCAAGCACCAAAAAAATTCACATAAAACAATTTTATTATCATATAAAATTGTATTCATTCATATGTTAGCAATTTTTTAAAACAAGAAGAATTCTATTATGAGCGAGCCCTGGAGGGGGGAAGAAGCAGAGCGAAGGCCCACATCCTGGACGATTCAAGAAAAAGCTCAGTAAGGGAGTTCTTAATTCCTATATTGGTTTATAAGGTCCTTTTCTATAAGTAAAAATGAAAAGGCCATATAAAAGAAGTGTTAGAACTCTCCGAAGGAGATTAAGGTTATATAATGGTTGTGGGTAAGAATCCCATTTAAGTTGGGTTTTAGACTACTAAAACCCTTAAGTCAATTTGTGTAGGAAAGGTACCGAACCTTCTACAATTTCATTGAAAATAAACAAGATAATGAAATCTTATAGAAATCCTAATTTCAACAATTTATGGATAAACAAAAACAAACATGTGAACAAATAATTAAGTCAATCAAACTTCTACTCATATGAATACCCCCTAAATTGAACGATAAACCCTTATCTTTTTTCAAATCATCTATGATGATATTCTCTTCCTTCTCTCTGCTGTCCTTTTTGTGCTTCTATATTGTTCTCTTCCTTTTCTTCTCTATTATTTCTTTTCCTTTTCTCACATTAAGTTTCTTTTTTCCATCTCTAAGCTGCTCCTTCTCCTCACTTTCTTATTTTATCTCAGCTGTTTTACTCTTTTCTCTTTATCTGCTATTTATAATAGTACTAGGGTTTGGGGTATTAAAGGCAATAGCCATAATTAGGTAAATCTAATAGGTAGGAGTTTAGTAAATTTCCTTATTATATCCACTCCACTAGTTTTCTAATTTATTTATATTTCCATTAGGGATAATTCTAGGAGGAATTAATAGAATAATTAATTAATTATCTTGAACAATTATTGTTACTTGTATTCTAATGCAAGTAAAAAACAAAAGGAAAACAAATTAATTATTCAAAAAATAGATGAAAATAATTGGCGGTTCACAACTAACCTCATATTTGTTATGCAGCAACAGTATAGAATGGAAAGATTTTTCTAACTTATTTATTGACTGGTGTTAATTATGGATATTCAAAAGTCAGTCAAGTGGAACTACCAACTTGGATCAAGTCAGAATACAAATTTTGACTTAACTTGTTCGACTTTCGACTCACCTTTGACTCGAAATTAATTAAGTAATTAACTTTTCAATTCAACTTGACTTTAGTTTTAAGTCAAAAATTACCGGTCAAATAAGGCGAATAATTATGTATTTTAATATTTTAGCAATATATTGTAATAATATATTATTAATATATTTGGGTACATAATATTTTAGTCATAATATTCCTAATTCGCAATAATTAAATACCTCAATAGGTGATAATAATCTGAATTCTTATTACCTAATTAAATATCTTTCGTTTATATAATTATTGGAGCTATTATTGTAATATCCATATTATGTACAATTTATATACTTATACATTAATTTTTTTGGGGTAAAAGAAGCCAATTTATTGATCAAAAGCCAAGCAATGACAAAGATTTAATGTCGCATAGAGTGCACTCCCAACACATCCATCGTTAAGTTGCCATCTATAAAGATAAGAATAGTAGTAATATCAAAAAGTACATCAATGTGAGGACTAAAGTTTCCAAATTTAACCAATAAATCAACAACCGTATTTGCCTCCCGATACACATGACTGATGGAATGATTATTTTGCAAGAGCAATGAAGCGGATTTGTCTAATTTACAAGATCTACTGCCCAAGGAAATCTATTATCTCCAATGGCTGCACAATGAAGAGCTCTGGAATTCGTTTCTGTTTCAACATTAGAAAGGTAACGAGTTTGACATAATTCCAAGCCATGAAGCAGTGCTAAAGCTTCTGCTATGAAGTTGGACTGGGATGGCAATGATTTAGCAAATCCAAAATAGGTCGGCCATCCGTATCTCGAGTAATGCCACCAATGCCACATTGAGTTGGAGTGGCCTTCAATGATCCATCGACATTTAGCTTTAACGTTGCAACTGGTTTCCTCCAAGAAACAGCAAACGGCCAACAAGATGATGTATGAAGCACACTCAAGGAAGGAAACAACCGTAGATGCTGCATTGCTAAAACTTGCTGGACAAAAGGTTTTGCTACACTGAGAGGGAATAACAATAAAATTACATGAAAAATCAAGTATGAAGGCTACAATTTTCGTTGATGATAAAAGTACGTATTTCTTGCATTCCAAGTCAAGCCAAAGCTGCCAGCAAATAAGTATAGGAAACATACAAATGAGCTGTCCTTCTAGGGTTGTGAATACATGTAACCACCAAACTTAGAGCTGCTACAATATCGTAGATGGTGGCCAATAGGGAATACCCAATATACTTCCAAAATGATTCCAAAGTCACCGTGCAGTCAAATAGGAGATAAAATAGTGAACCAAGGATTCAATCAAACTATAATAAAAACATTTAGAGGGTAAATTAAATCCTAGATTTCAAAGAATGTCTGCATATTGGAGAAATTTGTTGAGTAATTTACATACAAAGATAGAAAGCTATAAGTGAATTCTTGAATCCCATATGAATTTCCAAGAGGCTAATTTAATTCCAAAAAATCTCACTAGGAAGTAAGCTGAAGAAATTGAAAAGTTTCCTGAATTGTAGGCGTCTAGCAAGGCAGATCCAAGTGAGCTGATAACAAGATTCTGGAGTCACAAAGTCGCTACATCATAGCTGCATCAAGGAGGTAGACGGCATATAAGTACTCTTGCTCATTAGGGTACACATCCCGAATGGCCACATCTGGAAGAGGAATATCTTATTCAAAAAAGTCTGCAAGTAGTCCGTCTTCATGCCATCTTTCAAACCAAAGGGAAGTGGTACCTTCTCGCACAAGAACTCTATAATATTGAGAAAATAAAGATCGCATTTTAAGCATTCTTCTACAAACCGAGGATGGCTTACAAACATTAGGATTAGGATATCTCAGTCGCATAAATGTAGCCTATAGCGAGTTTGAAGCCTTAAAAATTCCACCATAGCTTAAGTGTAAAGGTTTGAATGACTTCTTGTAGGCTACGCATCCCTAATTCATTTTCCTCCTTTGGCGTACATAAATTTTTCCTTTTAAGCCAATGCCATTTGTCCACTTCATCCAACTGCCCCCAAAAGAAATTTGTCATTATCCGCTGCAGAGAGTTAAAGTACTTTTTGGTAGGACCAACACTACAAGCTGATGAATTGGTATGTATGGGTAGAACATGCCTAATAAGGATAAGACGACCTCCTGGCGAGAACATCTTACTCTTCCATCCTGCCAATCGTCACTGGAATTTTTCCACCATGTGAGAAAAATAAGTTGTCTTAGCCTTACCTAAAAATAAATTGCACCCCAAATATAAAATTGGAAACTATTTGTGTGAAAATCCTGTTCACTGCTCTAATGTTTGAATTAATTTCTATTTCTAGTATGTCAAATTTTGAACTTGTAAAAATGGTAGTACGTCATATTTTGAATTTATGGAATAAAATACTAAAATTTTGAATTAGACTACAAAATAAAAGTGGTTTTTTTTGCTAGATTTATTCGATTTACCGGTCGAATAATCGAATTTAAATGAATTAATTTTGATTTTGAGATTTTTAAGTTGAAATTTAAATTAGTCAAATGAAATATGTTAAAATTCAAATACCTGTCTAATGGATACCCCTAGTGTTAATGCCAGAGCAATTGTTATTCAGCTTGAGCAAATATTTTGCTCCATATGACAAAATAACCTTCCAAGTCAAATCGTTTATCCCACACATTCTTATAGCCCTCTCACATTTCTCTCTCCGATTTTTTTAGTTTTCTCTACAAGACTCTTAATTCATCAATTGGTCATTCCCTTGGTGTTGCATTGCATCTTGAAATTCTGAATCTCCTCCACCCACTCCACATCCTATCCGCAACCTCCATACTAGTCTTTCCCTATCTAGCCCTTCACAACTATCCAGTAATTGTCCTCCCAGTCTCACAACCCTCCAAGAACATCTCTCTTCTGCTCCCTATGCAATGAATTTTTTGCTCCTTTGGAAACTCTTACTCCTCTTTGATCCCTCCCATGTATGTAAGTTGGTTATATGGATTCAGGTGTGTTGTTGAAAGTTCTCATTTAAATGGGGTTTGGCAGCAAATGTTTTATATCTTTTAAATTTTGTTCATAATATATAACTAAATTTGTGGATTGTGTTAATCGGTTTAACAGATTTGGTTAAGATAGTTGTATTCTAGTGTTGAATTTTATCAAATTTTTTGTAGATTTTCAAGTCAAAACTTGTGATAAAGGAGGATTTTATAGTTTAGTATGATTGACCATGACAATTAGTAGCAATGGTTTTGAGGTGGGAGGAAACTGAAAAATGATACCAATCGAGAGGAGATAAATTAGGAAGGCTTTGGGTTGTCCCATGAGGTATTTAATAACTAATGAGAAAATTTTTGATTTGCCTTGGGGCGCAAATAATGTGCTTTGGTTGGGTAATAATTGTTGGCATTTAAATCATCCTTATCTTTCTATTTTCTGTTTAGTGGCAGAATTTTAATTTGAAAAGGCCATTCTAAAATAAAATTCATTTCTACTGTATCTTAGAAACACTTTTCAAAAGAGGGAAGAAAAAATAAACTTGAGAACGCCCTTTCCAAACTTATAGTTGGAAAGAAAAAGTTGTGGGCGTTAAGTTTATCGAATTCTATTCTATTTTAATTCTATCTTAAAATTTTTTACATAGTTATAATTGTATTGCTTTTAAAATAAATAAGATATTATAAATTTAGTTAAATTATACCATCTAATTATTTTAATGCAAAAGAGTTTAAAATGTAATTTTGTAATTTTTATCACTGAGATATATTAGTCAAATTGTACAATACCAAGTGCTAGTGATTAGAAGAAAAATAAATTTTATTAATTCAATGACTAACACCAAGTGCTAGTGATTACAATGCCTTAAAGATGAAACTTGCGATTGCTCAAGCCGCAAGAGTCCTATTAGTGTTTGAGGAATGGAATTAGCATGAAAAGAAGATCAAAACAAGTGGATTCACTTCCTAGCTTGGTTAAAATATCAGCTACCGTATTAGCCTCGAAAGACTTGAGAGATTGTATGATAATCTCGAGCATATAAATCTTGAATTTGCCGTACTACTGCATCTATCGACCAAGAAATTGCAATACGCTTAGTGACAATTTGATGAAGTAGTTGCGAGTCCGTCTCTAATTGAACTTGTTGAAAACTTTCATCATGACGCAATTGTAGTCCGCGATGTAAAGCCGAAGCCTCGGATTCCAAGCTCGTTGCATGGGGCTCAAGAGATTTGGAGAATCCAAATAGAACTCGACACATCTTGGGCTATACCTCCAATTCCAGATTGTCCTGAGTTATTCCTTGAGGATCCGTCGGCATTCATTTTGATTCCGTCTACTGGTTTGGTCCAAGCTACTGCAATTGTTCAAGGACGAGCAAATGGACGAATGGAGATGAAGAAAAAAGCTGCGATTGCTGAGTTATGACCTGACGAGCTAATAACGGGTTGTTTGTGAAGGTAAATGAAATCATGGAATGTATATTGTGGATAGCCGAGTTTGGTGACATCCTGTAGCCATCAAACAACATCTTGTTTCGTGCAACCCAGAGCTGCCGGCAAACGAAAGATGGGAGGAGCAACGTAAGTTGACCATGCAAAGAGCTTGAGGAATGATACCACCACAATTGTGGAAAAAAATGTACCAGGACGGGACTTCCAATAGAGTTGCAAAATGATTGTAAATATGCTTTGCAAAGCTACATGAAACAAAACAATGATCAACTTCTTCCATTGTGTTACAAAATAGGCATTTGGACGGCCTATAAATTCGCAGTTGCATAGGATTACTGCACGAGGTACTATTCCATTGAGCAACCTCCACATTAGGATAGAGATTTTCCACGGAATCTGAGAATCCCAAATGTATCTCCTTGGAGACAGCTTTGTGCTGCATTTTCGAGTCACCTCAAAAGCCAATGAAAGGGTAAACTGACCTGATGCTGTATTGTTCCAAACATACTCATCCGGCTGATCATTTAATAAAATATTTTGAGCTCGAACTCAACGGACAAGTGACAGATGCAACATTTGAGTCAATTTCAACAAATCCCAATTTGAGTCAATTTCAACAAATCCCAGCCAAACGCATTGGAATAAAGTTTAGCCAGCATTGTATTTGGTTGAGTTATTTCTGTTCTCCATTAAATCTGCTAGAGTGAAATCCCCAACCCAATTATCGAACCAGATACTTAGATCACGTTTACGAACTAGCTTTTTAAAGTTTGAATCTGCAAAGTTCTTGAACTTCAGCATATGGCGCCACACTCGAGAGGGAAGCAAGACTTCGTGTGATCCGTATCTTGTTCTCATGTATGTTGCCCAAAGAGAATTAGATGTATGAAAGGTCCACCATTATTTTAATGTAAAGGCTTCTATAATCTCTTGATAACTACGCAGACGAATCCTATTTTCTACTGTAGGAAGACAACATTTTTTCTAACTTACCCAATGCGTCGATCACCATAACTTGATTCTCCCTAAAAGAAACTTGAAAGAATTTGCTCTATATCTCTAGTAATTGACTTGGGAGGGTCTAGAACAGCAAATTGATGGATTGGAATGGAAGAAAGCACATGTTATGTCAACATCAAGCGACCACCAGGAGAAAGAAGCTGAGTTTTCCATCCATGAACCCTAGGATAACTTGGAGTTTGCTGACTAATTGTTGAAAATAAGCTCTTCTCATTTTCCCTGCAAACAAGTTGCAACCAAGATACAGCAAAGGAAAAGGCTTAAGGCAAAAAATTGTCAATTGCTCTAGCAATATGCTAGATGAATTAGAGCAATGCCCCAACAAATGGACTAAACTCTTTGAAGGATTAATTCTTTGGTCAGAACCTTGCTGGTAGCAATGTAAGAAATTCATCAAATGTTTAATTGATGTACATCTCCTCTGATGAATAGTATGGTGTCATCTGCATATGACAAATGAGTAACCAGTAAGCATCCTCGAGGCAAGGAATAAGGAACTACTTTGCCACGGTGTAAAAAAGATTTCAAGCCACGAGACAGAAGCTCCGAACATAGTACAAACAGAGTGAAGATAATGGATTTCCTTGCTTCACTCCACGAGATAGCTTAAAGAATCTTGTGACCTCACCATTAACAAGTAAAGAAAACCAAGTTCCCTGCAATAAGGTCATGATTCGAGGATTTATCCTTTAAAGCTGTTTAAAAGCTCATGGAATCCGAACTTATGAAGGATCTCACGAAGAAATATCCAAGAAACTCTATCAAATGCCTTCATGAGGTCCAGTTTTATAACTGCATTGCAACCACGAGTCTGTTGAGGGATGAGACCATCTCTTGAGCTAGAAAAACATTATCTCCAAGAAGCCTTGGTTTGACAAATCCAGATGGTCCCAAGGAAATAAGTTGAGGCCATAAAAGAGATAATTTGTCAGTCAAAATTCTAGAAAATATTTTGCTAACAAATGTACAAAGAGAAATTGGCCTAAAGTCTGCAAAGGTCCGAGGACTATCCATCTTCGAAATAAGGACCAGTACAGTACTTCCAATTGCTACAGGTAGTGGCATACCTGCAAAGAATTCCTGTGTAGCACTAAATACATCGTTAGCTACTATCTCCCAACAGTATATAAAAAATAACCTGTAAACCCATCGGGTGTAACAGAATGAAAAATTGCCTCCGACTTCTTCCAATGGTATGAGGCCGATTTTATAAAACCCTCATTATCAGACTCTAAAAGACTTCTTGAGACTAAAGTCAAAAGTTGTTGAAGATTCTCCTCATTGACTTCTTCAGCCGAGAGTAGGGTTTGAAAGAGTTGAACTCCCTCTTGCTTGATTTGATCAATGTCTTCCATCCATTCTCCTCTCGCATCTCGAGCCACCTAATCTGCATTCTTGACCGCTTACTGGTGATCGATGCATGAAAAAATTTTGTGTTTCTATCCCTTTCTGCCAGCCACTTTTCTTTTGATTTTTTATGCCAACATGTTTCTTCATGTTTAAGCAATTGAAAAAGACGAGCTGGAGCCAAATGTAAGTCTTTCCTTATCGAAGTAAATTGATTCACCTCATATTCTTGACATTGATCAACAACTTTTTCAACATCATGAATGCCATCAAGGATATTGCCGAATACTTGTTGACTCCAAGCTCACAGTTGACCCTTCAATCTCTTCAATTTTCAGATAAAACTTGCATGGCCATAACCATTTATCGGTAATTCCCAACTCTTGTGTATCTCCTCCAAAAAAGTCGGATGCTCTAACCACATGTGCTGGAATCTAAAAATTTTGGCTTTTGTCTATCAATCTCACCCATCTCTAGTAATAACGGAGAATGATCCGATGCAACCCTATTCAACTGAATGACATGTGATGAAAGAAACCTATCAAACCAATCTTTATTTGCAAGAACTCTATTCAACTGTTTAAAAGCTGTTCTGCCATTCTGAGTTTTGTTTGCCTCTTACGTCGAGCTGGCTGAAATCCAGCCTCATTCACTAATGGCTGCTGTTGAGGTAGTTTTCTCCGAATAAGGTAAAAGAATTGATGAAGCTTAAACTGTAATTCACCGCTAGTAAATGGCTATCGTGATACTTTTTCTGAGTCTAACATTGTATTGTATCAATAATGTCGTTCTCTTGAATAAGGAGTTTGGAGTTTTCCTTCACCAAAAACATTCAGTGTTGATCATCACAGAAGTGGTGATTTACAAACTTTCCTTCGAACTTGCTGACAAGGCTGCTCCAGGCCAGCAGGCGCTGCTTTTACACTAGGGATAGGATGATCCAACGTTGTAGCCTCCTCATGCATAGGCTTCTCGTGAAAGGGATGGACTGCTACCTGTTGAGCCGTCGTTACAGCTGTCAATATGCTGACTTAAGGAATCATAGTTTTTTGCACTGCAGTCGGTTTAGACGGGCCATCCCCACCTGATATGGGTTCAGGCAACCATATTTATTGATGATTAGGGTTACAGTTTAGCCCCTTCAATCTGCTTGGACGATTCGTCTTGTACCTTTGTCTGAAAATTAGAATCTGAAGCTAAATTTGTGTTGGATTGCTTTAAAATATCGTTTCCCATCAGTTCATTGGAAAGTAATCGACAAGAATTTTTCGCATGTCCAATGTGTCTAACACTTATTGCAGCATTTTGGTAGATCATGGTAGGCAATATATTGCCAAAAATCACCTTCTTCCCCATTCCCTCAATTTCTAACACGACGAGGCATGCATTTCGTAAGATTGATCTCAACACACGCACGAGCAAGGCTTGGCCTTGCAATAGTGGTGGTGGACAAATGAACATTCAAAGGATGGCCAACAAATTGAGCAATTGAGTATATGGTAGATTTGTTGAATAAATGTGGATGCAGATCCTCTGACATTAGGCTTTTCAACAGTAACCATAAATGAACGAGTCCACTTTATTATGCGCTATCAAAACCATGGAAAGTCTTAAAACCGCGACACCACATGTGCAAGTAGTCCTCTTTGAGATCGAATATGATCAAAACATACCGATAACTAAGCAGTCCTAGGGTATATGAACCCTTGAAATCAATAGCAAGAAAATCTTTACGAAGCGATTCCATTGAGGGCCTCCCTTTCGAAAATTTGCCTACAAGTACAAATTTGAATAGAATTGAAAACTTCTAAATCTCTTGCAGTGGAAAAAATCGACATTGGGAGAACTATTAGATAGGATAGACGCAAGCAAAAGAATGGGATAGGGTAGAAGATGATTGCCCTTCCGTCCGTGATTGAAGGCCAGCCATATCTGGGGTTTATTGGAGCCCTAGAACGTCTTGAAGATGGAGAGAGAAGCTCTTAACTTGTTAGTTCTAATACACGTATATATTGTACAATGTAGTTATTCAAATGAATAATTTAACTATTTATGATTTTTTTATCACTCAGATAAATTAGTTAAATTATACAACATAATATTGAAATTTTCGTAGATTTTTGTTTGTGTTTAAGTAATTAAATTGTAAAATTTAATTATTTGAATGTTAAAAAAATTTAATGTAGAATTATGTAATTTTTTTTTATCATTGATACAAAATTAAAATTTCTTGTGGATGTCGAAATAGTAAACAGCGTGAATGAAAACAAAAACGTGACAAGTATTTTCATTTATAATCCATTCCATTCTAACATCTAAAAAATTATACTAAATAATGAAAACAAATTACATAGTCCATTTTAACTTAAATCAGCTAATGTCTAACAAACAATGAAATAAGAATAAGCATTCTTCCTTATTTTAGGTGGAAAAATATTATGTTTGGATTAACCTTCCACCTCATGCCATTTATTTCATACAAATCATGGGGTAAGTGATACTAAATTAATCATCTAAATAGAAATCAGGAAAATTTAAAATTGGAACACAATGTAAAGAATGTATTTGATGCGTTATAACACCTAGTTATATCATTTATATACTTACAAATTTTTTTTGTAAGTTATATACTTACACACACTTACACATAAAAATAAAACTAGACAGAAATGCATAGTTAAACACTAAGGATGCTCAAAACTAGTGGCAAAATCTCAAATTTAGTTACATATAACTCTAGTTTTCTAAGTTATTAGTATTCCGTTCACTGAATTAAGAAAAGTATATTAGGCTAGGTGGCAAAACCAAGCAATGTGCGGTAGAAATGTTTGTCTATTTTAAGCACTGTATCAATAGTAAACAAATGTTGTATAAACATACAACGACCGTTAGAAGACAAACAAACTAAAAAACAAAGAAAAACAAAAACACACCACTTTTAATTTGTAATACTATTTCCTATGAATAAACAAAAAAATAAATAAATTGAGTTTTACTTGAGAATCTACAATTAAATAAAATGACATTCTACCGGTCAAGTTGAGAAATTTTAGAATGAACTGTGAAACTTGACTTTTTGGCCCTGTTGGCCATTTAAAGCCATTAAGACTTAACCTAATATCCTCATTATTATGTGGATTCAACTAATATTCTCCAGAAGAAATTTGAGAATTAGTAACAATATCTTAGTCACAACCTACCAAATGTCACAAAGTTAATAATTATAGTAATTAAATTATACTATTGTCATACTTTATGCATGTTTACGACTATTTTGTTCGTTGTCAAATACTTTTGTCAATAATACTAATATACTTGAACAAAATCAATATAGAATAAAAAATTGTAGCAAGTGACAAGATATAAGACATTAAAGTTGTCACTCCTACTATTTATGAGTTAGTAACAAGTTGGGAAAGTTGCCACCCTATAAAATATTGCTTTAATATACCCAAATCAAAATCAAAATCAAATATAGTACTAAGTAAAAAAAATTTTAAAAAATAGAAACCCCCCAATTTCACAATAGTTTCCAGTGTTTTCTCTCCTCTCTCTCCAAATCACGGTAGCGGTGTCACCTTTACTTTGAATCATACCATCGCCGCTGCCTTCATTTCAAATCATGCTATCGAAGTAGATGCCTCTATTCCGGACTCCGAGGTGCATTATGTTTCTTTGCTCAGATATTATTCAATTGGCATTCGAATCCTTTTGCTTATACTAGGCATTGAAGATTAGGGTCAAGGCTTCGTTCTCCCTGTGCTTGGTGAAGCAACACCAGCACTAGGCGGTGTGTTAAGAAAGAAAAGATTTTCACAAAATTGAGAGCAAAAATTTTGAAATAAAGGAACCACTCTCTTTATTAATGAATAATTGGTGCAATATTGGAAAAGAAGAGTTTTGGAGATTGCAAACTTTACACATGGTGAATTGAGATTGACATAAACCCAATGAATAGCTCCAAAACAAGAAAAAATACAAGTAGAGAATTGATAGAGTTAAAATTTTACTCATATTTGCCATCAATTGCTACAAGATTTACTTAAAGAAGCAGTACAATAACTACTATAACTAATTCTGCTGACGTGGCCACTGAGCTACAACTACCATCCAACTGCCATAATCACGTTTCCCTCCATTATCTGGTAGCAGTTCAACTCATTCGAGCTGACACCTCATTTTGCCTCATATCATATTGCCCCATGAAGAAACACCTTTGTCCACAAGGCTTTCGCAAAATTGAGGGAAATGGAGCTGCAAATTATCATAGTCTTCTGATAACTCTAGTAAACTAGAGTTATTTTTATCTAAATTATAATATTTTGATAGTTTAAATCCCGAATTTTGGGTAAATAATTGAAGACTTTAGTTAATTTCTTTCATATGTGTTTGTATTTCTGTTCTTGATTAAATATTGGTAAGTTTTCATTAAATTTTTAGTTCAATTAATTGCTTAATGGTGTTAATATTATGCAGCTCAAAATTAGAAGTTGGAAGGAGGAATGCCCAAATTCAAAGGACTAAATTGCAATAATAGAAGAAATGAAGAATGTTGAGAATGGAGTCGAGATCGCGATCTCAAACTCTCCATATCCCGATCCCGACTCGGAAAATTATCTTAATGTATTAGAGTTGAGATTGCGATCTCAATTGTTCCATATCGCGATCTCAACTCGGGAAATTGCCTTAACGTATTAGAGTCGAGATCGTGATCTCAATTGTTCCATATTGCGATCTCGACTCGCTGAGAGTTAAGTTGTAAAGGCAATTTGGTAAACTTTCAGCCAACAACTCCTAATTTTTTGCCTTGTGTAACATTACACTATTTAAGCTATTTAAAAAATTAGGAAGTAGAATAACTAGTAGATAGTTAGTAGATTTTAGGATAGTTTAGGATATCTTGAACTCCAAGTTTTCTTCAAACTCTGTCTTTAATAGAATTTTCTCTTTAATTGTCTCTTAAGATATTCTTTTAATTTCTTTTCAAATTCAAATTTTGATTAGAAAATCGTAGTGGGTTAATCACAAGTTTCGCATAGATATAATTTTTATTCGCTTTCTAGTCTAATTTAGTAAGAATTTCTTTACTTGCAATCTAGGGTATTTAGGAAAATTAGGGTTCTTGATAATTTCTTGCTTTTTATTTAAGAATTCTCAATTTCTTGCATTAATTTCTAGATAATTCCTAGTGGGCTTTCTCTATTTTTATCAAAAATCCAAAAATACTTAGATTTCAAGTTTAACTCTTTCCAATTTCTAGTTTAGAAATGGTTGCTTTTAGTCTTTAAGGTTTCTTATTTGTAGTCCTTTTAATTGGTTAATTTACTTGCTTTTAATTTTATTCTTAATTTGGTTAATTTAGGTTAGAATTAAGTGCTTTCCTTTACTTGCTTTTACTAGAATAGATTAACTAGTTTTCTTAATATCGTACCAATTGGTTATTTGTACTTACTTGCTTTTTAGTCAATCTAGCTTAAAATTAAGTTTTCATTGCTTTCATTTAATTATGGTTTTTATTAGAATAGTTTCATCATCCATTGTTTGATTTTGCTTAACTAGACAAAGATCCGTAAATCTTGGTAATTTGCCTTCCAACAATCCTTGTTGGACGGTACTCACTCATCCTATACCACTATCAACTCCGTATACTTGCGGAAGTTAGCAAGAGTATAGTGAATTAGTGTGGTTAATTATTGCTTGTTTGTCCTTCCAAAGTTAAATTCTACCTAACGAAGCAATCAAGTTTTTGGCGCCGTTGCCGGGGATTGTCTTCGGTCTTTGGCAATATCAACCACTTTCCGGGTCGTGTAGATTAAGCATTTTAGTGTAATTTAGTTTAGTTGTTAATTTTGTGAATTTTTATGTTTGTTGGATATCTTCTGGAATTGACTTGGAATTTCAATTGACTATTTGCCTTGGTTGTGTATAGTGCATCTGAAACTTGGTAAGAGGAGCTCAAGGGCCATTCATTTCTTAGACAAGGAATGGGAGAAAGTGCTAACAGAAATTCAAAGGTTGAGAAGGATACAACAAGAGCAAGAAAGGATAGAGATGGAAAATGCAAATGCTCATCAAAGGAATGTGAACATGGAAAACGAAGAAGAAGAGGTAGTTGGAAATAATGGGATTGGTGGCTATGGGAATGGTAATGGCTTGAATGGGAATGGAAGGCCATTGAAGGAGTATGCTTTACCCAATTTTGATGGGGCGAACTCGAGCATTGCATAGATGCCTGTGCAAGCCAACAATTTTGAAATCAAGCTTGCCCTAATCCAAATGCTTCAAGCCCATGCCATGTTCTGAGGTGGACCAAATGAGAACCCCTACACACACCTCATGAATTTTGAAGAAGTCTTGGACATATTCAAATTTAATGGAGTACACCCAGATTGTATGCGGATGAGGGTGTTTCATTTTTCTCTTCATGATAGGGCAAAGTCATGGTTGAGTTCCATCAATCCCACGCCTAAAGAACATTCACCACTTGGAACCAACTTGCTCAAGATTTCTTGGCGAAAGTACTTTCCTCCCGCAAGAACCGCCAAATTGAGGAATGAAATTACCTCATTCAAAGAAGATGTTGGTGAAAGCCTAGGGCAAGTTTAGGAAAGATTCAAAGAGTTGCTAAGAAAATGCCTTCATCACGCCATTTCTTTGTGGCTTCAAATCCAAATCTTTTATAATGGTTTACTTCAAGAGACGAAATCCATCATAGATGCCTCCACCGACGGCTCTATCTCATATAAGACTCTGGAAGAAGCTTAAGAGTTGTTAAATAGGATGGCATACAACCACTACTATCATGGACTGATAACTCCACCGGTGGTTCAACACCAAGCTAATCAAGCCAATACAAATAGTGGAGCGTTGAATCTAAACATGCAAGATGCCCTTTTGGCACAACAAAGCATGTTCATGAGTGTGACGAACAACATGGCAAAGGTGTTGGAGAATCTTTGGGGAAAGGGAAACCTAGTAGTGTAAATGCTATGACTTCTTCTCCAACTCAACCAAGCATGACATGTGATTTTTGTGGAGGCAGCCATGCAAATAGACAATGTGAGATGCCATATGGAGCTAATGAGCTAATCAATTATGTGGCTAATCAATCATCATTTCCAAGGAACCAATCCGGATCTTATGGGAGCACATATAATCCTTCTTGAAGGAATCACTCAAATTTCTCATGGAGTACACTAACAACCAATCCAATCCTCCTTACCAACCAAATTCCCCACCTCAAAATGCCCAACATACTCAAGCCTCAAGTTCCACACCTAGATCATATCAACTGCCAAATCAAAGAAATTTCCAACCCAACTCATATCAACCTTTCCCCCACCTTTCATTTTAAAACCAACAACAAAGACCTCCTTGCCATTATGCAAATTCTTCCCAACCCATGTATCATGATCAATATGATCCCAGAGAGAATTTGGGTGAAAAAGGTTGAAAAAGAAAAGCTAGGAGTATTTGAGAAGAGAATTGGATAGGAAAATGGAAGAGCAAAAAAGAGATTATGAGAAATTGAAGGCTTCAACAAGGAATTTGGAGATTCAATTTGGGCAATTGGCAAGGTTGAATAATGACAAACCTATTGGGAATTTCTGAGTGATACTATTCCAAACCCCAAGGAGCAATGCAATGCCATAACCCTAAGGAGTGGAAAAGAATTAGTTAAATATAAGGAGAAGAAAAAGGTGGAGGAAGGAAGCAAGAAACAAAAGTCCAAGGTAGTTGAGAATGAAAGGGAAGTGGTTGATGATGAAGCCAAGAAGGAACAAAAGAATGAGATCAAGGTATCCAAGAAGAAGCATATGGAGGAACCTTTGAAGATAGACCCATCAATAAAAGTGTCATTCCCTTAACGACTCATTGATCCAAGAAAGGAGGAAAAAGACAAGCAATTCAATATTTCTTGGATTCTTGACCTTTTTTAATGTAACATTCCTTTCATTGATGTTCTATCACCAAGATGCCCAACTATGCTCGTTTCATGAAGGATATTTTGGCAAGGAAACGAAAGTGGGATGATGATGAGAAAGTATGTCTTGATGCCCAATGTAATGCCATTGTTCAAAGACGGTTGCCCCCTAAACTTAAAGATCTCGGTAGTTTTATGATACCGGTGAATGTTGGAGGAAAAACGTGGCATCGATCACTTTGTGATTTAGGGGCAAGCATAAATATCATGCCAAGTCATCTATAACAAGTTAGGGATCAACAATGTCAAGCCAACTAATATCACACTCCAATTGGCGGATTTATCCTAGAGGAAACATATGGCTTGTTGGAAGATGTGCTTGTACAAGTTGAAAATTTGGTATTTCCCGTTGATTTCTTTGTGTTAGATACGGGTGAAGAAAGTGAGATTCCATTGATTCTAGGGAGACCTTTCTTGTCCGCTCATGCATTTATTGATGTGAACAAAGGGAAGTTGATCTTACGAGTTGAAAATGAATCAATTGAAACTTTGATGTGTTTGAATACAATGACAATATTCCCATTGTTGAAGATAAATGTACTAATCAATCTTTTAATTCTATCCTTGCTAGGTCAAATGAAGAGCAAAATGAAGTTAACAAAGACAATTCGCTCAAGCAAGTGTTCGAAATAAATGAGGATCCGAGAAATGAATTGAAAGAAAAACCACCCAATAAGGGATGTGTGTTGACGAAGGATGAAGAGAGTTTTGCAAAGAATATGCAAAATGGCGATGCCAAGAAATTGAGAAGGCACAAAAAGAAAAGAAAATGGTTTGAGAAACAATTGGAGATGTTAATTGGGGCACTAGAGATGGCTAAGGCTAGAAAGAAAGGACTTGTGCATGGAAAACCCAAAAATCAAGCTTTAATCATGAAGAAAAACGGGATCAAACTTTTTCCGTGGAAACCAAAAGGGAAAGGAGGATCAATCATCTTGAATTACTTGGAATGAAGTCTATGCCATTATCAAGCTACTGACTATAAAGAGCGCTTCTTGGGAGGCAACCCAAGTCTTTAATTTAGTTGTTATTGCTTTCTTTTGGTGTGATTTTTAATTGGCTTGATTTTGAGTAAATTGGTTTGAATTAGGTTAGAACTTTTGTTTAAAAAAAAAAAAGCTGAGTTTTTTAATTGAATAAATGGCGCTAAAGAATAAGTGAAAATTGTCATCCTAACTAGTGAATTTTTTGTTTGTAGCTTATCCTTGCAAATGGAGAAAAGTGGTCAAGAGTGGAGCAATTTCGGCTAAGTGTGAAAAATTCACTTTGTAGAAGTTGAGCTCCAGATCGCGATCTCAAATTTGAGATTGCAGTCTCAAACTCAAACATTTGGAGGCAGAATGGTCATTTAGTCAAGATTTCGATCTCAACTCCAAACTTCTGCAAAGACTATTTTGCACCGAGTCGAGATCGCGATCTCAAATTTGAGATCGCGATATAAACTCCTTCAAGATCGCGATCTCAATATCAGGCCAGATTGTGATCTCGAAGGGCAGAGTCTGTCATTTTTTTAAAAAGCCCTTTGTTCTTCTCTTTTCATAAATTTCTCTATCATTCTTCTTCTCTCAACCGAAAATCCTAACGCCAATCCCTCAAAATTCTTCCGTCATCTTCACTAAAAATCACTTTAAACTCCACACCCATCACTAATATCATTCTATTTTTCTCTGGGAACATCAAAGCTAACATTTTTTTGGAGGATACTTGGAGAAATTTGAACTTCAAGGGGGATTGATACACAAGCATTTTTTGGGAAATTTCAATCCGAAAAAAAAAGGGTAATATCCTTCCTTGGGTTTTTAGTTTTAATTGATAATTTGTTAAAGATAATTGTGGGGTTTTGTGGAATAAATTGTGGAGAAATTTGTGGTATTCAATTGTTGAATTTTGGACAATAATTGGTATGAATTTCTTTTAGGAGAATTGTGATATTGATTTGTCCAATCGTTTGAATTATTGACTTGACACTTGATTTGAATTGATTTGGAATTGAAATACTTGGAAATTTGTTGCTTTTCTTAGGGAAATTGTTGATTGTGATTTTGTAGTTGTGGTTCTTGATTGGGGGTTGAATTCTTAAATTGTTGATTGAATTTTGTTGATCAAAAATGACAAGAGGGGTTTATGGCAGTGCTGAAAGAAGAGTTAGAATAAGAGGAAGAGGAACCGGGTCAAGGAAAAGGAAGTTCGGAGAAGGTACTAGTGGAGAAGGGGGTTCAGAATAGCCATTTGAGGGAGGTGAACAAATTGAACCTCAGTTCTCGAGTGATAAGGCTCAACAATTGTACAAGAATAATGAGAAACATGAGGTGATTAGGGAATGAAACTTTGACCTAACAATGCATTGGGAAATTTATGAAGATGCTAGACGAGCTGAAGAGGAACAAATTAGGTCACGACATTGGGAGGGTTTCAATACTCAAGTTGACCCCGGTGCTACCCAACTAGTCAAGGACTTTCATTGCAATTTATGTGAATTAGAGGATGGCAAGGTGCGCATACGGGGGGTTTTAGTAGATTTTAGTTCTGATTGTGATCAATGCATATTTCAACATACCCCCCGTACCTTATAATCAATACTTGGCATTTTTGAATAATAAAGATAAGGATATGAATGCAATCAAAGATGGCATTTGTGATAGAAGGGTTGATTGGATTAAGAGTATTTCGTCTGCCACTGAGTTGAAATTTGCCCATCAAGGACTCTCATTAGTGGCTAAGCTATGGTTTTATTTTATTAGTAGCCGTATTTGGGGGTCCAATGCTGTGAGCTTTATCCAAAGTGACAAAGTACTCTTAGTTTATGCCATCATGATTGGGGGTACTGGTGAATATTGGTCACCTTATTAGATAGGGGTTTTTGGAGAGTGAAAGTTCTGGACAACCTATATTTTACGCCCCTAGTCTAATTCACCATCTTTGCACCATAGCAGGTTGCCCGATTGGTGAGTTAGAACCATTGACACATCCAAGAGGAAGGATTAATCGGGAATAATCAATAGGATGGTGAGAGAATATGAAAAGTACCACCAGGAGGACCAATTGAGCACCCTACCCAGCCACAGCCACCACCACCACCACCTCAGAGTGTTTCAATGATTTCAATACCCCTAGGTTTTGTGTTTAATGCTCCGGTAAATAAAGAAGAAAGGAATGATCTATAAGGGTATTGGTCGTATAGTCAAATGGTGATGCACAACAACTTGACCGTCATTGAAGAAGCTTTGAAGATTACCTCATTAGGCACATGGGTCTAGCCACCATCATCTCCGGCATGGCACTTTGGTCCACCTCGTGGATAGTACTACATACCACCGGCGGCTACCACACATCATGAGGGATCTAGCTACGCGGGTGTGACCGGAGGGGACATGGATGATGATCATGAAGAGGCCCAACCTAGTGACGCTAAGGAGGATCAAGAAGAGATGGAATGAGGAGATGAAGCCACCATTTGCTTGATCATGGATGAAGACTAACCCTGATCACTGGATTGATTTGATGGATGATGATAATTCTCTCTGTTTTTATTGATTGAACACCATAACTTTTGATTAGCAAAGATACTTTGGATTACTTTTGTTTTACTTTTAGTCTTTGGAATTGAAGTATTTTAGTTTTTCTTTTTAAGTAGTTTGGCTAATGGCCTTAAGCTGACGCCAAGTAGCTAATTATTTTGATGCTTCATGGATCGAATCTCTTGTGGAATCTCATGTTTGACACTTGGTGAAGTTTGGTCATTGCTTGATAAAAGTAGAGTGGCTAAGGACCCTAAGCTGATGCCATCTTTACATTAGTTGATGAGTTGAATTGAATGTTGATTTTGTTTGAATCATGAATGGTGAGATGCATGGCACAGTTTACTATTCTTAGCATTCCTACTCAATTTTAGTTCTTAGTTTATAGCTATATCATGATTCGAGTAGTTTTTGTTAATTTTGGGTATGTCTTTATGATTAATTTTGGGTGAGTGGAAGGATGATTTATTCATCAATTAGAATAAAAGAGACAAGTTTGGGGGTGTCTATTTCTTTGTGTTGGGAATGGTTATTTTATACATATTATTTCTGCCACTTGATGTTTAATGAATGGAAAATTGATCAATTAGGTACTCAATTATGATAAATTTTGATGTTCAATGCTTTATGATAGAAGTATATAATTGATTCATTTCAAGAATTTTTGTGTGAGTGAGTAGTTCGTTTGCAACATAAAGAATTCATAAACTTGGCATTACTATTTTTCAAAAGAAGTGCTAAAATTTTAGAAAAAATTATTTGAAATGTTATTTCTGATCAAATCATTTATATTATTTGGTTGATGAACTATCTTTTGCGAAGAAATGAGTTAAATTAAGTAGAAAGAATTTTGGGACATTTCGTGTGTTTGCATAGGGAATGTTTTTCTAACTTGTGAATAATTGACATTCGAGATTAATTTTAGGTACATTTCACTCATTTTCCTTGGTTTTGGGCCGAAACAAAAAAAAATCAGGAATAAGGCGAGTACAGGATTCCGACATGTACCCATGTTGTTTCTCCAAAATAAGCCATTAGAGTAGTCATAAGGCGAGGCTTATATGTACGGGATTCCGACATGTACCCATGTTGTTTCTCTGAATTAAGCCTTTAGAAATTGCGTTTTCTTATACCAATAAGTTAAGGAGTAGATGTTTGTAATACTTATCATTAATATCATATTACTTATTTCTTGTTAGAGGTTTATTCCCGAAATGTGTGACATTTGCATTTAAATTGATTCCTAATTGAACTTCTATTTTCGTGATGCCTAGTCGAAATAGTTGACTAACTTCATAATATTTGTGATTTGAGAAGTAATGATGTTTCAAATGAAAAGAACTAAATTTTTTGGTAACTCTTTTTGAGAATGGTAATGGTTGGTGATGCGAAATCTTGTGTAGTGAATGAATGTGTGCTTCTTTGAAGAACAAAATTTTAATTTTGGATTGATTCACTCATATACTTCACATATCACGTAGTATTGAATGTTACATGAGAGCTTTCCAAATTGTTCTAAGTACATCCATGATTCATCAAGTGTCACTTCAACTTTGGAGGTGTTTAGTGTTATGTTTGAGTCTTAGTAGGCATCTTTTAATTTTAATTTTTGTTTTGCTCGGGACTAGCAAAACACTAAGTTTGAGGGTGTGATAACTCCAGTAAACTAGAGTTATTTTCCACTAAATTATAGCATTTTGATAATTTAAATCCTGAATTTTGGGTAAGTAATTGAAAACTTTTGTTAATTTCTTTCATATGTGTTTGTATTTCCGTTCTTGATTAAATGTGATAAGTTTTCATTAAATTTTCAGTTCAATTAATTGCTTAATGGTGTTAATATTATGCAGGTCATAATTAGAGGTTGGAAGCTAGAATGCACAAAATTCAAAAGACCAAATTGCAATAATGGAAGAAATGAAGAATGCTGAGAAGAGAGTTGAGATCGCGATCTCAAACTTTCCATATCGCGATCTCGCCTCGGGAAATTGTCTTAATGTATTAGAGTCGAGATCGCGAACTCAATTGTTCCACATCGCAATCTCAACTCGGGAAATTGCCTTAATGTATTACAGAGTCGAGATCGCGAACTCAATTGTTCCATATCGCAATCTCAACTCGAGAAATTGCCTTAATGTATTAGAGTCAAGATTGCAATATCAATTGTTCCATATCGTGATCTCGACTTGCTGAGAGTTAAGTTGTAAGGGCAATTTGGTAAACTTTCAGCCAACAATTCCTGATTTTTTGCCTTCTGTAACATTGCACTATTTAAGCTACTTAAAAATTAGGAAGTAGAATAAGTAGTAGATAGTTAGCGGATTTTAGGATAGTTTAGGATCCAAGTTTTCCTCTTTAATAGAATTTTCTCTTTAATTGTCTCTTAGATATTCTTTTAATTTCTTATCAAGTTGGAATTTTGATTAGATAATTGTAGTGGGTTAATCGCAAGCTTCGCGTAGATATAATTTTTTTTTCGCTTTCTAGTCAAATTTAGTAAGAATTTCTTTACTTGCAATCTAGGGTTTTTAGGAAAATTAGGGTTCTTGATAATTTCTTGCTTTTTATATAATAATTCTCAATTTCTTGCATTAATTTCTAGTTAATTCCTAGTGGGCTTTCTGTATTTTTATCAAAAATCCAGAAATACTTCGATTTCAAGTTTAACTCTTTCCAATTTCTAGTTTAGAAATGGTTGCTTTTAGTCTTCAAAGTTTCTTATTTGTAGTCCTTTTAATTGGGTAATTTGCTTGCTTTTATTTTTAGTCTTAATTTGGTTAATTTAGGTTAGAATTAAGTGTTTTCTTTTACTTGCTTTTAGTAGAATAGATTAACTAGTTTCTTAATATCGTAATTGGTTATTTTCACTTTACTTCCTTTTTAGGTAATCTAGCTTAAAATTAAGGTTCATTGCTTTCATTTAATTATGGTTTTTATTAGAATAGTTTCATCATCCATTGTTTGATTTTGCTTAACTACAAAAATATTCGTAAATCTCGGTAATTGCCTTCCCATAATCCTTGTGGGACGATACCCACTCATCCTATGCCATTATCAACTCCGTATACTTGCGGAAGTAAAATTATAGGTAGAGTATAGTGAATTAGTGTGGTTAATTATTGCTTGTTTGTCCTTTCATAGTTGAATTCTACCTAGCGAAGCAATCATCTTCCCAGGTTGCATCTTCCTAAAAGGAATTAGACCACCGAATTAACACTTGAACAATAAGCAAATGACCTTTCTTCTGCAACCTCCTACCCAAAGCTACCATAGGGAATTTAGGAACCTCAGAACAAGGGACCTGGGATAGAGTTGAAATAACTGGATTAGTGCCATGTTTCTTCTTCAACGGAGCAACATGGAAAGTGGGATGAATCCTAGAATAAAGAGGTAAATTCAATTGATAGGCAATCTTGGCAACTCTTTGAATCACCGAAAAAAGACCAAAATACCTAGGACCAAGCTTCTCAAAACTCCTTCTGACCAAAGAATGTTTCCTGTAAGGCTGGAATTTGATATAAACCAAGTCCCCATTGCCAAATTGTCTATTTGATCTATGTCTGTCTGCTTGCTGCTTCATGCTATTTTGTGCAAAGATATCTTTTTAAATGGAACTTAAGCAACCAAATGATTGCCTCTCTGGCCACCATACTCCTAGCCACTTGCTCATTAGGAGTAGTACTAGCCAAGTAAGGAGTATGAAGGAAAGGTGGCCGTCCATAGAGAATTTGATAAAGGTTGAAACTAGCAGCAATTTGAAAGATGGTATTATACTACCACCTAGCCATAGAAAGCCATTGTAACCATTTCTTAGGTTGATCTCCTACCGTGTGCCTTATGTAGGTCTCTAAGCACCTATTACGGACTTCATTTTGGCGATCTGTTTGGGGGTGATAGGAAGAGGAATACAAAATTTGAACCTTTTGTAAGGCAAAAAGTTCTTTGCAGAAATTACTCGAGAACATAGAATCCCTATCGCTCACAATTCTCCTAGGCATTCCATGCAACACAAACACATTGTAGAAGTAAACTTGAGCTACCATCTCAGCCATATATGGGTGATTTAAGGCTATAAAATATGTTGATTTACTCAATTTGTCTACCCACCACTAGAATTACAAACTTACCAGTAAAAATAGGAAGTCCATCTATAAATTCCATAGAAACATCCATCCAATCATGATCTGGAACAATTAAAGGTTGTAAAAGGATAGGAGTAGCTATTGTCTCATATTTATTTCGTTGGCACACATCGCAAGCTCGAATATACTGACTAACCTGAGCATGCATTCCCTTCTAACATAGCATAACAAACACCTTGTAGTAAGTAGCATGGGTTCCAAACTGCCTCCCAGAGGATTAAGCATGGTACAATTCCAAGAGTTTAGTTCTCAAGGTAACATTGTCTCCTACTACTAGCTTTCCTTTACTTTTCAAAACCCTTTGATCCGAAATATTATGGTGGTGACTCGTGCTATCTTTGAGTTTGTCCTACATAATGGTACTAAATTTTGCATTCTCCTCCCAACATTTCTGAATTTGCAAACACAAATAAAAAGTGTGTTGATGACCTTTAAATTAGCTAAAACTTGTTGGTGCTGGTAGGCTATCACAGGATAGCCTTGAAAGAGCATCCACCACAACATTATCATGGCCCTTCTTATATAAGATTTCATAGTCATATCCCATTAGTTTAGCTAGCCACTTCTGCTGAGCTGGGCAAGAGATCCTCTAATCCATCAAGAACTTAAGACTTTGATGATCAATCTTAGTCTTGAAATATACCCCAACCAAAATAAGGTTTCCATTGTTGCACAGCCATGACTATAGGTAGCACCTCTTTCTCATAGTTAGACAGAGCTAAATTTTTAGGGGCCAATGCTTTACTCATATAAGCAAGAGGTCTTCCTTTCTGTATTAGTATTGCCCCAATTCCTACTCCACAAGCATCTACTTCAATGGTGAATTCTACAGTAAAATCAAGCATAACTAACACTGGGGCAGTATTTAAGGCTTTCTTCAACTCAATCAAAGCTTTTTCAGCTTGCTCATTCTAGGAAAATTCCTCTTTCTTAAGTAAATCAAGAAGTGGTCTATAAATAATCCCATATAAAGACTACAATAAATCTCCTTTAATACCCTGTGAGGTCCAAGAATTTCCTTAGATGCTTGTGATTTCTAGGTCTAGGTCAGTTGATCATAGCTTCCACGTTATTTGGATCCATGACCACTTCTTTTAGTGAGATAATGTTACCTAGATTATCAATCTTCTTGGGCCCAAAAGCACATTTACTCTTTTTCACATACAATTGATTGGCCTTCAAAATAGAAAATGACTGCTCTAGATATAACAAGTGACCTCCCAAGACTTGCTAGAAATTAGAATATCATTAGAAAAAAAATACTAGAATGAACCTTCTCATGTATTACATGAAGATAGAGTTCATCAGGCTTTGAAAGGCGGAAGGAGCATTGTCAATCCAAATGGCATTACCAGAAATTCATAATGCCCTTCATGAGTTCTGAAAGCTGTCTATGGACATCCTTAACGCTCATCCTTATTTGGTGATATCCTAATCTTAAGTCCAACTTAGTGAAAATTTTGGCACCATGTAATTCAATGAAGATCCAGCAATTCTTCAGTCACTGGTATAGGAACTTGTCCTTAATGGTAATTTGGTTGAGTTCCTTATAATCTATGCACATTCTCTAGGTTCCATCCTTATTTTTAACAAAAATTACAGGTGAAGAAAATGGATTAACACTAGGCTTGATCACACAAGATTTTTAACATTTCTACTATATGTATCTCAATCTCATCCTTTGGTAGGCAGGAAATTTTATATTGTCTAACATTATTAGGTTTAGTACCATATTTCAAGGGAATTTGATGATCACGCTCCCTGGAGAAAGTAAGGCAGTTAGTTCTTGAAACATATTAGTAAAAGAAAACAACAAATTATGATTGTTGGGGTGAGTTTCAAGGTTGCCTTACGTTTAATTATGATCCAGTGATCTAATATGACAACTACGCTATTCAGTTACATCTAATGAATATAATACTTGATCCACATGAGTTATCTTTCACATCATCCTTGCAAATTGTTTAGCAGATGAGCTTGATGAATGGTGTTGTGAGTGGATCCCCTCAACACAACTTTCTTTTCCCCTTGAATAAATTCCATTCTTTCCAGTTGATATCTCCCAGAATAACCAGCCATTGAAAGCCAAAATCATCTCACAACCTCCCACAAGAAATATTCTCATATCAGACTTAAACTACACCTCCTGCATCTTCCAAGAGAACCCCTACATTGCGTAGTAGTATACACTTCCCTTCTATTAGCCATAAAAATCTTCATAGGATTAGTATTTACAATCTTGCATCCTAGTCATTTCGCTATATCACGATGTAAGAAGTTGTGACAAGTTCCTCTATCAATCGAGATATGTACCAACTATTTATTCACATGACCAACTGCCCTCATGGCTCAAAAATTGGGAATTCCCAACATAGCATGTAGGGAAATTGTGGGTGTTATGGTATCTTCTTGCAATTATACCTCACCCCCCACATACCCCTCCTCTTCATCTTCTTTTCTAAACTCCTTAGAATTCTGCATTTCAATTTTGAAAAGTGTGCTTTTTCCTACATCGATGACCCTGAGTATATTTCTCATCATACCAAAAACACAAGTCCAAAGCCTCTTTCAATCCATTTCAGCCCTAGGAATCTTCCTGGTAGTGGTAGGTGATTATGTCTAACATTGTTTTCAGGTGGAACATTTCGAAGTTTGAAAAGTATCAATGCTTGAGATTTATGCAATTCATGGTTTGAGGGCTTCCCAATCTACACTGGAGTTGGCAGGATTGGAGTCTTGATTCCGATTTTGGCCTTGTATCCTCACTGATGACCAATGTGGTTTTCTTCCGATCTCGTCAATCTCATAGTATAGTCTAGTCTTTTTGGCATGAACATTCTCTCTCCAGCCTAAATTTTGTTTTTAATCCACTCAAGAAACAACTTATGGCATACTCCTCAAGAAGAACTCTATAGTTAATAGTCTTCGAAATTGTTCTGTGTACTCTCTAACCCTACCTTGTTACATTAAACACAACAAGTCTGACATAGGATCATCATAGAGTTAAGCCTTACCAAATTCATCTCCCATTGTCCTACAGTATTCATCCCAAGAAGGCAATTCTCTAGTCAGCCTTGTTTTCACTAACGTGTGGTGCCATTTCAACGCCTTTGCTTCTAAAAGAATTAAAACTAGTTTCACTTTCATCTCGGCTAGAGTTTCATCCACTTCAAAAAATGCCCACTCCTGAACAACCATTCCTGCAAGTTTGCACCATTGAATCTAGAGAAATCAATCTTGGAAAATCTTGTGGATGCCAGGTGTTGTTGATTGGATTGTTGAAATCCCCGATTACCCTCTCTATTGAAAGATAGAGAAACTCTATTCTGATTCTCTTGCAAGAATTGATGCCCCAATTCCATCAACATATTCCTTAGTTCAGACAATTATTTCTCCATCTATTCATGATAATCCTTGACCATATTTCTAAATGATTCCTCCATCTTTCTCAAATCTTGAGAGCGAGTACCTTCTGCAGTAGCTACCGAGGATTGACAGCTCTGGTACCAACTATTACTATTAGAAAGAAAAGATTTTCATAGAATTGATAGCAAGAATTTGGAAATGATAGAACCACTCTCTTTATTAATGAATAATTGGTACAATTCGAGAAACTAATTGGACATGAATAGTTCTGAAAACTGTACACAAGGGGAATTGAGATTGAAATAAAGCCAAGGAACAATTCTGAAAGAAGAAAAAATACGAGGGAAGAATTGGGAGAGTTACAATTTTATTCATAACTGCCACTAATTGCTACAGGATCTACTTAAAGCAACCACACAACAACTACAGTAACTAATTCTGCTAATGTGGGCACTAAGTTGCAACTGCCATCTAGTTGTCAAAACCACCTTGCCCTCAACTATCCATAGCACTTCAACTCATTCTGGCTGACTCATCATTTTGCCTCATATCATGGTGACTCCCGGAGCGGTGGAGGTATTGGTTCACAGCTTTCCAGATTTTGAGATGTGTAATTCTAAGAGAGCACTAGCTACGATCTGCATTCGCGACACAGGAGCTGTTGATACCATAGAGAGTTGCGACTAGTGAAAATATTTTTAAACAAATTAGATTGTGCCATACACCACCATTATTCGCTCCAAGGTTTGACTTTCTTCGACATTGTTCTTCAACTTTACTGATCATATGTCCTTGCAATCATCAAAATAAATAGCACAGGAAGTACTTCAGTGATGTATCCAAATAAAGGTAAAGTTGATTAATAAATTATTTATCAGATGATAATTAATTAGTTGATTGGCATTTTGTTTCAGGAGTGTAGTTCTTCTTCTTAAATGCTAAAATTGCTTCTATGTATCAGCTTTTCTCTAGAGTATGATTTTCTAGACTATTTTTTGAAATTATTTGACTAGAATTTACAATTTTCTTATTCAGTTAAGCTAAAAAAATTCATGTTTGGTTTGGAGATAACTAATTGGGATTTAGAAATGAAAATTCAATATCTTTTGATGAATCGTGACATTATGCTCATTTTTATTTTAAACTATTTTCTAACGAAACTAAGAATTTTTATTGAAAAGTTTGCTTTTAAAATATGAATTATATTGCTTGTTTTGAATGAAAATTAAATAGGTTTTAATTTTTGATTTTGATCCCATCTTATATTTTGGAATTCATGAGGGTTATTTGTAAAGAACAAAGGGAAACTGTATTTGTTTTATGCTTTGTTTGTTGAACTATGATTGGCCAAATATGAAGTTCAATGAAACTGTCATGCATAAACCACAACAAATTTTGGTTGATAGATTTCTATATAGATGGAACATGTCCTATATTTTCACTTTTTGTCATTAACATTTTTTACAATTCTACGGGAGTATGTTTTTGTGGACTAGAAGTGATGTTCTTCTTAGAACCACTTAATTCTTATTTTCTTTCAATTTTTTAGCACAAACCTATCTCGGCTTGAGTTTGACAGCCTAACCTAAAGATCGAAGTATCTTCCTTCATTTTCCTTAACTATATTCATATAAGGTTAACATGATTGCATTGTGCCAATTATTGGAGTATTCTAGATAATAATATATCCGCTTGTTACTCAAATAAATTATACCTCCTAATTCTGCTTTTAAGGGCATAGTTCATTTACCAACATCAAATTCTTAAAAAATTTATATGTTTCTTTCATGTGTAGTTTTGGATGCGCATGAGGAAGATTAGACCACATGATACACTTGATATAATAAATGGGTTTACTATCCAAATAAAAATTGATGAAGAAGAGGTTATTTTATTTACCTTGCTTGTGTAAGTATTTAACTGACTTCGATATTTATGTCAATATAATCATTGAATGCTATTTTTTTGTAGGTTTAGGACATGTTCTTTGTAACTGTAGGCTTAGTAAAACAAATTCAGGTTATGAAACCTTATTTAGTTCGGGAGGGATTTGGGTCTAAAACAGTGATACCTAAAAACGTATGGGTTTAATCTGTAATGTTTTGTTGTTACTTGTAAATCATTAGGGCTTCTATGTTAGTGTCTTAAACCTTGAAGGACCTACTGAGTAATTTTGAAGAAGTTACTAATAGAAAGTAATTTGACGTAACTTCTCTTTGTCAGTTTCTTTCAACGCTTCCTAGTTCTAACATTAGACTTCTTACCAAAGAAGAGGGACAAGGAGGGGACTTGACAGTTGTAGGGGGGAATTTTAAAAGAGATCTTGCTAATGAAGGTAATTCTTGTTTTCCTTGGCTTTTAGTATCTTTATATGGTTGTCTAGTGCCTTTTGGTTTAAAAGTTTATGAATTTAGGGTTCTTATAAAACTAGGGTGTTTGGGTTGAGTCAATTAAAATATTGTGGGATTAATTTTATGTCCCAAATGGAAATACATGTCGATCTGAGCATTAATATCCAGTTTAGTGGTATACCACCATGACTTAATCATAGTGATATTTTTTTTCTTGTCTAAATTAATGGTGGGGTGAAATTGTATATAAATTAATAAAAGTTGTTAGAATTATTTTTCTGTAAGTGGGTTGCTAGTAATTTGTGTATTATAAGTGTTAGTATCTTAAGATTAATTTTAGGTTAATAGATTAAATTATAATAATGGTGGAACTGCAACTGATGAAACTGGAAGTATTTCTTCAATAAGAATGACATTTGTGTTTCTGTAAACGTCAATTTCAGATTAAAGTTTAGAAGAAATGAAAATGAACTAGTGATTGATCCAATAGTGATGTCTAGGAAACTGGAAAAAAAGTAATTATATCATGAAATGTTGATCAATCATTTGGCCAGGTCTGGAACAAGAATATTATGTCCAAGCAATTTCCAAACTTAGCAGGTTGCCTAGGTCTTTTCTCTAGTACCAGTTCACTATGTTTTTGTCGGGAGTTTGTCCGTTTGAACGTTGAGTCTTTTTAGAGTTTTTGTATTACAAATGTTTTGCAAAATCTTCTTTTATATTTGTTTTGGTGTGAGTGAACATATAGAGGTAGACCAACCAAATTAACTAAATTTAGATTTTTCGTCAAGTAAGTGGTTCTTATGTCTTTTCATTATTTTAGTAAATGTTTTGAACTCTATATGATTTATGTAAGAAAAAAGTCTGTTGATATATGACGAGGATCAAGCATGTATTAAATGAATTTTCAATAATATGTTATATCTATATATCCCAATTTTTATATAACACTTACCACGAATGTGTTGTATATTGCCTTATGCATATTTGGATCATAGTGAACTTGGTAACATGGATAGGACTATGTTCTCTATATGTTCTGTTTTGTCCCGTTCTATTATGTTTTGGCCCTTTTTAGTAGATTTTTAATAGTTAGACCTGGATCAAGTAGCCGTATTACCCTTGTAAATCTTGATGTTTTCAAAACCTTATTTTGATGATGACATAAACACTTAACTCTGTAAACAAGTTTTTGCAGGTCTGTTATTTGTTCTTGCTAGAGACAGGGCTTTCGGACGCACTGAACCGTCCGAACTAGGTCAAAACTTCTCGGACGCATTGCACAGTCCGAACGAACAGGGAGAAAGAAATAGGATCCTACTGCTTCTCTTTATGGACGAACATGATCTTCCGAAGCATCTATCGTAAGAAATAGTTGACGAAGGAAAGGACGAATGCACGGACGTCCAAACGAAGCTCTTCAACAATTGCATGAAGATCGGACGCTGTGTCGGACGCATCCAATATGTCTCGGACGTCTGAAACCCCAACGGCTACTTTTTGTGCATTTATTATTTAGCCGTTAGGAAGTAGTTGCAACCACCATTTATTGCTCTTATAAATAACTGCTTTGACATTAAGTAAAAATCATCTAATACATTGAATACAAGCCTTAGAGAAAAGCAATTTGAGTACAAATTGGCTATAGTGCTTTGTTGTATTAGTGTGCAGTTGTGAGTGCAATTCAACTTTGAGTGGAGTGATAATCTTGTTCGAAAGTGTGGCCGTATGTAAGATTCTTGGCTCAACTAAAAGAGTTTTAGTGTGAGCAAGAAGTTTCCAACTTTGTAAAGATTATTGGCTCACCAAGTGTGTGAAGCATTCTAGTGATTTAATCCTTCAAGCTTGCTAGTTTGGAAGTATTGGTTGTATAATTTTCTCTCTTTACTTCACTTTTCCATTGATTTTATTATATCCGTTTATATTTGGAAAATCTCAATATTTTTGAAAGTATATTTTTTAAGAAAACCTAATTCACCCCCCCTCTTTGGTTGCTTTAGGACCAACAATTGGTATCAAAGCTTGGTCTCATTTTATTGCTTAAACTGCTTTTGAGAAAAGAACTATTATGGCAACCAACAATGCTCTATTCTTTGAGGGTCAATCCGTTACTAGGCCCCCTACGTTTAATGGGGCAAATTTTATTAGTTGGAGAGATAGAATGAAAATATTTCTACAATCTATTGACATTGATTTGTGGTATGTTGTCAATGAAGGTCCTTTTGAAGCTTCTATCATTGATGATCACACAAATAGAAGAAGAGAACAGACAAGGGATGAGCTCACTCCACAAGACAAGGCAAACTTGACACTAAATGCAAAAGCCATGAATGTGCTATATAATGCCTTGGATGCAAATGAATCAACTCGCGTGAAGGGATGCAGTCTTTCCGCTAAAGAAATTTGGGATAAATTGTAGGAAATCCACGAAGGGAGCGACGATATTCGTGAGCAAAAGAAATCCTTACTTGTTGCCAAGTATGAGTCCTTCAAGATGGAACCACATGAGAACATTGACAAAATATACTGTAGGTTCAATGACATTATAAAGGATCTTGAAGCCCTGGGTAAGGAGTACTCTTTGGGTGAAAAAAATAGAAAAATCCTAAATGTTCTATCCAAAGAATGGGATGCCAAAACTATTGCTATAGAGGAAGCCAAGAATTTAAATTTAATGCCTATTGAATCGCTAATCAATTCTCTTACATCTTATGAATTGAAGTTAAAGGCTAAAGTAGTGGATGATGAAGAAGCAAGGCCAAGAAGGAGCATTGCTCTAAAGACCTCTGAAGAAGAAGATGAAAACAGCTCCATCAATCTAGAAGATGAAGATCTTGATGAAGGAGATCTTGCACTCATCACCATAGGATTTGTCAAACACTACATCAACCTTCAAACGAAGAATGAGAAGAGGTGGAGCTACAAATTCAAATAATTTCAAAGGAAAGACAAGGCTTGAAATGAAGAAGCAAAACGAAAAATGTTTTGAATGCGTTCAACTCGAACACTTTGCAAATGAGTGTCCTTCCAAGAAAAAGAAGGAAGAAAGAAAACCTAGATTCAATAACTTTCAAATCACATGGGATGATTGCAACTCCGAAGGAGAAGTTGAAGAAGAAATGGAGTCGGCACAAATGGCCTTTATGGCTATTGGAGATGATGAGGTAAATTCTAACTATGACTCCAATGACTCCAATGATGAAGATGATCTTGAAGCTTTCATTTTGAAATTCCATGATGGCTTAAAGGAATCATATGTTAGAAATAAGGAGTTAGTCAAAAAATCAAATGCTTTATTAAATGCTAACTCTAAACTTGTGAATGAAAATAATAGGCTATCACAAGAAAATCGTGATTTGAAGAAAAGAATGCATGTGGGATCTAAGGTCAAGGAGAGAACAAGCCTCCTTGAAGAAAAGAATGGATGATTTGAATGCTCTCTTGACTAGAAAGAAAGAAAATGTTGTTGATTTAAAAAGAAATAGAAATGTAGTAATCAACAAAAATTTTGTCACGTTTAGAAGGGATGACTTATGTATTGTAAAACCAAAATCATCTTTATATGGAAATAAAAATATTATTTGTAGATATTGCCAACAACACGGACATGTTAAGAATATGTGTTATGTAAAGAAGAACGAAAAGCTTGGAATGAAAGTTGCATGGATTGTTAACAATTTCACTAACTCAAATGGACCCAAGAAAATGTGGGTACCAAAAGTTATCAATTGATAAGTACTCAACATCACCAACAATGCTAAGTGGTTCATAGATAGTGGATGTTCAAGGCACATGACGGGTGATGCTTCTCCCTTCACGAATCTCACATCCAAAAACAGTGGAGAAGTCACTTTTGGAGATAACAATAAAGCAAAATCAATCGGCATTGGTGATGTAGGTAAAAATGGTGAAACTTTGATTAAGAATGTGCTTCTTGTTGATAATTTGAACTATAATTTATTAAGTGTTAGTCAACTTTGTGACAAAAATTTATATGTATTTTTTACCAAGAATGAATGTCTTATTCTTGATAAAAATATGTTGTTTTATTCAAGGGCACTAGGTACAATGATGTTTATGTGATTCATCTTGATAAAATTAGCAAAAGCAATGTAAAATGTCTTACCGCTTCCATAGATGATCCTTGGCTTTGGCATAGAAGACTCTATCATTTTAATATGGATTTGATTGAAAAACTTTCTAAGAAAGATTTGGTAAGAGGTTTGCCAAAACTAAAATTTTTGAAAAATAAAATTTGTGATGCATGCCAATTTGGTAAACAAGTCAAAGTTTCTTTTAAACCAAAGAATTCTGTGTCTACTCATAAACCTTTAGACTTATTTGGACCTACTCAATATGCTAGTCTTGGTGGTTGCAAATATGCTTTTGTTATTGTAGATGACTATTCTAGGTATACTTGGGTATTATTTCTTGTTCACAAAAATGAGGCGTTTGAAAAATTTGTAAAACTGTTTTCCAAAATTCAAAATTTATTAAATTTAAAAATTATTCGTTTAAGAAGTGACAATGGTGCCGAATTTAAATTTGGAGGTTTTCCTGACTTTTGTGATCACAATGGTATTTCTCATGAATTTTCGGTTGTTAGACTCCCTCAACAAAATGGTGTTGTCGAAAGGAAAAATAGGACTCTTCAAGAAACCGCTAGAACTATGATTAGCGAATGCGACTTACCTCAATACTTTTGGGCCGAAGCGGTTAACACGGCTTGTTATGTCATGAACCGAGTTTTATTGAGATCCTTTTTAAACAAAACACCTTATGAACTCCTCTTTTGTAAAAAACCCGTTGTGAGCTATTTTAAAGTTTTTGTTGCAAAAGGTTATGCTCAAGAAGAAGGTACTGACTTTGATGAAACCTTTGCTCCTGTGGCTAGATTAGAATCTCATTCGCATGTTTCTCGCATTTGCATGTTTCAACAATTTCAAATTATTTCAAATGGATGTCAAAAGTGCATTTTTAAATGGTTTTATTGATCAAGAAATTTTCGTTGAACAACCTCCGGGCTTTGAAATTAAAAATCTTCCAAATTATGTTTTCAAACTCTCCAAAGCTTTATATGGTTTGAAACAAGCTCCAAGAGCTTGGTATGAAAGATTAAGTGGTTTCTTGATAGAAAAAGGATTCAAAAGAGGTGTAGTTGACACCACTCTTTTTACAAAAATAGATTTAAATGGTTTGTTAATTGTTCAAATCTATGTTGATGATATTATTTTCAGAGCAACTAATGAAAATTTGTGCAAGGACATTTCACATTTAATGCAAAAAGAGTTTGAGATGAGTATGATGGGCAAGCTGCAATTTTTCCTCGGACTACAAGTTCATCAAACTAAGGAAGGAATGTTTATTACGCAAATCAAGTACACAAAGGAGCTACTCAAACGATTATTGTTTGGAATGGAAGATTGCAAACAAGTTGGTACGCCAATGTGCAATTTAACCAAACTTGTTAAAGACGAAGAAGGTAGTAGTGTTGATGAAAAACACTATAGAGGTATGATCGGAAGTCTACTTTACTTAACAGCCAGTAGACCAGATATCATGTTTGTTGTTTGTTTGTGTGCTAGATTTCAATCTTGCCCTAAAGATTCACATTTGATAGCTGTTAAAAGAATTTTAAGATATCTAAAGGGTACAATGAATTTTGGTCTGTGGTATCCAAAGTCCTCTACATTTGATTTAATTAGCTATTCTGATGCTGACTTTGTTGGGTGTAAAATTGATAGAAAAAGTACCAATGGTATGTGTCATTTTTTGGGAAATTGTCTTGTGTCTTGGTTTAGCAAAAAACAAAATTCTATTTCTCTTTCTACGGCTGAAGCCGAATACAAATCTGCTGGAAATTGTTGTGCTCAACTTCTTTGGATGAAACATAGATCTGAAAGATTTGGTGTCTTTTTTTATTGTGTTCCTATGAAGTGTGACAACACTAGTGCAATTAATCTCACAAAAAATCCTGTTATGCACTCTAGAACCAAACACATTGATGTTAAGCATCATTTCATTAGAGATCCTGTTTGTAAAAAAGAAATTGGTGTTGATTTTGTGCCTACTTCAGATCAACTGGCTGATATTTTTACAAAACCCTTAGCTCTAGATCGCTTTGAATCTCTCAGAAAATGTTTGGGAATTTTACAGATCAACTTGGCATAGGTTCTTAGTTCGAACGTACTCATTTGTCCGAACGACTCTGCCTTCCGAACGCTTTGTTTCTTCCGAAAACTGCCTATCTTCCTCGGACGCTCATAATCGTCCAAACGATATTAATTTTCTTTACTAAAATCTCTGGAATTCTTCCGGACGCGTACCATCGTCTGAAAGAACATCAGACGCACTGGATCTTCCATCGGCTGTCCGTTCATCAACGTTCGGACACTTCATCGGACGCACACCAAACATTCAGCCATCCAAACGGTCTCCCTATTCTATTAAAACCGTCCATCTTCTCCGTTTCGGACTCGCCCAAACCTCCGAAACCCTCTCTGGCGAAAATTGTTCCTTCAACACCTCCTTCAAATTCCTACCCTCTTTCTCAAAATTGGTTGGAAAATTATCCTCTCCATAGTATTTCTTACCTGAATCATATCAATTTTCCCACATCTACCATCTCATTTCATCAAACTCTTACCAATCTTTCAAAAATTAAAATTTTCTTCCTCTTCCTTCCCATCCTTCACAATGGTTAAATCCGCGGGGGTTCTTCTACAGCAAATCGTGGACGAAAAACTAAAGGGAAAGCTCCAGTACGAGGAGAATCATCTGCTAATCCCCAAGTCTCCACAAATCCAATCCTGCCAAAATTCATCGATGCCAAGGCATCTAAACGGTATACATCCCTTTTAAGTAAATCTATAATTGTTTAACGTCCTGCATCTCAAAGTCTGTTTGATGAGTATAATCTTTCCATTGTGAAATCAAGATACTGTTTTGAAAAACAAAATTGGGGTCACCTAGTGCATATTGATTTACCTGTATATCATGACATGGTGCTTCAATTCACCGCCAATCTTCGGAAAGGCCCCACTGTTCGTACTTTAATTTCTCGTGTTAACAGCACCAATCTTGAGATTTCATCATACATCATTAACACTATTTTTGAATGTGAAGTCTCAAACCCAAATGATTTCTCCTATTTCTTTTCTTTAGATAAATGGCCTGCTGTTGTTACTCGATTTGACATTGATGAGGTTAGGGCCATTTTTAACATCAATTTTAAATAGACCTCGGAAGCCAAAACCACATTGGTCACTCCTGAACTAAATATTCTATACACTCTTGTCACAAATTTGTTATTGCCAACTGACGAGCATCGTATCGAGCCAGGTAAAATGCAGCTTTACTTGTTTTTTTTTGTGTTTTCAAGGGCATTCGACTTTGGGTATCTCTTTTGTTCCATATGGGAACTCTTTCTTACTGATACCCGAAGAAACACATTCCCTTTGGAAAATTCCTCACCAAAATTTTTGATTTTCTCGACGTTCCTTTCAGCGGAAACAAACAATTTCCTCCTTATTTTAACAAATCTTATATTCAACGAAAAGGCCTCCAATTTTACAACGATCAATGGTTAACTAAGGCAGCCTTTGATATTGCACATTCACAATCCCATGCCTCTACCTCTGATTTCGCTATTCCTCATTCTCCTCCTCATCCTCATCCTCCTCCTCCTCCTCCTCCTCCTCCTCCTCCTCCTCGACCACCTCCACCACTCCATGATCCTCATCCATCTACCTCTGAACCATCACTTTCTCATATTTGTGGCCTTCTCACATCCTTGAGCACTCAAGTCAGTTCCTTTCAACGTCGCACTAATCGAAAGTTAAAGCGACTTAAAACTCGTCAGATGATTATCCAAGAGGCCCTCTTGGCATGTCTGCTTCGGCTCAGGTTCAATTTGCCAATCTTCAGTCACAATATCCACTTGACTCATCTTCCGACAGTGGAGATGAAAATGAAGATGAAAATGTTTGTGAAAACGACGAAGAAGCTGCCAATACTCAAGGAGCTGCAAATGACGATGAAGACGACGATGAGGATGTTGACGACATGTTTGATTTCATCATGCAACGCCGCACCGGAGAAGAGGAAGACAGTGAAACCACTGATGAAGATGTTCAATCAAAACGTCAAAAGACTGAAAAGCGCTCCCAGAAGAAAAATGACTAGCATTAGTTCTTGTGACATCTGTGTTTAGTTTTCAGCATTTCTCTTTTAGGACTTCCCGTAGATTTACCCTTCTATGTATTTCCTTGAATTAAGTACTGTTAAATTTTTATGTTGGGGTTATGAAGTTTTTTTGAATTTCTGCTCAATACTTGCATGTTCTCAGGGGGAGCTTTATTTGGTAATGTCAAAAGGGGGAGTAGTCATCTATATTGCAAAATGATTAGTCATATCCATTTGTTTGTCATCATCAAAAAGGGGGAGATTGATGTTTTCCAAACCTTATTTGCTTGATGATGACATAAACACTTAACTCTATAAACAAGTTTTTGCAGGTCTGTTATTTGTTCTTGCTAGAGACAGGGCTTTCGGACTCACTGAACTGTCCGAACTGGGTCAAAACTTCTCGGAAGCATTGCACCGTCCGAACGAATAGGGAGAAAGAAATAGGATCCTACTGCTTCTCTTTACGGAAGAACATGACCGTCGAAAGCATCTATCGGACGAAGGAATGGACGCATGCACGGACGTCCGAACGAAGCTCTTCAACAACTGCATGAAGATCGGATGCTGTGTCGGACGCATCCAATATGTCTCGGACGTCCGAAACCCCAACGGCAACTTTTTGTGCATTTATTATTTAGCCGTTAGGAAGTAGTTGCAACCACCATTTATTGCTCTTATAAATAACTGCTTTGACATTAAGTAAAAATCATCTAATACATTGAATACAAGCCTTAGAGAAAAGCAATTTGAGTACAAATTGGCTATAGTGCTTTGTTGTATTAGTGTGCAGCTGCCGATTGTGAGTGCAATTCAACTTTGAGTGGAGTGATAATCTTGTGCGAAAGTGTGGTTGTACGTATGATTCTTGGCTTAACTAAAAGAGTTTTAGTATGAGCAAGAAGTTTCCAACTTTGTAAAGATTATTGGCTCACCAAGTGTGTGAAGCATTCTATTGATTTAATACTTCAAGCTTGCTAGCTTGGAAGTATTGGTTGTTTAATTTTCTCTCTTTACTTCACTGTTCCATTGATTTTATTATATCAGTTTATATTGAGAAAATCTCAATATTTCTGAAAGTATATTTTTAAGACGATGGTACGCTAATTCACCCCCTCTTAGGTTGCTTTGGGACCAACAAATCTATGAGCTCTTAGTTATGATATGTGTCATACGAATTGTGATGTGATGTGGTGTATGAGAAGCATGATTGCATGTTTGATAGCATTATATAACTTGCTTGATCTGGTGGAAAGGTATTTGAACTACTTGCTAAGGAAAGTATTGCTCACCCCATTTGATGTAATATAACTTTTACAACTCATGATTTTGGTTTTTGATCACGACGAGAGGGATAGGTCTACCGACGAGAAGAGTTATGTGTATAATTATGCTTATCACTACATTCACAGGAGTGATGTCTAGTAGTTAGGATTATAATAAAGATATTATGGAGGCCTGCAAGCCTATGACATTTTAGTATTATTATGCTTTCAAATTATCCCTTTTACATTATGTTGTTCCCTCATTCTTTTTAATACTAGAGATGATCTACTTCTAGTTTAATAATATTAGCATGGATTTGTTGAATTGTTCTATTATCCGTGCCTTGAATTCTTGGAGTTCATCCCGTGGTATGGCGTGTTGATGTCCAAGTCTTGAGGCGTGCATTTAGTAGTATTAGAGCCTAGGTTTTTTATCTGTCACAACAGTAAAAGTATGTCAAGTATCGTATTAAAGCATAGAAATTATATATGGCACAAAATATGGAGTTGGGCAGCCCATATTGAGTGATTGCATGCTTTTTGTGAATTTCAAGTACAAGGGGTAGCGATGGATGGGGTTGAGAGCGATGAGTTCGTGTTGTAATTGTGCATTTGACCTAATTTGAAGTATGTAAGTCATATTTCCTCTGCATATAGGATAATGGCACCACAACAAAGTAAGAAGAAACATGTGATGGCTGCCCATGATTGACACATAAGGAACTTGAGGTGGAATTTGGTGCTAATCGGGTGGATGGACCTTATGATGTGCATGACAATGGACATGAGAGCAATGTTCCAGAGCTGAATGTACCCTTTGAGAGATTTTTGGGTAATGCACGTAGAGCTACCTGTAGACAGTAAGAGAGGGAGCTCGGATAAACGAGCCTTCCTTCTTTTGATTTATCAACTATGGCTTCGGTTATAACTCAGCCTTTTCAGATAGTAATTCAGGATATCCTGCCTCAACCAACTCAACATCCTTGGCCTTCACTGCCATGTCATGAGAAAGACATGGAAGAGTGTTTTGTAGCCATAAGTAAGATTGAAGTGCATACAATGTTTGACGAAGTTGTCAATCCAGACAAGGCAAAAAAGTAGTTTGGACGAATTGAGATGATTCTAGAACTACTAAAGCAACCCGAGCCACATAAACTTTAGGTAGTTACTTATTTTCTAGAAGGAGAGGTCAAAGCCTGGTGGAAGGGTATTTTTTTGGCTTTGACTCTTAATGGTCCAATCACTTGGGACAGGTTTCGACAAGCTTTCTGGAAACATTATTTCCCACCTACTCTAACAGATCGAAAGTGAAGTGAGTTCACCATGTTGAAGCCAAAGCCTGGGATGTCTATAGTAGAGTACTCTCATCAGTTTAACATTTTGGGTCACTAAGCACCAACTATTATGAATCACCCAGCAGAGAAGATGATATTTTTCTAGGATGATTTGTTGAGAGAGATTCAGACAGATTGTAGCATCAAGGATATGCACTTTCGATAGGTTGTTTGAGGCTACATGTGATGTGGAGACGAATATAAAGTGTCTTGCCTTTTTGGGAATGGATTGAAGCACCTAGCATACCTGCAGTGCCACTAAGTCAACTAGCGATGCTACCAGCTGGGCCAGGTGTCAAACCTATGGTTTCATTCAGGCAATACACAGCTTTGATAATGGCAGGCTCTTCTCATGCTATTGGGGAAAAAAAAGGCCAATACCAATGCCAGATGAACCTTCTCTTCCATCTTATCTACAATGTTGGTTATGTTATTGCCGTCACCCAAGTGAATGTGGTAGAAAGATGGGTACTTACTTCAGGTATGGGACGTTGGACCAAAAGCTTAAGGATTGCCTCAACTTACCTTCAACACCAACACCTCCTAGTAGACAAAAGTGAAACTTTAGGAATCCTAGAGGCAATACATACAATCGTGTATATGCATTGACCGAGCAAGAAATGACCAAGACTGATGGAGTAGTGACAAGTACTATTTTATTAAATAAATTGCCCACTTACGTGTTATTTGATTCTGGTGCTAGACATTTCTTTGTATTGAAGAAATTTCTGAAGAACTTGTGCATGAAACCTACAAGATTGGTTGGACGAGGCTTATAGGGTGGGTACTCTGGGAGATAGAATCATTGAGTTTAGATCTCATATACAGGAACTATAGTGTAACCTTGAATGAGTAGAAATTCAGAGCTAATCTCATTCAGATCACTATGTCAGACTTTGATATCATCCTTGGGATAGATTAGCTGTTTATGAATTATGTGCATGTTGATTACAGGGAGAAGAGGTTAGATTTTGCAATCCAGGGGCCCAGGAGTTTGTCTACCAAGGATGCTCTAGTAATAAAATGAAGCTGAAAGCACAAATATTGCCTGCCATGCAAGCTATAAAGGCTCTTAGGCATAGGTGTGAGGCACATTTGGTCGATGTGGTAGACACGAAGAAAGAAGAGACGAAGTTGGAAGAAATCCCTATTGTGAAAGGCTTTCCAGATGTCTTTCCTTAGGAGTTACCTTGAATTCCATTAGTTCGTGAGGTGGAGTTTAAGATCAAACTTATTGTAGGAGGTACACCGATCTCTAAGATTCCACTTAATATGTTAATCCCTTATAGGTGGAAAATATACAAATCCCGATGAGCAGTCCCTACCAGCCCATGTTTTTGGTGCCATCAATTCAGCATAAACTTGATGGCCGATGGCTGTAAAGGGCTGATTATTTAAGATAGTGTTACGGTTCGGCTGCATCCTCTCTTATTTCTAATGCTAGTTCTGGCCTACCATTCCCTATCATTATCGCCTTGCCTTTGTTCACAATACATGATCACTTGGTGCTACAGTCACCAATAGATGGGATTCCTACGATACAGCCTGGTTGTACCCCCAATGGTATGGCTTAGGGTACCGTTTTGGGAATTTTCCCTGTTTTACCTGTCCCTGTCGTCACCAGTGTTGACATCGTATTGGTTACTGACTCTATGGTTCTGCTCAAACACTTCATGTCGATATCAAATGATTGGCATGACTATCACCTCTTCGGCCTATCTCTTCAACTGCTTGGCTAAGATTATGAACTGCCCTAGTACTTTCATTTAGATTGATTAACCTCACTTCTATCAATTCCTTCTCACCTAAGCCTTTTTTTATTTAACCTTCTTGCCTCACATCTTCGGTCATCAATTTGAACTCGGCATCCCTTCTTGTGGCCTCTTTGGCCATGTTCTCTCTTACCACGGCTATGCTGCTTTGAATTCCACCCGACATAGTCTTGAAGATTTTCTTAAAAATAGATTTTGATACCATCTCATTGTAGGGACTACCGGACTCCATGATGATGCTTGATCCTTCATTTTACTTTCTTTCCAAATACCTTCCTCGAAACATAGGATCATTCCCTTAACTAAATCCTTATCACTTACCATCTAGTTAATTTTAACATCGTCCCACTTGGTGTGCCAAAAACTTTGTTCGCGCTAATGGAATTCAACGCAGAAATAGCCGGATTTAGTTAAGGGAATGATCTAATGTGTTCTATCAAGGGTGTGCCTTTTTCTTTTCAAATCATGTTTAAAGTGTACGACTAAATTCTAAATTCTTGACAATTGCTATTAGATACCCAAATTTCAACTTTGATTGAGCTCAAGGAGCTAAATTTAGTGCATAGAATTAAATAAGATGGCTGAAAGGGTTTAACACTTCAATTTAGGAGTAAGATTTCACTAGTACATATTTAAAACACTAGAGTCTTTCAAGATGGAAGCACAAGAAAATATAAATATGACGTATTGTAGGTTTAACGATATCATCAAGGATCTTGAAGCCTTGGGTAAGGAGTACTCTTTGGGTGAAAAGAATAGAAATTTTTTGAATGCTTTATCTAAAGAATGGGAGGCCAAAACTGTAGCTATAGAGGAAGTGATAACTCCAGTAAACTAGAGTTATTTTCCTCTAAATTATAGCATTTTGATAGTTTAACTTCCGAAGTTGGATAAGTAATTGAGGATTTTTGTTAATTTCTTTCATATGTATTTGTATTTCTGTTCTTGAATTAATTATGATAAGTTTTTGATAAAATGTTATTTTAATTAAGTGCTTAATGCTGCTAATACTATGCAGGTTAAATCTAATTAAAGGTTGGAAGGAACAAAGCTCAAGGGACCAAATTGCAAAAATGGAAGAAATGAAGAATGCTGGGAGGAGAGTCGAGATCGCGATCTCGACTGTTCCAGACTGTGATCTCGACTCCGGAAATGGTCTTACTATATTAGAGTCGAGATCGCTATATCAAATGTTTCAAACCCCGATCTCAACTCGCTGAGAGTCAAGTTGTAAGGGCAATTTTGTAAAGTTCCAGCCAAAAACTCCTAATTTTGCCTTGTGTAATGCTGCACTTTTTAAGCTGAGTAGAATTCAAAAAAGAAAAGAAGTAGATAGTTTTAGTTAGATTTTAGGATAGTTTAGGATAGCTTGAACTCGTTACTTCTTTAACAGAAATTTTTCTTTAATTTTCTCTTAGATCTTCTTTTAATTTCTAGTCAAGTTCGAATTTTGATTTGATAATCATAGTGGGTTAATGGCAAGCTTCGCTTAGATATAATTTTTATTCACTTTCTTGTCTAATTTAGTAAGAATTTCTTTACTTGCAATTTAGGGTTTCTTAGGTAAATTAGGATTCTTGATAATTTCTTGCATCTCTAGTTAGAATTTTCAATTTCTTGCATTAATTCCTAGTTAATTCTTAGCGGGCTTTCTTTATTTCTATCAAAAATCCAAAATATTTAGATTTCTCGTTTAACTCTTTCAATTTCAAGTTTAGAAATGGTTGCTTTTTGTATTCAAGGTTTCTTATTTGTAGTCCTTTTAATTGGGTAATTTGTTTGCTTTTAATTTTAGTCTTAATTTGGTTAATTTAGGTTAGAATTAAGTGCTTTCCTTTACTAGCTTTTACTAGAATCGATTAACTAGTTTCTTAATTTCGTAATTAGTTATATTTACTTACTTTTTAGTTAATCTAGCTTTAATTTAAGCTTTTATCGCTTTCATTTAATTATGGTTTTTATTAGAATAGTTCCATCGTCCGTTGCTTGATTTCGCTTAAATACACAAGTATCTGTAAATCTTGGAAATTCCCTACCTTCAAACAATCCTTGTGGGAACGATCCCTACTTTCCTTTACTACTAGTTGATAACCATATACTTGCGGGATGCCACCTAGTTAGTAGTAGGATTTAGGTGTCTTATTAATTTATATCTAGGTGTGTAAGGCATCAAGATTTTGGTGCCGTTGCCGGGGATTATCTTCGGTTTTTGGCAATATCAAGCGCTTTACGGGTCGTGTAGATTAAGCACTTTAGTTTAGTTGTTAAGTTTGTGAATTTTATGTTTGTTGGATATTTTGTTGAATTGACCTGGAATTTCAATTGACTATTTGCCTTGGTTGTGTAGTGCATGCTAAGAGGGGTCAAGAGCCATTCATTTGCTTAGACAAGCAACAGGAGAAAGAGCTAAGAGAACTTAGAAGATTGAGAAGGGTACAACAAGAGCAAGAAAGGATAGAAATGGCAAATGCTAATGCTCAGAAAAGGGAATGTCAACGTGGAAAATGAAGAAGAAGAGGTAGTTGGAAATAATGGAATTGATGTAGGGTTGCTATAGGAATGGAAATGGCATGAATGGGAATGGAAGGCCATTGAAGGAGTATGCTTTACCTAATTTTGATTGGGCGAACTCAAGCATTGCACGGATGCCCGTGAAAGCCAACAATTTCGAAATCAAGTCCGCCCTAATCCAAATGCTCCCAGCCCATTCCATGTTCAGAGGAGGACCCCTACACACACCTTATGAATTTGGAAGAAGTCTTGGACACATTTAAGTTTAATGGAGTACACTCGGATGTGTGCGGATGAGGGTGTTTCCTTTTTCTCTTCATGATAGGGAAAAGTCATGGTTGCAGTCCCACGCCCAAGGAACATTCACTACTTGGAATCAACTTGCTCAAGAGTTCTTGGCGAAGTACTTCCCACCTGCAAGAACTGCTAAATTAAGGAATGAGACTACATCGTTCAAACAAGATGTTGGTGAAAGCCTAGGGGACGCTTGGGAATGATTCAAAGAGTTGCTAAGAAAATGCGCTCATCACGCCATTCCTTTGTGGCTTCAAGTCCAAACCTTTTATAATGGTTTACTTCAAGAGACGAAATCCATCACCAATGCCTCCGTCGACGGCTCTATCTCGTATAAAACTCCGGAAGAAACTCAAGAGTTGTTGAATAGGATGGCATACAACCACTACCATCATGGACCGATAACTCCACCGGTGGGTCAACACCAAGCTAATCAAGCCAATGAAATAGTAGAGCGTTGAATCTAAACATGCAAGATGCCCTCTTGGCACAACAGAGCATGCTCATGAGTGTGATGAACAACATGGAAAAGGCATTGGAGAATCTAGGGAAACCTAGTAGTGTAAATGCGATGACTTCTTCTCCATCTCAACCAAGCATGAGATGTGATTTTTGTGGAGGCGGCCATGCCAATGGAAGTTGTGAGATGCCATATGGAGCTAATGAGCAAATCAATTATGTGGCTAATCAATCTTCATTTCCAAGGAACCAATCTGGAGCTTATGGGAACACTTACCATCCTTCTTCGGAGGAATCACTCAAATTTCTCATAGAGTAACACCAATAACCAATCCAATCCTCCTTACCAAACAAATCCCCCCCCTCAAAATAGCTAACACACTCAAGCTCCGAATTCCTCATCTAGACTTATCAACAGCCACATCAAAGAAATGTTCAACCCAACTCATATCATAATTTCCCCAATCCTTCATTTCAAAACCAACAACAAAGATATCCTTTCCATTATGCAAATTCTTCCCAACCCATGTATCATGATCAATATGCTCTTAGACAGAATTTGGGTGAAGAAGGTTGGAAAAGAGAAGCCGAGTATTTGAGAATAGAATTGGATACGAAAGAGCATAAAATAGATTATGAGAATTTGAAGGCTTCGACAAGAAATTTGGAGATTCGATTGGGGCAATGGGCAAGGTTGAATAATGACAAACCTATTGGAGCAATTCCGAGTGATACTCCAAATCCCAAGGAGCAATGCAATGCCATAACCCTAAGGAGTGGAAAATAATTCGGTTGAATCAAAGGAGAAGAAAAAGGTGGAGAAAGGACGCAAGGATCAAAAGTCCAAGGTAGTTGAGAATGAAAGGGAAGTGGTTAATGATGAAGCCAAGAAGGACCAAAAGAATGAGATCAAGGTATCCAAGAAGAAGCATGTGGAGGAACCTTTGAAGATAGATCTATCAATAAAAGAGCCATACCCTCAAAGACTCATTGATCTAAGAAAGGAGGAAAAAGACAAGCAATTCACCCATTTCTTGGATATGTTGCAAACGATTAATGTCAACATTCCTTTGATTGATGTCCTCACCAAGATACCCAACTATGCTCATTTCATGAAGGATGTTTTGGCAAGGAAGAGAAAGTGGGATGATGATGAGCAAATAAGTCTTGATGCCCAATGTAGTGCCATTGGTCAAAGGCGTCTGCCCCCTAAACTTAAAGATCCCGGTAGTTTTATGATACCGGTGAATGTTGGAGGAAAAACGTGGCTTCAATCACTTTGTGATTTGGGGGCAAGCATAAATGTCATGCCAAAGGCCATCTATGACAAGTTAGGATCAACAATGTCAAGCCAACTAATATCACACACCAATTGGCGGATTTATCCGTGGGGAAACCATATGGCTTGTTGGAAGATGTGCTTGTACAAGTTGAAAAGTTGGTATTTCTTGTTGATTTCTTTGTGCTAGATACGGGTGAAGAGAGTGAGATTCCATTGATTCTAGGGAGGCCTTTCTTGTCGACCGCTCATGCATTAATTGATGTGAACAAAGAAAAGTTTATCTTACGAGTTGAAAATGAATCAATTGAATTTGATGCGTTTGAATACAATGATAATATTCCCAATGTTGAAGAGAAATGTGCTAATCAATCTCTTAATTCTATCCTTGCTATGTCAAATGAAGAGCAAAATGAAGTTAACCAAGGCAATTGCTCAAGCAAGTGCTGGAAATAAAGAAGGATCCGGGAAATGAATTGAAAGAAAAACCACCCAATAAGGGATGTGTGTTAACGATAGGATGAAGAGAGTTTTGCAAAGAATAAGCAAAATGGTGATATCAAGAAATTGAGAAGGTACAAAAAGAAAAGAAAATGGTTTGAGAAACAATTGTAGATGTTAATTGGGGGACTAGCGATGGCTAAGGCTAGAAAGAAAGGACTTATGCATCAAAAACCCGAAAATCAAGCTTTAATCATGAAGAAAAAGGGGATCTTCTTTTTCTGTGGAAACCAAAAGGGAAAGGAGGATCAATCATCCTCAATTACTTAGAATGAAGTTCATGCCATAGTCAAGCTAGTGCCTATAACAGAGCGCTTCTTGGGAGACAACCCGAGCCTTTAATTTAGTTGTTATTGCTTCCTTTAGGTATGATTTTTAATTGGCTTGATTTTGAGTAAATTAGTTTGAATTAGGTTAGAATTTTTGTTAAAAAAAAAAGAAAAAAAAAAGAGTCGAGTTTTTTGTGTTGAATAAATAGTGCTAAAGAATTGAGTGAAAATTGTCATCCTAACTTGTGAATTTTTTGTTTGTCGGTTACCCTTGCAAATGGAGAAAAATGGTCAAGAGTGAAGCAATTTCGGCTAAGTGTGAAAATTGACTTTCCAGAAATTGAGTTTGAGATCGCGATCTCAAAATTTGAGATCGCGGTCTCAAACTCAAACTTCTGGAGGGTGGAATGGTCATTTAGGTTGAGATCACGATCTCAAATTTGAGATCGCGTTCATTTAGGGTAGAATGGCAATTTTTGTACCAAGTTGAGATCGCGGTCTCAAATCTAACATTGCGATCTCAAATCTTTCGAAATCGCGATATCAGAAATGAGACAGTGATCTCAACATCAGGTCAGATCGGGATCTCAAAACTGAGACCGCGATCTCGAATTACTGAAATTTTTTTAAAAGCTTCGATCTTTCTTTTCTTTCCACAATTTTTTCCTATTCTTCTTCTCTCATTCGAAAGCCATAACCCCAACTCCTCAAATTCTTCCCTCATCTTCACCAAAAATCACTTAAAACTCCACACCCATCACACTAATATCATTTTGTTTTTCTCTAGGAACATCAAAGAAAGCATCTTTTTGAGGATTTTTGAAAAAATTTGGCTTCAAGGGGGATTGACACTGTCAAGCAATTCTTGGAAAAATTTCAATCCAAAAAAGAACTGGTAATATCCTTCCTTAGAATATTAGTTGTGATTGACAATTTTTAAAGACATTTGTGGGGTTTTGTGGATTAAATTGTGGCAAATTTGTGGTATTTAGTTATTGAATTGTGGACAAGTAATTGGTGCTGATTTGTTTTAGAAGAATTGTGATTTTGAATTGTCCCATTGTTAGAATTATTGGTTTGATTTGTGAATTGAGTTGAATTGAAATATTCAGAAAATTTTTGGGAATTTGTGATTTTGACTTTGTGGTGTTGGTTCTTGATTGAAAGTTGGATTTTTAAATTAGTGATTGAATTCCATTTGCATAAAGAAAATGATGAGAGGGGTATTGGCAGTGCTGAAACAAGAGTTAGAATGAGAGGGAGAGGAACTAGAATCCTAGAAAAAAGAAAATCGGAGAGGGTACAAGCGGAGAAAGGGGTTCAGAACAACCATTTGAGGGTGGTGAGCAAATTGAACCTCAGTTCTCGAGTGATAGGGCTCAGCAATTACTCAAGAATAACGAGAAACATGAGGTGATTAGAGAAAGGAATTTTGACCTATCCATGCATTAGGGAATATATGAAGATGCTAGGCGAGCGATAGAAGAACAAATTAGGTCAAGGCATTGGAAGGGTTTTAACACTCAGGTTGACCTCGGGGCTACCATTAGTCAAAGAGTTTCATTGTAATTTAAGTGAGTTAGAAGATGGAAAGGTACGCATACAGGGGGTTTTGGTAGATTTTAATGCTGATGTGATTAATGCGTATTTCAACATATCCCCCGTACCTTCTAATCAATATTTGGCATTTTTGAACAATAAAGATAAGGATATGAATGCAATCAAAGATGCCATTTGTGATAGAAGGGTAGGGTGGATTAATAGTTCTTCGTCTACCATATGACTAGACCTGAGTTAAAATTTGCTCGTCAAGGACTCTCATTAGTGGCTAAGTTATGGTTTCATTTTATCAGTAGCCGCATTTGGGGGTCCAATGCTGTGAGCTTTATCCAAAGGGACAAAGTACTCTTAGTTTATGCCATCATGACTGGGGTCCCGGTGAATGTTGGTCACCTTATTAGACAGGGGTTTTTAGAGAGTGGTAGGTCTAGCCGACCCATATTTTATGCCCCTAGTCTAATTCACCATCTTTGCACCATAGCGGGTTGCCCGATTGGTCATTTGGAACCATTGACACATTCTAGAGGAAGGATCAGTCGAGAATATGTCTATAGGATGGTGAGAGAATATGAAAAGCACCACCAGGAGGAGACCCAACCCAGCAACAGCCACCACCACCTCAGAGAATTACAATGATTCCGATACCCCCAAGTTTGGTATTTAATGCTCTGATAAATGAAGAAGAAATGAATGATCTACATGGGTACTGGTCATATAGTCAAATGGTAATGCATCACACAACAACTTGATCGTCATTGGGGAAGCTTTAAAGATTACTTCATTAGGCACTTGGGTATGCCACCCTCACCTCCGGCATGGCACTTTGGTCCACCTCATGGACAGTACTACACACCACCGGCAGCTACCACATATCATGAGGCATCTAGCTATGCGGGTGCGACTGGAGGGGACATGGATGATGATCATGAAGAGGCTGAACCTAGTGACGCTAAGGAGGGTCAAGAAGAGATAGAATGAAGAGATTAAGCCACCATTTGCTTGAGCATGGATGAAAACCAATCCTGATCACTAGATCGATTTGATGGATGATGATAATTCTCTCTGTTTTTGTTGATTGAATACCATAACTTTTGATTACTTTGGATTATTTTCATTTTACTTTCAGTCTTTGGAATTGAAGTATTTTAGATTTTCTTTTGATGTAGTTTGGCTAATGGCCTTAAGCTGACGCCAAGTGGCTAATTATTTTGATGCTTCATGGATTGAATCTTAGTGAAATCTTTATTGCTAGACACTTGGCGTAGCTTTGGTTATGATTATTTTCAAATAAGAGTAGTATGGCTAAGGGCCCTAAGCTGATGCCATTTCTGCAGTTGTTGATAGATTGAATTGGATAGTGATGTTTGTGGAGCTTAATTGGTGAGATGCATGGCACGGTTGCTCTTGACATTTTTACTCAATTTTAATTCTTGGCTTAAAAGCAGGACATAGTTTAAGTTGTTTTTGTTATTTGTATTTATGTCTTGATGTTTAATTTTTGGGTGAGTGGAAGGATGATTTATTCATCAATTTGAATAAAAGAGACAAGTTTGGGGGTGTTTATCTTTTTTGTGTTGTAAATGCTCATTTTATACATTCTGTTGCCACTTGATGATTAATGGATGGAAAACTAATCAATTAGGTACTCAATGATGATAAATTTTGATATTTAATGCTTTGTGATTGAAGTATATGATTGATTCATTTCAAGAATTTTTGTGTGAGTGAGTAGTTCGTTTGCAACCCAAAAAGAATTCACAAACTTGGCATGGCTATTTTTCAAAAAGAAGCGCTGAAATTTTAGGAAAATATATTTGAAATGTTGTTTCTTATCAAATCACATATATTATTTGGTTGATGAACTATCTTTTGGAAAGAAATGAGTTAAATGAAGTAGAAGGAATTTTGGGATATTTCGTGTGTTTGCATAGGGAATGCTCTTCTAACTTGTGAATAATTGATATTTGAGATAAATTTTAGGTGCATTTAACTTCTTTTCCTTGGTTTAGGACCGGAATTTTTTTTTTTTGGAATAAGGCGATTACGGGATTCCGACATGTACCCATGTTGTTTCTCCAAAATAAGCCATTAGAGTAGGAATAAGGCGAGTACGGGACTCCGACAAGTACCTATGTTGTTTCTCTGAATTAAGCCATTAGGAATTGTGTTTTTTGTATACCAATAAGTTAAGGAGTAAATGTTTGCAATACTTATCATTAATCTAATATTACTTATTCCTTGTTAGAGGTTACTATTCCCGTAAGGTGTGACATTTGCATTTAAGTTGATTCCTAATTGAACTTCTATCTTCATGATGCCCAGTCGGGATAGTTGATGAACTTCATGATATTTGTAATTAGAGAAGTAATGATGTTTCAAATGAAATGAACTAAAACTTTTGGTAACTCTTTTTGGAGAATGGTAATGCTTGGTGATGTGAAATCTTGTGTAGTGAATGAATGTGTGCTTCTAAGAAGAACAAAATTTCAATTTTGGATTGATTTACTCATATACTTCACATATCACGCAGGGTTGAACATTTCTTGAGAGATTTCTTAATTGTTCTAAGTACAACCATGATTCAACAAGTGTCACGTCAACTTTGGAGGTTTTTATATGTTTGAATGTTAGTAGGTTTCGTTTAATGTTAATCTTTGTTTAGCTCGGGACTAGCAAAATGCTAAGTTTGGAGGTGTGATAACTCTAGTAAACTAGAGTTATTTTCTTCTAAATTATAGCATTTTGATAGTTTATAAAATTCTGAAGTTGGATAAGTAATTGAGGATTTTAGTTAATTTCTTTGGTATGTATTTGTATTTTCGTTCTTGAATTATGATAAGTTTTTGTTAAATTTTTAGTTTAATTAAGTGCTTAATGGTGTTAATACTATACAGGTTAAAAATTAAAGGTTAGAAGCTGGAAGGAACAAAGCTCAAGGGACCAGATTGCAAAAATGGATGAAATGAAGAATGCTGGGAGGAGAGTCGAGATCGCGATCTCGACTGTTCCAAACTGTGATCTCGACTCGGGAAATGGTCTAACTGTATTAGAGTCGAGATCCCGATCTGAAATGTTCCAGACAGCGATCTCAAATCGCTGAGAGTCAAGTTTTTAGGGCAATTTTGTAAAGTTCCAGCCAAAAATTCCTAATTTTGCCTTGTGTAATGCTGCACTATTTAAGCCAAGTAGAATTAGAAAAAGAAAACAAGTAGATAGTTTTAGTTAGATTTTAGGATAGTTTAGGATAGCTTGAACTCCACGTACTATTTATTACTTCTTTAATAGAAATTTCTCTTTAAGTTGCCCTTGGATCTTCTTTCAATTTCTAGTCAAGTTCGAATTTTGATTAGATAATCTTAGTAGGTTAATCGTAAGTTTCGCGTAGATATAATTTTTATTCGCTTTCTTGTCTAATTTGGTAAGAATTTCTTTACATGCAATTTAGGGTTTCTTAGGAAAATTAGGGTTCTTGATCAAATCTTATATTGAACAAAAAGGCCTCCATTTTTTCAACAATCAATGGTTAACTAAGGCAGCTTTTTATATTGAACGTTAAAAATCCCAGGCCTCTACCTCTGGTTTGGCTATTCCACATTCTCCTCCTCGTCAAACACCCCCACCATTCCATGATCCTCATCCATCTTCCTCTGAACCCTCACTTTCTCATATCTGTGGCCTTCTCACTTCCATGAGCACTCAAGTCAGTTCATTTCAACGTCGCACTAATCGTAAGTTAAAGCGACTTCAAACTCGTCAGGTGATTCTCCAAGAATGTGCCCTTAGCCTAGGCATGTCTGCTTTGGCTCAGGTTCAATTTGCCAACATTCAATCACAAGATCCACTCGACTCATCTTCCGACAGTGATGGCAATGCTGAAGATAGGGATGTTCGTGAGGACGACGAAGAGGACGCAAATAATCAAGGTGTTGCCAATGAAGATGAAGGCGACGATGAGGATATTGACGACACGTTCAATTTCATCATGCAACGCCATACTAGAGAAGAGGAAGACAGTGAGGCCACTGATGAAGATGCTCCTTCCAAACGCCAAAAGATTGAAAAGCGCTCCAAGAAGAAAAATGACTCGAATTAGTTCCTTTAACAATCTATTTTTAGTTTTTGGCATTTCTCTATTTTTTTTTTGCTTAGTTAGGACTGCTCTCAGATTTAACATTCTATGTATTCCCTTGAACTAGTCCTGTTAAATATTTGAGTTTTTTTCTGTTGAATATTTGGGCTTTTTTATGCTTTTTTGCGCTATTTCTGTTGAATGTTTGCATGTTCCCTCAGGGGGAGCTTTGTTTGATGATGTCAAAAGGAGGAGTAGTAATCTATATTTCAAAATGATTGGTCATCACCCATATCTGATTGTTTTTACATAATTATTCCATGAATATTTGTCATCATCAAAAAGGGGGAGATTGATGTTTTCCAAACCTTATTTTGATGATGACATAAACACTTAACTCTGTAAACAAGTTTTTGTAGGTCTGTTACTTGTTTTGCTGGAGACAGGGTTTTCGGAGGCATTGTACCGTCCAAACTATGTCAAGCTTCTTGGACACATTCCACCGTTCGAACCAACAGACAGAAAGAAGGATCTTACTGCTTCTCCAAATGGACGCACACAACTGTCCGAACAAAGTCTTCTTCGGACTAACAACACCGTCTGAAGCTTCTTTCGGACGATGCAATGGACGCATGCACGAACGTCCGAACGAAGTTTTTCACCAACTGCATGGAGATCGAACGCTGTGTCGGACACATCCTATCTATCTCGGACGTCCGAAACTCCAAGTTCACGGCTACTTTTTGTGCATTTATTATTTAGCTGTTAGGCAGTAGTTGCAACCACCATTTATTGCTCTTATATATAACTTCTTTGATATTCTGTAAAATCCATCTAATACATTGAATACAAGCCTTAGAAAAGAGCAATTTTAGTACCAATTGGCTATAGTTCTTTATTGTATTAGTGTGCAGAGTGCAATTCAACTTTGAGTGTAGTAATAATCCTGTACGAAAGTGTGGTTGTAAGTAAGATTCTTGGCTCAACTAAAAGAGTTTTAGTGTGAGCAAAAATTTTCCTACTTTGTAAAGATTATTGGCTCACCAAGTGCGTGAAGCATTTTAGTGATTTGATACTTCAAGCTTGTTAGCTTGGAAGTATTGGCTGTTTAATTTTCTCTCTTTCTTACTTCACTATTTTGTTGATTCTATTATATCAGTTTTTACTTGGAAAATCTTAATATTTCTAAAAGTATCTTTAAGAAACCTAATTTACCCCCCCTCTTAGGTTGCTTTGGGACCAACAAAATCGTCCTTCCACTCACCCAAAATTAAATATCAAGACAAACCCAAAAATAAGAAAAACTACTTAAACTATGTCCTACTTTTAAGCCTAGAATTAAAATTGAGTAAAAATGTCAAGAGCAACCGTACCATGCTTAATGCATCTCACCAACTAAGCTTCAAACAAAATCAACATTCCATTCAACTCATCAACTAATGCAAAGATGGCATCAGCTTAGGGCCCTTTGCCATGTTACTCTTATTAGACTATAACCAAACTTCACCAAGTGTCAACATGAGAATCGAAAAGAAATTCCATCCATAAAGCATCAAAATGTATCAACATGGCATCAGCTTAAGGTCATTAGCCAAACTACTTAAAAATAAAAACTAAAATACTTCAATTCAAAAAATTGAAAATAAAACAAAAGTAATCTAAAGTAATCAAAAGCTGTGGTGTCCAATAAAAACAGGGAAAATTATCATTAACCATCAAATTGATCCAATGATCAGGGTTGCAGTCTTCATCCACGCTCAAACAAATGTTGGCTTCATCTCTTCATTCCATCTTGTCTTGACCCTTCTTAGTGTCACTAGGTTGGGCCTTTTCATGATCATCATCCATGATCATCCCTCATCATGTGTGGTAGCCGCCGGTGGTGTGTAGTACTGTCCATGAGATGGACCAAAGTGCCATGCCGGAGGTGATGGTGGCTGGACCCAAGTGCCTAATGAAGTAACCTTTAAAGCTTCTCCAATAACGGTCAAGTTGTTGTGCATCACCAATTGACTGTACGGCCAGTACCCTTGTAGATCATTCATTTCTTCTTCACTTATCGGAGCATTAAATACTACACTTGGGGGTATCGGAATCATTGAAGTTCTTTGAGGTGGATGAGGCTGTGGCTGTGGCTGGGCAGGGTGGTCCTTCTAGTGGTGCTTCTCATATTCTCTCACCACCCTATAGACATATTCCCTATTGATCCTTCCTCTAGGATGTGTCAATGATTCCAATTGACCAATCGGAAAGCAACCCGCTATGGTACAAAGATGGTGAATTAGAGTAGGGGCATAAAATATGGGTCGTCCTGACCTACCACTCTCTAAAAATCCCTGTCTAATAAGGTGACCAACATTCACCGGGATCCCAGTCATGATGGCATAGACCATGAGTACTTTGTCCATTTGGATAAAGCTCACAGCATTGGACCCCCAAATGCGGCTACTAAGGAAATAAAACCATAACTTAGCCACTAAATAGAGTCCTTGATGAGCAAATTTTAATTCAGTGGCTGTCTCTTAATACACATCTAGATGACTATCACAAATGGCATCTCTTGATTGCATTCATATCCTTGTTTTTAGTGTTCAAAAATACCAAATATTGACTAGAAGTATGTTGAAATATGCATTAATCACATCAGCACTAAAATCTACCAAAACCCCTCGCATGCGCACCATGCCATCTTCTAACTCACATAAATTACAATAAAACTCCTTGACTAGCTGGGTAGCCCCGGGGTCAACCTCAGTTCGTTAAAACCCTCATCAATGCCTTGACATAGATTTGTATAAGAGATAGCTCTCCTAGCATCTTCATATAATCCCCAATGCAAGGTTAGGTGTGTATTCCTCTCTCTAATCACCTCATGCTTCTCGTTATTCTTGAATAATTGCTGAGCCCTATCACTCGAGAATTGAGGTTCAATTTGCTCACCATCGTCAAATGGTTGTTCCGAACCCCCTTCTCCGCTCGTACCCTCTCTGGATTTCCTTTTCTAGAACCAGTCCCTATCCTTCTCATTCTAACTCTTCTTTCAGCACTATCATATACCCCTCTTGTCATTTTCTTTCTGCAAAAGGATTTCAACCACCAATTTTGAAATTCCAACTTTCAACACCACGAAATCACAATCACAATCACAAATTCCCAAAAATTGTCCGAACATTTCAATTAAACTCAATCACAAATCAAACCAAGAATTCCAACAATTTAGACAATTCAAAATCACAATTTTTCTAGAACAAATTAGCACCAAGTTACTTGTCCACAATTCAATAATTAAATACCACAAATTTTCCACAATTTAATCCACAAAACTCCACAATTGCCTTCAAAAATTGTCAATTACAACTAATATTTCAAGGAAGGATATTACCCGTTCTTTTTCGTATTCAAAATTTTCCAAGAGGGTTGCATTTCAAGACCGAGCACAAATCCCCTTGAACACTTCTTCATCTTCCAAAAAATTCACCAAAACTCCATTCTTGCTTTTATGTTCAAAGAGAAAAACAAAGTGAAATTATTGGTGGGCGTGGAGTTTAGGTGATTTTTTTGTGAAGATGAAAGAAGAATTGGAGGATTTGTGGTTAGGGCTTCCAAATAAGAAAAGAAGAATAGGGAAAGTTTGTGAAGAGAGAAGAAAAGATCAAAAGCTTTTAAAGTTTCTGGCAGTTGAGATCGCGGTCTGAGTTTTGAGACCGCGATCTCAACTCGGTGACAAAAATAGCCTTTGCAGAAGTTTGGAGTTGAGACCGCGATCTCAAATTTGAGATCGCGGTCAATCAACCAAATTTTGTTTCTGCCCTCCATCTAGATGTTTAAGACCAAATGACCTGAAATTTTGAGATCGCGGTCATCAAGATTCAATGGAGCAAAGTGAATTTTCACACTTAGCCGAAATTACTCCACTCTTGACCACTTTTCTCCATTTGCAAAGGTAACCTAAAAAAAAAAAATTCACAAGTTAGGATGACAATTTTCACTCATTCTTTAGCACCATTTATTCAACTCAAAAACTCAATTTTATTTATTTATTTTTTATTTTTTATTTTTTGACAAAAATTCTAACCTAATTCAAACCAATTTACTCAAAATTAAGCCAATTAAAGAAAATCACTCAAAAGAAAGCAATAACAACTAAATTAAAGACTTGGGTTGCCTACCAAGTAGTGCTCTTTTATAGTCACTATCTTGACTATGGCATGACCCTCATTCTTAGTAATTGAGGATGATTGATCCTTCTTTCCCTTTTGGTTTCCACCGAAAAAGTTTGATCCCCTTTTTCTTCATAAGCATCAATAAAACTTGATTTTCGGGTTTTGCATGCACAAGTCCTTTCTTTCCAGCCTTAGACATCGCTAGTGCCCCAATTAACATCTCCAATTCTTTCTCAAACCATTTTCTTTTCTTCTTGTGCCTTCTCAATTTCTTGACATCACCATTTTGTTTATTTTGTGCAAAACTCTCTTCATCCTTCGTCAACACACATCCTTTTTCTTTCAATTCATTTCTCAGATTTTCCTTTATTTCTAACACTTGCTTGAGCGAATTGCCTCGGCTCACTTCATTTTGTTCTTCATTTGACCTAGCAAGGATAGAATTAAGAGATTGATTAGCACATTTCTCTTCAACAATGGGAATATTGTCATTATATTCAAACACATCAAATTCAATTTATTCATTTTTAACTCATAAGATCAACTTCCCTTTGTTCACATCAATTAATGCATGAGCGGTCGACAAGAAAGGCCTCCCTTGAATCAATGGAATCTCACTCTCTTCACCCGTATCCAACACAAAGACCTTAGTAGAAATCAACGGGAAGTACCAACTTTTCAACTTGTACAAGCATATCTTACAACAAGCCATGTGGTTTCCTCTCGGATAAATCCACCAATTGGAGTGTGATATTAGTTGGCTTGACATTGTTGCTCCCTAACTTGTCATAGATGGCCTTTGGCATGATATTTATGCTTGCCCCCAAATCACAAAGTGATCGATGCCACGTTTTTCCTCCAACATTCACCGGTATCATAAAACTACCGGGATCTTTAACTTTAGGGGCAAACGCCTTTGAACAATGGTACTACATTGGGCATCAAGGCATACTTTCTCATCGTCATCCCACTTTTGCTTCCTTGCCAAAAGATCCTTCATGAAACGAGCATAGTTGGGCATCTTGGTGAGGATATCAATCAAAGGAATGTTGACATTAATCTTTTTTAACATATCCAAGAAATGGGTGAATTCCTTCTCTTTTTCCTCCTTTCCTGGATCAATGACTCTTTGAGGGTATGGCACTTTCATTGATGGATCTAATATTCCAATCTTGAAAGGTTCCTCCACATTCTTCTTCTTGAATACCTTGATCTCATTCTTTTGTTCTTTCTTGACTTCATTATCAACCACTTCCCTTTCATTCTCAACTACCTTGGACTTTTGTTCCTTGCTGCCTTCCTCCACCATTTTCTTCTCCTTAGATTCAACCAATTCTTTTCCACTCCTTAGGGTTATAGCATTGCATTGCTCCTTGGAGTTTGGAATAGTATCACTCAAAAATGCCCCAATAGGTCTGTAATTATTCAACCTTGCCCATTGCCCCAATTGAATCTCCAAATTTCTTATCGAAGCTTTCAAATTCTCATAATCTCTTATATGCTCTTCCGCTTTCCTATTCAATTCTATTCTCAAATACTAGGCTTCTCTTTTCCAACCTTCTTTACCCAAATACTTTCTAGGAGCATATTGATCATGACACATGGGTTGGGAAGAATTAGCATAATGCAAAGAAGGTCTTTGTTGTTGGTCTTGAAATGAAGGATTGGGTCATTTGAAATTTTGATATGAGTTGGGTTGGACATTTCTTTGATGTGGCGGTTGATACGGTCTAGATGAGGAATTTGGGGCTTGAGTCTGTTGGGGAGGTGGGGGATTTGGTTGGTAAGGAGGGTTGGATTGGTTGTTGGTGTTACTTCATGAGAAATTTGGGTGATTCCTCCAAGAAGAATTGTATGTGTTCCCATAAGCTCCGGATTGGTTCCTTCGAAATGAAGATTGATTGGCCATATAATTGATTTGCTAATTAGCACCACCTGGCATCTCACAATTCCCATTGGAATTGCCGCCTCCACAAAAATCACATGTCATGCTTGGTTCAGTTGGAGAAGAAGTCATAGCACTTACACGACTTGGTTTCCCTAGATTCTCTAACGCCTTTGCCATGTTATTCATCACACTCATGACATGCTTTGTTGAACCAAAAGGGCGTCTTGCATGTTTAGATTCAACACTCCACTAGTTGCATTGGCTTGATTCGCTTGGTGTTGAACCACCGGTAGAGGGAGTTATTGGTCCATGATGGTAGTGGTTGTATGCCATCCTATTTAACAACTCTTGAGCTTCTTCCAGAGTCTTATATGAGATAGAACTGTCCGCGTAGGCAACTACGATGGATTTCGTCTCTTGAGGTAAACCATTATAAAAATTTTGGACTTGAAGCCACAAAGGAATGGCGTGATGCGGGCATTTTCTCAGTAAATCTATGAATATTTCTCAAGCTCCCCCCTAGGCTTTCACCAACATCTTGTTTGAACGATGTAATCTCATTCCTTAATTTAGCAGTTCTTGCTGGAGAAAAGTACTTCGCCAAGAACTCTTGAGCAAGTTGGTTCCAAGTGGTGAATGTTCCTTGGGAGTGGGATTGCAACCATGACTTTGCCCTATCACAAAGAGAAAAAGGAAACACCCTCATCTGACCACAATCTGGGTGAGCTGTCCATTAAACTTAAATGTGTCCAAGAGTTCTTCAAAATTCATGAGGTGTGTGTACGGGTCCTCATTTGGCCCATCCTCCGAACATGGCATGGGCTTTGAGCATTTGGATTAGGGCGGGCTTGATTTCAAAATTGTTGGCTTGCACGGGCATCCGTGCAATGCCTGAGTTAGTCCCATCAAAATTAGGTAAAGCATACTCCCTCAATCGTCTTCCATTCCCATTCATGCCATTTCCATTCCTATAGCCACCCATTCCATTATTTCCACCTACCTCTTCTTCTTCGTTTTCGATGTTCACGTTCCCTTGATGAGTATTAGCATTTGTCATTTCTATCCTTTCTTGGTCTTGTTGTACCCTTCTCAATCTTCTAAGTTCTCTTAGTTCTTTCTCCTTTTCCTTGTCTAAGAAAATGAATGGCTCTTGAGCTCCTCATAGCATGCACTACACCACCAAGGCAAATAGCCAATTGAAATTCCAAGTTAATTCCACAAGACAACCAAATCAAACATAAAAATAAACTAAATTAATAACTAAATTAAACTAAACTAAAGTGCTTAATCTTCACGACCCGTAAAGTTTTTGCGCTAGATATTGCCAAAAACCGAAGACAATCCCCGGCAGCGGCGCTCAAAAACTTGATGCTTTACACACCTAGTTATAGATTTTTAAAACACCTAATTCCTACTACTAACTAGATGGCACCTCGCAAGTATACGGTTGTCAACTAGTAGTAAAGGGAAGTAGGAATCGTTCCTACGAGGATTGTCGATAGCAATTACCAAGATTTATGGGTGCTTGTGTAGTTAAGCAAAATCAAGCGATGAGTGACAGAATTATTCTAATAAAAATTAGAATCTTAATTCTAACGTAAATTAACCAAAATTAAGACTAAAATTAAAAACAAGCAAATCACCCAACTAAAGAACTACAAAGGAAAAGCCTTGAGTTTTAAAAACAACCACTTCTAAACTATAATTTAGAAAGAGTTAAACTAGAAATCTAAATATTTTTGGATTTTTGATTGAAATTAAGAAAGCCCACAAAGAATTAACTAGGAATTAAAGCAAGAAATTGAAAATTCTAACTAGAGTCATTAGTTCATGAAATTCAGAAGAACCCTAATTTTCCTAAGAAACCCTAATTTGCATGTAAAGAAATTTTACTAAATTGGACAAGAAAGCAAATAAAAATTATATCTACGCGAAGCTTGTGATGAACCCACTACAATTATCTAATCAAAATTTGTACTTGACAAGAAATTAAAAGAAGATCTAAGATAAAAGTAAAGAGAAATTTCTATTAGAGAAGTAAACTTGGAGTTCAAGCAATCCTAAACTATCTAAAAACTAACTAAAAACTATCTACTACTCTCTACTTACTAATTCTACTTAGCTTAAATAGTGCAGCATTACACAAGGCAAAATTAGGGGTTTTTGGCTGGAAGTTTACAAAATTGCCCTTACAACTTAACTCTCAGCGAGTTGAGATCGCGGTCTGGAGAATTTGAGACCCGCGATCTCAACTCTAAAATAGAAAAACCAATTCCCGAGTTGAGATCTCAGTCTGGAACAGTCGAGACCTCTATCTCGACTCTCCTTCACAGGCAGCTTCCTTCATTTCATCAATTTTGCAATCTGGTCCCTTGAGATTTGTTTCTTCCAGCTTCTAACCTTTAATTTTTAACCTGCAAAATATTAACACCATTAAGCACTTAATTAAACTAAAAATTTAACAAAACTTATCATAATTAATTCAAGAATGAAAAGACAAATACATATGAAAGAAATTAACTAAAATCCTTAATTACTTATCCAATTTCGGAATTTAAACTATGAAAATGCTATAGTTGAGAAGAAAATAACTCTAGTTTACTGGAGTTATCAATAAAGTATGTATATCATTCACAAATCACAATAAGTCATACATTGTCATCAACATTTTCATCAATGGCCAAATTCATCCAAGTGTATCCAAATTCAATTCCCAACAACAAAACATAAGCTAAACTAATAACAAGGCTACAAGCCTTTATTACCAATGGGGTACTTAAACTAAAGCAAGAAACTAAAATAAAGCATAATAAATAAAAAGGAAAGAAAAACTCCCTCCGTACAACACCAAGGAGGCTTCCCAAGGATATTGCAATCCTTGGTGAACTTTCACCAGTGCTTAGCTCCTCCGAAGTCTCCAAGGAAATGAACTTCGGCATATGTAGGTTGTGTCTTCTTGGCCCCCTCTGGAATGTATCCTTCTTTTTCTACTCCTCTAACAACTGGCTCTTTCTCCATGAACACCCCAAATAGAACCTCTTTTGTTATAACCGGGACAAATGCACACTCATGCAAAGGACAAGTTGGTGATTCCTCTATATAAGCGTTGAGTGTCTCGGTTGTTGTAGCTTCAACTTCATGAGACTCTTGAGAATCGGTTTCTTGTAAGGCATTTTCAATTTGTTCTTTCTGAACCGGTTCTTCGCCCATTGGTGGAGGTGTTGGAATACATTTTTCTTTACCATTTGTTATTCCTTAAATCTCAGCAAGTTGGTCTTCTAATTGATTGTTGGATGTGGCTTGCTCTTCACAGATTCTATCTATTTCTTTTTGAAGTTGAGCAAGTTTTTCTTGTTCTTTGGCCACAATTTCTCGAAATTGAGCCGTCTAGAAGTTGGGCTATTTATTCTCAAAATTCTTGAATTTGCATCCACTTGTCCATCCTTCTTATGTCTTCACTTTCTTGAGTTGTTTGGTGAAGGAAATATGACTCCATTGCATCACATGAAGGCTCTTGTGATGGAGGGAAAGAGTAAGAATTTTCTTGATAGCTATCATAAGGATATGGATGGCGACCATCCCATTTGATAATGTTGGTGGCTCTCATAAGTATATTGATGGCTAGACAGTCCCACTTGATAATCTAAGGGGTAAGGATAGTAACCATGACAAGAATCATGCTCATTGGGCATACCTCCACTACCATAAAAATGGTAATCTCTTTGGTATGAATCATTCCAATTAGGTCCTTGCATGTTGTTGAGCAATCAACTACACAAATAAAAATAAGAAAATGATCTAAAACAACAAAAACAAGAAAATTAGGAAAGTTTAGTCTACTAGTTAGTCTAAACCATCCATCACAAAGAAAATCTTTTTGGATTTTTGAGAATAAGAATACAAATTACAAAATGAAATCTTTTTGGTTTTTCAAATGGGTGAAACAACTATACAAGAAAATAGAAGGCTTCAATCTAGTCTTGCAACCAAATTATATTGATATTACCGAAAACCAATCCTTGGCAATGACGCCAAAAACTGTTATCTTTATACACCTATCTATAAATTTATAAAACACCAAAATCCTACTACTAACTAGATGGCATCCCGCAAGTGTACGGTTGTCAACTAGTAGCAAAGGGAAGTAGGGATCGTTTCCACAAGGATTGGTCGATAATTACTGGTTATTTGGTTGGATTTCAAGTTGAAGCGATTGATTAAGTGAAGAGATTTAACTAAAACTAGAACTAATGGAACTAATAAAGCAATTTAAAGTAAAGATTAATCACTAAGAAAGCAATTAAAAAGAAAGTATCTTTAGAAAGCAAATAAATGGAACAATTAAAAAGAATTTAGAATAAGCATATTAAGTAAGCAATTAGTTAATCTAAACTATTCATTATCCTAAGCAAGCATAATTATAGAAATCCCCTAATGTATTCTAAGAAAGCCTGTTACAAGAAAGTATTTTTCAAAAGAAATTAACTAACCTAAACTACAAATTAACACTAAGAAAGCACAATTAAGGAAAAGCCATTAACTAAACTACCAATTAAACTGAGAAAGCAAGTAAAGAAAGCAATTTAATGAAAAGCCCATAAACTAATTTATCCTAATTAACCAATCTAAACTATGAATTACCACTAAGGAAGCATAATTGAAGGAAACCCATTAAGTAATCTAACAATTACACTAAGAAATCATTAAACAGAGAAAATATATGAAAGTAATTTGACTCTTATTAAACTAAGGAAATACGAAATTAAAGTTTAACTAAAAAAGTTTTAACATAAACAAGGAACTTACCACTAAAAGACTTCAATCTTTAGCTAGGAAATTGTGATTACAAGAAAGAGAAATCCATCTTACTCTAATCTAATCTAAGAAAACCCTCCCCAAATGGGAAGTAAAAATGAAGAAAATTACTCTCTAATCTAGCATACTTCTACTAGCTAAGTTCTCCCCTCAAATGAGGTTTAAAAGGGGTATATATAGTGCTAGGGTAGTGGGATAATTGTGTAGTAAAAATCAGCCCCGAACAAAGTCATTTTTTGCTCTAGCCGCCTCCAGATTGCGATCTCAAATTTGAGATCGCGATATGGACTGAAACTTCTGAAATGCAGCACTTCACAGTTTTGCTTCCAAAATCTTCATCCGAAGTTAGAATAATGCGCCATTTTTTTTCTTGCGACCCTAACACATAGGAGAAAATTATTATCTATAATAAACACATAAAATAACATCTAAACATCTAATTAAAATTATCACAAATTAGGCCAAAAAAATGATGGACAAACAAAGATGAACGAAAACTTAACTCCCAACGATGTTAAGTAAAAGACACAACACAACTCTAAATGGAAAAACCTAATAGAATTTATGCTAATTATAACCTAAATAAGTATTTGAACACTTAATAAATGCATACTAACACATTCTAACACATAAAAGAAAACTAGATACAAACACACACGAAAACACTAAAAATACTAGAAACCAGGAGCAAAATCATCAAGTTTAGGGTACATATAACTCTTGTTTTCTAGAGTTATCATGCATCTCACCAATTAAAGTCAACAAACATCACTATCCAATTTTATCTATCAACAAATCCAGAAATGGCATCAACTTAGAGCCCTTAGCCACTATACTTTTATTAAGCAATGACCAAACTTCACCAAGTGTCAAACATGAGATTCCAAAAGAAATTCAATCCATAAAGCATCAAAATGTATCAATTTGGAATCAGCTTAAGGCCATTAGGCAAACTACTTAAAAAGAAAAACTAAAATACTTCAATTTCAATGACTGAAAGTAAAACAAAAGTAATCCAAAGTAATCAAAAGTTATGGTGTTTAATAAAAACAGAGATAATTATGAGATTCTAAATCATCATCCATCAAATCGATCAAGTGATTAGGGTTGGCCTACATTCATGCTCAAGCAAATGGTGGCTTCATCTCTTCATTTCATCTCTTCTTGACCCTCCTCAACGTCACTAGGTTGGGCCTCTTCATGATCATCATCCATCTCCCTCCAGTCACACCCGCGTAGGTAGATCCTTCATGATGTGTGGTAGCCGCCGATGGTATGTAGTACTGTCCACGAGGTGGACCAAAGTGCCATGCCGGAGGTGATGGTAGCCAGACCCAAGTGCCTAATGAAGTAATCTTTAAAGCTTCTCCAATGACGATCAAGTTGTTGTGCATCACCATTTGACATAACGACCTGTACCCTTGTAGATCATTCCTTTCTTCTTCATTTACCGGAGCACTAAATACCAAACCTGGGGGTATCGGAATCATTGAAATTCTCTGAGGTGGTGGTGACTGTGACTGGGTAGGGTGCTCCTCCTGGTGGTGCTTTTCACATTCTCTCACCATCCTATAGATATATTTCCCAATTGATCCTTCCTCTAGGATGTGTCAATGGTTCCAAATGACCAATCGGGCAACCGGCTATGGTGCAAAGATGGTGAATTGGACTAGGGGCATAAATATGGGTCATCCAGACCTACCACTCTCTAAAAACTCTTGTCTAATAAGGTGACCAACATTCACCGGAACCCCAGTCATGATGGCATAAACTAAGAGTACTTTGTCCCTTTGGATAAAGCTCACAGCATTTGTACCCCAAATACGGCTACTGATAAAATAAAATCATAACGTAACCACTAATGAGAGTCCTTGACGAGCAAATTTTAACTTAATGGCAGACGAAGTACTCTTAATCCACTCTACCTTTCTATCACAAATGAAATCTTTGATTACATTTATATCCTTATCTTTATTGTTCAAAAATGGCAAATATTGATTAGAAGGTACGATGTTGAAATACGCATTAATCACATCAGCACTAAAATCTACCAAAATCCCCCATATGCGAACCTTGCTATCTTCTAACTCACATAAATTACAATGAAACTCTTTGACTCACTAGGTAGCCCCGGGGTCAACCTGAGTGTTAAAACCCTCCCAATGCCTTGACCTAATTTGTTCTTCTATCGCTCGCCTAGCATCTTCCTATATTCCCCAATGCATGGATAGGTCAAAATTCCTTTCAATAATTACCTCATGCTTCTTGTTATTTTTGAATAATTGCTGAGCCCTATCACTCGAGAACTGAGGTTCAATTTGCTCACCTCCCTCAAATGGTTGTTCTGAACCCCCTTCTCCGCTCGTACCCTCTCCGAATTTCTTTTTTCTAGAACTAGTTCCTCTCCCTCTCATTCTGCACTCTTCTTTCAGCACTGCCATATACCCATCTCATCATTTTCCTTATGCAAATGGAATTCAATCACCAATTGAAAAATCAAACCTTCAATCAGGAACCAACACCACAAAATCACAATCACAAATTCCCAAAATTTTTTAGAATATTACAATTCAACTTATTTCACAAATCTCCCAACCCCTGTCAAACCAATAATTCCAACAATTGAACAATTCAAAATCACAATTCTTCTAAAACAAATCAGCACCAATTACTTGTCCACAATTCAATAATTAAATACCACAAATTTTCCACAATTTAATCCACAAAACCCAACAAATGTCTCTAAAAAATGCCAACTACAACTAATATTCCAAGGAAGGATATTACCCGTTCTTTTTTGGAGTGAAATTTTTCCAAGAATTGCTTGTGTGTCAATCCCCTTTAAAGCCAAATTTCTCCAAAAATCCTCAAAAAGATGCTTGCTTTGATTTCCTAGTGAAAAATGAAATGATATTAGTGATGAAAGCGGAGTTTTAATGATTTTTGGTGAAGATGAGGGAAGAATTTGTGGAGTTGGGGTTAGGGCTTTCGGATGAGAGAAGAAGAATAGGGAAAATTTGTGAAAAGAAAAGAAAGATCGAAGGTTTTAAAAAATTTCAGTCATTCGAGATCGCGGTCTCAGTTTTGGTATCGCGATTTCGAAAGATGTTGAGATCGCGATCTCAACTCAGTGCAAAAATAGCTTTTGCTGAAGTTTGGAGTTGAGACTGTGATCTCAAATTTGAGATCGCTATCTCAACCCAAATGACCATTCTACCCTCCAGAATTTTGAGTTTGAGACCGCGATCTCAAATTTGAGATCGCGGTCTCAAGCTCATTTTCTACAAAGTGAATTTTCGCACTTAGCCGAAATTACTTCACTCTTGACCACTTTTCTCCATTTGCAAGGGTAACCTAAAAACAAAAAAATTCACAAATTAGGATGACAATTTTCACTATTATTTTTTTATTTTTTTTAAACAAAAATTCTAACCTAATTCAAACCAATTTACTCAAAATCATGCCAATTAAAAATCACACCAAAAGAAAGCAATAACAACTAAATTAAAGGCTTGGGTTGTCTCCCAAGAAGCGCTCTTTTATAGTCACTAGCTTGACTATGGCATGGACTTTATTCCAAGTAATTGAGGATGATTGATCCTCCTTTCCCTCACAATTTTGGTTTCCACGGAAAAGGTTTGATCCCCTTTTTCTTCATGATTTAAGCTTGAATTTTAGGATTTTCTTAGACTTAGCAATCGCTAGTGCCCCAATTAACATCTCCAATTATTTCTCAAACCATTTTCTATTCTTTTTGTGCCTTCTCAATTTCTTGATATCATCATTTTGCTTATTCTCTGCAAAACTCTATTCATCCTTCGTCAACACACATCCCTTATCGGGTGCTTTTTCCTTCAATGCATTTCTCGGATCATCCTTTATTTCCTACACTTGCTTGAGCGAATTGCCTTGGTTAACTTCATTTTGCTCTTCATTTGACCTAGCAAGGATAGAATTAAGAGATTGGTTAGCACATTTCTCTTCAACAATGGGAATATTAGCATTGTATTCAAACACAACAAATTCAATTGATTCATTTTCAACTTGTAAGATCAACTTCCATTTGTTCACATCAATTAATGCATGAGCGATCGACAAGAAAGGCCTCTCTAGAATCGTCTAATGGAATCTCACTCTCTTCACCCATATCTAGCACAAAGAAATCAACGGGAAATACAAACTTTTCAACTTGTACAAGCCATATGGTTTCCTCTCGGATAAATCCGCCAATTAGAGTGTGATATTAGTTGGCTTGACATTGTTGATCCCTAACTTGTCATAGAAGGCCTTTGGCATGATATGCTTGCCCCCAAATCACAAAGTGATCGATGCCACATTTTTCCTCCAACATTTATCGGTATCATAAAACTACCGGGATCTTTAAGTTTAGGGGGCAAACGCCTTTGAACAATAGCACTACATTGGGCATCAAGGCGTACTTTCTCATCATCATCCCACTTTCACTTCCTTGCCAAAAGATCCTTCATGAAACAAGCATAGTTGGGTATCTTGGTGAGGACATCAATCAAATGAATGTTGACATTAATGTTTTTCAACATATCCAAGAAATGGGTGAATTGCTTCTCTTTTTCCTCCTTTCTTGGATCAATGAGTCTTTGAGGGTATGTTGACACTTTTATTGATGGATCTATCTTCAAAGGTTCCTCCACATGCTTCTTCTTGGATACCTTGATCTCATTATTTTGTTCCTTCTTGACTTAATCATCAACCACTTCCCTTTCATTCTCAACTACCTTGGACTTTTGTTCCTTGCTTCCTTCCTCCACCTTTTGCCTTCTCCTTAGATTCAACCAATTCTTTTCCACTACTTAGGGTTATGGCATTGCATTTCTCCTTGGGGTTTTGAATAGTATCACTCGAAAATGCCCCAATAGGCTTGTCATTATTCAACCTTGCCTATTGCCCCGATTGAATCTCCAAATTTCTTGTCGAAGCTTTCAAATTCTCATGATCTCTTTTATACTCTTCCGCTTTCCTAAGCTGTCTCTTATACAAATACTAGATGTGTATAAGAACCTTCTTCACCCAAATTCTCTCTAGGAGCATATTGATCATGATACATGGGTTGGGAAGAATTTGCATAATGGAAAGGAGGCCTTTGTTGTTCGGGTGGGTTTGAAATGAAGGATTGGGAAAATTTTGATATGAGTTGGGTTGGACATTTCTTTGATGTGGCGGTTGATAAGGTCTAGATGAGGAATTCGGGGCTTGAGTGTGTTGGGCATTTTGAGGTGGGGAATTTGGTTAGTAAGGAGGATTGGATTGGTTTGTTGGTGTTATTCCATGAGAAATTTGAGTGATGCCTCCAAGAAGGATTGTAAGTGTTCCCATAAGCTCCGGATTGGTTCTTTGGAAATGAAGATTGATTAGCCACATATTTGATTTGCTCATTAACTCCATATGGCATCTCACAATTCCCATTGGTATGGCCGCCTTCCCAAAAATCACATGTCTTGCTTGGTTGAGTTGGAGAAGCACTCGTAGCATTTACACTACTAGGTTCCCATAGATTCTCAAACGCCTTTGCCATGTTGTTCATCACACTCATGAACATACTTTGTGTGCCAAGAAGGCATCTTGCATATTTAGATTCAACGTTCCACTATTTGCATTGGATTGATTCGCTTGGTGTTGAACCACCGGTAGAGTTATCGGTTCATGATGGTAGTGGTTGTATGCCATCCTATTCAACAACTCTTGAACTTCTTCTGGAGGCTTATATGAGATAGAGCCGTCAGTGGAGGTATCTATGATGGATTTCGTCTTTTGAAGTAAACCATTATAAAAGGTTTGGACTTGAAACCACAAAGGAATGGCGTGATAAGGGCATCTTCTTTGCAACTCTTTAAATCTTTCCCAAGCTTCCCCTAGGCTTTCACCAACATCTTGTTTGAACGATGTAATCTCATTACTTAATTTAGCGGTTCTTGCAGGTAGGAAGTACTTCGCCAAGAACTCTTGAGCAAGTTGGTTCCAGGTGGTGAATGTTCATTGGGCGTGGGATTGCAACCATGACTTTGCGCTGTCACGAATAGAAAAAAAAAACACCGTCATCCGCCTACAATCCGGGTGTACTCCATTAAACTTAAATGTGTCCAAGACTTCTACAAAATTCATGAATTGGAGGTGTGTGTAGGGGTCCTCATTTGGTCCTCCTCCGAACATGGCATGGGCTTGGAGCAATTGGATTAGGGCAGGCTTGATTTTGAAATTGTTGGCTTGCACTGGCATTCGTGCAATGCTTGAGTTCGCCCCATCAAAATTAGGTAAAGCATACTCCCTTAATGGGATTCCATTCCCATTCATGCCATTTCCATTCCTATAGCCACCAATTCCATTATTTCCAACTACCTCTTCTTCTTCGTTTTCCATGTTCACATTCCCTTGATGAGCATTAGCATTTGCCATTTCTATCCTTTCTTGCTCTTGTTGTACCATTCTCTACCTTCGAATTTCTCTTAGCTCTTTCTCCCTTTCCTTGTCTAAGCAAATGAATGGCTCTTGAGCTCCTCATACCACGCACTACACAACCAAGGCAAATAGTCAATTGAAATTCCAAGTCAATTCCACAAGACAACCAAATCAAACATAAAAATAAACAAAATTAACAACTAAACTAAACTAAACTAAAGAGCTTAATCTACACGACCAGTAAAGCGCTTGATATTGCCAAAAATCTATGACAATCCCTGGCAACGGCACCAAAAACTTGATGCTTGACACACCTAGTTATAAATTAATAAAACACCTAAATCCTACTACTAGTAGGTGGCATCCCGCAAGTATACGGTTGTCAACTAGTAGTAAAGAGAAGTAGGGATCGTTCCCACAAGGATTGTTGGAAGGCAATTACCAAGATTTACAGATACTTGTGTAGTTAAGCGAAATCAAGCAATGGATGATGGAACTATTCTAATAAAAACCATAGTTAAATGAAAGCGATAAAAACTTAAATTAAAGCTAGATTAACTAAAAAGTAAGTAAGTAAAAATAACTAGTTACAAAATTAAGAAACTAGTTAATCTATTCTAGTAAAAGCAAGTAAAGGAAAGCACTTAAGTCTAACCCTAAATTAACCAAATTAAGACTAAAATTAAAAGCAAGCAAATTACCCAATTAACAGGACATTGGTCTGTACAAATAGGAAACCTTGAATACTAAAAGCAACCATTTCTAAGCTAGAAATTGGAAAGTGTTAAACTAGGAATCTAAATTTTTTTTGATTTTTGATAGAAATAAAGAAAGCCCGCTAAGAATTAACTAGGAATTAATGCAAGAAATTGAAAATTCTAACTAGAGATGCAAGAAATTATTAAGAACCCTAATTTACCTGAGAAACCCTAAATTGCAAGTAAAGAAATTCTTACTAAATTAGACAAGAAAATAAATAAAAATTATATCTATGCGAAACTTACGATTAACCCACTACGATTATCTAATCAAAATTCGAACTTGACATGAAATTAAAAGAAGATCTAAAAGAAAATTAAAGAGAAATTTCTTTTAAAGATGTAAATTTGGAGTTCAAGCTATCCAAAACTATGCTAAAATCTAACTAAAACTATCTACTACTCTTTTCTTTTTCTAATTCTACTTGGCTTAAATAGTGCAGTATAACACAAGGCAAAATTAGGAATTGCTCTTTGGCTAGAAGTTTACAAAATTGCCCTTACAACTTGACTCTCAGCGAGTCAAGATCACGGTCTGGACCATTTGAGATCACGATCTCGGCTCTAATACAGCAAGTCCATTTCCCGAGTCAAGGTCGCGGTCTGGAACAGTCAAGATCTCAATCTCGACTCTCCTCCCAGCATTCTTCATTTCATCCATTTTTGCAATCTGGTCCCTTGAGCTTTGTTCCTTCCAGCTTTCAACCTTTAAATTTTAACCTGCATAGTATTAACACAATTAAGCACTTAATTAAACTAAAAATTTAACAAAAACTTATCATAATTAATTCAAGAACGAAAACACAAATACAAATACATATCAAAGAAATTAACTAAAATTCTCAATTACTTATCCAACTTCAGAATTTAAACTATCAAAATACTATAATTTAGTGAAAAATAACTCTAGTTTACTAGAGTTATCAGGTTGTCTCCTATGTAGTGCCCTTGTTTATACTCTTAAGCTCAACTTTGGCACGAGACCAAGTGCAAGATCAGGCATTAATGTGTTTAACAGTTTCCCGTACATCGTTGATGAATTCTCCATATCAGCGTTTCACCTGGTGGTAGTTAACCTTGAAATTTTCTTAGCTTTGTCTAAGCTTTACCGCACCATACAGGAATGTCTACTCTACTCCAAATGGCCTGGACCATCTTGACTACCACTTTCCAGGGAATAAATTTAATTTTGAATTGTACAGTAAACCATTTCCCCAGTTTTGAATTCCTTGCCAGAAATATGCTTGTCGTGCCAATCCTTTGTTTTCTTCTTATCAAGTCCCTCATTTTCATAGGCTTCTCTTTGAAATTCATCCAATTCGTTCAAATCCCGAAGCTTTTTTTCCCCAGCCTCCTTCAATTATAGTCGAGACTTTTGATTACCCAATGAGCTTTGTGCTCGACTTCAACCAGGAGATGGCAAGCCTTACCGTAAACCATTCTATAAGGAGGCATCCCCATTGGAGTCTTGCATACAGTCCTGTCTGTCCATATTCTTCATTCAAGCTGTATGGACCAATCCTTCCTTAAAGAATTTATGGTTTGCTCAAGAATACGCTTCAACTCCCGATTAGAAACTTCCAATTGTCATGAAGTTTGGAGATGATATGCTAGGACTATCTAGTGGATGACTCTATAATTCGAAAAGACCAACTCAGACAAAGAATTTTTGAAGTGCGATCCTTGGTCGTTTATAATAGCTCACTATACACCGAACCTCGAGAAAATGTTCTCTCTCACAAAATTTACTACTACTCTTGCATCATTGGTTGGTAGTGACGCTGCTTCCACCTACTTAGACACGTAATCTACTTCCACAAGAATAAATTGGTTGTTGTGTGATGGTGGTCGAAAGGGGCCCAAAATCAATACCCTATACATCAAAGGCTTCACAAACTAGGATATTGTTCATGGGCATTTCATCTCGTCCAGATAAGGTACCAGCATGTTGACATTCATCACATTGTAACACAAAATCTATTGTATCTCAAAATAATGTAGGCACAGAAGAGTCCACTTTGAAGGATTTTTGTTGCTGTCCTTCGAAGTCACGGCAACCTCCAACCGGTGAAGAGTGACAATAATAGAGAACACTTTGAATTTCACTTTTTGGAATACATCTCCAGATCACTTGGTCCTTACATCAACAGTACAGATAAGGGTCATCTCAAATGTAATACTTTATCTCCAAAAAGAACTTTTTCTGCTGATTTGAATTTATTGTGGATGGGAACACCTTGTCCACAAGGATATTTACAATATCCGTGTACCAAGGTGCACTACTATCCATTTTCATTAAGTGCTTCCCTAAAAAAGTCTCATTAATTGGCACCTTTTTGCCTAATTCTGTCTTTACTTTTTCTAAGGTCGATTGGTGCTCTGCCACTGTGTTTTTAGCTCCCTTCTTATCTACAACCTCCAAGTCGAATTCCTGCAATAGTAAAGGGCACATGATTAGTCTATGTTTTGCATCATTTTTAGTCAATAGGTATTGAAAAGCCGCATGATCTGTATTTGGAACAATCACCTTGTTACATATGAGATATGACCTAAACTTATCTAATGCAAATGCTACTGCTAGCAACTCTTTTTCAATAGTAGAATAATTCATTTTAGATTCATTAAGGCTACAACTAACATAGTGCACCACATACAAGACTTTATCTTTCTTTTGACATAAAACTAGTCGACGGCATAGTCCCTTTTATCACACATTAGTCAAAAGGCATATTCTAGTTTGAAGCAACTATAACTAGTGCAGTAATCAAAACTTGTATCAATTTTTCAAGAGCAAAAAACATCCATCATTAAAATCTAAAGGCACATTTTTTGCAACAAGGTACATAAAAAGGAAGAAATGAAAGAAATTTTTTTAATGAAACATCGGTAAAAACCGGCGTGTCCAAGAAAGTTCCTCACCTCCTTCAAATTAGTAGGAGGAGGTAATTTTTCAATGACTTCAACTTTAGATTTGTCCAATTTTGTACGCTTAGTAGAAATTTGATGGCCTAACACAATTAACCTTTCTTTACCAAGATATGACACTTTTCCCAGTTTAGTGCCAGGTTGATTAACTCACATCTTTTTAAAACATAAGCAAAATTATCTAAACTTGAATCAATAGAATCACCAAAAACACAAAACTCATCCATGAAAATCTCAATCATCAAATTTTCAATCATGTCGTGGAAAATAGCAAACATGCATAGTTCAAAAGTGTTAGGAGCATTACACAACCCAAAAGGCATAAAAGTTCCATATGCTCAAGTAAATATGTTTTTTTTCTTCTTGATCTTCTGGGGCAATGGCTGTTTGGAAATAACCTGAATAGCCATCGAGAAAGCAATAAAAAGCATGACCTTGTAGCCACTTAAGCATTTGATCATTGAACGGCAAAGGAAAATGGTCTTTCCTAGTGACATCATTAAGTTTTCTATAGTCAATGCATATCCGCCACTCCGTTACTAATCTGGAGGGAGTTAGTTCATTTTTCTAATTTAAAACTACTGTGATCCCCCTCTTTCTTAATGGACCTACTTGAATCGGGCTTACCCATTCATTATCACTAACGGGATAAATGGTTCTAGCATCTAACAATTTTAGATCCTCCTTTTTAAATACCTATTTTGAAGTAGGAATTAACCTTATTTGAGGTTGTCTAATCAGCTTGTAGTTATCATTAAGAAGTATTTTGTGCATGCAAACTAAATGGCATATTCCATTTATGTTCTTAATGCTCCATACAATTGCCCTATGATGCTTTTTCAACACAAAAAAATTAATTTTCCTAATTCAATGTATTAAGGTAAAGCACTTACAATGATAGGATATGTATCATGTTCTACAAGAAGAACATATTTATGATCAGAAGGAAGAGGTTAAGTTCAACCTTTAGGGATTCATTGGTCGGAGACCCATGTTTATCTTTACTCTCCAACTTATTCTCTTCCTCAACTTCCTCAAAGTCCTCATTTTTAGTGCTTTTCTAGTTCACTGGACTCCATCTCCTCTTTATGAATCTCTTCCTATAATAAATCCACAACCAAATCATCAACGATATCAATACTAAATGACACAACATCATTATTGATTCCAAATTGTAGATTCGTAGCTTGCACATCTATAATGGCTCGTCCGGTGGCAAAGAAAGGACTTACTAGAATTAAAGTTGACACCACATATTCCTGCATGTCGAGCACTATGAAATCTGTCGGTTGGAATACTATGCCTGGGTCCTTGACCACTCATACCAGTTGCCTTACACTTCGGTTAGCAAATTAAAGTGTGACATTTGTGGGTTTCAGTCCTCCTCCATTCAACTTCTTGTAAATGGAATGAGGCATAAGGTTGTTGGATGTGCCTAAGTCACAAAGGGCTCTTTGAAATTTCAGTTTTCCTATCTCGCCTGGAATGAAAAACGAGGCAGGATCATTAAGCTTAGGGAGAAGATTCTTTTGAATGATGACACTGCATCCTTTATTTAGGCCCAAAATTTCATCCCCCCATTAGCTTCCTCTTCCTTGATAGAATCTGTTTCAATAAGTTTAGCATAGCTGGGCATGTTTTCAATAGCCTCAAAGAAAGGACAATTAATCTCAATCCTTTTAAAAATATCCAAAAATTTCTTGAATTTATTGGTTTTCTCATCCTCCTTCATTCTTCGAGGGAAAGGAATACTTACCAACTTACCTAGTGAAGTCGAGAGGCCACTAGTTTTGCCTTGTTGGTCAAAAGCCTTTATAGGTTGTTATTAATTATTATTGCTCTTGGATGACTCTCTCTTTTCTTTTGCCTCACTTTTCTCCGTGATTCTTGCATCTTTCTTGTCAGTTTTCCTTGGTTTCACAATTCTACCACTCCTTACAGGCAATGCTTGCACTTGCTTCCTCCTATGGGTATTATTCCTTAGGTTCAGAATGGTGTCACCTGGAAATGCCTCAACCGGTCTCCCATTATTTTGTCGAGCTAGTGTTTCAATTACAGTTCCATGTTCCTTGTTGAAGCTTGCAAATTCAAATACTCCCTCCACAAAGCTTTGAAGTAACCCACCTCAAATTGTCCTCAATAGATTGAATTTACATATGAAGAATAATTTGGATTTTGAGGTAGGGATCTTGGTTGTGGAGGATGATATGAATTATGTTGAGGCAGAAAGTTTTGAAAATTCCTCTGGTGAGGTAGTTGGTATGGTCTAAAAGATGAAGCTTGGTTGGAAAAATTTGATTGTGGCTGGTTGGGTTGGAAGGATGGATTTTAACTATTGTTTTGATTAGTCCACGAAAAATTTGCATGCTTTGACCAAGAAGGGTTATAGATGTTACCATAGGAATTTGGTGGATTCCTTGGCCACGAATTTTGGTTGGCAATAAATTGAATTTTCTCACCTTGTGTCATGGGTGTACCACAAAGGCCATTTTGATGGTTTCCTCCATCAAAATCACAAGTTAAGATCCCTTGACTTGCATAATCTATAGAGTTCACCAGACTCCTTCTCATGTTTTCTAAGGCCTTTGTCAAATTTGTCATCATATTCAATATCATACCCTTTATTGAGCTAAAAAGGCATCATCAAAATTAATTATACCCCCTTGTTGGGCCATGGTAGTAATAAGTTGATGTCATTCTCTCCAGCAGTTCTTAGGCCTCTTCCAGAGTTATACGATGGAAAGCGGCTCCTGCATTTGCATCGACAATCAATCTCATCTCTAGAAATAATCCATTGTAAAATATTTGTACTTGTAACTGTAATTGAATGGAATTATGTAGACACTTTCTATGCAACTCCTTAAAGCACTCCCATGCTTCAGTTAAGCTCTTCCGAATAATTTTCTAGAATGAAATGATGTCATTGTAATGCTTTACAGTCCTAGATGGTAGAAAGTATTTGGCTAAAAATTCTTGAGCCAATTGATTCCATGTGGTGAAAGTGCCGTGTTGAAAAGATTGCAACCAGCCTTTGCTCAATCTATTAGAGAAAATGAAAAATCTCTCAATCGAATACAATCTAGATGTACTCCTTGTATTTGAATGTGTCAATGACCTCTCCAACAACGCTTTAATCACCAAATAAGCATAGGGATCCTTGTTTGGCCCGCCTCCAAATATGGTATGATTTTGGAGCATTTGAATCAAAGCTGGCTTGATCTCAAAGTTGTTGGCTTGTACGGGTTTTCGGGCAATGCTAGTACTTGCCCCCTCAAAATTTGCTATTGCATAATTTCTAAGGAGTTGAAGATTAGCATTACCTCTATTGCCATGATTACTCTCAACCGACTCTTGCTCTCCATACTGTGATTTGGATTCTCCATTATATTCTCTCCCTACCTTGATTCTTGTGGTTTCCTTTAGTTTCTGGTTATAGTTCGTTTAATCTCCCAATCACCTGGATATAATGGTTATTTGGAAGATTGAATATTTACCTTAAACTACAAGAAAGATATCAAAGTTCAAATATCAAAGCAAAATCCTGGGAAAAAAACTAGAAGCAATCATAAACAATTATGAGAAAATAAAGCGTCTATTCTAGTAAGACTCGCTAAACCTAATTTTGCACCAAAAACAGTCACCAAAAATGGTGCGAAAAACTTATTTGGGTAAATATTAGTTAGGTATTTTAGTTTACAAACATGTAACACTAAAATTCTTAATTACCCTAATCAATACTTGCACATTCTTTCAAGGATACGAGGTGAGTTTGTAAATTGGGTAAGTAAGGATAGTCCACTAATCTGTTTTGAGTTAGACAAATTAATTAAAAGATTTTGTTCCTACCTAACCAAATTAATTGTAATCCGTAGAAAATGAGAATGACTACTGAATGTAGTTAAAACTACAGAAAGGTATAAAATTTACCTGAAGCAAATCGAATTAATGAACTAGAAAAGTAAGCACAATAAAATTAAATTAATACTATAAAATTGCAATATAAACTGAAATTAAATTGAATATAAAGAATGTAAATTCAATAACATAGTTGAAATAGGAGTTGATGAAGCTTGAAGTCTTGACAAGAAAAGAAAACCCTAATCTAATGATTTTTCTAATCCAATGTCTCCTCCAATTAGTTCTGTCGCATATGATTGCTACTACTCGTTCAACTCCTCTCATAATGGGATATTTATAGGGGATATATTACCGTTTAGTCCACCCAGATGGTAGAAATACGATACAACTTGAAAATGAGTCCAACTAGGTGAAAAAACTTTAAAAACAAGTAATTTCCGTAACCAGCTGCTCATCGTGTGCACATGCACACTAATTCATCACACATGTGTGCGAGAAAGGGTTTATGGATTCTTGCTATCAGGAATTTGCGCACGTGTGCAGGCTTCTGTCACGCATGTGCGCAACTTCTGGTAAGCCTGCTTCAGCTTGCACCTCCCTTTTGACCTTGATGTTTATAGTATTTGTGAAAAGTCAAAAAATTAAAGTTGTAGCCCTTTTTCTTAGCTTTCCAATGCAATTTGAATCATGTAAATCACAGGTTGGATGGGAAATTTGTGACCAAAATGCTGAACTATTACACCAAATCCACTCCATGCTTATACACATTTTTCATCCTTGTAATTTTTCTCTGACTTCTTCAAAGCAAGATGTGCTTTCGAGTCCTTTTTCATTCAAGACCAACACAAACCAAAATAAAATAATTAAGCTCATATTTCACTCAAATATTGCTTGAATCACATGGAAACGCGGTAAATGATACATAAAATATTCGACATTTATGAGTTTATAACTTACTCAAGTTTCCAGCATAACGAATAAAAATAAACATAATAAAAAAATAAACTAAACCACGACACACTTTTAATAAAAAGAATAGCACTAAGTGATACCACCAAAAACACATTAAGCCATGCCATGCAATCAATGTGTAAACTCATACTCATCATAGCCTTTAAGCATCAATAATAATCTACATTGCGTCAATTTAAGCCCTTTAGTCATTATCACTACTCAAACACACAAATCAACTAAGAAAAAAATAGGCATCAAACAAAATATTCAACCATGAAATTCAAATGGATAAATCTCAAATCTAATATTAACACAAATAACTTGGCATTAGCCTAAGGCCTTTAGCCAATCTAATCAAAAAACAACATCAAAATAAAATTATCGAAAAACATAAAATGTAATAAACTATTAACGTACTGAAAAATAAGAGTAAAAATGCTTGAAAATGTCTCAAATTTCTATCTAATAAAGTCTTGATCATGCTGTCATCCATGCCCTCTTGACCATCCTCATGATCACCTTGTTGACTCTCCTCAAAGTCCTCGTCCTGGACTCTTGCAGGTTGATTGGTCTATTGTTGCTTTACCTTGATGTACAAGAACCATTGGTGGTGTGTAATGTGGCCCACATGCTAGTCGATAATGCCACAATAGAGGCTGCGGTGCCTAAATCCATGTGCCGAGTGAGGTAGTCCGAAGCTCTTTTCCTATTACTGCCAGATTGTCATGCATCACCAATTGACTGTAAGTCTAGTGGCCTTGTAACACAATTCGCTCTTTTTCGAAGACTGGTGTGTTGCATACATATCCTGGAAGTAAAAGATGAATTAAGTTCTTGGAGCTGGTGGTGGAGGCATTTGACCTGCAATGGTTAACATTGCCTAAGGGATGATGTTTTTCATATTCCCAGACCATCTTGTATACTTACTTCTTAATAATCTTGCCTATTTGATGCGTCATTGGTTCATCAATAGAATAAGGACACCCTGCAGTAATACACAGATGAGTGATTAGACTAGGGGCATAAAAAATGGGTCTCCAGACCTCCACTACTGAGAAATCCCTGTCATAATAGCACAAGTCAATACCACTTTGTCCCTTCAAATGTAACTCAAAGAATTGGATCTCCAAATTCAACAACTTATGAAACAAAACCACAATTTTGCTACAAAGGATATACCATGGCGAGGGAATTTCAATTCAACTGTTCCTGTCATATTCATCACACAAGCAATATTAACATCGCACAACATTCCTTTGATTTCTTCATTCTGTGTTCTTGCTATGTACAAGATCATGATACTTATTAGATGGAGCAAAAGGCACATTAAAATAAGCATTTATAGCATCGGCACTAAAATCACCTAGAAATCCCCGAACTCTCACCTTGCCATCCTCTAAATCACACAAGTTACAATGAAATTCTTTGATTAATAGGGTGTAATCAAGATCAACTGTCCTATCAAAACTCTCCCAATGCCTAGCTCTAATTTGGGTTTCCATTTCTTTTCTTTCTTTTTCTTGTGCCCACCAATGCACAGACAAATCAAAGCCACGCTCCCTTATGATCTCATGTTTCTTATTATTTGGAAATAAAATCTTGGCCTGCTTGTTGGTGAATTGGGGTTCTATAATCCTTTCACTACCCCTACTTGGCTCACCAATCATTCATTCACTACCTGTTCCCTCGCCTGCCTTTCTTTTTGTTAAGCCACCACCTCTACCCCTACCTCTCATTCTAGCTCTCCTCTCAGCACTTCCATAAACATCTCTTGTCATTATTATCAATCCAAAACAATCAAACAATTACCTACAAATGCTGAATTATCAACCAAATAGACAGTCCCTACTCAATAAAATCTCAAACAATTATCACAAAATTTCCCAACACACACAAATTATCTTCAATTGAATCACATTCATATTAAAACGAAATTCCCACAAAATTTTAGCACCAAATTTCTCCACAATTTGCTTAAGAATGGCCAATAATTCACAATATCAATTATCCAAATAATCATGACTAATTCAACCAAATTTTCACAATTTAAATCTTATGTATTACTTGTGTTGTGAAGAAAAATCCTTGAATTGTTGATGATGAACATCAAGTTGAACTTGGTTAAATCCCTTGAGAATTTCACAATTTGTGGGCAATTGATGTAGAAAATGTATGGAAGAAATGAATTGAAGGTGTTGAAGGGTGATTTGAAGAGAATTTGAGAATTTTTGGTGTAAAGGTGTATGGCTAGGGTTTAAAATTGGAGAATAGTGAAAGAAGAAGAAGTTGAAGTGTTTTTTATTCTGCCTAAAGTCAATGTTGCGACAACGCTTTTGCTATTGCAACATCGAATTTAATTTGAATTTCGAATCAACACTTTGATGTTGCAACGACATCAAGTTAGATGTCGTGAAACGGAATGTGTCATGTGCCCCACACGTGCCTCTGTGTCACGACATCAAATCCAAGTTGCAACATAGAAACAGGGTTTAATTTTCTACCTGTGCAAAAGTTTGAGGTTGACGTCGCGATATCAACCCTTAGCCAATATTTTCAACTTCATTCCTTCTTTAGGCAATATATTCTCATCACCAGAAAACATTAAAAATACGAATATTAGAGACAATTTCCATCCATTTTTAAGCTCCATTTATTGAATTTGAAAACAAAACTTCTAAAACCTATTTTAACCTAAATTAAACTCAATCACATTTAATTGAAATGAAATACAAATTAGCACAAAAATTAAGCAAAAACATGAAATTAAAGCTTGGGTTGCCTCCAAAGAAGCGCTCTTTCATAGTCATTAGCTTGACTATGGCAAGGATTTTTCTTATGTGAGTCCTTGAAGATGGTTGGCTACCTTTTGCCCAAGGTTTCCAAGGAAAAACTTCATACGTCATTCTTCTCAACTTTTAAATCTTGATTCTCATTGTTGACTTGAAGTTTTTGTTCCTTGTGCCTTTGCAAAAACTAGCACTCCAATTAGGACATCTAATTGTTCTTCAAACTATTGCTTCTCCTTCTTACAACTTCTCTATTTTTTTGCCACCAATTTTGTGTCGTTTTTCACAAATTTCTTGACCATCCGTCATATTCCACCTATCGTAGGGTGGTTTATCCTTCACTTCACTTTTTGAATCTTGTTTTGCTTCCTCTACTACTTTGAGAACTTTCCCATCATCCACATTGATATGCCCATCAATTAACGTAACTCAAAGAAAATTAAGGGAACAATTAGCACTATTTTCATCTAAAATTTGGATATTATCATTATAATACAAAACAACAATTTCAATAAAATTATTTTAAACTTGTAATATTAACTTCCCTTTGTTCACATCAATTAATGCATAAGCAGTTGACAAAAAAAGGCCTCCCTAATATCAATGGTATCTCCTTATACACACTTCCTTCACTGTTTTCAAACACCAAGAAATCTACTGGAAAAACCAACCTATCAACTTGAATAAGAACATCCTCTAATATGCTATACGGTTTCTTCTCAGACAAATCTGCCAATTGGAGGGTGATTGTAGCCGGTTTAGCATTAGAAATTCCCAATTTGTCATAAATAGGTTTAGGCAAAATATTAATTCTAGTAACCAATGCAACATTTTCCACCATTGTTAACTGGCATAAAAAAAATTTTGATCTTTGAGATTAGGGGTAGTTTTCTTTGGGAAATGCACAACATTTAGCATCAAGACATAATTTCTCATCATTGTCCCATTTCCATTTTCTAGCCAAAATATCCTTCATTAAATGATCATAATTGGGCATCTTGGTAAGGACATCAACTTAAAGAATGTTGACATTTATTCTTTTGAACATATCCAAGAATTGGTTGAATTGCATCTCTCTTTCCTCCTTTCTTGGATCAATTAGCCATTGAGGGAATGGAACTTTGGTATACAGATGAACCCAAGTTCAAAGATTCTTCCACTTGCCTTTTCTTGGATACCATGATCTCATCATCTTTTTCCTTATTTTCTTCATTACCAACAATTTCCATTTCATTCTCAATTACCTTAGATTTCTATTTCTCATCTTTTTTGTCCACTTTTTCCTTATCATTAGGTTCCATAAACTCTTTTTCTCTCCTTAAAGTTACAGTATTGCATTGTTCCTTTGGATTTAGAAGGGTGTCACTTGGAAGGGACCCCATAGGTCTCTCATTATTCACTCTTTCCAATTGTCCCAATTGACTTTACAAATTTCTTATCGATGCTCTCAATGTTTCATAGTCTCTTTTTTGTTCATTTCTTTCCCTCTTCTCTCTTTCTGATTCTCTTCTAAAGTACTCCGCCTCTCTTTTCCAACCATTTTCATATGCATTTTCTCTTGGAGCAAATTGGTCATTATACATAGGTTGGGAAGAATTTGAAATTTAGAATAGAGGTCTTCATTGTTGTTGATCTTTGAAATAGAGGATTAGATTAAGGTTGAAATGAATTGGGTTAGAAGTTTCTTTGGTGTGGGGATTGATAAGGTCTAGAAGAGGAACTTCAGACTTGGTTTCGAAAATATTGAGATGGAGGATTGTGTTGGTATGGAGGATTTTGTTGATTATTTGGGTTGGTCCAAGAGAAGTTGGGATGGTTTCTCCTTGAAGGATTGTAAGTATTTTCATAAGCTTCTTGTGAGTTCCTTGAAGATAATGGTCGATTTTATACATAGTGACCTTGCTCATTTCCATCCATAGGAAACTCACATTGTCCATTGGATTTTCTACCACCGTAAAAGTTACAAATCAAATTTTTATGAACTGATGAACGAACAACATTTACGGTACTGAGCTTTCCAATGTTCTCCAACACTTTTACAAAGTTGCTGATAACATTCATAAGCTTGCTCTGTTGGGCAAGCAAGGCATCAATAAGATTCAAATTCATCAGGCCACCTTATTGAGCATTGATTTGGTTGACCTAGCAACACATTTATTGCACCACCAAATAAGTCATGGGCCATTGATAATAGTAGTTTGAAACCATTCAGTTAAGCAACTCTTGGGCTTTTTCTGGAGTTTTGAATGAAATAGAACTATCGGCAGATGCACCAACTATAGACTTTGTTTTTGTGCCAACCCGTTGTAGAATGTTTGTATTTGCAACCATAGCGGGATGGCATGGTGGGTGCATTTCCTCAACAACTCTTTAAAACATTCCCAAATTTCAATTAGGCTCTCACCAACATCTTGTTTGAAAACAGTGATCTCATTATGCAATTTGGTGGTCCTTGATGGTGGGAAATGCTTTGCCAAGAACTCTTGTGCTAGTTGATTCCAAGTAGTGAAAGTGCATTGAGCATGAAATTGAAGCCTACCTTTGCTCTATCTCCTACTGAGAACGGAAAAACTAGCATCCTCATGCAATCCGGATGTACACCATCGAATTAGAATGTCTCCAATACTTCCTCAAATTTCATCAAATAGGTATAAGCCATGGATGATATTCATGAGGACCCCATCCAAACATCGCGTGTGATTGTAACGTTTGAATCAACGTAGGCTTAATCTCGAAATTATTTGCTTACACGAGCATCATTGCGATGCTTGAATTGGCCCTATCAAAATTAGGCATATCATACTCTCTCAAAGGACGGCCATTCATGTTCATCCCATTTCCATTTCCAAAGCCACCTATTCCTTAATTAACGATAACTTCTTCTTATTCATCATTCACATTATTCAAATTCCTTTGATTTTGGTTGACGTTAGTCATTTCCACTCTTTCCAACTCTTGTTAAACTTTTCTCTAAGCTCCTTTCTAACAAATCAAATGTTCCTTGTCTTTTCTTACCATGCACTACAAAGAAGAAATCCAAGAGATCAATCACAACTACCAAATCAATTCACAAGACAAAATTACCAAGCACTAATGAAGGGCCAAAATTAATAACTAGAGAAATAAAAGTGTCTAATCTATACGATCCGCAAAGAGCTCAATATTTTTCCAATATACAAAAGATAATCCCCGACAATTGTACAAAAGCTTGTTCCATGTGGCAAGTATAATTAAAATCAATTAAGAATTCAACAAGTTATAAACCTCACTTTTTCACTAATTTCTACCAAGTATACAGGAAAAGTAGTAAATAGTGGTAAGCAAAATCGTTCTCACGATGATTGTGGTTGGCAATTACCAAGATTTAGGGGTCATTACATAGTTAGGCAATTCATTAAGAAAGCAAGTACTAATTCCACTCCAAGCCATGAATTAAACAAACAAGTAAATTAAGATTAAAGACAATTTTATCTACTATAGCAATTAAATGAAATAATTAAACACCTAATTAAAGGATTACCTAACCTAATTTAAAGAAAGTAATTAAATGAAAGCAAGTACAATTAATCCTAAATTAACTAGAATAACTAAAAATAAACTAGAATTGAAAGTCAACTCAATCTAACTTGCCTAATAAAAGCAAATAGAAAGAATGCAAAACACATAACTCCAATTTCTACAACTATTGACCTAATGAAAGTTGTAAATAAAACCAAGTTTAAACTAAATATTTTTGGATTTTTAGATTAATGAATGAAAGCCCAATCAAAATCACTAAAAACTAAAGCAAGAAATTGAAAATTTTAGTTAAAGATCACTAAAATTGGAACAACTTAAAAGAATGCTTGAAATGGAAGTAAAATGATTTTCAACAAATTATTATACTAGAAAGCAAGTAAAAATTATATCTACCTGTAGCTAAAGATTAACCCACTAAAACTATCAAATCAAAATTTAAACTTTGAAGAAATTAAAGACAGGATCTAATGGAAATTAAAAGAGAACTAGTATTAAACTAAAAAGGCTAGTAGTTTAGCTACACTAAATACACTACTAACTATGTTTAAATGTACTACTACTCTGCTCTAGTGTGTATACTGACCTACAAAAAATCTATATATAGTTGGAGTATTACACAAGTTAATACTTAAACTATGGTAGCGAAAATTAAATTTACAAAAATGTCATTAATACAATTGTTGAACGCACCTCAATGACGCGATATAACATTCGGTGTCTCGACATCGAACTCAAGTTACACAAGCCAAGTTCCACCTCGATGTCGCAACATCGATTTCCATGTCGTGACATCGACTTTGTTTCAGCAAAGGTCTTCAATTTTTCTCTAATTTCTTGTTGGCCCTCAAACTATTAACTAAATATTAAACTAAATAAGTTTAATATTAACCTGCACAATATTAAACTAAATAAGTAACTAAAGTGACTAAAATTCATAACATTTACTAAAATAAAAATGCATACACGTAATGTAAAATTTAACTAAAACACTGAAACAGACAAAAAAATTCAGAATTTAAGCCAACAAAATGCAATGATTTATACGAAAATAACTCTAGTTTGCTAGAGTTATCATCTTACTTGTTTAGACAACAGTTTCAGATTGACAGAACAAAAGTTCATAATGAGGTTGTGGAAGAGTTTTAAATAGACTTCCCTAGTAAGCCAAGAGACAGTACAAGCCTACCATTAAAGAACTCTAATTCAAGGCTGAGCAGAACAAGTTCGACTGCATTACCAAATTAACAAGGGCAGACTGTGAACGCAACTTCGTACAGGAGGTTCCTTGATATGAAAGACTGATCATTCATTAAAAAAGAAAAAGTACAAAAATGAATGACCAGTCAGTTTTGAAGAAAGATCGTTTTGATGGATACACAAATCAATAGATTACATATAAATGATAGAAAGCATTCCGTAGAAGTAATAGAATGGTAGCCAAATTCCTGGACTACAATGTTCATAGAGATCATATGAGAGCTCAAACTCTACCTAAGATCTAAGTGACAAAAGCCAAAGGAAAGAAGAGGGCCAAGATATATATCTTATTGGAGTTCAAAGAGTACGGAACTTTAACCTTCGATCGGTGAAGCTGGTAACAAGTACATTTCTCATCATCAAAATCAAAGTTCAGACGAACAACAATCCATGGTACCAACTCCAGTTCACATTGGAGTTTGGAGAAGACAGAACTCCGATCTCGGATCGGCGAAGCGGAGCGACAAGTTGGCTTCTTATCAAAGCAAAGATCGAATGAGGATGAACCCCAATCTATAACAAGGTGCTAGAGCAATATCTACGAGCTTCTTAACAAAAAAGTGCAATTATTAAGAGGTCAGATAACTGATCATGACTGAGAAGAAAACATTAAACCGATCAATATGGCCAATTTTCGTTGTGGACAATCTCATGACTTTTAAATTGAACTGGGTCCATTTAAGTGGACAAGACTTCATGTTTTGGAAAGCATGGAATGGATGACTACATATGTTGACAAAAGAAGTTGGACTAAGCAGGAAAAGAACCAAGGCTACGCTCCTAAAATGTGGTTGATGATTCGGATGCCATACGTATGTCAAGACCTATGCAACTGTGCCATTTGAAAAAAGGAAAAAAATTCACTAGCTCAAATGAAGAATATTATGTAAAGTCGCAATCCATCTTCAACACATCTTAACACCAACCTGTATATTGGTCATTCTGAACTCCATGTTTTCCCTTCGTGAACACAAGTGTCGAGGGACTATACAAGCCAATATTTTTGCATCAAAACAAAAGATCGGCGAAGATGGACTCTAATATCTTTTCTGAGAAACAGAATAGCATGCCAAAAATCAACACATGCCTCGTTTGTGGAGGGCCAATTAAGATCAAAGTCATGAACTCTCAATTTTTATCGACGAAGTCAAACCAGAAGCCAAATTTTTGAATCAGAATTGAAGATGGAGAGATGTTCAGGTAAGTAACTGATTAAGTAATTCAATTCATGAACATGTAATAACACACTCATAAGGATATTAGGTAAATTTGGAGATTGGGTGAGTAAGGATCGTCCACGAGGATTATGGAATAATTACTTACGAACCTTTCTACTAGGTAAAAAAAATTATAAAAAAGGGATTTTTTTACTCACTATGTCTACTGAATTGAAATCAATCTAATTTGTGAAAGGATGATGATAGAAGTCTAAGAATGCAATTAATTCTTTCTACGATTGAACTAATGAAACTAGCTAACAATTAATAAGCTAAGGATTGCAACTTTAAAATTATAATTTAACAGAATTAAATTAAGACTACAACTTGCAGCTAAGAACACAAATAAACAATGGACGATAATAATTAAAAGCACAAAACTGAAATCAATGGAATTACATAGAAATAAATTAAATAAGTAACAAACAAACTCAATAGTATAGCTAGAAGAAAAGTTTGTAACGTGTGAAATCTTGGCTAAGAATGAAGATTTGCAAAGATTCTTGAGTCTTGAATAAAAATAAACTAGAGAGCTAATTTACTACTAATGCTAAACCTAGATATCTAATTTTAACTATCTATATTTATGTCTCTCAACTCCTCTCTAGATGGAGTATTTATAGGGGATATTAAGGATAAACCCCATCTCTAATGATAGAAATGTGGAAGTCCATGAAAAAGAGTTTGTTCGGATGGAAATATGCTGCCAAACTGACAATTTACATTGAAGCTCGCTGCAACGTGCGCACATGCTACAAATTCTTGCCCATGTACACAATTTACAGAACAAAAAATTCCCTCTCTTGAGCATGTGCTCGTTTTCAATCCTTACGATTTTTCTCCAACCTTTTGATCCTTTTTCATTCGACACCTAAAAAAGTAAAAATAAAACAATTAAACTCATAATGAAGTCAAATATTGCTTGCATCACATGAAAATACGAAAAATGACACAAAAATATAAGACATTTATGAGCTTATTAGATACCCCACACTTAAATTTTGATTGTTCTCGTGCAAAAAAAAAAATAAGCACCTTAGAAAGCACCCAGCTCATCTCAACAGTTAGCTACATAAATAATTAAAAACCAATCCACCATGTATTTAGAGAGATTAACTAAATAGCAGATGGTTAGCAAATGAGGGCATTAGAATATGGTCATTTGTTGAATATTCCAAAGACTCAATCCCAAGTTTTGTAAATGGATTGCTGTCTTTGGATGCTAGGGTCTGCCCATACATCCGTTATTGTAAAGTTTGATTATCTTTTTAATAAAACTCACCTTCACGGGTGTTTGCCAATAGAAAAAAACAATCCACCATGAAATTAATCTAATTTGTGCAAAGATTGAAATCTAAGAAAGCAATTGATTCTATCTACGATTAAATTAATAAAACTAGATGATAATTAATAGATTAAGGATTACAACTTTGAAACTCTAATTCAGTAGAATTAAATTAAAACTATGAATTGCAACTAAGAACAGAAATAAAGGTAGAAAAACAATAATTAAAAGCAAAAAACAAAAACCAACGGAATTAAATAAAATAACTTATAAGCAAACTCAATAGTGTAGGCGGAACAAAAGTTGGTAATACATGAAATTTTGGCAAAGAAAGAAGATTCGCAAATATTCTTTTGTCTTGAATAAAAATAATCCAGAGAGCTAATCTACTCCTAATGCTAACACTAGCTATCTAATTTTAACGATCAATTATAATGATGTCTCTCAACTCCTCTCTATAAAGGGTAATTTATTGGGGATATTAGAGTTAAATCCCCTCTAAAAATTGGTGGGAATGGTCGAGGACCTCATTTCAAAGTGGGCAAAGTATTCCTCACAGTAAATTTCATAGTATTCAAGATGGAAGAAGATGTAGTGATCCCATTAATTCTAGGAAGACCTTTCTTGGCTACCGAAAAAGTCATCGTAGATTTCCAAGCGAGAAATCTATAATTTATAGTCAACAATGACATTGTGTCATTTAATGTTTTTTATTCTTTTAAATTTCCTTCTTAATATGATGATGTGATAAGTGTCTATATTATTAATTATTTGGTTATGGATATTTACAGGAAATCTGTAGAGTATGATACCAAGGACATTGAAGACTTCCATGAAGGTGAGATGGAGTCTAGTGGGCAAGAAAACACTCAAAAGGATGAGTTGGAGGAAGCCCTAAAAGAAAACAAGTTGAAGACTAAAAGTAAAGTAGGGGCTGAACACTCTCTAACCAATGAACCCCCCCTAAGGTCGAACTGACACCACTCCCTTCTCATCTCAAATATGTATTTTTTGGAGAACATGATACATATCCTATCATTCTGAGTGCTTTACTTTCAGTTATTGAATTAGGAAAATTAATTTTTGTTTTGAAAAAGCATCGTGGGGCAATTGGATAGAGCATTGAGAACATAAAATGAATAAGCCCTTCAGTTTACATGCACAAAATACTCCTGAACAATACCTACAAGCCAAATAGACAACCTCAAAGAAGGTTAAATCCTACTTAAAAAGAGAGTTATAAAGGAGGGTTTTCAAATTACCAGATGCTAGAATCATTTATCCCATAAGTGATAGTTAATAAATCAGCCCAACTCAAGTAGTACCAATGAAAAGGGTATTGCAGTAGTTTTAAGTAAGAAAAATGAGTTAATTCCCTCTACATTATTAAAAGGTGGCAAATCCGGATTGATTATAAGAAACTTAATAAAGCCATTACGAAAGATCACTTCTGTAATTCCCTTCCCATTCATTGATCAAATACTTGAGTACCATTAGGACACGTTTTTTATTGCTTTTTGGACAGTTATCCGGGGGATTTCCAAAGGCAATAGCCCGTGAAAATTAGAAGTAAACCACTTTTACTTGTCCTTATAGAACTTTTCTTACTGGTGTATGCCTTTTGGGTTGTGCAAAGCTCCTAGCACATTCCGACAATGCATGTTCACTATTTTCTACGAGATGAATGAGAAATTTATTGAAATTTTTATGGATGCCTTTAGTTTTATGCAAAAAGTTTCATTTCAGATTAAAGAAAGGGATTGTGTTAGGCCTTCAAATTTCTACTAATGGTATAGACGTCAAAAATTCTAAAGTCATTGACAAATTACCACCTCCAACTAACATGAAGGGGGATGAGGAGCTCTCTTGGTCAAGCTAGTTTATACTGACGTTTCATTAAAAAAAAATTGATTTATCTATCTTTATGTACTTTGTTGCAAAAAGATGTGCCTTTTGATTTTAATGCTAATGAATGTTTGTTTCCTTCTAATAAATTGAAAGATGCTCTGATCATCGCACGAGTCATAGTCACTACAAATTGGAATTTGCCTTTTAAGCTAATGTGTGATGCAAACGACTATGCCGTAAGACCGATTTTATGTCAAAAGAAAGATAGTTTTGCATGTTGTATACTATGGTAGCCATACCCTTAATGAAGCTCAAGTGAACTATTCTACCACTGAAAAAGAGTTGCTAGTAGTTGTATTCGCATTTGATAAGTTTAAGTCATTTCTTATAGGAAATAAGGTGGTTGTTCATATAGATCACTCAACTATTAAATAACTATTGACTAAGAATGATGCTAAACCTAGACTAATCAGGTGGATTTTGCTATGATGGGAATTTGGCTGGGAGCCGGTAGATAAAAAGGGAGCTAAAAATACTGTGGCATATCACCTTCCGAGGAGCACTTAATAAGAGTGGATAGCAACGTATCTTGGTATGCAATATCATTAATTTTCTCGTGCCAAGGCATCTTATACACATTTTTATTCCATCCACTATGGATTCCAATCATTGGAAAAAGTTCCTTTTAGAGATGAAGTATTACATTAGTGCTGACACTTATATTTATCGCCGGTGTAGGGATCAAGTGATCTTGAGATGCATGCCAAAAAGTCAGATTTAAAGTGTTCTATATATTTGTCATTCTTCACTCATAAGAGAGGACCTGACTTCTGAAGAACAGTGGCAAAAAATTTTCAAAGTGGATACTTCTGGTCTATATTATTTCGAGATGCAACCGAGTTTGTGCTGCAACGTAATGAATATCAATGTGCTAGTAACTTGTCTAGGAGGGATGAAAAGCCATTGAATAATATCCTAGTTTGTGAGATTTTTTATGTGTGGGGTATTGACTTTATGGGCCCTCTCCACCGTCACACAACAATAAATTCATTCTTATGGTGGTAGATTATGTGTCCAAGTTGGTGGAAGTAGTGGCACTACCGACCAATGATGCTAGAGTGGTGGTGAATTTTATGAGAAAGAATATCCTCTGTCAAGGTTCGGTGTCATGCAAGCCATCATTAGTGACGAAGAAACACACATAAAAAATTCTTTGTTTGAATTTGTCTTGTCCAAATATGGTGTCACCCATAAGATAGCCCTAGCATATCATCCACAAACTTTTGGACAAGTGAAATTATCCAATCGGGTGTTGAAACGCATTTTTGAGAAAATCATAAATTCTTCAAAGAAGGGCTGGTTAAAGAAGCTTTATGATGCATTATGGGCATAAAGGCCCACTTTCAAGATTCCTATTGGGATGTCTCCTTATAGAATGAATTACGATAGGGCTTGTCATCACTCAGTTGAAATCAAGCACAAGGCATATTAGGCAATCAAAAATATCAATTATGATTTGAATGAGGATAGGGAGAAAAGGCTTCTAGATTTGAAAAATTAGTTGAATTCCAAAGAGAAGACTGGTTTGGCATGACAAGCATATTTCTGGCAAGGAGTTCAAAACTGCAGAAATAGTTTTATTGTATAATTCAAGATTGCTCAAATTGTTTCCCAAAAGTTCAAGTCAAGATGGTCTGGCCCATATGAAGTAGTGCAGACATTCTCATATGGCGCACTGGAGCTCAAACGAAGCCAAGGAACTTTGAAGGTTAATGGCCACTAGGTGAAGCACTACTATAGAAGAATCATCAACGAGGACTAGAACTGGTCACCTCATCAATGCTTGATCTCACGTGCCAAAGTTGAGCCTAAAACTATAGACAAGGGCTCTGCATGGGAGGCAATATCTGTCTTTCATAATTTTGTTTGTGTTTTTGTTTTTGATTTTCTTAAGTTTCATTATCATTTGTGTACATATCATCTTAAAATGCAACTAAAAACCAATTATTCCTAATCAGAAACAGATGATATAGAATCAAATAATATATATAGAAATGGACTAGAGTATGATTCTAAGGTCTTGTTATTGGTTTGAATGGCATGGGAAATGAATTTATAAGTTTAGGGGTTCTATTCTGTGCACATGCACCCCAGTTGGTGTGCATTATCTCACTAATTGTGCATGAAATCTAGAAACTAGAATTTCAAATTTGCGACTCGGGTCATGCACGCCTAGGCATTGTACATGTGCTCAAGAAGATAAACCAAAAACATTCTCTCGACTTCTAGCGCACGTGCGCGAGTAATGTTGTGCATGTGCGTAAGTCGAATTTGAAACCCCAAACGGCCTTTATGTCCTAACATTCCAACAAATCTTTTTTTCCAAAACCCTTTTCCCCTCAAATCCCTCTATCCCTACCACTTTTTATACCCTTCAGTCACTCCTTGATGTCTTCCATTCACATCAATTTCTAAATCCTTCAAGTGTAAACACCACAAAGGTATGGATTTCATTGATATTCTTCTGTTTTCCTTTTTGGATTTTGTAATTGACTCGAAAGAAAATTCTGGTTTTTGATGATTTGATTGTACTTATTTGTGATGAATTGCATAATTAGTTGTTGATGTGCTTAATTATTGCATCATTCCTTGACTTGGAAAGTAATTGTGTGGTGATTATCATAGAGAAAAGTCCGTTCTTTGGTTATGCATGCCATGTGTTCAATAAAATGCCCCAATGAAGATACATCTTAAATACTAGGCATTTGTTCAAGAATTCAATTCCTAGGACTTTAGTCATGATATATACTGCTTCTCTATTCATTTTATTAAAAAGGTTTTAGAAGTGTCTTAAACATAGACACATTACTTAGTATTGGCACTAACATATTTGATTTCGTCTTGTGGATGCTAAGGTTAATTGTTGGTTAGGGTTGGGCATTTGCATAAGTATGGGGTATTAGAACCCTTGTTTGGTTGCCTTGGTTTTCACATACAATTTTTGCAGGAATAGCATGCAAGGGCATGCAACCAACAACTCGAGGGATGACCAAAGCCTCTTCTTCCACAGCACCACAATAGTTACCACAAGAACATTCAGAGAAGGAGAACGTTTCAGAGTAATTTCTCAATGCCGCTGCCCAGAAAAGGTACGAATCAGATATTTTGATGAGGGCAGCTATTAAGCCGAAAGAGGTATACAAATCCATAGTATTGGAGCCCCTGAGATTCACGATGCATTAGAACGCGTAGTTGGAATTATTTTACTTCTACCTCCAAGGACGTGGTACTCCCGGTTATGTGAGAATTTTATGCTGATTTAGCTGAGGATACTAAGATATTTGTCAGGAAAAAATGTGGATATTTTTGGAAATATGATTAATTGGCTATTGAGAGTAAACTGAGTTTGCAATGATGAATGACCGACTATTCATGACACCAACATGGAGGTTAACGACATCATGAGCCTTATTTGCACAAATGAAGTGTGGTGTGGACATATGGTGCTGTGGGTATTGCTTTATGTCAATGCAATCTTCTTAAGCCTGCTTGGTAGGTTTGATTCAAGTTTTTACATGTTCGTCTCCTCCTAGTTAATGATCTTACTCATGTTACTTTGGTGTGAGCTAAACTTTTATATGCCATTGGTTCGGGTCGGGCGGTTGATGTGGGCCATTTGATTAGCTTGCAAATGTTGTTTTACAATAGTAGTCAAACAATTTGACTTATGGTTCCCACATTTGGTAACCATATTATGTGTTGAGAACAATGTCGAGATTAATCCGGCCGAGAAAAAATTGAAGCCTGGTAAGCTTATTGCATTGGATAGAGTGAGGGCCCTAGCTAGGCGAATCCATTTTCAGGCTTCAACCTTACAGCCATAGACTAGTGAGCCGGTCCCAGGGCGTAGTAAGGAGGAGCTTCTTCAGCAATTTTTGATGGACAACAATGCATGCGAAGCCAAGTTGATACATACATTCACTTTTTGCATGCCCGGCAACAAAACATGGAGGCTCGTCAGTTTGCATGAGAGAAAGGGAAAGATTCCTCCATATTCCCATCTTTTCCTTCATTTCCACAGGTGTTGGCACATTCTGACGACGAGTCTTGATCTACATATTCTCATGTCAATACAGTTGTGGAATTATAATGCTGTCATAGAGGAACTGTAAAGTTCATAATTATGTTATATTTTATGTGAAGTCATTTATCATGTTTCTATGTGTTGTAAGAAAGAATTGACTTATTATTGAGTTAAATTTGGTTATTCTTTAGTTTTGGCATGGTTAAAGTGGAAAAGAGCTGAAAAATGAAAAAGGTGAAAGGAAATTCTAAGGACTAAATGTACACGAGTATGGAGAAATTCTGGATATTGTTTACTATTTTAAGGGTAACTTTCGAGTCCAACCTCTAATCGATTTGATTCAAAATGCGTTGGAAAGCTAAAAGGAGAATTACGACTTTCGTCTGTTACACTTTTCCAAATTCCAAGAGCATCATGGTAAAAATTGAAGCCGAAGGCAAAATGTAGAATAAAGGACCAGCGCACATGCGCTGGGGTAAAGCAGATCATGAGTGCCGTTACCAGAAAGAAAATTTTCTAGACTACCTAGAGAGCAGATGCGGGTAGATCAGGCAGAGCATGTGCGCTCGATATAGTGAAGTTACGTGATTTTTTATTTTTGGTAGATTTCTTCGTCCGGTTGAGAACTCTTTTTCATACAATTTCTCATTCTTATCCTTAGATAATGATTGTAACCCTAAAATTCATTATACGTACCCATACAGGGTGGTTAGAAGGGAGAACACACATTTTATTCCTTGTTTTAGCTAGGGTTTTCTGCAGGAAATTCTTGGTTGATCTTTCATGGCACCTAGTGCCTAAAACCTTTTTCTTGGTCGAGGTAATTGAAGTCATGCTCAATTCTACTATGTTGTGAGACTTTTTGTTCTTGAACTTATTCACTTTTATATAAAGTATAGTTTATTTTTCTGCGATTAATTTTATGATTATCCGATATAACTTGCTATTACTGTAGAATAATAAGTTATTGGGATTAATCTATTGCTAGATTGTTTTAACTGCGTGTACTTAATTGAATCTGTGAAGCAACTAAGTTGATAGTTGCTCGATTAATGTAATCGAATTTTGGGAAAATAATCAACTAATTGGCATAATAGCGTGTGTTTATATTTAATTTGCCTAATTGTTGCACAGGTTGATATTAATGCTTCTATTAATTATTCTTTGGTGCGTGTCTAGGTTAAATGAATGGTGAGGGTCAATTGGATCCCGTGTTAAAAATTGGCCAACTTTAGAAAGAAATAAGTATTAACTTTGGATTGTAATTCGAGTTAAATCTACAATTAGTGCTTGGTATAGAAATTGAATTATTTTTGGTGTCAAGGATCGACTAGTAAAGTTGTCATGATGGATATGACCGGAACCAAGATTCTTCTTGAATTGAATTCTCTTCAGCTTACTTTCTTTCAGTAGATTTTAGTTTAAAAGCATTCAAAAACCCCTCTTATCTTTTAAGCACAAGAATAAATCCAGTTCTCTATGGGACAACTTAGACTCACCACTGCTACATTAATATTGGGATTTGTTTAATTATGGGTGCCTACAATGGCACAGTCAACTCGCCACCTTGGCTTTCCTCAAAGTTGGCTATGCAATTGACCCCTTCTTCTTCACCACCATATTCTTGTGGTAATTAACTTCGACTGGATCTTGAACACGCTTCTACATCTTATTCAAGGTCCTCCTTTAAGGTTGACGGAATATTGACACATTGCAAATCGGGTTCAACCTTCTTCTTTAAATATGGCCTAAAACAGTCAAAAATGGATCGCTCTTTCCTCGGAATGTAGAATAAGGCTTGTGCTTGTCGACGCGTACTACTTGTGGTCCTTTCATCTACATGTCATTGAATGGGATGACTTGTATTGGGCGTTCATTTTCTAGGAAACTTTTGAAAGCTTGCAAATGATCTAACAGGAATTGCAAAAGCTTAATGTTTCTGCATCTCCTGATCTTGCTAGGAAATTTCCATCTCGAGAGGGATGGAAGTATATGGCAAAGATTCAGGGGTCCTGACACGTACTACATTATTTTGGTTTCTTCTATTACATGATCGAGATTTTTGTTTTAAAAATTTCCCACAAACAACGCCAATTGATGGTGTAATTTTTTGTCAAACAGAGAGGTGTAGGGGACAACCTATTCCTATAATTATATAGAAAGAATGTGTAGTATTTTATTCAGTGCCCATGACTTGGCCTTTACAAATGCGTGATAAGTCCCTACTTATAGGAACTTAGTTGGTGGGCCATGGTATTATGTCCAACTAACCAAAGGGGCCCATTTTATCCAAGTTACATCTGTCTGACCGATTTGTATTAATCTGACCTCAGGTCAAGTCCGAACAGACCAGCTTGCATCATACTCAGTGTTTGGAATCCAATCTATTGGTATGCTTAATTACGTATTGGCCCTTAATGAACCTATTACATGCCACGTATGTTTAGCTTACTAGATGGACATTTTTTTGTGTCATCACAGTTCATCTCTCGATAAGCTCATAAATGCCTTATATTTTACGTATCGTTTACCGTGTTTTCATGTGATGTAAGCAATATTTGAGTTAATCATGAACTTAATTGTTTTATTTTTAGTTTTTATAGGTTTGGAATGAAAAATTAGTCAAAAAGAACAAAATGTTAGAGAAAAATCATAAGGAATGGAAAAACGTACACTGGCGAGGAGCGAATTTGGACACTATTTGGTTCTTTGAGCATACCTTTCTTGTCTAAGATCTAATCAAGTTGATTCAAGTTTTGTTGGAAAGTTAAGACAAAGACCTACAACTTTTAGGTTTTGAGATTTTTGAAATTCCATCAGCATCAAGGTCAAAATCGAGTTGGAATTTTGTGTTGGTGTTCTAATATCCTACTCATGTGCGGAAACTCCAGAGAGGAAATTCTCCATTCTGTAAATTGTGCACATGTGCAAGAATTTGTGCACATGTTGGGATTGAGACTTCTTTAATTGATGACAAGGATTTGTTTGTTATATCTATTCAGGGGGAACCCATGCCCTTTAATTTTAAGCAACCTAATTTAGATTCCTATAAAGGTATGACTGACCCGTCGAATCATGTGGCCTTTGTGTCAGCAATTACAAAGCTTTATGGGTATCTGGATGTCGTCAAATGCAAGTTTTTTATTGCTACTTTAAAGGAGCAGATGCAAAGAAATGGTTTAAGTGATTACCTTCCAACTATGTTGCATCATTCTTTGATCTTGCTTATATGATTTTACGACACTTCATGAGTAGGCAGACGCTACAAAAGGAAGCATTTCATCTCTTAAATGTTCACCAATAGCCTGATGAACCCTTGAAGCAGTATATCAGAAGACTCAATGATGAGGTTGTACTAGTTCAAAATATAGATGAAACAATTTTTATCACATCCTTTACGAGGGAGATCAAGGAAGGGTCATTCAATGCTGATTTGGCTTTATGGGATCCTCAATTAACCTCATGCCCTTCTCGGTGTACAGGAAGCTCAACGGTAGGAAATTAATGCCTACAAGTGTTTGTTTGCAACTTGCAAATCGAAGCATCAAATTTTTAGGAGCAATAGTGAAGGATGTCATTATCAAGGTGGACAAGGTCTATTTTCCAACAGATTTCGAAGTGTATGATATGGAGGAAGATAGAGATATTCTGATAATTCTAGGAAGGCCATTAAGCCCAGCCACTAGATGTTCTCTTATGGACGTCAAAGAAAGGAAGTTAGAATTTAGAATAAACAATGAGATTGTTAATTTTAACATCTTTCATTCATCAAAACTCCACTCTATTAATGAACACCTGATAAGCATTTATACAATTGTTGACTTCGTCATGACTTTTGTCGGTACAAGTTAACAAAATCTAGAAGGGAAAAGGTATTAATGAATCCAACCAAAGTGAGCCAAGATGATGAAAAGACAATGGATGCCTGAATCTCGTAGAAGAAAATGGTTAATTGCAAGAAGATAAAAGTGGTGACGGCGATATAGGTAAAGGGGAGGTCTCCAAACAATGAACCCCCAAGGTTGAACTTAAACCTCTTCCCTTACATTTGTAATACGTATACCTAGGTGATAAGGAAACCATCCATATAATTATAATTGCCTTCTTGACTTGTGAACAAATTGACAGGTTGCTTGTTATTCTTAAATTTCACAAAATTGCCATTGCATGGTCCATTGAGTGATGATATCAAATAAAGTAGTCAACTGTTTGCATGCATAAAAGTTGCACTAAAGCGTGCATGGTCCATTGATGATATTTAAAACTTGTGGTGACATTCTTTAGTGACTAAATGACTATATCCAAGGAAAAGATTCTAACCGTACTAAGAGAAAATTTAAAGACGTGACAGATAAGAGTAAGAAGCCTGCTAAGCGTACTTCAAACCAAAAACATATCGACGAGAGTCACCAACCAAACAAAGGGCATCCTATGCTCGAAATAGCTGGATCATGCACTCAGGCCCCCTGGCTAGACGACTAGCCCTTCCTAATCCTTCAATTATGCAAAAAAAAAAGGGATTTTACTGATGAAAATTTGACGCCCCTTAATACATCTCGAAAAGAAATATTATGTCAAATTTCTAGCACAAGAATCATACAACCACCACCTCCGATCTGCTCTAAGTTCCATCGTCGAGCTCGGACCAAAACTATGCTTGGAGCACATCTGGGTATCTCCTTCACTATTGCTGATGATGACCAGGTACCCGATCAAAATTCCCGTTGTTTGGTAGAATATTGATTAGGTTTTTGAGAACAATGAACAAGTAATAAAGAAAACATTAATTATTCTAATTAACATACACTCGCAAGAACAGGAAATGAGTTTGTATATAGGATGAGTAAAGATCGTTCCCAGGAGGACTATTGGAACAATTACTAGGTTCACAAGTCTATTTACTAGTTAGACAAATTAATCATGAGCTTTTGACTAAACTAAAACTAAATTTAATCGCAAAAAATTAAAATAAAGATAGGAATGTAAAATTCTACCCTACGAAAGCAATTAAATATAATTAACAAAATCCCTAATTTAAATCTATTCTACTTGCGAGAATTTAATCAAGAACAAGAATTTAAATGAATATAACCAATGAAAGAAATTAAAAACGATCCAATAAAATCCTAACTATTCAACTACAGAAGCGATTAATAATTTAAAGTAAATAAAACAAGAACAATAATTAAATAAGAAGAAAGTACGCAATAAGAACAAAAATTAAATTGCATAAAAATAAATCAAACTCAGTAATTATAGCAAAAACGAATGTTGATGATGGTCAAATCATGAATACTTGACAAGAGAATAAAATCCTAACTCGAACAATTCAGAAAATCTACCATACGGCTAAATTATGGATCTAACTGTTGAAAAACTTGAAAATTAATGATGGCTGATGGTTATCTTGATTTCTGCCCTTTTCTTGGTGTATTAATAGATAGATAGGGTTTCGGGGCTCCGAGATAATAAGTACATGCTTTTTAACGTAATTGGGCCCACGGGAAGATGTTTCCTGCAAAATAAGTCTAGTTTCGTAACCTACCCATCGATCGTGCGCCTCGGCATTGCTTCCAATAAGCTTGGCTTGCCTTTCTAGACTTGGCGCCAAATTGTAGTGCCTGGGCGCTTGTTCCAGAAGTGTTGCTCCACATCATCTTCAATTTCTCCATGATGCAGGCAGAATTTGTAAAATGCAAAACATGAAAGCATAAGTAGCTCTATGTCTTAGCTTTCCAAAACATCTTGAATTACCTCAGTTAGAGCTTGGACAAGAAAGTTATGTGCAATCTACACAACTGTCATAATCGCTCCTCGCTAGTGCACGAAATTCCAATTGTGCAATTCCTCCAATTTCTTGATCAATTTTTATTCTTTCTTCAGTCAAACGCCACAAAACATAAAATAAACCATTTTTTCCCATAATTATTCAAGTTTTCCTCATATTACATTAAAACGGAGATAAACGACACAGAAAATATACTATATTGATGAGCTTATAACAACCCCACACTCAGTTTTTGATAATCGGCAAAAAGTAGAAATAAATCAAAAACATACTCAACACAGGTCATCAATTATCCACATAAATAACTGAGTACCAAACCATCATAAGGAAAATAGTCAAATAATAATAAACCGCTTTACTTGAATTCCATGGTGGGTGTGTGCATAGCCGTACAAAAATAACTTTTAAGACACTTAAGATCAAATCATGCAGAAAACCCACTGAATTTTTCTAAACACTGCATAGCTTACTCTTCTTACATTTCTCCACTAAGATTCATCTTGAACTGAATTCTCTTCATCTTACTTTCTTTCAGTAGTTTTTAAATTGAAATAATTCAAAAACCCCCCTTTTCTTTTAAGCACAAGAATAAATCCCGTTCTCTGTGGGATGACCTAAACTCAACACTGCTACATTAATATTGAGATTTCTTCAATTTTGGGTGCCTACGACAGCACAATCCAAAAGTTTTGTGGCGTTTACGTGGAACGGTTTGAATTATTTTCGTGCTATTTATTTCAAAATTTCTTTTCTTCATTTTATTATTATTTCTTCCGCTAATTGTGTATGCCAGTGACACGATTTCCTGGACAAGTCGAATTTTAATTTCATCCAAAAATACAGAGAAAGCTATGGAAATTAGGGATGGAATTAAGGGAAAGGCAGTTGGAGGAAGATCAATTATTCAATTCCATCTTTGCTAAAAATAAAGAATAGCTTCATAGAAGAGACAAGCATGGCAAATCAACAACCTTTGTGCATTACATATCTTGAGTTAGATGCAAATGTTACATTTGAATTAAAATATGGTCTAATCCATCTATTACCTTCCTTTCATGGATTACCAGGTGAAGATCCAAATAAGCATCTTAAGGAGTTCCAGGTAGTTTGCACAAGTATGAGACCTACTAGAGTTTCAGAGGAGCATATTAAATTGAAAGAATTTCCATTCTCGCTCTAGGACGAGGCAAAAGATTGGCTGTTCGATTTACCTTCGGGCAACATTACAAGCTGGGAGCAAATGAACAGACTTTTCTTGGCAGAATATTTTCCAGCCTCTCAGACTGCAAATATCCGAAAAGAAATCTGTGGCATAAGGCAGTTCAATGATGAGTTCTTGTAGGAGTATTGGGAACGCTTTAAGAAGCTGTGTGCAAGCTGTCCACATCATTAGATAAGTAGCTCCTTATTAATCCAATATTTTATGAAGGTTTATTGCCAAATTAAAGGAGAACATGGTCGACACCGCTAGTGGAGGGACGTTAGATAATTTGAGTAATGAGGCTGCTCGTGAACTTATATCAAACGTGGCCGCGCGTTCTCAATAGTTCGGGATACGACGTGATCAACTTATCAAACGTGTTAATGAGGTAAATTTTTCATCATTAGAACAACAAATGGCCAACCTTACTTCTTTTGTATGGCAATTGGCTTCAGGAACTATACAAACAATACAACCCTGTGGTATTTGTTCAAATGGAGGACACTCAACAGATATGTGTCCCACATTACAAGAGGAATCTCAAGAGCAAGTGTATGCTGCAGGAGGATTTCTAGGGTAACCACGAGTAAATCATGATCCCTATTCTAAAACATATAATCCTAGATGGAATGATCATCCTAATATGAGATATGGAAATCTGGCACAACCACAACCTCAACAGAATCAGCAAATTTTCCAACCATATATGCTCCTATTTGCTCAAAGACAACAAGCTAATATGACCAATCAGTCTGGTAAATCTTTAGAGGAAATTTTAAATGCTTTAACGGCTAATACTCTACAATTTCAACAGGACACCAAGGCCAGTATTCAACAATTGCAGCACAAAATGGGACAAATGGTGGCTGTAATTAGCCGGTTGGAAGCAAAGAGTTCTGGAAAGTTGCCCTCACAAACAGTTATCAATCAAAAGGAGAATGCTAGTGCAATTGCGTTAAGATGCAGCAAAGAGATTGAGGTGCCAATTGAAGTAGTTCCTGAACAAAAGAAAGCCAAAGAGAAGGAAATCAAAGTGGAGGAAGAAATCGGTCCCATCCATACAGATGAAAAAACTAGTAAGCCAACTTTGTGGCCAAAATATACACCTTAGCTACTATTTTTTGAAGCATTCAAGGAATTTGTGAAGGAAGACCCTAACAGAGACTTGTATGATACTTTTCACAAATGGGATGTGAACATTCCATTGTTAGATGCTATCAAACAAATTCCTCGTTATGCTAAATTTTTGAAAGAACTATGTACCATATAAAAAGAAACAAAGGCAAAAGAATGGTGAAAATGTTGCTTTGGTTAAAAATGTATTAGCTATGCTTACGCAACAGAACCTTCAAATGAAATGCAAAGATCGAAGTATGTGTACAATTTCGTGTTCAAAAAACAATTCTAGAATTAAAGAGGCCATGTTGGATTTATGAGCTTCTATAAATGCTATGCCTTAATCAGTTTCTAAATCCTTACATATAGGGCCTTTACTTTAATCTAGTACTGTTATTCAGTTGCCAGATAGATCAGCAGCTTACCCTAAGGGTAGAGTTGAGGATGTTTTAGTCCAAAGTAATGAATTAATTTTTCTAGGTGATATTTATGTTCTTGACATAGAGAAAAATGATGAGTTTGCTTCTATTTTGTTTTTAGACAATTTTTGAAAACATCTAAAACTAGATAGATGTAGATACTGAAAGTTTGACGATTTAATTTGATGGCAAATTTTTTTAGCATAATATTTATAAGGCCAAGAAGTATCCTATTGTCAACATCTTAGAGGACAATTCCGTTTGTTATGTTGACGTTGTTGAGTCATTAGTATAGGTTGTTTTTGAAGAAACAATTGAATAGGAGTTAGATGAGCAATTTGAAAGTGATGTTGAGTAGTCGCAATTTGGTAAGTTATCTTATGTCACATCACAAATTTCTAATTATAAAATTTCACCTTCTGTTTTGCAGGTGGCTAAGTAAGAATTAAAACCTCTTCCGAGTCATCTCAAATATTTGTTTCTGGGTAATGCAAAAACTCATCCGGTGATAATCGCCAATAACCTAACAGGTGAACAAGAAGAATGATTGTTAAAAGTTTTGAGAGAGCACAAGACAACAATTGGGTGGACCACTATAAATACAAAGGGAATTAGTTGATGAAGCTAAACCTACCCGTAATCGTACAGAAGGCTGAACCCAATGCTAATGGAAGTGGTTAAACACGAAATACTCAAACTTCTTGAAATGGGGATAATTTACCCATTTCAGATACTGAATGGGTTAGCCCTGTACAGTACAAGTGGTCTCTAAAAAGACAACGATAACTATATTAAAAAATCAAGAAAATGAATTGGTGCCCACCCGTATACCAAATGGGTTGGCTGGTTTGTATAGATTATCGAAAGCTTAATTCTCTTACTCGCAAAAATCATTTTCCTTTACCTTTTGTTGATCAAATATAGCTAGTCGTGCTTATTATTGTTTGCTTGATAGTTACTCAGGATACTTTCAGATCGCTATTCTTCTCGAATATCAAGAAAAGACAACATTTACATGCCCATTCCAAACATTTGCTTGCCGTCGATGCCATTTGGATTATGTAATGCCCCTGCCACATTTTAGAGATGTATGGTTAGCATATTTTTTGATTTTCTACAAAATTTTATTAAGGTATTTATGGATGATTTCATTGTTTATGGAAATTCTTTTGATCAGTGTTTGCACAATCTTACATTGATATGGCAAATGTGCATAGAAACTAACCTTGTTTTAAATTCTGACAAATATCATTTCATGGTGCAACATGACTAAGGAAGGCATAGTGTTATGTCATGTGGTGTCATCTAAGGGGATTGAGGTTGATAAAGCAAAAATTGACATAATTCAATCATTACCTTATCCCACCAAGGTGTGGGAAGTTCGTGCTTTCCTTGGTCATGTAGGTTTTTATAGAAGATTCATTAAGGACTTCTCCAAAATATCGGCACCTTTATGCAAATTACTGCAAAATGATGTAGAATTCGAGTTTGGTGATGACTGCAAGGCGGTATTTGACAAATTGAAACAACTTCTCGTGTCAACTCCAGTCATCCAACCACCCAATTGGAGTGTTCCACTCGAAATAATGTGCGACGCAAGTGAATCTGCACTGGGCACAGTTTTGGGGCAACGAGTTGGAAAAGCACCTAATACAATTTATTATGCTTCCATGACTCTAAATGATGCTTAAAAAAACTACTCACCACTAAAGAAAAGCTTTTGGCTGTTGTTTTTGCTCTTGAAAAATTTCGTTCTTTTCTAATTGGTGCTAAAGTTATTGTATAATATATTCTGATCATGTAGCTTTATGCTATCCAATGACGGAGCGGGAATCAAAACCAAGGTTGATAAGATGGATACTCCTCTTAAGCGAATTGGACTTGGATGTCAAGGACAACAGCGGCATGGAGAACAAAGTAGTAGACCATTTAGGTTGACTACCACACATGAAGGATGAACTGGAGATACAAGAAAGATTTCCATATGAACAATTATGTACAACAAAGGTGCTGTTACCATGGTATGTAAATATTGTCAATTTCTTGGTTACTAATAAATTCTCTCATGGTTTGTTTAGGACAGGAAGAGAGAAGATCAAAAGTGATGCCAAATATTACGTGTGGGATGAGCCCTATTTATGCAAACAATGCACCGATCAAGTAATAAGATGGTGTGTTAATGATGGTGTGATTAATTCAATTTTAGCATTTTGCTACACTTATGCTTGTGGAAGGCATTTTGGAGCTAGAAGAACGGCAATGAAAGTATTAGAGTGTGGATTTTAATGGCCCAACATTTATATTTCGCGACTCTTACCTATTTTGTTGGTTGTGTGATAATTGTCAAAGGATAGGTAACATATCCCATACGAATGAAATACCTCAGAAATACAATTTTGTGAAATATTTGATTTATAGGGCATTGATTTCATGGGACCTTTTCCTATTTCATTTGGTTATTCATACATGCTCCTGGTTGTTGAATATGTTTCAAAATGGGTGGAAGCTAAAGCCACTCATAATGATGATTCAAAAGTTGTTGCAAAGTTTATTGAAAATAACATCTTTTCTAAATTTGGCAATCTAAAGGCTATAATCAGTTATCGTGGCACTCATTTTTTGTAATCTCACAGTGGAAGCCGTAATAAAGAAGTATCATGTAACTCACAGGCTCTCCACCGCATATCATTCACAAACTAGCGGACAAGTCGAGGTGTCCAACAGAGAAATTAAATCCATTCTCCATAAAACGGTGAACTATTGTCATAAGGATTGGAGTTTACTGCTAAATGATGCATTATGGGTACATATTGCACTGCCTATAAGACACCTATAGGATGTCCCCATATCAGTTGATATTCGGGAAAGCTTGTCACCTACCTGTAGAATTGGAGCTTAAAGCCTATTCGGCTATTAAAAGTTCTAATATGGGGTGGGATGCAAGGCCAAACAGAGAAAATTACAAATGTAAGAGTTGGAGGAAATCTGAAATGAAGCATTCGAGAATACTTGTATATATAAAGCAAAGATAAAGGCTTTCCATGATCAAATGATCACAAGGAAGGATTTCAAAATTGGTCAAAAAATTCTTTATCAGACACTCTTCGCTTATTTCCTGGTATGTTGAGATCTCATTGGATTGGACCATTTATTATAACTAATGTATTTTCCCATGGTGTAGTTGAGATTCAGAGTTTACAAACATCCAAGGTGATCAAAGTCAACGGGCATCATCTTAAACCCTATTATGAAGGAGTTGCAATGGAAAACGTGTTGGAAGTGGATTTGGAGGAACCAGATTATACCTGATAATCTTGGTGGAAGAGCATCAAGTCGAGCCAACGACAATAAACAAAGGCAGTGCATGGGAGGCAACCCATGTCCATTTTAGATTTTGTTTCGTTTATTTAATTTTGCAACTTTATTTCTGTTATTTTATTTTTAGGTTTAGCATAGTTTTATTGGGTTGTTAGTGCGGGAAATCGACTTCATTTTTAAGCTAAATTGATAAATTGGTCCTTTGAAAATTTTGTATCTTGTGTGGGTGATTTAGAGTAGAAAATTTATTCTTTAAAAGTTCTTCTATGTTTTAAAAAATTTCTGAAAATTTGTCTCTGCGTAGCGCACACATGCGTGCTACATTGTTCGCGCATGTGCGCAAGGTCAATCTTGTAAAATTTGTTTCTACCTAGCGCGCACATGGGCACTATAACCCTCCCACATATGCGCGAGGCAGAATGGCAATCATCCCTTCTGCTCATGCAGCACATGTAAGCGTGACCGTTTATAAGGGTAAAAACCCTTGGTCACGATCATAAACACCTATGACAACACACTACAAACTTCTTCTCCCTATTCTTCTCCAACCCTTTTACATCCTCTCAATCCCCATTATTTTCCACCACTTCCCAACAACAATTCCCTCTTCTCTCAAGACAATCACATCAAAACCCTTCTATTTCACTCAAACAAGGTAGGAATTTCAATACTTTGCTTATGTTTTTCCTTGTTGGGTTTTGGTTTCAATGTCATAAGCGCTTTTATTTTGCACGTTCAATTGGTCTAACTTTTCATAAATTTTATTCTAAACATGTAATTGGTATGATATACGTATGATTTGTTGATTGAGGAGTGATTCCATGTTAATTATCTACACAAAAATTTCCTCTTTATCTATGCATGCCATGTGTTTGATAAATTGTCTCAATGAATAAAAATATTAAAACACAAGGCATTGATGCATGAATTCAATTCCTAGCATGTTGATTATTCCATGTGATCTCTTTTAGGTTAATTTTCTTGCACAAGAATGTTCGTGGAATGTATATAAGCACCGTAGTTTTAGGTACTATTTTTCTTGAATATTATCTTATATATTCTAGGGCATATGATTTGGGGAGTGGAATTTTATTTAAGTGTGGGTTCTTGAATTATTTATTGGGAGACCATGATGCTCATATTTATATTTAGTAGGAATGGAAAGAACGGGCAAGAAACTAGCTACAGGCAAAGGTGCAGGAGCAACCTCATATTCCAGGTCTCAACAGCCTAGAATAGTTGGGGGTGTGAGTTTTTTAAATGCAGTAGCCCACCAAAATTAGGATAATGATATCTCCAAACGGGATGTAATAAAAGAAAAGGGCATTCGAGTTCTATTGACAAGGGGGCCTAAGATCAAATTAACCATTCGTAATCCTGGATGGGATCACTTCACCCAACTTCTATAGACGCAATCATACCGATGATGCATGAATTTTATGCTAATTTCCATCATTACTTCAACACTAGGGTCTATGTTCGAGTCAAGGAAGTGGATGTCTCTGTCAATGAAATTAACAGAATATTTTTGAAGTTCAATCGGGTACGCAATGATGACTGGCCAGACACCTAAAATACTAACATGGAGTTAAATGAAATCACAAGTGTTCTTTGTAATGGGGATGTTGAATGAACCTACACAGTGGATGGCAACATGGCTAGGAATTTTAATGCCAATACGCTTAAACCAGTTTGGTTTGTCTAATTTAAGTTCCTTTGTGCTTACCTCATCCTGATCAACCATTTGGCGCATGTCACTATGGAGAGGGCCAAACTCTTGTATTGCATTGCTACCATGATATCCATAGGTGTTGGCCAACTTATATGCCAGCAAATATGCTACTCAGCCACTAATAAACAACCTACCTTATGGGTTCCCTATTTGATCACTACTTTATGTTTGGAAAGTGGTGTCGTGATTGATCCTTTAGACGAAAAACTTAAGCTTGGGAATTTGATTGCCATGGAGAGTATGAGAGCCCCAATTAGACAAACTCGGTCCCATGCCTATACTTCACACATAGACGAAGTTCTGAATAAGCAGCTATTGATTCAGAAGATGAGCCTGAGCCTGTGCCTATGCCACAACATACTCAAGAAGCGCTTTTACATCAAATCCTGGTAGAGCAACAGCGGATGAGTCACTGTTTCGACATGTTTATTCAGTACCAGTATACCTGGAAACAGACCATGGAGGCTCGCCAATTTGCAAGGGAACGGGGACAAAATCCATCGACATTTCCACCTTTTCCTCCTTTCCAGCAGGATTTGGGACCGAATGCTCCTTGAATGCCCTATGTTTAGGGCCATTTTGTTGATCTTTTAATTTTGTAGTTTATTTCTTGAACAATTTAGTTGTTTTTACTGGTTAGACATTTTATGTTTTAATTTTTGTTCTGATGTTTTCATTTTTTTGTCATGTATTCCCTTAAGGGAGAACTTTTTTTCTTGATTATTGCAGGATCCATTTGTACAATATTCTTGTTTTTCTTATTATCTAAAGGGAATTATTTATTTTGTTCTATTTTGTTTAGTGTTCTCTTCATCTTTGATCCTTCACGACAAGGGGATATCTTAGCGGATACTGCTCCAAACACGAATTCAATCTAGAGAAGCTTTTCTTTTTTTCATTTATAATTTTAAGCCTAAAAATGATAAAAAGGACAATACTTATTTTTAAGTGTGGGGTAGGGGGAGTTATTTGGATTATTAAGTTGTTTGGTATATTTTGCTCGATTTTGCTACAATTTTTTAACTTTTCCTTTGATCTGAGAGCTTGTCAAAATTTTTGAGGATTAATTGACAATTTTTTTAAAATTTTTTTGAAAGTTTTTGCTTAACATATTTTTTCCATTTTTCTGCATAATAACTTTATAGTTAAACTATGCATGAATGAGTAGTCGGTGTCAATATTTTCGATTCATGATTTTCAGGACTTTTGAACACTAAGCCATACATTAATTGTTGATTTGGGATATTTAAAGAAATTTATGTACACCCAATTACGTTGCGTCCCAAAGACTTACTTTATTACATTTTGAAAATAATTCTTAGACGTCCTGATTTAGGCAGGTCAAGTTTGGAAATGAAGGTAGGGTCTTTTTTGTATGTGAAGCCTTTCTAGCCAACCATTTAAACAATTTATTTCTAAGTAGTTTTTTTAAACCTTATTCTTGTGAAGAGAAACATCATTCGCCTTCTTTCACTTAAACTCGGTTTACCTATCCTTATTGAGCCTAATATTTCTTTTAATTGTTTTATCCTAAATTTTTCCTTTAAGAGATTTATGGTGCACATTATATGTTTAGGGGATATAAGGGTGAAAGCATGTAAGAATAGGGTGATATACATTTACAGAGTAAAATAGGGTATTGGAAAAATTGTTAATAATGAAAAATAATAATAATGGGAGGTTTTGATTTATACAGGTAATGCCTATCATTGGTACCTGTACTTGCAGGTAGTGCCCAGCTCTTGTACCTTCATGCTTATATTTTGCGGGCTGTACCTACCACCGGTAACCGTACAATGCTTAGACATAAAAAATGAAGTGATGATGTGTAATCAGGAGGAGCTTCTTGAGCTGAAATGTAAATTTGATGGACAACAATGCATGCAAAGCCAAGTTGATACATACATTCACTTTCAGCATGCCTAGCAACAAAACATGGAGGCACGTCAGTTAGCATGAGAACGAGGGAAAGATTCCTCAACATTCCCACCTTTTCTTCCAACTTCACAGGAGTTGGCACCTTCTGACGACAATTCTTGATCTATCCATTCTCAAGTAAATACAAATGCGGAATTCTAATGCTGTCATAGAGGAACTTGTAAGTTCATAATTGTGCTATATTTTATGTGTCATTTACCATGTTTTCATGTGTTGTAAGAAAGAATTGAGTTATTATTGAGCTTAACTTGGTTATTATTTTGTTTTTGTAGGGTTAAATGAAAAAGAGCTGAAAAAGGTGAAAGAAAATTCTAAGGACGAAATGTGCATGAGTAATGAGAAATTATGGATGCTGTTTCGTATTTTATGCGTAACTTTCGAGTCCGAGTTCTCATCGATTTCATTCTAAGCGCTGGAAATCTAAGAACGAATGGAGTTACAACTTTCATATTTTATAATTTCCCAAATTCTATGAGCATCAAGGTCAATGTTGAAGCCGAAGGTAAAGTGCAGAATAAAGGTCAAGTGCACATGCCCTGGGGTAAAGAAAAGCATGTGCGCCATTTCAGAAAGCAAAATTTTAGGATTGCCTAGAACGCACATGCAAGCAGATCAGGAAGAGCATGTGCGTCCGATACAGCGAAGTTACATGATTTCTGATTTTCAGCAGATTTCTTCGTACGGTTGAACTCTTTTACATACAATTTCTCATTAGTACCCTTAGATAATGAATTCATTATACATACCAATACAGGGTGGTTAGAATGGAGAACACACATTTTATTCCTTGTTTTAGCTAGGGTTTACTGCAGGAAATTCTTGGTTGATCTTTCATGGCACCTAGTGCCTAAAACCTTTTTCTTGGTCGAGGTAATTGAAGTCTTGATCAATTCTACGATGTTGTGAGACTTTTTGTTCTTGAACTTATTCACTTTTATAGGTATAAAGTATTGATTATTTTTTTGTGATTAATTTTATGATTATCCGATTCAACTTGCTACCGCTACAGAATAACAAGTTATTGGGATTAATCTGTGCTAGATTGTTTTAACCGCGTGTGCTTAATTCAATCTGTGAAGCAACTAAGTTGATAGTTGCTCGATTAGTGTTATCGAATTTAGGGAAAATAATAAACTAATTGGCATAAAAGCGTGTGTTTATATTTAATTTGCCTAATTTTTCTGGTTGATTTTAATTCTTCTATTAATTATTCTTTGGTGCGTTTCTGGGGTTAAATTAATGATTAGGGTCAATTGGATCGCATGTTGAAAATTAGCCAACTTTAGGAAGAAATATGAATCAACTTTAAATTGGAATTTGGGTTAATTCTGCAATTATTGCTTGTTATAGAAGTTGAATTTCTTTGGTGTCGAAGATCGACTAATAAAATTGTTATGGTAGATATGACCGGAACAAAGATTCTTCTTGTAATGAATTCTCTTTGACTTTCAATTTTAGTAGTTTTTAGTTTAATAGCATTCAAGAACCCCCTTTTCTTTTAAGCACAAGAATAAATCTTGTTCTCTATGGGACAACCTGGACTCACCACTGCTTCATTAATATTGAGATTTGTTTAATTTTTGGTACTTACGATAGCACTATCCACTCATCCCCTTGGCTTTCCTCAAAGTTGGCTTCCAAATTTACCCTTTCTTCTTCATCACATTATTCTTGTGGTACTTCCTCCATTGGATCTTGAATAGGCTTGTCCACCTTATTCAAGATCCTCCTCTAAGGTTGACGGAATGTTGACAAGATGCATAACGGGCTCAACCTTATTCTTTTTTTTACTTTCAAATACTTCTTTTGCATTTGGTATGGGTTGCTCAACCTTATTCTTTAAATATGGCCTAAAACGGTCAAAAACGGATCCCTCTTGCCTCAGAATGTAGGATGAGGCTTGTGCTCGTCAACGCATGCAACTTGTGGTCCTTTCATCCACTGGTCATTGAATGGGAGATGACTTGTATTGGGCGTTGGTTCTCTAGGAAAGTATTGAAAGCTTGCAAATGATCTAACAGTAACTGTAGCACTTCCTCTTTCTGCATCTCCTGATCTTGTTGGGAAATTTCCATCTCAAGAGGGATGGAAGTATATGGAAAAGATTCAGGGGTCCTGACACATCCTACACTATTTTGGTTTCTTCTATTACATGATCGAGTTTTTTGTTTTTACTATCTCCCACAGACGATGTAAATTTTTGTCAGGTAGAGAATGCAGGGGATAATCTATAGAGAGAACGTGTTGTATTTGATTTAGTTCCCATGACCTGGCCTTTACAAATGGGTAATAAATCCGTATTTATAGGAAGTTAGTTGGTGGGCCATGGTATTATGCCTAACCGATCAAAGGGGCTCATACATATCCGAACTATATGTGTCTAACCTATTTGTATCTATCTGACCTAATGTCAAGTCCGAACAGACCAACTTGCAACGAACCCTATTTTTGGAGTCCAATCTAATATTAGTATGCTTAATTACATATTCGCCCTTAATGAGTATATTACACGCCACATATGTTTAGCATATTGGATTGTCATTTTTTTGTATCATCAGAGTTCATTTCTTGATAAGCTCATAAATATCTTATATTTTATGTATCGTTTACCGTGTTTTCATGTGGTGTAAGAAGTATTTGAGTTAATTATGAGCTTAATTTTATTATTCTTTGTTTGTATAGGTTTGGAATGAAAATGGAGTAAAAAAGGATCAAAATGTTAGAGAAAAATCATAAGGATGGAAAACGTACATTGGCAAGGAGCAAATTTGAATAATTTTTGGTACTTTGAGCATACCTTTCTTCTCCATCCTGTAATCGAGTTGACTCAACATGGGTAGTAAAGTTAAAAGAAAGATCTACAACTTTCAGGTTTTAAGATTTTCCAAATTCCATCAGCATCGAAGTCAAAATCGAGTTGGAATTTGGTGTAGGTGTTCTAGAAGTCGTGCACAAGAACGACCCAAATCTACCTGACTGCATATGTTCGGAAACTATAAAAAGCTAATTTTTCGTTCTATAAATTGCACACATGTGCAAGAATTTGTTCGCATGCTGGGATCGACTTCTTTAATTATTGACAAGGATCTATTTCTTATATCTATTTAGGAGGAATCCATGCCATCTAATTTTAAGCAACCAAATTTATATTCCTATAAAGGTATGATAGACACATCGAATCATGTGGCTTATGTGTCAGCAATTACGAAGCTTTTTGGATATTTGGATGTCGTTAAATGCAAGCTTTTTTTTACTACTTTAAGGGAGTAGGCAAACAAGTGGTTTAAAGGATTATCTTACAACTATGTTGGATTTTTTTTTGATCTAGCTAATATGTGTTTATACACTTCATGAGTAGCCAAACACTATAGAAGGAAGCATCTTACCTCTTAAATGTTCGCCAAAAGCCTGATGAACCCTTGAAGCAGTATTGATAACTCTAGTGTACTAGAGTTATTCTACTCTAAATTGTAGCATTTTGATATTAGGTATAAATCCCGAATTTTGAGTAATTAATTGTAGGTTTAAGTTAATTCCTTTCATATGCATTTATGTTTTTGTTCTTGTTAAATACGTTAAGTTTTTATTAAAAATTTAGCTTAATTAAATGTTTAATTATTTTAATTTTGTGCTGGTAAAATTTAGAAGTTGGAAACTATATTAAACAAGCTCAAGGGACCAAAGTGCAATGATCAAAGAAAAAATGGGTTGCTGGTAAGAGAGTCGAGATTGTGATCTCGATTCTCCAGATCGCAATCTCGACTCGGATAAATCACTAAAAACATTAGCAAGTCGAGATCACAATCTCGATTCCTAGATCACGATCTCGACTCGCGGATGGTTAAATAATAGAGGCAATTTTTTAATAGTCCAGGAACCAGTTTCTGATTTTGCCTTGTACTATTTAAGCAACTTTTAAAAACAATTGTAGAGGAAGTAGGATTAGAATTAGATAGTTAGTATGTGTGAGGATAGTTTAGGATATCTTGAACCTCAAGCTTCTTCTTTAATAGAAATTTCTCTTTAATTGTCTCTTAGATCTAGTTTTCATTTCTTAGCAAGTTTAAATTTGGATCAGATAATTGTAGTGGGCATTTCTTTAGCTTCAGGTAGATATAATTTTTATTTTCTTTCTAGTTTAATTTAGTAGAAATCTCTTTACTTGCAATCTAGGTTTTCATAGAAAAATTAGGGTTCTTGCTTCTTTCTTGCTATCTAGTTAAAAATCCTTAATTCCTTCCATTAATTTCTAGCAAATCTTAGTGGGCTTTCTTTACTTTTACCAAAAATCCAAAAATATTTTGATTTTAAGTTTAACTCTTTCAATTTCTAGTTTTGAATTGGTAATCTCTAGCTTTGCAATGTCTTGTTATAGTTCTTTTGTTGAGTTAATTTACTTACTGTTTAAATTTTAGTTCTATTTTAATTAGTTGAGATTAGAATTAAGTACTTTCTTTACTTGCTCTTACTAGAGTAGACTAAGTAGTTTCTCGATCTATCATTCGTAAGTATTTAGTTCACTTATTTTCTTTAGTAGATAATCTAGATTGAAATTAGGTTTTAATTGCTTTCATTGAATTATGATTTGAGTAGTGTAAATTCACCATCCATTGTTTGATCTTGTTTAACTACACAAAGACTCGTAAACTTTGTAAGTGTCTTCCAACAATCGTTGTGGGATGATACTTACTCATTCTATACTACTACCAACTTCGTATACTTGTGGAAGTGAGGTAGAGAGTAGTGGTTTTGTGAGGTTTCCTATTACATGTTTGCTTTAAATTGATCTCTACCTGAGGACTAGACAAGTTTTTGGTGCCGTTGCCGGGGGTTGTCCTTGGTTTTCGGAAATATCAAGCGCTATACAGGTCATGTAGATTAAGAACTTTAGTTTAGTTTAGTTAGTTGTTAATTTTGTTAATTTTTATGTTTGTTGGATATCTTGTGGAATTCACTTGGAATTTCAATTGATTATTTGCCTTGGTTGTGTTGTAGTGCATGGTACGACCCACACCTGTATCTGGTGAACAAGGGCCATTAATTTGCTTAGACAAGGAAAGGGAAATAGAGCTAAGGGAAATCTGGAGGTTTAGAAGGGTACAACAAGAGCAAGAAAGGACAGAAATGGCAAATGCTAATGCTCGTCAAAGGAATGTCAACATGGAAAACGAAGAAGAAATGGTTGTTGGAAATAATGGGATAGGTGGCTATGGGAATGGAAATGGCATGAATGGGAATGGAAGGCCATTAAGGGAATATGCCTTGTAGAATTTTGATGGAACCAACTCGAGTATTGCACGGATGCCCGTGCAAGCTAACAACTTTGAGATTAAACCCGCATTAATCCAAATGCTCCAACCTCATGCAATGTTGGGGGTTGTCCCAATGAAGATCCCTATACCCACCTTATGAATTTTGAAGAAGTTTTGGACACTTTTAAGTTTAATGGAATACATCTGAATTGTGTGAGAATGAGGGTGTTTCCGTTCTCTCTTCGGGATAGGGCAAAGTCATGGTTGCAATTGTGCCCCATGCCCAAGGTACATTTACTACTTGGAATCAACTTGCTCAAGAGTTCTTGGCAAAGCACTTTCCGCTCGCAAGAACTGCCAAATTGAGGAATGAAATCACCTCATTTAAGCAAGACATTGGTGAAAGCTTAGGAGAAGCGTGGGAGTGATTCAAAGAGTTGTTAAGGAAATGTCCTCATCACGTGATTCCTTTGCGGCTACAAATCCAAACTTTCAATAATGGTTTGACTCAAGAGACCAAATCCATAGTGGATGACTCTACCGATGGATCCATCTCATACAAGACTCCGGAGGAAGCTCAAGAGTTGCTTAATAGGATGGCATACACTCACTATTGTCATGGACCGATGACCTCACCAGTGACTCAACACCAAGCTAATCAAGCCAATACCAATACTAGAGTGTTGAATTTGAACATGCAAGAAGCTCTTTTGTCACAACAAAGTATGCTCATATGAGTGATGAATAACGTAGCAAAGGCGTTTGAGAACTTGGGGATCTTGTGAACCAAGTAGTGTAAATGCCATATCTTCTTCTCCAACCCAACCGAGCATGGTATGTGATTTTTGTGGAGGCGGTCATGCTAATGGACAATGTGAGATGTCGTATGGGTCAAATGAACAAGTCAATTATGTATCTAATCAATCATCATTTCCAAGGAAACCCATCCGGAGTTTATGGGAACACATATAATCCTTCTTGGAGAAACCATCCTAATTTTTCATGGAGCAACACCAACAATCAATTCAATCCTCCTTACCAACCAAATCCCTCACCACAAAATGTCCAACATACTCAAGGCTCAAGTTCCTCACCAAGAACTTATCAACCGCCAGATCAAAGGAACTTCCAACCCAACTCATATCAATCTTTTCCTAATTCTTCATTTCAAAACCAACCACCAAGGCCTCATTTTCATTATGCAAATTTCTCCCAACCCATCTAACATGGCCAACATACCTCAAGAGAAAATGTGGGAAAAGATGGTTGGAAAAGAGAGGCCGAGTATTTCTTGAGAAGAGAGTTGGATAGGAAAAATGAGGAACACAAGAGGGATTATGAGAACTTGAAGGCATCTAGAAGGAATTTTGAAATTCAATTGGGCCAATTGGTGAGGATGAATAATGAGAGACCTTTAGGGGGAGGATGAATAATGAGAGACCTTTAGGGGTGCTTCCAAGTGATACTATTCCAAATCCCAAGGAACCATGTGGTGTGAAAATAATAATGCTGAGTTGTAATCCTGTCGTAGGCACCTAAAATTAACAACTCTCAATTAAACTATAGTAGTGGTGAGTACAGGTCGTCCCACAGAGAAAGGAGTTTATTCTTGCGCTAAATGGAAAAAAGGGGTTTTGAATGCTTTTAAACTAAAACTAAAACAACAAAATAATTGAAGAAAATTCGATGTAAGAAAAGTCTTGGTTTAGGTCATATCCACCATGGCAATTTCATTAGTCGATCCTTGAGACACAAGATAATTCAAATTTCATATCAAGCACTAATTGAACAACTAAAACCCAAATTCCAATTCAAAGTTGATTCTCATTTCTCTCTAAAGTTGGTTAATTTTTAACACGCGATCCAATTAACCCTAACTATTAATTTAACCCAGACACGCGCCAAAAATTAATTAACAGAAGCTTTAATATCAACAAGAACAATTAGCCTAATTAAACATAAACACACGCGGTTATGCCAATTAGATGATTAATTTCCCTAAATTCAATGACACTAATCGACTAATTATTAAATTCAGTTGTTTCATAGATTATTAAGCACAAGCGGTTAAAATAATCTAGCAGTAGATTAATTCTAATAACTTAGGATTATGCAGCAATAACAAGTTAAAAAAGAACAATCATAAAATTAATTGCAGAAAAATAATCAACACTTGAGATAAAATTGAATAATTCAAGCACAAGAAGTCTCACAACTTTGTAGAATTTACCATGGCTTCACTTCCCTCTACCAAGAAAAGGGTTTAGGCACAAAGTTCCATGAAACAATAAAGAAGAATGTTTCTACTGAAAATCCTAGCTAAAAAATAAAATAAAGGTGTCGATCCTTCTTTTCTCTCACCCAAAATGGGGTATTTATAATGAGTACTTAGGGTTACAATTAAGGTCTACGGATAAGATCGTGAAACCGGGTGAAAAAGAGACCAATCGGGCGAAGAAATCTGTCAAAAATTCAAAAATACGCAATACTGCTGTTTTGGGTGCACATGCTCTGCCAATTTTGGGCACATGTGCGCCCTAGGCAGTGCTTAGAAGTTCTCCTCTGGTCCCAGCACACATGCGCTGCATAACCCCAGCGCTTGTGCGCTGGGCATCACTTTCACCTTCGATTTTGACCCTGATGTAGATCGAATTTGGGAAAACTCAAAACATGAAAGTTGTATGTCTATATATTATCTTTCCAAAATATGTTCAATCACCTCAATTTAAGGTCGTATAAGAAAGTTATGCTGAATCTACGAAACTGTATCAGAATCGCTTCTCGCCAGTACACATTTTCCAACTTTACAATTTTGAACAAGATTCCTATAGAATCATGTAAAACTCAAAACACAAAAGTTGTAGAAATCTTCAATAGCTTTCCAAATCGTCAAAAATCATCTCAATTGGAGCTTGGACTCAAATGTTATGCTTGAAATACAAAACACATCCAAAATGTCTTCATACTCATGCATGTTCCGTCCTTATCATTTTCTTTCATCTTTTCCATCTTTTTCAAATCCTTTTCACTTTAAACCTAATAAAACTAAGAATACCCAAATTAAGCTCAATAAGAACTCAAATCTTGCTTACAACACATAAAAACATGGTAAATGACACATAAAATTTAGCACAATTATGAACTTATCAAATTACCCCATATTTAGCCTTTTGATCGTCTTCGATCAATCATAAAATTAGAACATTTAAGCTTAACAAAATTTCACTCAACATATTCCTTCAAATATCCACATAAATAATCAATAATCAATCCAGCAATCAGAGTAGTCTAAAAACCAAAGAGGTAAAATGTCTTTAATAATGAAAACCAAAACATGAAATTCGTGTGCATGCGTGTATAGCCATTCAAAAACTTAGATTTGAAAATATTTAGATTAAATAATGAAGACCCTCAAAAAATTTTCTAAACACCCCATACTTCACTCTTTTTAAACCCCTCCACTAATCTAGACAACCGATTCAATTTAAATTTAGGTAGGACTTTCAGCTCACCCTATAGGTTAGGATATTAGTTAGCCAAAGAAGGAAGATGATATAGCAAATAAGAACAAGAGCTTTATAATAATGGTGGCCACACATTAAAATAAAACTTCTCTTCACATGCGAAATATCAAACATCCACAACCCCACATTTGAGTAACAAACACCCATGAAGAATTCTGAACAACCAAACATGCCAACCTCTCTCGGACATATATACATCACATCATCATTTTATTTTTCTATGTCCGCTCACAGTACAGGTAACAGTGGTAGGCACTACTCGCAACATATAAACACACAGGTACCAGAGATGGGCACTACCTGCAATATACATACAAGTACCAGTAATCGACACTACCAGCAAATACAGGTACCAGTGATAGGCACTACCTGTAAGTACAGAAACTTCCATATTTATTTTTTTTCAACAATTTTTTTCCCAATACCCTATTTCGCTACAAAAATGTACATCACTCACTTCTCACAAACTTCCACCCTTATATCCCCTTAACAAATAATGTGCACCATAAGCTCTTAAAGGGATAAGTTAGGATAAAAAAATGAAAAGAACATTAAGCTCAATAAGGATAGGCAAATTAAGTTTATGTGAAAGAAGGTGAATGATACTTCTCTTCACAAGAATAAGGCTCAAATAAGGTACTTAGAAATAAACTATTAAAATGGTTGGCCAGAAAAAGGCACTACCCTCATATTTAAACTAAATCTGGTCATCTAAGAATTAGCTTTGAAAATGTAATAAAGTGAGTTTTTGGGATGCAACATAATTGAGTCTACATAAATTTCTCTAAATATCCCGAATCAAAAATTAATGTATGGCTTATTATGTTCAAAAATCTTTAAAATCATAAATGGAAAATATTCACATTGACTAGTCATTCATGCACGGTTCAACTAATGATTTATTATGCAGAAAAATGAAAAAAAAAAAACATTAAGCAAAAATTTTCAAAAAAATAGTGGTCAATTAATCCACAAAATTTTTAAAAATTTTGACCAGCTCTCAGATCAAAGAAAAAGTTAAAATATTGCAGCAAAATTGAGTTAAATACACCAAACAACTTAAAAATCCAAATAACTCTCCCACCCCACACTTAAAATGAAGCATTGTCCTCAATGCAAAAAATAAAAGCATAAAATGTGAAAAAAAAAAAGCTTCTCTGGATTTAATTCGCGTTTGGAGCTATATCCACTATAAGTATCCCCTTGTCGAGATTGAAAGCTGGAAAGAACACTAAACAAAAAAAAACAAAACAAATAATCCCCTTGAGAGAATAACAGAAACAAGAATATTGTAGAAAATAATCCTACAATAATCAAGAGAATACATGATAAAAATAAAGGCATCAAAAACACCATTACGAAAATAAAACCTAACTAAAATGAAACCTAACTAAAGAAGATGACTAGGATTGTCTAGGAAATCGAGTATGATAAATGTCAAACACAGAAAACGGCCCAAAACATAGGGCATAAAAAACTCAAGGAGCATGGGGCCCCAAATCTTGTGAAAAATGAGGAAATGGAGGAAATGTAGAAGGGTCCTCTCCTCGCTCTCTGTTCATTTGACAAGCCTCCATGGTCTGCTACCAGGTAAATTGATATTGCAGAAATGAATCAAAACATTGGCCCATCCGCTGTTGCTTTACCAAGATTTGATGTAGAAGCTCTTCTTGAGTCTGTTGTGGGGCAAGTACTGGCTCATCATCAGAATCTTCAACCTCCTCTCCGTCTGAAGTAGAGGCTTGGAACCGAGTGCATTTAATCGGAGCTCTGATACCCTCCGTTGCAATCAACTGGCCAGGCCTCAATTTTTTTCTTCCGAAGAATCAATCAACATACCACTTTCCAAACACAAGTTGCCGTAATCAAATGGGGAAACCATTACCCCGGTTGCCGACTAGTAGCGGAATAGAAAATTTGTTGGCGTATAAGCTTACCAACATCTATTACTTTCCCGGTAGCGATACAATACAAAAGTTTGGCCTTTTCCATAGTGATATGGGCAAGATGATTTACTGGAAGAAGCAGGCCACAAAGAAACTTAAACCAGACAAACCAAGCTGGCTAAAGTTTATTAGCACTGGAATGCCTAGCCACAGTGCCATCCTTTGTGTAAGTCCATTCCACGTCCCCATCGCAAAGAACACTTGTGATCTGTTGCAGTTCCATATTGGCATTACGAGTGTCAGACCATTAACATTACGAACACGAGTGACCTTCAAAACTCTGTTGAGTTCATTGGCAGAGACATCCACTTCTTTTCTTCGTACATAGACTGTAGTGGAGCTATGGGGGTTGAGGTGAAAAGCTCCCATCCACGATTGCGAATGATTAACTTGATTTCTAGCACCCCTGCTAAAGGAACCTGGAGTCTGTGCCCTTTTCATTAATCGCAGCCCATTTTGAGATATCATTGTCATATTTCTGTTTGGCTGCCGTAGTTAAAAATTGTAACCCGGCACCGACTCTAGGTTGTGGAGTCCCGGATGATGAGAATTCTCCGGTACCCTTGCCTGTGGCTATTTTCTTTGCCGTTCTTCCAATCCCTATAAAAGATAAACATGCATCATGACCTCTAAACAAATAATTGTAACACCCCACACTTAAATAAAAGTCCATTCCTCAAATCATGAACCTTAGAATATTCATGAAAATTCAAGCAAAATAATACCAAAAACTAAGGCTTATATACAATACATGAACATTCCTATGCATGAAAACTAATTAGAAAGAATTCTCATGGCATAGGCAATGGTCTAGGAAATAAATTCATGCATCAATGCCTTGTGTTTTAACATTTTTATTCATTGAGACAATTTAGCGAACACATGGCATGCATAAAGAAAGAGGAAATTTTTGTGTATATTTTGAACATGTCAATCCATCCTCAATCAACAATCCAAACAATAATCACTCCAATTATACGTTTAAGTTCATTCCATATGAGATTTTATCAATCAAAGCATAAAAGGACTCAAAATATTCTTGAGAATTAATTGAAACCCATAAGGAAAAATTGGAGAAAAAGAGAAAAATTCATACCTTGATTCAAGTTTCCTTTGAAAAAGAAGAAATTTGAGTGCAAAATTGGTGAATTTAGAATGATTTGAGGATGAAATAGGAGTGGGGTAATTGGAATTTGAAAGAGAAGAGGAAGGGTATGTGTTATGTAAGAAGAAGAAGGGTTTCAACCTTTTATTCTTCGTGCGCACGTGCGCTGCAAGCTTAGTGCGCATGTGCGCGCGAGGCAGTGCATCCGTATGCTAATCGGTCTCGTGCACATCCTCAACTATACCCTTAGGATAAGCCATTGATCTATCTGCTAACTAGATAACAGTACCAGTTTCAAGTAAAGGCCCTAGGTGCAAGGATTTATAAACTGAATAAGACACATTGCATAACATTTATAGAAGCTCCTAAATCCAACATGGGCTCCTTAATTCCAGTATTGTTTATTGAACACGAAATTGTCTTTGCATTTCATTGGAAGATTTTGTTGTGTAAGCATGGCTGATACATTTTTTCCCAACATGATCTTCTCAGCCTTCTTCTGTTTTTGTTTCTCTTTATGTGTACATAATTCTTTCAAAAATTTAGCATAACGAGGAATTTTTTTGATAGCATCCAGCAATAGAATATTTACTTCACATTTGTGAAAAGTTTCATACAAGTCTCTACTGGGGTCCTCCTTCATAAATTCCTTAAATGCACAGGAAATGGTGGGTCATGTGTGTATTCTGGCCATTGAGTTGACTTACCAATTTTTTCTTCTTTTTGAACGGGACAGATTTCTTTCTCCACTTCGATTTCCCTTTCCTTGGCCTTGTTCCGCTCAGGAACTACTTTGGTTGGCATCTCAACCTCCTTGCCGCTTCTCAACACAATTGCACTAGCATTCTCTTAGGGTTATTGGATAACTGATTGAGAAGCCAACTTTCCAAAACTTTGCGCTTCCAGCCTGCTAATCGCGGTAGCCATTTGTCCCATTGGATGCAGTAACTATTGAATACTGGCCTTGGTATCCTGCTAAAATTGAATAGTATTATCAGTTAAAGCATTCAACCTTTCCTCTAAAGACTTATCAGACTGATTATCCAAATTGGCTTGTTGTCTTTGAGCGAATGGCGGCCTATATGGTTGGAAGTTCTGTCGATTCTGTTGATGTTGAGGTTGAGGTTGTGTTGGATTCCCGTATCTCAAATTAGGATGACCCCTCCATCCAAGATTATACGTGTTCGAGTAGAGATCATCCTAATTTGGTCGTGGTTGCCCTTGGAATCCTCCCACTGCATTTACTTGTTCATGAGCTTCCACTTGTAATGTGGGGCACATATTTGTCGAGTGTCCCTCATTTGAGCAGATACCACAAGGTTGTGCTTCTGTTGCTATTCCTAAAGCTAGTTGACGAACAAAATAAGTCAAACTAATGTGTCAACCATTTGTTGTTCTAAAGATGAAACATTTACCTTATTCACACGTTTGAGAGGTTGATCACGGCGTGTCCCGAATTTTTGAGAATGTGCAGCCATATTCAATATAAGCTCACGAGCAGCGTCTATGGTCAAATTTTCTAATGCCCCTCCATTTGTGGCGTTCACCATGCTCCTTTGATTCGGCAACAAACCTTCATAGAAGTATTGAATTAATAAGGAATCACTTATCTGGTGATGTGGACAGCTTGCACACAATTTCTTGAAGCGCTCCCCATACTCGTAAAAGTATTCTTCACTGAATTGCCTTATGCCACAACTTTCCTTGCGAATATTCGCAGTCCGAGAAGCTGGAAAATATTTGGCCAAGAATAGTCTTTCATCTGCTCCCAAGTTGTGATACTACCTGAAGGTAATCGAATAGCCAATCCTTCGCCTCATCCTTGAGTGAGAATGGAAATGCTTTCAACTTGATATGCTCCTCTGACACTCCGGTGGGTCTCATACTGGAATTGTGCAAACTACATGGAACTCCTTAAGATGCTTGTTTGGATCTTCACCTGGTAATTCATGAAAAGAAGGTAATAAATGGATTAGTCCAGATTTTAATTCCAATGTGACATTGGCATCTAATTCTGGATATGTAATGCACAAAAGTTGTTGATTTAATGTGGGCGCTGCTAATTCTCTCTAAGTCCGTTGCACCATGTTCTTCTGCACTCAATCTTCCTTGTCACCTGCAAAGATAAAATTAAACAATTGTTCTTTCCCTAATTGACGCTATTTTAATTCTTTTCCCAATCGCGTAACGTTCTCTGTATTTCTGGAACAAATTTGAATTCAACTTGTCCAGCAGATCATGTTACTGGCATACACAATTAGCGAAAGAACAACAATAAAAAGAAAGAAAAGAAAAACTAGAAAAAAATAGCACAAAAATAATTCAAACTGTTCCTCGGCAATGCCGCCAAAATTTGGTGTAAAAATAATAATACCGAGTTGTAATGCTGTCATAGGCACCTATTTCTAATAAATTAACAACTCTCAATTATACTGTAGTAGTGGTGAGTACAGGTCATCCCAAAGAGAATGGAGTTTATTCTTGTGCTAAGTGGAAAAAGGGGATTTTGAATTCTTTTAAACTAAAACAAAAACAACAAAATAATTGAAGAAAATTCGATGTAAGAAAAGTCTTGATTTTGGTCATATCCATCGTGGCAATTTCATTAGTCGACCCTTGACACACAAGATAATTCAAATTTCATATCAAGCACTAATTGAGGAATTAATCCGAATTCCAATTCAAAGTTGATTCTTATTTCTTTCACGTGATAAAATTAATCCTAACTATTAATTCAACCCATACACGCGCCAAAGATTAATTAATAGAAGCTTTAAAATCAACAAGAACAATTAGCCTAATTAAACATAAATACACGCGGTTATGCCAATTAGATGATTAATTTCCCTAAATTCAATAACACTAATCGACTAATTATCAAATTCAGTTGTTTCATAGATTGAATTAAGCACATCAAGCGGTTAAAACAATCTAGCAGTAGATTAATTCTAATAACTTAGGATTCTGCAGCAATAACAAGTTAAAAAAGAACAATCATAAAATTAATTGCAGAAAAATAATCAACACTTGAGATAAAATTGAATAATTCAAGCACAAGAAGTCTCACAACTTTGTCGAATTGACCATGGCTTCAATTCCCTCTACCAAGAAAAGGGTTTGGACACAAAGTGCCATGAAAGAATAAAGAAGAATTTTCTATTGAAAACCCTAGCTAAACAAGAAAATAAAGGTGTCGATCCTTCTTTTCTCTCACCTTAAATGGGTTATTTATAATGAGTACTTACGGTTACAATTAAGGTCTATGGATAAAAACGTGAAACCGAGAGAAAAAGAGTCAAATTAGGGGAACAAATCTATCAAAAACTCAAAGATACGCAATACCGCTGTTTTAGGCGCACATGCGCTGCCAATTTTTGGCTCATGTGCGCCCTAGACAATGTTGAGAAGTCCTTCTCTGGTCTTCGCTCCAGCGCACATGCGCTACACAACCCCAGCGCATGTGCGCTGGGCATCACTTTCATCTTCGATTTTGACCCTGATATTTATCGAATTTGGCAAATTTCAAAACACAAAAGTTGTAGCTCTATGTCTTATCTTTCCAAAACATCTTAAATCATCTCAATTTAAGGTGATGTAAGAATGTTATGTTGCATCTACCAAACTATGTCAGAATCGTTCCACGCCAGTGCACATTTTCCAACTTTACAATTTTGAACAAGATGCCTATAGAATCATGGAAAACTCAAAACACAAAAGTTGTAGAAATCTTAAATATCTTTCCAAATCATCCAAAATCACCTCAATTGGACCTTGTACTCGAATGTTATGCTTGAGATATGAAACAGCATCCAAAATGTCTCCATACTCATGCATGTTCCGTCCTTAGCATTTTCTTTCATCTTTTCCATATTTTTCAACTCCTTTTCACTTTGACCCTACAAAAACTATGAATAACCAAATGAAGATCATTTGGATAAGAACTCAAATCTTTCTTACAACACATAAAAACATGGAAAATGACACATAAAATATAGCACAATTATGAACTTATCACCATGCAAGGCCATCACCCTTAGGAGCGGTAAAGAGTTGGAAGAAAGTGTTGGAAAAATGTGTTGAAAAATGGAGAAAAAGAAGGAGCTGAGGATGAAGAGAAAGGAAAACGAAAGTCTTCAAATGGGTAAGACAAAATGATGAATGAGTCTATTAAGCCCAACTCACCAAACAGTGAAGGCAAGGATCCAAAGCATCATGAGCCAAAACATCTTAATTTGCCATTTTCTCAGAGGCTCAAGGATGAAGAAAAGGCAAAGAAGTTCAAGAAGTTTCTTGAGATTTTCAAAATGTTTGAAATCAACATTCCATTCATAAAGGCACTTGAGAACATTTCCACCTATGCTAAATTCATGAAACAAGTCCTCACTTCAAAAAGGAAATTGCATGGAAATGAAATCTTTTGCTTAATGGATAATTTTGCAGCGCACTCCTTACAAAAAGGTTGTCACCAAAGCTTAAGGACCCCATTTCATTTTCTATACCTTGTGAGATTGGGGGTTTACAATTTGAGAGAGAATTGTGTGATTTGGGAGCCTCGATAAATTGCATGCCTTTCATGGTGTTCAAGAAGTTAAATGGAGGACAATTGAAGCCAACAAGTATCTCATTGCAACTTGTGGACCAGAGCATAATGTTTCCAAAAGGGATCATTGAAGATGTGATAGTGAAAATTGACAAACTCTACCTTCCGGCCGATTTCATTGTGCTTGAAATGGAAGAGGACGAAGACATGCCAATCATTCTTCGAAGACTTTTCCTTGCTACCGGTCGTGCGCTTATTGATGTTCAAGAAGGAAAGTTGGAATTCTGAATAAATGATGAAATTGTTACTTTCAATGTTTTTAGTTCATTAAAGCTCCCTTCAATTTTTGAAGATTTCATGAATATAAATGTGGTAGATGACTAAATTGATGATTCTTGTAGTATGAGAATGCAATAGAGAATTTATCAATGGAGGAAGAGGTCTTGGAGTCAAATGTGCTAAATCAAGATGATGAAGAATGGATGAGGAATGTGAATCATTTGGAGAATGAGACCTCAATGTAAAAGGAGGATGAGAAGAATAAAGAAAAAGGTAAAGGGGGGTCTCCGACCAACGAACCCCCCAAGTGGGAACTTAAACCTCTTCCTACTCACTTAATGTATGCATATCTTGGTGAAAATGAGACATACACGGTGATTGTGAATGCATCTTTAACAAGTGAGCAACTTGATAGATTAATTGTGGTGCTTAAAATGCTTAAAAATGCCATTGCTTGGTCCATTGATTATATTAAGGGAATTAGTCCTTCCATATCCAAGCATAAAATCTTATTGAATAATGGAAATAAACTAGTAAGGCAACCTCAACGGAGATTGAATCCTACTTTAAAAGAGGTTGTGAGGAAGGAGGTTCTCAAACTTTTGAAAGTCAGTATTATTTACCCTATTAGCTGCGACAGTGAGTAGGTTAGTCCCACTCAAGTCATTCCAAAGAAGGGTAGTATTACCGTAATCAAAGTGAAACCAATGAACTCCTCCCCTCTAGATTGGTTACGGGTTGGCATATGTGCATTGATTTTTGAAAGTTTAATGAAGCCACCCGAAAGGATCATTTTCCTTAACCTTTTATTGATCAAATGTTTGAAAGGTTGGCCGATTTTGCATATTATTGTTTCCTTGATGGTTATTGCGGTTATCTCCAAATTGGTATTTGTCCGGAAGATCAAGACAAAACAACTTTTACATGCCCATTTGGTACCTTTTTCTATAGAAAAATGCCCTTTGGGCTTTGCAATGCGCCAAACACATTTCAACGTTGTATGTTTTCTATTTTTCATCACATTGTTGAAAAGAGTAGAGATCTTCATGGATGATTTTAGTGTATTTGGTATCTCATTTGATGATTGTCTTGAAAATTTGTCCAAAGTGTTGAAAAGGTGTGTAGAAACTAATTTAACCTGGTTCTCAATTGGGAAAAGTGTCACTTCATGGTGACGGAAGGAATTGTTTGGGCTCACAAAGTTTCATCAAAGGGGATAGAAGTTGATAGAGCAAATGTGGAGGTTATTGAAAACTTGCCTCCTCCAATTAATGTTGAGGAGGTAAGAAGTTTCTTAGGTCATGTGGGCTTCTACAGAAGATTCAGTAGGAATTTTTCACATGTTGCTAGACCTTAATGCTTATTACTTCAAAAAGATTGTCCTTTTCATTTTGATGATTCCTGTTCGGAAGCATTCAATAGGTTAAAACATGCTCTTGTGATTGCAATGGGTCACTATAGCGCCAAATTGCTCTCTTCTGTTTGAACTTATGTGTGATGCTAGTGACTATGCAATAGGTGTCGTTTTTTGTCAAAAGATGAATAAGATATTGCATGTCATCTACTATGCAAGTAGGATCTTAAATGATGCACAATTTAATTATTCAACAACGGAGAAGGAACTACTTGCTATAGTCTTTGCATAGTTTGATAAGTTTGGATCATATTTGATTGGATCAAAGGTAGTTGTTCATACTAATCACTCTGCATTAAAATATTTATTTTCTAAACTGGATGCCAAGCCACGTTTATTAAGATGGATACTTTTGCTGCAGCAGTTTCATTGGGAGGTGGTCAACAAGAAGGGTGTAGAAAACATGGTAGACGACTTTGTCAAGGATTGAAGTATCTGGACTTGTCAATCATAAAGAAGGAGCCATCAATGAAGAATCATCAATTGATAAATTATTTGAGGTGAAGGAAGTGAGTCCATGGTATGCGGATATCGTGAATTATCTTGTGGCAAGGGTAATACCAAAGAGGCTAAATTTCAATGAGAGAAGAAAATTCTTTCCAGAACTTAAACATTACTTTTGGGAAGAACCATATTTTTTCTGAAGGTGCAATGATCAATTCCTTAAGAAATGTGTCCCAAAATGTGAAATTACCGATGTGTTGAGACGTTGTCATTCATCTCTGGTTGGTGGACACATCATGGAGCTCAACGAACGGCTTTGAAGGTTCTTCAAAGTTGTTTGTATTGGCCAACTATGTTCAGGGATTGCCAAGAATTTGTGCTCAAGTGCGATGAATGTCAAAGGGTGGCAAAAATGAAATGCCCCTTCATGGCATTGTTGAGTTGGAGGTATTTGATGCATGTGTAATTGATTTAATGGGACCATTCCCAGACTCATTTTCGAACAAGTACATTTTGGTTGCGGTGGACTATGTGTCAAAATGTGTTGAAGCAATCGCCACCCCAACCAACAAAGCCAAAGTGGTCACCAAATTCCTTAGAAAGAATATCTTTTCTCAGTTTGGAGTGCCTCTGGCTATTATTAGTGATGGGAGCTCTCACCTCAAAAATTCACATTTTGAGGCCTTGATGACAAAGTATGTTGTGAAACACAAAGTTGCTTTAGCCTATCATCCCCAAACATCGGGTCATCGGCTCAAACCCTACCTTGGAGGAATCATTGAAAGCGGACGAGAGATTTGCCATCGTCCAACTTGTGGGAGAATGAAGCAGTGCCATAGTCAAGCTAGTCACAATAAAGGAATGATTCTTGGGAGGCAACCCAAGTCTTTGATTTAATTATTATTGTGTTCTTTTTGGTATGAATTTACATTATTTTAATTTTGAGTAAGTTAGTTTTAATTAGGTTAGAATTTTGGTTAAAAAATGAAGTTATATTTAATTGAATAAACGGTGCTAAGTGTTGAACCCCAGTTATGTTAATCATGTTTTGATGATGACCAAATCATACTAATGGTTTGAAGACAAGTGTGCAGAAAAACAGGGAGGTTCGGACGCAAATGATCGTCCGAACAAAAACAACCACACAGAGCTTCGGACGATGGTAATCGTCCGACACAAAGAATTTAAAGCAAGCCTCGGACGAATTTACAGCGTCCGATCTTATACACATCTAGATGTGTATAAGAGACAGACTTTGTTTTTGTTGTAGCATCTTTTGTATTACGGTAATACTACCCTCAGAGAACGGACGCAGTGTCGAACGCACTCCTACTGCATCGGCCGTCCGAAAGGTCCAACGGCTAGTTTTCCAGTAAACAGAAAATAGCCTTTGGGAAGTTGTTGGAAGTAAATATTTGGCAACTATAAATACCCCCAGGTCTGATTTAATGATAAATAGACTTCTACATTGATTACAAACAATTCTTGAGCTATTTGGAAGAAATAGTGGGTACAAGTGTTGTAATAGTATAGGTAGTGAGAAAAGAGCTTAGAAGTGTAAGAGTTCTTCAAGTGTAAGAGTGGAGAGATAACAATTGTAACAAAGGGAGGTTGTGAGTGTAAAACTATTGGCTCAACTAAAGGAAATTAGTGTGAGCAAGAGTGATCCTCATTTGTGTACAAGAGGTTATTGTCTCACCTACTTTGAAGAGACTTTTAGTGGCTGAACTTCAAGTTGTGAACTTGGTAGTTGCCTTGTAAGAAGCTCTTTGTAATTGCAAGCTCCAAGCTTGAGAAGCTAGGGAGTTTGGTTTGATTCTCTTATATAAGATCTCAATATTCTTATTTGTTCTTTAAGCTTAAACTGTTGAATATCTATTGTATTCATTTGTGCTTAAGTCTTCATTTGGTGCACAAAGTTTGAATTTCTATTAAGCACATAAAAAGGTTTGTTTTTAGAGACAACCTAATTCACCCCCCCTCTTAGGTTGCTTTTGGGGCCAACACTAAGGAATGAGTAAATTTGTCATCCTAACTTGTTAATTTTGTGTTTGTAGGTTGTCTTTGCAAATGGAGGAAAGTGATGAAGAATTCAGTAATCTTAGCTATGTGTAAAAATTACACTTTGCAGAAATTGAGACCGTGATATCAAACTCAAACTTCTGGAGGGCATAATGGTCATTTGGTTGAGATCGCGATCTCAAATCCAAACTTCTGCAAGGACAAATTTTGCACCGAGTCGATATCGCGATCTAAACTCAATCGAGATCACGATCTCGAAATGCATAAATGTTTTTAAAACTCTTCTTCTTCTTCTTCTTACGATCTCCAAGCGCTTGCAATTGAAGTTATTTTGTGAATGATGAATAATTTCTTTGATTCTCGTGACATTAGCACCCTGACTTTTGATTACGATTGTTTTATTTTACTTTCAATCTTTTAGATTTGAAGTATTTTAGCTTTTTTGTTTTAAGTAGATTGGCTAATGGCCTTAAACTGAAGCCAAGTAGATAATTATTTTGATGCTTCACGGATTGAATCTTTATGGAATTTCTTGCTAGATACTTGGTTTAGCTTTGGTCATGATTATTGCTAAATAAGAGTAGCATGGCTAAGGGCCCTAAGCTGATGCCATTTCTACATTTGTGGATGGACTGAATTGGATATTGATTTTTATAGAGCTTAATTGGTGAGATGCATGGCACGATTTATTACTCTTAGCATTTTTACTCAAATTTAATTCTTAGCTTAAAATTAGGTCTTAGATTGAGTAATTTTTGTTATTTTTGGACATGTCTTTATGTTTGATTCTGGGTGAGTGGAAGGATGATTTATTACACACATCAATTGGAATAAAAGAGACAAGTTTGGCGGTGTTTATTTTCTTTCGTGTTGGGAATGGTTGTTTTGTACATATTATTGTCACCTGATGTATAGTGGATGGAAATTGATCAATTAGGTACTCAATGATGATGAATTTTGACATTCAATACTCTATGATTGAAATATTTGATTGAGTCATTCCACAAATTTTTGTGTGAGTGAGTAAATCGTTTGCAACAAAAAGATTTCATAAACTTGGCATCACTATTTTTCAAAAAGAAGTGCTGAAATTTTAGAAAATTTTATTTGAAATGTTGTTTCTGATCAACTCACTTAATTATTTGGTTAGATGATCTATCTTTTGGAAGGAAATGAGTTAAATGGAATAGAAGGAATTTAGGACATTTTGTGTGTTTGCATAAGGAATGTTCTCCTAACTTGTGAATAATTGATATTCGAGATTAATTTCAGGTACATTTCACTCCTTTTCCTTTATTTAGGACCATAAAAATATTGTGTTCGTGTGTAAAGGAATAAGGTGAGTACGAGATTCCGACATGTACCCATGTTGTTTTCTCCGAAATAAGCCATTAGAGTAGTAATAAGGCGATATGGGATTCCGACATGTACCCATGTTGTTTCTCCGAATTATGCCATTAGGAATTGAGTTTTAGTATACCAATAAGTTAAGGTGTAAATATTTCTAATACTTATTGTCACGCCCCAAAAATGGGACCGTAACACGCCGCGCTAATGGTACACCGGCCCAAAACGCAAGGCACAAACGAACAGAGCAACAAACTTAACCGCAATGTAATAGAACCATCAAACCATTTCTTAACTATAAAACCGAATATGACATTTTACACTGCTAAAAGCGTTTTACAAAATTCCTTCTTAGTACAAAAGATGCTACAACAAAAACAAAGTTCATCAATACAAAACCTATCTAATACACTACCCCTCTCCAAACAAAAGAGAAGCTTGGCAGATTATCCGCAGAGTCCTACTAGTAATGTGGAATCTGGAGAAACAAGATCTAAAAGCTGCTAACGCGGTGGAGAGTCAAAAATGAGCACCTAATCAGAAAAATTATAAATCACGTGGGGTGAGCATAACTAGCTCAGTGAGAATCATAAAAGCTCTTCAAATGGGGCCAAGCATTGCGATAAAAAGAAAACATAAAGATAATAACATTTGTGAAAACCATAGTCATGAAGCAGTTTCTAAAATGTCTCATGCCATTTAAACGTCAATAAACCATAATCATAAGTAGTTTCTAAAATGCCTCATGCCTTTTAAACGTCAATAAACCATAATCATAAGTAGTTTCTAAAATGTCTCATGCCATTTAAACGTCAGGCATGTCCAAAACATAGCCAAAAAGATCCAATCATTTCAAAACATAGTATGCTAAAGCATAGCGAACAAATCCAAGTACGTTTCAATCCGAATATAATAAAATAGCATGAGTATCTTTTAGGCTCAAAGGTATGACCTACAGTACTAGCGATCTAGTAATCTACCACACCTACTATCTCTTCAAAGTAGGTGAGACAATAACCTCTTGTACATGAACTATTTGACTGCTGTCTCTTATACACATCTAGATGTGTATAAGAGACAGGTATTATGATAGGTACTCCCCAAATCAAACATTGTTAAACACATCCAAAATTATATACCTAGGTCACCTATGAGCCAAAACAGTCATAAAATGCTTTCATATCAAAAGAGTTTGCAAACATATCAATTGATTAACATAAAATAGCTTGGTCCCGATTTCATATGTAATAATTCCAAAATTTGGTAAAAGTGCAGTTCCAAAAATCATACACATTCTAAAATCCATCCAAACATATTTTGAAAGTCGTTAAACAAAATACAAGTGGAAGAGGGTCTATGTTACCCACCTATCAAAGCAAAAACTGCACAAATGATCACAGAACGCGATCGCCGGCGGTAGGTAAGTGGTACCTAAAACACAGTTAAGAGTACTCTTAGAAGAGATGTAGAAGTTAAAGAATGACTAGGGAAGCGAAAAGTCGACGCGAAACGATAGAAAACGACACCAACAGCTCTTTGGTCAAAAATGACCTTATCACAAATTCCGACCAACTTCGACAAGCTAAAACCCCAGTCAAAACACTTAGTTAACCCCTCAAATTTGTATTACAGCTAGATTAGGAGATAATAAGCTCAGTTTTCCAGAAAAACCGAAAAAACTTCGCCTCTCCCTAGGCTATAAGTAGGTTATCCTCCCTGCCAACAAAATCCAATTCCAAGGTATTCAAGGGACCTTGGTTACAACCCAACTCAAAACAACATATTCTAACCAACCAATGCATAAACGGAAAGATTCACCGGAGCAATAGCCGGGACTATATCAATAGCACCCCACAACAATCCATACCCCATAACCACTACAATTAACTCTATTACAACATTAGAGCAACAACCTATGGGTGGAATTCCCTCTTTACTACCAAACTGAAATTTTTACCGATTAGCCACACGCATGATTCAAACATGCTTCCTATCCAAACTAACCTTAAAACACTCTTAAAACATCATTATATGCATAGACATAAGCATTCATAGCATAACACTCTAGGGCCACATATGGAAGACAAAACCCCAACTCATAATCTTAAAATATGTAATCTAACCGTGGAAAGTTGTTAAAAATCAACCCCAATCACTTCCCAACCTCCAAAACACTAAAAACAACCCATAACAAACATAAATCATAACATATAAGGCTGCAAAGAGGGTTTTATTTTCAGCCATAAAGAATCCTACAAAACTTGAAATTAAAGCTTGGATCATAAAGCCCATAAGCCATAAAGTGCTAAAATACATAAAATCTTACCTTCCAAGTGATTTATACTTGATATCCAAGAAAATTTTGGGGGAAAATGGGGAAGAGAACAGGTTGGCCAGATGGCTGAAGAAATCGCAAAAAGACAATGTTAATTTAGTAGCAAAAGATTTCAAGGTTGACCCAAATAGTTCCCCATTTGACCAAATAGTCTCCAAGTTGACTATTTATCCGTAAACCGAAAAATTTGCCGAATTGAAAAATGAATAAGTTGAAGTACTTTATGACTAAAAATAATATGAAAAACATTTTAAACCAGTTAAAAATCAAAGAACAAGGCTAGTAAAATACTGGGTTTCACATTCTACCCCCCTTAAACAAAGTTTCGTCATCGAAACTTACGAAATCACGAAGCAAACAAAGCTGGATACTTCGATCTCATGAGGCTCTCAAGCTCCCAGGAAGCTTCTCGCTCAGAATGATTAGACCATAAAACCTTCACGTAGAGGATAACTTTATTCCTCAATGTCTTATCTTGTCGATCCAAGATCCTCTCTTTACAATCAATCGTCGCACCATTAGCCGCCAACCAATCCATACCCAACCAAAATTAAATCAAAGTCGGTCATCGGTAACTGAATAAGGTCAGCCTCAAACTTCCTATCACAAAACTCTAACCGACAACCTTCCAAAGCAAACCTAGACTCCATAATCTTCCCGTCCGGGGTCCCCACTCTATAAGGATCCTCTAACCATCTAGGTTTATCGGACAGACATCTAAGAAAACATCTAGCTGATAAGAGTCAAAGACGGAATCATGAGCAAAGAATAACTCTTCAAGATTCAACAAAAGAGGTACAACAAAGATTACATAAGCAAGGACCTCTAAAACCCCCCCCCCAAAAACAAGTCAATCAATAACTCCAGGTCAAAGAATTCCACAGATCCTGTACTGTCGCGAGCAAAATAGAATCTTATATAATTCTAAGCCCGAGCACATCGATTTAAACCTGTCTAAGACTCATCGAATACACATTACTGGACTTAGGATTCAAACCTATGCTCTGATACCACTCAATGTCACGCCCCAAAAACGGGACCGTAACACGCCGCGCTAATGGTACACCGACCCAAAGCGCAAGGCACAAACGAACAGAGCAACAAACTTAACCGCAATGTAATAGAACCATCAAACCATTTCTTAACTATAAAACCGAATATTTCATTTTACACAAAAAATACGAATTACAAAATTCCTTCTTAGTACAAAAGATGCTACAACAAAAACAAAGTTCATCAATACAAAACCTATCTAATACACTACCCCTCTCCAAACAAAAGAGAAGCTTGGCAGATTATCCGCAGAGTCCTACTAGTAATGTGGAATCTAGAGAAAATCTAAAAGCTGCTAACGCGGTGGAGAGTCAAAAATGAGCACCTAATCTGAAAAATTATAAATCACGTGGGGTGAGCATAACTAGCTCAGTGAGAATCATAAAAGCTCTTCAAATGGGGCCAAGCATTGCGATAAAAAGAAAACATAAAGATAATAACATTTGTGAAAACCATAGTCATGAAGCAGTTTCTAAAATGTCTCATACAATTTAAACGTCAATAAAAAGACCCCTTCTAGTCTATCTTGGAGCTCAAGTTATAATAGCACAAGACCCCGCAGTCAAATAGTTCATAACAGTCATAGCAGTCAAATAGTTCATAACAGTCATAGCAGTCACCATGGCGTCCCATGGATCATTATAGAACCGGTACTCCCCAAATCAAACATTTCCAAACACATCCAAAATTATATACCTAGGTCACCTATGAGCCAAAACAGTCATAAAATGCTTTCATATCAAAAGAGTTTCTCATCCCAAACGACGCGAAACGATAGAAAACGACACCAACAGCTCTTTGGTCAAAAATGACCTTATCACAAATTCCGACCAACTTCGACAAGCTAAAACCCCAGTCAAAACACTTAGTTAACCCCTCAAATTTGTATTACAGCTAGATTAGGAGATAATAAGCTCAGTTTTCCAGAAAAACCGAAAAAAACTTCGCCTCTCCTTAGGCTATAAGTTATTAGGTTATCCTCCCTGCCAACAAAATCCAATTCCAAGGTATTCAAGGGACCTTGGTTACAACCCAACTCAAAACAACATATTCTAACCAACCAATGCATAAACGGAAAGATTCACCGGAGCAATAGCCGGGACTATATCAATAGCACCCCACAACAATCCATACCCCATAACCACTACAATTAACTCTATTACAACATTAGAGCAACAACCTATGGGTGGAATACCCTCTTTACTACCAAACTGAAATTTTTACCGATTAGCCACACGCATGATTCAAACATGCTTCCTATCCAAACTAACCTTAAAACACTCTTAAAACATCATTATATGCATAGACATAAGCATTCATAGCATAACACTCTAGGGCCACATATGGAAGACAAAACCCCAACTCATAATCTTAAAATATGTAATCTAACCGTGGAAAGTTGTTAAAAATCAACCCCAATCACTTCCCAACCTCCAAAACACTAAAAATAACCCATAACAAACATAAATCACATAACATATAAGGCTGCAAAGAGGGTTTTATTTTCAGCCATAAAGAATCCTACAAAACTTGAAATTAAAGCTTGGATCATAAAGCCCATAAGCCATAAAGTGCTAAAATACATAAAATCTTACCTTCCAAGTGATTTATACTTGATATTCAAGAAAATTTTGGGGAAAAATGGGGAAGAGAATTTCGGCCAGCAGCTAGGAGAAATGAGGAAGAAACAAAGCAAGAAGAAGACTAAAAAGATTTCAAGGTTGACCCAAATAGTACCCCATTTGACCAAATAGTCTCCAAGTTGACTATTTAGCCCAAAAACTAATTTTTTTGCTACTAAATTAACATTTTCTTTTTTTTGAATAATTCAGCCATCATACAACACTCACACACCACAATGCACTAATTACACTTAGTCCAATTTTTGACCCGTTTACCCGCCGGAACCGAAATCGTGTAAACCGAAAAATTTGCCGAATTGAAAAACGAATAAGTTGAAGTACTTTATGACTAAAAATAGTAGTACACATATGAAAAACATTTTAAACCAGTTAAAAATCAAAGAACAAGGCTAGTAAAATACTGGGTTTCACACTTATCATGGATCTCATATTACTTATTCCTTGTTAGATCTATTCCCGAAATGTACGACATTTGCATTTAACTTGATTCCTAATTGAACTTCTGTTTTCATGATGCCTAGTCGAGATAGTTGACTAACTTCACAATATTCATGATTTGAAATGCAATGATGTTTTAAATGGAAAGAATTAAAACTTTTGGCAACTCTTTTTAAGAATGGTAATGCTTGGTGATGTGAAATCTTATGTAATGAATGAATGTGTGCTTCTATGTGGAACTAAATTGCAATTTTGGATTGACTCACTTAGATACTTCACATATCATATAATATTGAATGTTTCTTGAGAGACTTCTTAATTGTTCTAAGTACGTACACGATTCATCAAGTGTCACGTCAATTTTGGTGGTGTTTATGTGTTTTAGTGTTAGTAGGTTCCTTTTAGTTTTTTTTTAGAATACTCTGTTGCTCGGGACTAGAAAAATGCTAAGTTTAGGGGTGTGGTAACTCTAGTATACTAGAGTTATTCTACTCTAAATTGTAGCATTTTTATAGTATAAATCTCAAATTTTAAGTAATTAATTGTTGGTTTAAGTTAATTTCTTTCATATGAATTTAAATTTTTGTTATTGTTAAATACATTAAGTTTTATTAAAAATTTAGCTTAATTAATTGTTTAATTATGTTAATTTTGTGATGGTCAATTTTAGAAGTTGGAAATTGGATTAAAGAAGCTTGAGGGACCAAAATGCAATTATCAAAGAAAAGATGGATTGTTGGGAAGAGAGTCAAGATGGTGATCTCGATTTTCCAGATCGGAATCTCGACTCGAATAAATCACTAAAAACATTTGTGAGTCGAGATCGCGATCTCAACACGCAGATGGTTAAGTAATAGGGGCAATTTTGTAATATTCCAGGAACCAATTTCTGATTTTGCCTTTTACTATTTAAGCTACTTTTAAAAAAAAATTGTAGAGGAAATAGGATTAGAATTAGATAGTTAGTAAGTGTTACGATAGTTTAGGATATCTTGAACCTCAAACTTCTTCTTTAATAGAAATTTCTCTTTAATTGTCTCTTAGATCTAGTTTTCATTTCTTAGAAAATTTTAATTTTGTTTAGATAATTGTAGTGGGCTTTTCTTTAGCTTCAAGTAGATATAATTTTTACTTACTTTCTAGTTTAATTTAGTATAAATCTCTTTACTTGTAGTCTTGGTTTTGGTAGAAAAAATTGGGTTCTTGCTTCTTTCTTGCTATCTAGTTAAAAATCCTTAATTCTTTTCATTAATTTCTAGTAAATATTAGTGGGCTTTCATTATTTTTACCAAAAATCCAAAAATATTTTGATTCTAAGTTTAACTCTTTCAATTTCTAGCTTAGAATCAGTAACCTCTAGCTTTGCAATGTCTTGTTATAGTGCTTTTATTGAGTTAATTTCCTTACTCTTTAAATTTTAGTTCTATTTAAACAAAGTCTTAATTAGTTTAGATTAGAATTAAGTGCTTTCTTTACTTGCTTTTGCTAGAGTAGACTAAGTAGTTTCTCAATTTCGTAAGTATTTAGTTTACTTATTTGCTTTAGTAGATAATCTAGATTGAAATTAGGTTTTAATTGCTTGCATTTAATTATGATTTGAGTACAGTAAATTCACTATCCATTGTTTGATCTTGTTTAACTACACAAAGACTCGTAAAACTTGGTAATTGCCTTCCAACAATCCTTCTGGGATGATACACACTCATCCTATACTACTACCAACTCCGTATACTTGCGGAAGTGAGGTACAGAGTAGCGGTTTTGTGAGGTTTCTTATTACTTATTTACTTTAAATTGATCTCTACCTAAGGACTAGACAAGTGTATCAGAAGATTCAATGATGAGGTTGTACTTGTTAAAAATATAGATGAAACATTTTTGGCCACGGCCTTTATGAGCAGGATCAAGGCAGGGTCATTCAATGCTGATTTTGTGAAACCCAGTATTTTACTAGCCTTGTTCTTTGATTTTTAACTGGTTTAAAATGTTTTTCATATTATTTTTAGTCATTAAGTACTTCAACTTATTCGTTTTTCAATTCGGCAAATTAAACCATAATGCTTCACATAAAAAGAAAACTGCGGTGGAATTTGAAAGGTGAATGTTATGGGTTGTTTTTAGTGTTTTGGAGGTTGGTCAGTGATTGGGGTTGATTTTTAACTAACTTTCCATGGTATAGATTACAAATTTTAGCATTATGAGTTAGGGTTTTGTCTTCCATATGTGACCTAGAGTGTTATGCTATGAATGCTTATGTCTATGCATATAATGATGTTCTAAGAGTGTTTTAAGGTTAGTTTGGATAGGAATTGAGACTTGAAACCAAGTGGAATTGATTTCCCTTCATTTTGTAAGTAAGCGGAAGTTTGGCGCAACTAGGATAATTTGGATAATTGGTTATGTTTGAAGGATCTTTAATGATCTTTTGATGGTTTTAAGTGTTTCCTTGGTAGTGGGATGGTTAGGAAGCATGTTTGAATCATGCGTGTGGCTAATAGGTAAAATTTTCAGTTTGGTAGTAAAAGGAATTCCAACCATAGGTTGTTGCTCTAATGTTGTAATGAGAGTTAATTGTAGTGGTTATGGAGTATGGATTGTTGTGGAATGCTATTGATATAGTCCCGGCTATTGCTCCGGTGAATCTTTCCGTTTATGGATTTTGTTGGTTGGTTGAATATGTTGTTTTGAGTTGGGTTGTAACCAAGGTCCCTTGAATACCTTGGAATTGGATTTTGTTGGTTGGTTGAATATGTTGTTTTGAGTTGGGTTGTAACCAAGGTCCCTTGAATACCTTGGAATTGGATTTTTATTGGCAGGGAGGATAGCCTACTTATAGCCTAGGGAGGGGCGAAGTTTTTCGGTTTTTCAAAATACAAGTGGAAGAGGGTCTGCCAATAAAAATCCAATTCCAAGGTATTCAAGGGACCTTGGCTATCAACCCAAGCCAATAAAAATCCAATTGAAAAGGTCATTTTTGACCAAAGAGGTTTTGGTGTCTTTTCTATCGTTTCGCGTCGTTTTCGCTTCCCTAGTCATTCTTTAACTTCTACATCTCTATTCTATCTAAGAGTCCTCTTATATCTGTTTTAGGTACCACGCCACCTACCGCCGGCGATCGCGTTCAGTGATCATTGTGCAATTTTTGCTTTGATAGGTGGGTAACATAGACCCTCTTCCACTTGTATTTTGTTTAACGACTTTCGAAATATGTTTGGATGGATTTTAAAATGTGTATGATGTTTGGAACTGCACTTTTACCAAGTTTTGGAATTATTACATATGAAATCGGGACCAAGCTATTTTATGTTAATCAAATGGTATGTTTGCAAACTCTTTTGATATGAAAGCATTTTATGACTGTTTTGGCTCATAGGTGACCTAGGTATATAATTTTGGATGTGTTTGGAAATGTTTGATTTGTGGAGAACCGGTTCTATAGTCATCCATGGGACGCCATGGTGACTGTGAATGTTATGACTAATCTGATCGGGGTCTTGTGATGGGATAACTTGACCTCCGGTCAAACACATATCAAAATTAGTTTGCTACATCTGACTAGTACTGTAGGTCATACCTTCGAGCCTAAAAGATACTCATGCTATTTTATTAAATTCCGGATTGAAACTGTACTTGGATTTGTACACTATGCTTTAGCATACTATGTTTTGAAATGATTGGATCTTTTTGGCTACGCTATGCTTTAGCATACTATGTTTTGAAATGATTGGATCTTTTTGGCTACGCTATGCTTTAGCATACTATGTTTTGAAATGATTGGATCTTTTTGGCTACGCTATGCTTTAGCATACTATGTTTTGAAATGATTGGATCTTTTTGGCTATGTTTTGGACATGCTAGATGTGTAAAACAGCATGAGACATTTTAGAAACTACTTATGATTATGGTTTATTGACGTTTAAATGGCATGAGACATTTTAGAAACTACTTATGATTATGGTTTATTGACGTTTAAATGGCATGAGACATTTTAAAAACTGCTTCATGACTATGGTTTTCGCAAATGTTATTATCTTTATGTTTTCTTTTCCTGTCTCTTATACATATACAGATGTGTATAAGCTGTAAGCTATACCATTAGCTTCTTGTACACCAAGAAGGCCATGAGGTTAATTGAGGATCCCATGAAGCCAAATCTGTCACGCCCCAAAAACGGGACCGTAACACGCCGCCGCGCATTACTAGTAGGACTCTGGATAATCTTCCAAGCTTCTCTTTGTTTGGAGAGGGTAGTGTATTAGATAGGTTTTGTATTGATGAACTTTGTTTTTGTTGTAGCATCTTTTGTACTAAGAAGGAATTTTGTAATTCGTATTTTTGTGTAAAAATGAACTTATTCGGTTTTATAGTTAAGAAATGGTTTGATAGTTCTATTACATTGCGGTTAAGTTTGTTGCTCTGTTCGTTTGTGCCTTGCGCTTTGGACCGGTGTGCCATTAGCGCGGCGTGTTACGGTCCCGTTTTTGGGGCGTGACAGATTTGGCTTCATGGGATCCTCAATTAACCTCATGGCCTTCTTGGTGTACAAGAAGCTCAATGGTAGAGAATTGAATGAATGCCAACAAGTGTTTGTTGCAACTTGCAAACCGAAGCATCAAATTTCAAAGAGTAATAGTGAAGGATGTCATTATCAAGGTGGAGAAGGTCTATTTTCCAATAAATTTCGAAGTGTATGATATGGCCGAAGATAAAGATATGTTGATCATTCTAGGAAGGCCATTACTGGCCACTAGATGTGTTCTTATAGATGTCCAAGATGGGAAGTTGGAATTTAGAATAAACAACGAGATTGTTAATTTTAATGTCTTTGATTACTTAAAACTCCCTTCTACTAATGAACACCTGATAAGTTTGGGGTTATGCGATTGATGACTTGGTCATGACTTTTGTAGGTACAAGTTAACAAAATCTAGATGGGAAAAGGTATTAATGAGTCTAACTAATGTGAGCCAACATGATGAAAAGACAATTGAGTGCTTGAATCTCCTTAAAGAAAATGGTTAATTGCAAGAAGATGAAAGTGGTGAAGGCGATGTAGGTAAAGAGGGGTCTCCAAACAACAAACCCCCAAGGTTGAACTTAAACCTCTTTCCTTGCATTTATAATATGTATACCTAGGTGATAATGAAACCATCCATATAATTATAATTGCCTTCTTGACTTGTGAACAACTTGACAGGTTGACTGTTGTTCTTAAATTGCATAGCATTGCCATTGCATGGTCCATTGATGATATCAAAGGAATTAGTCCAACTGTTTCCATGTATAAAATTCTCACTAAAGCGTGCATGGTCCATTGATGATATTTAAAACTTATGGTGACCTTCTTCAGTAAGCAAATGAATACATCCAAGGAAAAGATTCTAACTGTACTAAGAGAAAATTTAAAGACCCGACAGATAAGAGTAAGAACCCTACTGAGCGTACATCAGACCAAAAACATAGCGACAAGGGGCACCAACCGAACAAAGGGCATCCTATGCTTGAAATAGCTGGATCATGCACTCGGGCCCTCTGGCTAGATGACTAGCCCCTTAATGATTTTGCCTGATGAAAATTTTACGCCGTGCCTAAATACATCGCGAAAAGAAATATTATATCAAATTTGTAGTGCAAGAATCATACAACCAACACCTCAGATTTGCTCTAAGATCCATCAACGAGATCGGACCAAATACTGTGTCTGGACCACATTTGAGTATCTCTTTCACTGACGATGACCAGGTACCCGATCAAAATTCCCATTTTTTGGTAGAATATTGATTAGGTTTTTGAGAAAAATGAGCAAGTAATAAAGAAAACCGTAATTATCCTAATTAACATACACTCACAAGAATAGGAGGTGAGTTTGTATATTGGATGAGTAAAGATCGTTCCCAGGAGGACTATTATAATAATTACTAGGTTCACAAGTGTATTTACTAGTTAGAAAAATTAATATGGAGCTTTTGACTAAACTAAAACTAAATTTAATTGCAAGAAATTAAAATAAAGACAAAAATGTAAAATTCTAACCCTACCGAAAGCAATTAAATATAATTAATGAAACCCTATTTTAAATCTACCTTACTTCCCAGAATTTAATCAAGAACAAGAATTTAAATTAATCTACCCTATGAAGCTATTAAAAATGATCCAATAAAATTCTAACTATTCAACTACGGAAGCGATTAATAATTTAAAGGAAATAAAACAAGAACAAAAATTAAATAAGAAGAAAGAAATAAGAACAAAAATTAAATTGCACAAAAATAAATCAAACTCAGCAATTGTAGCAGAAATGAATATTGAAGATGGTCAAATTGTGAATCCTTGACAAGAGAATGAAATCCTAACTCGAACAATTGAGAAAATTTACCCTACGGCTAAATTATCGATCTAACAATTGAAAAACCTAAAAACTGATGATGGCTGATGGTTATCATGATTTCTCCCATTCTCTTGGTGTATTTATAGCTATTTTTAGGGTTTTGGTTCTCTGGGATAATTAAGTACACGTTTTTCCATGTAACTGGTCCCACAGGAGGATGTTTCTTGCAAAATAAATCATGTTTCATAGCCCACCCATCGATTGGCACCTGGGCACTACTTCCAGTAAGCTTGGCTTGCCCTATTAGAATTGGCTCCAAATTGCAGTGCCTAGGCGCCTGTTCCATAAGGCTTGCTCCACTTCATATTCAATTTCTCCGTGATGCAGGCTGAATTTGGAAAAATGCAAAATATGAAAGATGTTGATCTATGTCTTAGCTTTCCAAATCATCTTGAATCACCTCAATTAGAGTCGGATAAGAATGTTATGCTCAATCTGTCCAATTGTGTTAGAATCGCTCCTTACCGGTGCACAAAATTCTAATTTTGCAATTTTCCTCCAATTTCTTGATCAATTTTGATTCTTTCTTCACTCAAACCCTACAAAACTTAAAATAAACCATTTTGGCTCATAATTACTCATTTTTTGCTCAAATTACATTATAACAATGGTAAACGACACAGAAAATATACTACATTTATGAGCTTATTGACAACCCCACACTTAATTTTTTATCATCCTCGAGCAAAATATAGAAATAAATCACAAACATACTCACTGTCACGCAATACGCATCTCGTCAATTATCCACATAAATAACCAAGAACCAAACCATCATACGGAAAATAGTCAAATGATAATAAACCGCTATAAATGAATTCCAGTGTAGTGTGTGTATAGCTGTACAAAAATAACTTTTAAGACACTTAAGATCAAATCATGCAAACCCTTTGAATTTTTCTAAACACTTCATACCTTACTCTTCTTATATTTCTCCACTAATGTAGACAACTAACTTGACTTAAATTTGGCAGGACTTTTGGCTTGTAACATAAGGCTAGGGTCTTGACTAACAAAAAAGGGAAAAGGATAAACAAATAAGAAAAAGAGCTTTAAATCAATGTGTGCCTCCTTAACATAAAACTTATTTTTTGAGCATTAAAACAACCATCATTCGAAGAAGTAACCCCACACTTAATTCTCCAAACACCTATAAAAATTTTGTGCAACAAACAGAATAAAATCATTCTTTTCAATTTCAACCTTACTCACCAACACTGTGTAAAAATATCGACCCCTCTTTTTTTTTTCTTTTTCGTTTCTGTACCAGTGGTAGGCACTACTTGCAAAAGATAATCTACACAAGTACCAGTAATAGGCACTACCTGTTAACACTCCAATGTAGGTGCCAGTGATGGGCACCACCTGCAACATTCCAACGCGTGCTACTGTGGGCACCAACTACAATGGTCAACAAAAAATTTTCTAACACCCCTTCACCTTAAACTGTACACCATTCATTCTAACACTCTCATACAACTACCTCCCATCCTTATATCCCTTTTTTAATTAATGCGGCATTAAAGCTCTTAAGGGACTTTTAGGATAACTCACAAAAGATAGATAAAAAATGAGTTAGAAAAAAAAATGAATGGTGCTTGTATCCATTCAAAATAAAGTAAGGCTCAAATAGGGTTCTAGGGATAAATTAAGTGTAACATAATAATTTGGAGCTAAATTTTTGTTTTATATGTGTTTAGGTGTAACAACTAAGGACTGGAGGAAAACGGTTGGAGGAACAACCTTAAAAACCCAGCACAGTCAACCAAGCCAGGTGCAAGTGCACCTGGAGAGGTTGAGCCGTGCCCAACCACTGTTGGCTAGGCATGCGTGAACCCTCATAGGTTGAGTCATGCCTAACCTACTCCAAATTAAGAGGAAGGGCTGTGAATTGCAACCCATTTATCCACCAAATTGAGATTTTTTTTTCCACCTCCAAAACACTACCAAAATTCTTCTAAACACTTTTAAACCCTTTCTAATACAAAATCCAATAGATTTACACTTGAAATATTACATAAATTTCACAAAGAACTCATTTTTATTGTAATTTCAACTTACTAAAGAAGAAGAAGGGAGTTGTCAACAAGAACCACAAGAAGGCAAAGCTCTTGGAGGATCTTTCACACAACTCAAGGAGGTTCCAAGAAATGTTTATAAGCATCCAAATTTTTTATTTCTATCCTTTTTAGTACTTTTAAACATAAACTGTTGGCTTTATTTGTGCTTAAATTGGTGAAATTTCCTAGTTGAAAGAATTTTTGTATTCTTGTAAGTGTTTCTTTGTTAAAATTGCGTAAGAAGAACATGAGTCTTCCTAATTTCACTTTATTGGTGTTTTTGTCTTGTTCATTATCTATTTTAAAATCATTCAAGTAATTTTTTCTGAATTTTGAAATCGTAGCTTCTAAAGGGATGGGTAGTGCTAAAGCTCATAGTTCTTCAAGGAGGAAATTACTCTAAAGCTCAATTCCCTAATGATAAAGCTTATGCTAGGTTTAAATATAACTCAAATAATAGGAAGTTAATTCTTAAAAAATGTTTTAAACTTGATGTATCATGGGCACATAATGACCTCTTGAATGAAATTGAAAGCATGATTATTAAGAGATGTTGGGTTAAACTTTGTATGCATCAAGAATTTGCCATTGAACAAGTAGTAAGTGAAATTTATGCAAATGTTATTGAACATGACCATTGTTTTGTTTTGGTTAGTGGCAAGAAAGTTCATTTTATTCATGATTCATTAAATGAGTATTTCGTTGAGTTTCATCCATAGATAGAGATAGATATCAAACACAATATAATCCAGATTTGGTTAGAATGTCCAAATTTCTTTATAATGGTGTTGAAGTGATTAGAATGTTGTGAAGAACACTTTGGAAATGAAAATTTCTTTTCCCATGAAATTTTTATCTCCAATTCCAAAAGTTTGGTTTGAGTTTATTAACACTTCAAATTTTTCCACTTTGCATGCAACCAACGTGACTATAAATTGAATTGTGTAGCTATATTTTTGTTAAAAGACAAAAGCATAGACATTGGTCATGTTATTCACAATGAAGTTTTTCATTCAGCTAGAACTAAGAGTATGGGATTTTGGTTTCCTTGCTTAATCACTTAGTTGTGCATTGATATAGGTATTCATTGGGATGATGGAAGTGATAAAATTATTGTTACGAATTCGCTGATCGATAGTAGAGCGGTCACAAGAATGAACCCAATTTTGAAGCAATCAAGCAAAAGCAAGGCATAAAGCTCAACATACAATCATCCAACCGCAAATAGAAGCATGGAAAGCCACTTGGCAAAACGTGAGTGTTGGAGCATCAATATCAATACGTGAAGGACATGGGACAATTATTCTACTATATTGGTGAGGCCTCGAACATTGATATCAATTGTCCTACAACTTTGTCGGCTACACCCGTATATGAAGAAGAGCAGGCGGAGGATGATTTGAGATTCTAAGAATAAAAACACGAGTGAAGATGATGAAAATGAAGAAGGGACAATTGAGGAAACCACAACCTGAACCAGGGAAGTGTTGTATTTGTTGTTTCTTTTATATAGTTCAATATTTTTCTGGTCTCAGTTATGTATAGAAACATTGTAAACAATATTTATTTTAAATTAAGGGGTGTGTTTGTAATATGTGCTTTGTTTTGGGAATGTCTGATTCTTTTAATTTTTGTTCATCTTTGGTAGTGTATTTATTTTAAGAATTAGCTTTTCTTTTTCAAAAAATTCCAAAAATGCAAAAGATTTTAAAAGTCACTTTTCCTTATGAAGTTTTTATTAGTCTTGATGATTTGACAGAATAAAAGATTCCCTAAGTACTGATGGTAGCCTTTAGGATTTTTATGCCCTATTTGCCTGAAGTATTGTATTTTCCTTTTTAGTGTCTTATTTGAGTATATTAATTTTTGTGATATGTGTCAAAGGTTTAAAAAATTTTCAAAGCGGGACTAGTCCTTGATAACTCTAGAAAACTAGTGTTATTTCCCACTAAATTATAGCATTTTGATAGTTTAAATTCCGAAGTTGGATAAATAATTGAGGATTTTAGTTAATTTCTTCCATATGTATTTTTATTTTTGTTCTTTAATTAACTATGAAAAATTTTTGTTAAATTTTTAGTTTAATTAAGTGCTTAATGGTGTTAATATTATGCAAGTTAAAAATTAAAGGTTGGAAGCTGGAAGGAACAAAGCTCAAGGGACTAGATTGAAAAAATGGATGAAATGAATAATGTTGGGGGGAGAGTCGCGATCTCGACTGTTCCAAACCGCGATCTCGACTCGTGAAATTGTCTTACTGTATTAGAGTCGAGATCGCAATCTCAAATGGTCCAGATAGCGATCTTGACTTGCTGAGAGTTAAGTTGTAAGGGAAATTTTGTAAACTTTCAGCCAGTAACTCCTGATTTTTTGCCTAGTGTAATATTAGACTATTTAAGCTACTTAAAAAATTAGTAAGAGCAAGTAGTAGATAGTTTTAGTTATATTTTAGATAGTTTAGGATAGCTTGAACTCCAAGTTTACTTCTTTAATAGAAATTTCTCTTTAATTTTCACTTAGATCTTCTTTTAATTTCTTGTCAAGTTTGAATTTTGATTATATAATCGTAATCGGTTAATCGCAAGTTTCGCGTAGATATAATTTTATTCGCTTCGTTGTCTAATTTAGTAAGAATTTCTTTACTTGCAATTTAGGGTTTCTTAGGTAAATTAGGATTCTCGATAATTTCTTGCATTTCTAGTTAGAATTTTTAATTCCTATTATTGCATTAATTCCTTCTTAATTAATAGTAGGCTTTCTTTATTTCTATCAAAAATCCAAAAACATTTAGATTTCTAGTTTAACTCTTTCCAATTTCTAGTTTAGAAATGGTTGCTTTTAGTATTCAAGGTTTCTCACTTGTAGTCCTTTTAATTGGGTATTTTGTTTGCTTTTAATTTTAGTCCCAATTTGGTTAATTTAGGTTAGAATTAAGTGCTTTCCTTTACTTGCTTTTACTAAAATAGATTAACTAGTTTCTTAATTTCGTATTTACATATTTTGACTTACTTATTTTTTAGTTAATCTAGCTTTAATTTAAGTTTTTATAGCTTTCATTTAATTATGTTTTTCTTATTAGAGTAGTTCCATCATCCATCGCTTGATTTCGCTTAACTACACAAGTATCCATAAATCTTGGTAATTGCCTTCCAACAATCCTTGTGGGAACGATCCCTACTTCCCTTTTCTACTAGTTGACACCCATATACTTGCGGGATGCCACCTAGTGCATTAGTAGTAGAATTTAGGTATTTTAGAAATTTAAAAATGGGTGTGTAAAGGCATCAAGTATTTAGCGCCGTTGCCAAAGATCGAACCCGGGTCGCCCGCGTGTCAGGCGGGAATACTCACCACTATACTACTACACCTAGTTATATATTTCTAAAGCACCAAAATCCTACTACTAACTAGGTGGCATCCCGCAAGTATACGGTTGTCAACAGTAGTAAAGGTAAGTAGGGATCGTTCCCACAAGGATGGTTGGAAGGCAATTACCAAGATTTACGGATACTTGTGTAGTTAAGCGAAATCAAGCGATGGATGATGGAACTACTATATTAAAAAATATATATATAATTAAAAGAAAGCGATAAAAACTTAAATTTAAGCTAGATTAGCTAAAAAGTATGTAAGTGAAAATAACTAATTACAAAATTAAGAAACCAGTTAATCTATTCTAGTAAAAGCATGTAAAGGAAAGCACTTAATTCTAACCTAAATTAACCAAGTGTAAGATCTTTATCTATTACGATTTATGTTTTGTCAAAAATTAAATGGTTAACTCAAGAATGAAAGGGAAAAAATTTTAAAACATGCTAAATGAATGTTAGGTGAACAACAAAAAGAAAATAAAGTATTAGTTATATGAAATGCTTAAAAAAAATAATTAAAAATAAAAATTTACAAGCAAATGATATGTGGTTATCGAGTTATTGGATTGGGTTGAATTTTGAAAAATAAAACCCAACCCAATATGTTTCGGGTAATCCAATCCAAATAACCTCAAAACTTGATAACCCAACCCATTTAGTCCCAAATTCATGTAGGATAGGTTGGGTTGGATTTGAACGACCCTAGTCTTGAGTCCTTTTAAGTAATTTTATGTTTTTTTGTTATTTTTTTTTTCTTTCTTTTATCAAAAATAGAAAAAATTTCAGAATTATTCTCTCAAAAGAGTCCAAATTCTTTATATAGGATAAATCCTACTTTTTGTTTAAAGGTAATTCCTCCTATTATTTAACTTAATTCGGTGCATTTAATTCTTAAAAAAAAAAAAAAATTTATTTGCATACTTGTATAATTACTAAAATTTATCACTGAAAAATGGATACCATATATAACTCTCTATTTTGTAGAAAAATCTTATTCTAACAGTAATGTAATCATTAAGATTGAAAGTTTATTTTAAAATTGTGTGCTTTTGAAAGGTTAATGGTATTTCTTTTATTGGAATACAATTTGGAGGGCCAATTAGAACAGATTTTCAGTTTCAAGGGTCAAATTGATAATTTTTTTCCGTTTTAGGTGCCACCTTGGGACATTTCTTTTAGTTTTGAAGACCAAATTTAGATTCTTTGAATTTGGAGAATTATATTGGAATATTTTTTCAATTTGGAACGTCAAATCGGCGCCTTTTCAATTTGAAAGATCATATTGAAATTTTTGCTTAGTTTGAATAGTCAAAATGGTATTTAACTCTTTGAAAATAAAATAGCCTTGTTTTCCTTCTTTTCTTTTATTTTTCAAACTAATTTTTCTTTTTCTTTTAATAGTTTTTAATTAATTATTAGTTTCTTTAATTATATATAAATGTTGTCTAGTCTATTAATGAATCCACCAACCTATATATATATATTGATAACAATCATATGCCTTATTCTACTTAATGGGAAATTTTATTCCATTAAGTTTTCTTTGATAACTTTGTTTAATATTCATATTCAATTTCTAAATCAATCCCAAAATTCTACTCTATAAGAAAATTTACTTCAATTAAATTTAATTCTAAATGAAGTCTGACAAAATTAGTTTTATTTCATGAGTACCTTTTTAGGAATTTTTTTTTTCTCTTTAAGGATCCAAAAGTATAGGTGAAACATATAAATTTATTTTTCAAGTAAATTTATATTTTTATTATTGTTTAATTTCTACAACCCATCCCAAAAAGTAATTCCTACTCTTCTATAATTTCTAAAACTCATTCCTAATATTCTATTACATATGCAAATTTATTTCAATCAAATTTATTTCCTAATATGAAGTCTCTTCAAAGTAGATCTTATATAATCTCATATTATTCGAGGAGTAATTACATATATAGCGTAAAAAAGTATTAGACAGTTGGAAACATTGTATAAGCCATTAAATTATATTGTGAGAATAACTTGGAAAAAAATTTAAGAGTAAATTAAACTCCTTCATTTTTTATAACAATATTTAGTTAATTTTTTAATAATTTTATTTAATATTCCTCTTTAGTTTTTAAATCTATCTCAAAATTCTACGCTATGAGGAAATTTGCTTTAATCAAACTTAATTCTAAATATAAGTCTAAAAAATTTAATTTTATTTCCTATGTATTTTTTACAATTTTTTCTCGTTAAGTACCCAAAAGTATAATTAAAATATGTAAATTTATTTTTCAAGTATATTTTATTTTTTTATTATTCTTTATTTCTAAAAGCCATCCCAATAAAATTATTTCATAATGTTCTTTATTTTCTAAAACTCATTCTTAATATTCCATTAAATAAAGAAATTTAGTTTAATCAGTATCTGACTCTTAATTTATTTTCTAATATAATACCTTAAAAGTAGGTTTTATTACCTTTTTTTATTCTCTAAGCAATATTTACATAAATAATCTATATAATTATAAAAAGGCTATTCAAGTTAGCGGAAATAAGAAAGTAATTAAATTTTAAAGTAAGGGTAATTTCGAAAAGAAAATCTAACTGAAAATATTTTCCAGAAAATTTTTTAGAGCCAAACACCGGAAAATATTTTCTAGTGTAAAATATTTTCCAATTTTCCTTCCTCTACCTGAAAATAACTTATAGAATTTTTGAGCATAAGTTATTTTTCGGATAATTCAAGAATGATATTAAATCTCAAATACTTACTTTTATAATTTCATTTGCTAAACTTATTTTCATTTTCAATTCTTTTCCATTCATTTTTCTATTAATCATGGGTCACACACTAATATAACTATCATTATACATATTTTACTACTACTTTGTACTATCATTTAATTTTAAACAAAATCAATCTTTTATTAACCACAATAAGAACAGTATATACTTGTAAGGTATTTATTACCATTGTTACAAGTTTTTTTAACTTGTATTCATAAGATTAAAGATGAAACCGTTAAAAAATTTTATTTCAAAATATTTTCATTTTGTCAACCGAACACTGAAAATTTGTATGAAAAATGGACTTTTTCAATTAAATGTTTTCCAAAGAGGAAAATATTTTCAATCCAAACGAACACATCCTAAATCATATTAACTCTTCTAATATAGTATAGATAGATATTCAAAATTCTTAACCTTTAGCCGTTAATCCCAATTGGAGTCTGAACATTAGTAACTTCTATACATGATTTCTATTGAAGCATGGGTATGCTTTTAAGAGTAAAGATGTATAAACAACGACTAAAGATAGATAAATTTTTGGGTAGACTAAGGTGCGCGCATAGTATATTCGGGAATTAGCCATATAATTTAGATGAAAAGATTGACTTACAATTGCAAAAGAAGATGAGTTATGTGGGTAAATGAGTGCCACAAAGTGGTCTATAATTAAAAAAATTTCAGGAAAGATAGGCATTTTGTTCATTTGCCGCAGTTTATATTGAAGATTATTTACACAATGACAAACGAATGTATCATAGCAAGTAATGATGTCTTCCATTAGTTTGTATCACCTGAAAATTACGCGTTCTTTGCAAAACTTGGCCTTAGTTTGGGTAAAGACAGAGGTGATGTATACTTCTTTACTGGAAATTTGTAGTTTTCTGCTTTAAAATTCCTACAGCGTGTCTTGTCAATTGAGTTAAACATAATTTAGCATCCCAATCCCCAAGCCCCTTCCTACAAAAGGATAAAGGTTCTACAGTCCTAATCATGCTCACCAAATAGTCCAATTCATTGCTCAAACGTTGAATCACCGGAATCCAAAGAAAATAAAATAGCCGCAAGTAACCATCCCCATACCATAAACGAGCCTAACTAATCCCATTCCATGACCTCTCCAACTCTATAAATAGTCGAGCACAATATCCATAGGCCATATAACAACAGGTGTATGATCCAAGTGAAAAATCACCGAGTGCCCAAAATAAACTGTCAGTTTGTTTTCTCAAATTTACAAATTCAATGGAAATCGCAACAGTGGTTAAATCATCAGGTATAGTCAAACGAGTAAAAATAGCAGTGTTTATGTCCATGTTGATTACTACGAGTTTTTCCCACGGCGGGCAAACACAAATCTCCTGTAATACAGTGTCCAGCGACCTTTATCCATGCCTTAGCTTTATTATGAATGGGGGAACAGTTGACCCTGCTTGTTGCAGTGGAATTAATACTCTCATCAGCTTGGCTAAGACCAAAACTGATCGTCAGAGTGTTTGTCTGTGTTTGAAATCCTTTCTTTCAAATGCGACTGATGGTCAGATCAAGAATGCTGCTAGCATTCCTGGATTATGTGGTGTTGATCTCCACTTTAACATTACCCGTGATATGGACTGTTCAAAGTAACCTCCTCTCTTTTAGACATACTCTGCTATTACTATAACATTCTAAGTTTATTCAAGTTTAACAACATGGTTCCCTGGCCTAGGAAGTGGATTAATCCTTCATAGACTATTTCTGGCAACTTAAATTGGCCAAAACTACCTTTTTGTTTTATCTATTTTTGGCCAATTTAAATTGGCCAAAACTACCAATTGTCCATCACACGAAAATTGTTTGATTCCTACTCGCCATCTTCTGAATCTTTTGCATTTTTTATTGCTTAGGAGACACAGAAAATTCTTTTATGGTACACTGTCATATAGGATGGAGTGACTTGAGACTTAGTTTTCATGAATTCTTGATCTCTTACTTGAAGATAGTAGGTTTTTTGTAGGAAACTAATTCCCGTTTTAACCTCTAATACTCTGTTTTTAACCAAAAAAAAAAAAAAAAAGGAAAAGAAAATGAGCTTGTTTATTTTTCTTTGTATGATCAGTTCAAACTGTTAATTAGGCATGAATATATAAATTTGTTCAGCTCGTCTCCCTCTATTTGGTTTGAATATTTAGGTATGTTCACACATTAGTGTGGTGCTTGCTTATTTTCTTTGTTCCATTCTACTTTTACTCTGTAATTAAAATCCATAAAATGGAAAATTGGAGAGCGGAGAAATCTAATTTCATTGCTTAATTCTTGGGATGCCTTGAACTCAATTGATACTTGTAAGTAGTATGTCATAAACATTTTTTACTATTACTTTTCACTTTGAATGATATGTAACAGCCGACTCGTGTATTTACTTGAAATTCATGGAAGGCAATGCAGTTAATACCAAAAAACAACCAATCTGCAAATTGTTCCGGGTAGACAGAAAGTTTTCCTATTAATTTCAGTACTCATTAAGAAGTCGATTTTTTTATTATTGTAACCTGCATGAGGATAACTATTTTGGTAATATAAATTTTGTTACTCGAGTTATTAATAATTCAACATTTTCAATTGCATTTTGCAGAGTGAATTTAGTGTACTGATCAATTGATGGATACTTCTTGGGGATGTCCAGCATCAGTGTTGAATCTTAAAGGGTATTGTGCCCATTTGTAAGAATATTTCGAGTGATTTCCGTCTGTGTTGCTAATGAACAGTTACAAAGAACATGTTAATTCTGTGTTTTATCTATGCTACCTAAAACAAAAAATGTTTGAAGCAATATGGCAATTAATATATTCTCTTTCCTCTTAACTTTCACTTTACCTTCTCTTTTTTTGGTTTCATCTCTTATGTCCTGCTCTATTCGAGTACAATGAAATAACACAAGTTACGCTATCACAATTTGGGAAAATTTTATAGTTCCTTTTAGGAAACCATTCCCTTATATTTTAAATGCTTGTACAGTAGAACACCATGTGCTAAAAATCTTGTACTGTACAAATTTTTAAAGCCAAAAAAATAATTTCCTAAAAAGAACTCTAGAATTCCCCACAATTTGACAACTTATGCATGAATTCAATTAACATTCCAGTGGAGTCTATGGGTACTGGATCGTGGCATCATAATTAATTAAAATGCCACGAAACAAGGGGTAGTGAAAATCAAAACTCTTGAATATTAAGCTAATTAATTATGTCAATTGATTAAGTAAAACTAATGACCATTAACATAGGAAAAAAGACTAATGTGATTCTTTATTTTTAGGGTATCGACTAACTTGGTATATTATCTATTATAAAGACTAATTTGGTCACCATCCCTTAAAAAATAATCAATTTAAGGCTTCTTACAGAAATTATAAACAAACTAACGGAGTCATTAACAATATACCTACTACAAGTTAACGACCACACGATTATCCTGTGATTTGCGCTGTTAATTTGTCCAAAATTAATACCACAAATCTTAAATTAGTTAATTTTCTAAAGATGAGAAACTAAATTAGTGGATTAAATTGGTCAATACCCAAAAATAAAAAAACTAAACAAGTCTTTTTCCAATTAATCTTACATACGATAAAAATGTTTACCAATTTTTTTATTTACTATATGCAAATTGTGGTACGAATTTGTTGGAAAGTGGTAAGCACACAATCTAATATTTCGTTATAGTAATCAACAAATAAAGATAAATACAAAACGTTGCCCAACATTAAGGCATATTTGATCGTGTAGATTACAAGACCCAAAGAAATAGGAATACTTGTGAGTTCTACACAAAAGACTTTTTTTATTATATATATCTTGTTGTTGCGTATAGAGTAGAGATCTAATCAAATCAAACAAATTTAATTAAACCGCACTAAAGCCATAACTCTACCCTCACTCCCACGACTATATGGGTAGGTATTAATATAGGATAAGTGAGTATCATTCTCAAAAAAATTACTTGTTGACAAATACCAATATTTAAAACTCATTGTGTAGATAGGCAAAATAAAAATATGGAGGATAATCTAAACAAAGTCAATTAAACAAGTGAACAAGAAATGAAATAACTAATTATACTATACTAATCTAATGAAAACAATTAAGCTTACATCTAGTTTAACTAAATCTACTCAAATATGATGAAATTAAGAAAGCACATAATCCTAAATTGATTAAGGAAAGTATTAAGAAAACATGAAAATCTTCCAAATAGAACTGCAATTTCTACTAAATAAGGTTAAGGGAATTTGTAAAGAAAATGAATTAAAACTAAATATTTTTAGATCTTTGACTGAATAAAATGAGCCCAATAAAAATTACTAGGAATTGAAGGAAGGAAATGAAAATTTCTAACTAAAATGTACTAATTAAGCAAGAACTCTAAATTTTTTTAAGAGAACTTGAAATAGAAGTAACTTGATTAGTAAGGAATTTAAACAGAAAGTATTTCAAAATTATATCCACTGGTAGCAAATAAAAAGTCCAGTAAAATTAATTAATCAAAAATTAGACTTGCTAGAAATTGGAAACAAGATCTTAAAGGAATTAAAAGAAAACTTCTATATTAAAGCAAAACTTGAGTGTTAAGCTAAAGCTACTGTAAAACTAATCTGCTAATTACCAATTACACTCTCAAAATGTATACTTCTATATCTTACAAGAAAGTATTTAGAGAGGTGCAGTCCAAAATTACAAGATTTCCGTATAGCTCTAGGTCTAGATCACTAAACAAAACGTGCCTCGATGTCGCGACACTAAATAATTATTGTCGCGACATCAAGTTAGAAATTATAATTCAAATTCTCGCTTCGATGTCGCGACACCAAGTATTTGATGTCGCTACGTCGAACACTATTTTGCTCATGTCTTCAATATTCATCAATTTGTACTTTACTCCTTAACCACTTGTAAATTTGAACTTCCATCCCCTAAATTCTTCTCCTACAATACAATTAACCAAAAAAGAAATTCCAATTAAACCTGAATTAAACAAAAATTCATACTAATAACTAAATATTTATTTGCAAGGCTAATGGAAGAATAAATTGAATAGAATTAGATCAAAACACCTAATTAAACACCAAAAATAAGGGTTAAACTAATCAAAAGCCATAGTTTAAAAGTAGAATAACTTGGTTTACTAGAATTATCACACCCACAAACTTAATGTTATGCTAATCCGGAACAAAACAAGAAACAAAAGGAACTTTACTAACCAAACAAAGTTCATACAAACACACCACCAAAAATGACTTCACAAAAGATGAATACTAGATGCACTAATGAATAATATGGAAATCTCTCTAGGGAGCTCAAATACCATATGACAGTTGGACCATCTCAACTAGTCACCCCAAATTATTAATTTTTTTTAAAAAATCACAAGTTCAAATGTTACACAAAATTTCAAATTACAAAGTATTAACCATTCTCAAAAAGGTTATCGAAAAGAAATTCTTTTCATTCAAAACATAGTTTTTGTTCAAATTGAAAGGCTACAAAGTTAAACAACTATCCCGACAAGGTCACATGGAAATAGAAATTCATTAGGAGTCTACCTACATGTACATGTCACAAAATTTGGAGACATTAGTCCATCAAGAGATGAATAGTATGATATAAATGATAGGTATTATAGATATTTCTCCCTCGACTTGTTGGTATTCTAAAACATAATTCTTAATAGTTTAATTCGGAGAAACAAGATGGATACATGCCAGAATCTGTACTTGCCTTACAACATTAGTACTCTAATGGTTTTATTCGAAAAAACCATATGGGTACATGATAGAATCTGTACGTGCCTTATTACTACTCCAATGCTTAATTCGAAGAAAAAAAATGGATACATGCCGGAATCCCAGACTCGCCTCATTACTAAATGCAGATTTTTTTTTCGCATGACCCTAAATCAAGGAAGAGGAGAAAAATGTATCTAAGATTAATATCTATTATCAATCATTCACAAATTAGAATAACATTTCCGATGCAAACACACAAAATGTTCTAAATTCCTTCTATTCTATTTAAACTAATTTTTCCAAAAGACAAATCGATAAATGAAGTAATACTCATGATTTGATCAAAAACAATTTTCAAATGAATTTAGCCAAAAATATTAGTTTCTCTTTTTGAAAATAGTAATACCAAGTTTTTGAAGTTCTTCAGTTGCAAAAGAACCAATCAACACACTTAAATTCATGAAATGTCCAACTAAAATAGTTCAATCATATTTTAATTGGACATTGATTATCATGAATTTAAGTGTGTTGATTGGTTCTTTTGTAACTCAAGAATTTCAAAACCGTGAATAGGAGAAAAATTCATATTTTCTTCTCCTTCTCTCTTACTTTTCTCTCACTAAAAACACCATCCATTAACATCTTACTTGGTCATTCCACTCAGCCATGCTCGAAGAGGGCTGAAGGGCAAAAAAAATCCTTTGCAGATGCTATCAAATGAAAGAATACCCTAGCACTAATTCAGCAAATGGACCAACCATTGAAGATGCTTCAATCCTACGAAGGAGGGCCTGCCATATTTTTCATAGTAGAAGAGGTCCAAAGGCTAGCTGCCCCATTCCGTTTCACCTTGGTGGTTAATTTCCCACGAGGCAAACCCAACATGGAAACCGTGAGGAAGAGCTTCCAAACAATTGGTTTTTTCAGTTTTCTTTCTTGATTACAAGCATGTACTCATTCGATTTGTGTTGGAGGAGGACTATTTACGCTGTTGTCTCAAGAACACGTGGTTTAGCTCATTTTAATGGTTTCAATATGAGTATTCTCAAATGGCACCCATATTTGTCTAAAAAATTGAGCCATCTATAGTGCCTTTATGGATTACATTCGAAGGGCTACCAGCATCCTTCTTCACAAAAGCATGCAATTTTTAGCCTTGCACAAGCCGTTGGGACTCTTTTAAAGCTAAATATGGTCACAGAGAACTTTACTCAACCCAATACAACCAAGGTGTGTGTAGAAGTGGATCTACTAGCCAATCTCCCTTCGAGAGTTTGGCTAGGAGTTGGGGACAAAGGAAAATAGCAAAAGATCAATTATGTGGAAATTCCACATTATTGTACAAAATGTCATAAGATTGGTCATAGTCTAGTTGATTGTTTGGCTGGAATGCCAAAGGTGATAAAAACGCACAAAGAACCCTTGGATCAAACTAAAACTTCTTCCAAAAACAATGGTAAGATGCATTGGCAACCTCTCAAGAAGAATGAAGCTGGTCCCTCTGGAGTGGCTCATGACAAGCCCATTAATGAAGGTATCTCTACTGCTCAAGTTGATGCAACTCCTTGCTTGGAACAGCTAGTAGAGCAAATAGTGGAGCAAACAAAAATGGATGAGCTGCCTAAGATGATTTAACAGCCAAAGATGGATGACCAATGCAAGGAAGACCCCCTAGTGGTGGAGCCAACCACGGTGGAGCTCCTAGTTGGGGCTGAACTGGTAGGGACAGATTTGGAAATTCAACCAGGAGCTACTCCAACTAACTTTCCCCAAAATTTGTGTGCTGAAAATTAGACCTCCACAGATCAAGGGATTGGAAATTCAAATTTGAATTCATTGGCAGCAAATTTCGTTGGAGATTTGTTGACCAATTCAAACCAGCTAGGATCCCCTCAAAATCTTCAAATTTGAAACTCAAGGGAGCTGCCCAAACATGATTCTTTCTTAACACATGCAAAATTCATGCAGGAGATGCCTTGCTACTTCTCAGAGAATGAGGAAGACTCCCAAGCATTTGAACTTGATGAACACGAATAATCACACCACCACCATTAGTGGAATCATCTAAAACATGACTAGATAGTAAGACCAAGAAGAAAGCAAGAAGAATAAGAATGTACAACATGCCTCGAGACATTCGAACAAGGTCTAATTCCAACCTCATCTCACTTTCTTCCCCAGCTCCTATAAGTGGATAGTGTCCTAGTGTGGAACATGGGAGGGTGGCCAACAAACCCTCAATTCGTAGAGTAAAGTAGCAGGTAAGAGAACATAAAATAAAAACCCTAACCTTATTAGAGCCAATGGTGGATAAGGCCTAGATTAATTCTTTCGCACATAAATTAGGTTTCAATCATTGCAAATCAAACATGAACGGTCAAATTTGACTTTTTTGGAACAAAGACATTGTCCCCACGGATATTTTGATTTCTTACCAACTGTTTCATGTTTCAATTTCTTCGAGTGTTAGCAACACAGATGTATTAGCTTCATTTGTCTATGCCAAGTGCACGAAGGTGGAAAGAAGAAAGCTATGGGCCGGATCTTAGAGATACCCGAAACACCACAAAAACTCCATGGATAGTGGGAGGGGAATTCAACACCATATCAACCACAGATGAGTACAAAGTTGGTACGGGTTCCCTAGATTACGAAGGGATGAGAGAGTTCAACGAATTTCTTTCTGACTGTGGATTGATTGACTTAGCATTTCAAGGTTGCAAATTCACATGGCTAGGAAATAGGTTTGGAAATGCAATGTTGAAATGATTAGATAGGTTTGTTTGCAATAACGCCTTCCTCATGGCAGCTCAACAAGTCACTGTTGATCATCTTCTAAAGACGTGTTCGAATCATTCACCACTCCTTCTCAAGCTAGCGAGTAATCCAAATGCAAGGCCAAAATCCTTTAAATTTTTAAATATGTGGATTAGACATCCAAATTTCTTGTAGGTTGTAGAGGCTAATTGGCAGCTCTATTGCGTTGGAGAACCAATGCAAGTTCTAGCTACCAAATTCAAGCGATTGCGCACAACTTAGAAATAGTGGAGTCACACGATTTTTGGAAATGTATTTTCCAAAGTCAAAAGGTCAGAGTTGGACGTCAAACAAAAGGAAGCCACTTTCTTGCAAACTCATACCCAAACCAATAAAATAGCTTTGGCTCACTCACTTGCAATTCGCACCAAATGCCTTGTGGAGGCAAAAATCTGGAATGAAGTGGCTGCAAGAAAGAGATAAAATCTCCAAATTCTTCCACACCTCTCTCATGCACAAGAGACAAAATCTGAGCATATCAAAAATAAAGGTCGATGGTTCTTGGATGGATGGCATGCAAAGAATTGAAAATCAAGGCATTGCTCACTTCCGCAACCTCTTGACCGTGGACTTCCTTAAGGCTTGATCACAAGTTGTTGGAAGACATCATAGAATCACTCACAAGGGAAGATAATAAAAACCTACTAGCAGAACTCTCTCCACCAGAACTAAAGGAGGTAGTATTCTCACTAAACCCAGATGGTGGTGCCGGAATTGATGGATTTAATGGGGTACTGAGAAGATTCTTCACCACTTGCTGGAACATCATCAAACAAGATCTTTTCTTGCCTGCAAAAGAGTTCTTGAAGGGGTCAAGCTGCCAAGAACTTTCACAAGTACAATTATTGAACTTATTCCCAAATCAGCCAAACCCTCTACTTTTAATGATTGTCGTCCCATAAGTCTTTGTGCTTTTTTCAGTAAATTTTGCACCAAAATATTGGCAAATAGACTTTCTTCTCTTTTGCCAAAAATAATTTTCCTGAGCAAGTAGCTTATGCGCGTGGGAGGGAAATTGTAGACAACATTTTACTTGTACAGGAGATGGTGGACTTTCTGCATAGGAAAACACATGGTGGAAACATGCTAATCAAACTTGACCTCACCAAAGTATTCAATAGACTCTAATGGGCATATCTTTATGTTGTTATGCATCGTTTAGTTTTGCAGATGCATGGGTCTCTTTGGTGAGAAATATACTTGAAAATTGCTAGTTTTCTATTCTCATCAATGGAGCACCAAATGGATTCTTCAATTCATCAAGGGAAGTTCGACAAGGTGACCCCTTATCATTCTTTTTTTATTATTATCCTGGAAGCTTTCTCTAGAGGACTGCAAAAACAATTTCGATTGGGCAAGGTGTCAGACTTCTCCTTGTCGAGTCATTGTCCAGCCATCACTCATTTAGCAATTGCAGATGATATTGTGGTATTCACAAGAGGAGAACTCAAATCCATCAAGCATCTAACGGATTTCTTTACTAAATTTGAAACCTCATCTGGATAGCTTTTCAACAAGGCAAAAAGCTTTTTCTACATGCCAAAAAAATCTCCAACAAGTTGGATTCGGAGGATTCACATCTTAACAAGCTTCACTCAAAAGTCCTTTCCAATCCTATATTTGGGCTTCTCAATTCAGAGAGTTAAAAAAATGAAGTTCCTATTTCAACCAATGTTAGAGAAAGTAACTTCTCGGATTCAGGCTGGTAAACCAAATTCTTATCATTAGGATGGCAAGTTAATTCTCATTAAGCACTGTCCTTAGCAGCATCCCAATGTACCTCATGGCTGTTGTAGATCCGCCCAAAGAGATCATGAAGGAATTAGAGAAGCTATTTGCCAATTTCTTTTAGGGAGAGGTGGCAAATCAACAAAAGCATCACTGGATATCTTGGAGCACTATTTTCCAGCCTACAAACCTCCAATGGCCTCGGCATAAATTCCATCTCAAAAGTGGTCAATGGATTTAACATCAAGCTGTGGTGGAAATTCCACAAAGGAGATTTCTCTTTATGGAGTAATTTTATTAAGGGAAGGTTCCTAAAGGATAGCATTCATCCCATTTTAATTACCCCCAATCCGGGCGACTCATCCACATGGAAAAGAATGCTAATAGTCCAAAAATATGCTGAAAATCACATGTTTTTCTTGATACGGGATGCATGTTGCTTTTCTGGTACGATACGTGGATGGACCAAGGACCACTATCTCAACTTGTAGAACAAGTATATGATGGACAAATCAGGGTTTCACAAGTTTGGATCTGAGAAAATACATGGGACTTTCTGTTGCTAGACACAAGATATTCCAAATTGGAGCTACTTGACATTGGTAAATTTCTTGAAGACAAAGCTCTTGTATTGAATGGAGAACCAGACATATTAGTATGGACATTGACCCCAAAAGGAACTTTCTCCATCTCCTCAACAACCCCTCCATGGGTAGTTTCATTCACAAGGAAAATGAGATCGGACAAAAGAATCCAACTAAAAATTTTTGTCTTCATGTGGATTTATTGAATAATCGTCTCCCTCTAGATGATGCCCTTGCAAAAATCGGCTTTTCTATGGCCTAAAAGTGTTGTTTTTGTAATAACATTGAAACAACTAATCACTTATTTGTGGATTACAAAATGGGAAGGCCAATTTGGAGATTTCTTTGAAAATTGTATGGAGCAGACTTTTCCACCAACAAATTGCATTTTGGATAAACTAAACTCATTGTGGTGGCAAAAAAAAAAATCATGGTGATGGCACTCATCAAGTTCGGATTCAGTTGGCATTCTCCATAATATCATACCTTCTTTCATATGCTGGTTTGTATGGAAAGCAAGGAACATGGTTATCTATGATGCACAAAGTGTTTCTCCCAAAGAGTTCTTATGGAGGTTTGTTCTCACTTCAAGGATGTATCATTTACCAAGCCTTTCAAAAGGATGGGGATGGCTGATGACATGCTATTATTTCAAGGAGCAATCCACCAATTCATACAAACCAAACCAAGAAGAGCAATATCGATTTCCTGGTTTTGTCCTCCTTGTGGAACCTATAAGTTGAATGTGGATAGATCTTCAAAAGGAAACCCAGTGAGGGCAGCAGGAGGTGGCATTATTTGAGATCATAATGGACAACTTCTCAAGGCTTTTTGCAACTTTTTTAACCATCAAACCAATTTGCAAGAAGAAGCATTGGCACTCAGTGATGGGCTCAAGATATGTGGAAAATTAAGGCTTCAGCAAGTTGAGGTGGAAATTGATTCGCAAGTCCTAGTAAAGCTACCACATCCTAGTTGGCAAAGCACAAGCACCATGGAGTATAGACCCTCAAATTCAATTCATTACTGATTTTGTAAAAGGCAAAAGTTTTACGTTCACTCATGTATTTAGAGAGATTAACCAAATAGCAGATTGGTTAGCAAATGAGGGCATTAGCATACAGTCATTTGTTGAATATTCCATAGACTCAATCCCAATCTTTGTAAAAGGATTGCTGTTCTTGGATGCTAGAGGTTGCCCATATATCCGTCATTGTAAAGCTTGATTATCGTTTCAATAAAACTCACCTTCAAGGGTGGTTGCCCAAAAAAGAAAAGTTCAATTATATGATATTGCAAGTTAAGTGTCATTATCGAGTACCAAATTTGATCAAATTTCTATTCAAGTGTCATCAAATACCTACATTCAAGCACAAAATAACCATTCTAGACACAAGAAAAGAACACCCCAAACCTAACACTTTTATTCAATTGATGAGTAAAACCCATATATCTACTCACCCCAAAGTCAAAGTTCTCAATAAACGAACACCATCATACTGTTAATTTAAAACCATAGTAACATAATCTAAAACAAAATCCAAGAAAAAAGGCCATTAACACAAGTTAATAAGAGCACATTAAGCAAAAAATCAAGTATTCATCCAAAAAAAGTTCAAAATAATTCATTCAATCATTCAAGTACCAATAAATATACTACTTGGCATCAGCTTAAAGACATTAGCTAACTATGAACAACAAAATCAAAACAATCACTAAAAGTAAAAAAATCAATAAGGGTATTAAAAAACAAAAACTAAGCAATCATCAATACAATCTCAAAATGATCAAATTCCAGTCAAGCATTAATAGAAAATCTGCTTGGCATCAGCTTAAGACGCTTAGCTAATTTACACCAAAAACAAGTAGCTAACTAAATAATGTTCTAAAGATACTAAAGAAATGAAAGTAAGAATGTCTTCAAATCCTTCAAAGTGCATGAAATAAAAGAAGTAAAGAGAATTTGGAATTTGGAATGAGGTAGGCATTCTTCTCCTTGTGCTCAACAGCGGTGGCTCATCATCATCAACTTCATTGAGATCTCGCTCTATTTCTTCTTGACCATCTTCTACACTACTATATTGACTATCTTCAAAATTGTCATCCTGATCCTCACCAACATTAGCAACTAGTTGGGGTTCTGCTTGACGTGCAGGCCCCTTGGGTGGTGCGTAAAAAGCATGTCCGCGAGGTCAACCATACAGCCATGTGGGAGGTGGTCTTGGCTCGATCTACGAACTCAATCACCGACTAGCACCAAATTGTTGTGAAGGACCAATTGGATGTAAGTCCAATAACCCTGTAGTTCGTTGCGCATTTGTCACCCAGTTAACATTGCATGTACAAATAGCATTTTTAATGGCCTCCATGTCATTGTTCTTGTCATTAATGAATTACAGATACCGCTCATAATCAATTGAAGGTGTGTTGAAAAAAGCATTAATCTTGGCCGAACTAAAATCAAATAACACCCCTCCTACTCTCATCTTGCCTCAACTTCTCCAAATCACACACGTTACAATGAAACTCCTTCACAAAATTTGTATACCCTAGTGGAATTTCTTAATCAAAACGTTCCCACTACCTCTCTGAAGTTGTGCTTCTAATTCTTTCCTTACTCCTTCATAATTCTACAAATTCATCGACAAATCAAACCCCCTTTCTTTGATAACCTCGTATTTAGCATTAGCCTTAATTAAAGCATGAGCACATTCACTTGAAAATTGGGATTCAATAATAGGTTCCTCATTAAAATCAGAACTTCTGGTTCTCTACTCTACCCTTCCCCCATTTTCCTCTTATTTGAAGTTTCTCATTTATATCTTCCTTGTCATTCTGTCCGTCAAACCAATAAACAATCCAACAAGAATTATCACAATCAATATCAACTTGACAATAAAATGTCAATTAAACCTAAATTCGACAATAAGCACAACAATTTTCCAATAAAAATAACCCAACCAAATTTAACCCAATTTAGTCAAGAATTATCAACCAAAATGGGTGATTACTTCGTCAATTAACCAATCAAAAAACCCAAAAGTTCAAGGGTAATTTCGTCTAGAACAATTTCAAGAAAAATCTTGAAATCTCATAAATTAGTAATCAATCTTCAATACTTATGGGCTTGAGTGCAAAGGAAGAATATTACCCAAAAATTGAAGACCAATTTTCAGCCTTGAAATCCCGTGAAACTTATGAAAATCACCTCCTGAAAGCCTTGCAAACCATCATTGTAATCTTCAAAAAGTGTGAAATCTTGTTCTAGATGTGATGGGGATTTTGATTTTTGAACTTTATGGAAGAAAATGGAAGATATTGAAGAGGAAGAATGAGGAGGTTTTGGATTAGGACTTGAAGAATGAAAGAAAAAGCTAAAATCTCCTTAAAAATCAATTCTGTCCGACTTTGATGTTGCAACATCAATTATTTGATGTCGCCACAGCAACCATTATGTGCAAATTAGAAGGGCTTTGGTGTCGCAATATCAAAGTCAAATGTACCCCACACGTTGTTTGATGTTGCAACATCAAAACAGGGATGTTTTTCTGCCTATCCCGGCATCATTTGGAATTTTTGAATGACTGCCCTCAATGTCGCGACATCAAACTAAACTTCTGCAAAGATGTATTTTCATACTTAGTGAAATTTCTTCATTCTTTCTCACTTCACCCCAAGTCTTCTCACCACCTACAAACATTAAAAACACAAGTATTAGCAGCCCATTTCGTTTCGTTCCTCAACACAATTTATTCAAAGTAAATGCAAAATTTTCAAACCAAAACTGAACTAAAATATACCAAATCACACCAAATCAAAATTAATCGTACAATAACACTAAAATTAAACAAAACAAAGAATTTAAAGCTTGGATTGCCTCCCAAGAAGTGTTCTTTTATAGTCACTAGCATGACTATGGCATGACTTGATCATTCTTGAATAAATTGGATGATTTCATGCTCATCCTCAATAACTCCTTCAAAATAATGCTTGAACCGATGACCATTGATTTTAATTATAAGTTGACTTCTTTCTCTTTAAGCTCTACTGCATCATAGGGAAAAACTTGTACCACCTTGAATTGTCCACTCTATCTAGATTGAAGATTTCCCGAAAAGAGTTTGAGCCTTGAATTATAGATCAAGATCGAGTCACCGGCCTTGAATTCCATTCTCAAAATTAACTTGTCATGCCATGCTTTGGTCTTTACTTTGTAAATCAATGAATTTTCAAATGCTTCCCTCTAGAACTCATCTAAATGCATTCAAATCTAGGAGTCTCTTTTCATCTACTTCCTTCAAATCAAAGTTGAGACTTTTTATAGCCCAATAAGCCTTGTTCTCCATCTCTACCGGTAAATGACATGGCTTGCCATAGACCATTCAATAGGGAGACATTCCAATATGAGTTTTGAACTCAGTATGGTAGACCTATAAAGCATCATCCAACTTGATTGCCCAATTTTTTCTTGAATTGTTGATTGTTTTCTCCATGATTTTCTTTAATTCTCTATTTGATACCTCTAGAAGAAATGCAACCGAAGTTTGAGGATGGCATGCTAGAGAAATTTCATGCTTTTTCCCGTACTTTGGCATCAAGTTTTCAAAATGAGTATTCTTTAAGTGTATTCCCCCATCACTAATAATGGTTCTTGGTACTCCAAACTGGAAGAAGATGTTCTTCCTAAGGAACATGGTCACAACTCTTGCATGATTGGTTGGAGTATCAATTGCTTCCACGCATTTTGATACATAATCCATTGCCACCGAAATAAAATGATTTTGGGAAAGGCCTGAAAAATCGATTCCCAATTCATCAAAAATGTCTAATTCCATGATCCCATTGTGGGGCATCTCTTGTCTCCTTGAAATATTGTCGACCCTTCGGCACTCATCACATTGAAGCACAAAAATTCTTGAATCTTCAAAAATGTTCAGCCAAAACAAACCACTTTGTAGAACCTTAAATGGCATTCTTTGTGCTCCATAGTGGCCTCCTACCGGAGATTCATGGCAATGATTCAAGATATCTGTACGTCACTTCCTCTTTCGGGACTCATCTTCTCAAAATTTGATCATTATACCTTCAAAAAGGATAGGGTTCATCCCAAAAAATAATACTTGATCTACGCATAGTACTTCCTTTTTCCATTTGCATTTAATGTGCTTGGGAGCTGCTAAGTAGTTTGCAATGTCCACTTTCCAAGGATTTGCCTCCCCAACTTCAAGCAACTTCTCAATTGATGCCTCTTCCATAATGGCCTTTTTCTTCTAAACCACAAGCCTCAAGTCTTTAAATCTTGATAAACGGTCTGCCACAAAATTTTCAAATTCCATTTTGTCCATGACCTCCCAATCGAACTCCTGCAATAGACATATCCATCTTAATAAGCGTGGTTTTGCATCTTGTTTAGAAAATATACTTCAATACGGAGTGATCTGTGTGTACAATTGTTTTAGAACCAAGGAGGTAGGATCTAAACTTGTCAAAGGCAAATACTATAGTGAGTAGTTCCTTTTCTATATTAGAATAAATGCCAATAGACAATTATGCATCATTCAAAGTCCTACATGCATAGCATATGACATCCAATATTTTATTAATCTTTCGACACAAATAGTACTAATTGCATAATCACTCTCACAACACATAAGTTCTAATAGAAGAGGCCAATTTGGTGGCACAATAATTAGTGCACTAACAAGTACATGTTTCAGCTTATTAAATGCATGCAAACAAGAATTATCAAAGTTGAAAATACAATCTTTCTTAAATAAGAACACAAAGGCCTAGAAATATGTGTAAAGTTTCAAATAGATCTTATAAAAAACCCAGCATGACCTAAAAAACTTCTCACCCCTCCAACATCAATAGGTGGAGACCACTTCTCCATCACCTCTACCTCGCCCTTATCAACCTCTGTGTCCTTTTATGAGACTCTATGTCCTAAGAAAAATCCTTCTTGTACCGTAAAATGACATTTCTCACAACTAAGAGCCAAATTGGTTTCTACATATCTTTTCAACACATGAGACACATTCAATAAAAACAATCATCCAAAGATACACTAAAAACAATGAAATCATCCGCAAAGATCTCTATACATTTCTCTACCATATCATGAAAAATTGCAAACATGCAACGTTAAAATGTGCTAGGAGCATTATAAAGCGCAAAGGTCATTCTTCTATATGCAAAAGTTCTATATGAACATGTGAAGCTTGTGTTTTCTTGATCCTTCGGGCATATGACAATTTGAAGACACTTGGATTATCCATCAAGAAAGCAATAATATGCAAAACCGGCCAACCTTTCAAACATTTATCAATGAAAGAGAGGGAAAAATGGTCTTTGCCGATGGCTTTATTCAACTTCCGAAAATCATTACACATACGACGTCTCATAGCCAATCTAGAGGGAAAGAACTCATTGGTCTCATTAATTATGAGGATAATACTACCCTTTTAAGGAATAACTTTAGTGGGACCAACCCACTCACTATCACTAATAGAGTAGATTATACGCACATCTAAGAGATTCATTACCTCTTCATCCTCACAACCTCTTTCAAAGTGAGGCTCAACCTCCTTTGAGGTTGCCTTACCGGTTTGTTCCCCTTATTACACGAAATCTTATGCATGCACACGAAAGGGCTAGATCTTTAATATCATCAACAGATCAAGCAATAGCATTTCTATACATTTTAAGGACCACAATCAATTTATCAAGTTGTTCACTAGAGAATAAGGAGTTCACAATCACCGGGTAGGTTTTATTGCCACCAAGATAGGTATACAACAAGTGAGCGGGAAGAGGCTTAAGTTCCACCTTGGGGGATTCATTGTTCGGATACCCTCTTTACTTGTACCACTAATTTCCTCTTTCTTTTCTTGCAATGAAGCATTATTCTCCAATTGACCATGCATTAGGGAGTATATGAAGATTCTAGGAGAGCGATAGAAGAACAAATTAGGTCATGGCATTGGGAGGGTTTTAACGCTCAGGTTGACCCCGGGGCTACCCCGTTAGTCAAAGAATTTCATTGCAATTTATGTTTCATGAGTTAGAAGATGGCAATGTGCGCATACGGGGTGTTTTGGTAGATTTTGGTGCTGATGTGAATAATGTGTATTTTATTCTAGTCAATATTTGGCATTTTTTAACAATAAAAATAAGGATATGGATGCAATCAAAGATGCCATTTTGGATAGGAGGGTAGAGTGGATTAAGAGTACTTCATCTTCCGTGGAATTAAAATTTCCACATCAAGGACTCTCATTATTAGCTAAGTTGTGGTTTTATTTGATTAATAGCCGCATTTGGGGGTCCAATGCAGTGAGCTTTATCCAGAGGGACAAGTTACTCTTAGTCTATGCCATCATGATTGGGATCCCGGTGAAATTGGTCACCTAATTAGACAAGAGTTTTTAGAGAGTGGGAGGTCGGGACGACCCATATTTTATGCCCCTAGTCTAATTCACCACCTTTGCACCATAGCTAGTTGCCCAATTGGTCCTTTAGAGTCATTGATACATCCTAGAGCAAAGATCAATCGGGAATATGTCTCTATAGGATGGTGAGAGAGTATGAGAAGCACCACCAAGAGGAGCACCCTGCCCAGCCACAGCCACAGCATCAGGCTCCACTACCTCAGAGAACATCAATGATTCTGATACCCCCAGGTGTAGTATTCAATGCTCTGGTAAGTGAAGAAGAAGGGAACGATCTACAGGGGTACTGGTCGTACAGTCAATTGGTGATGCACAACAACTTGACCATCGTTGGAGAAACTTTAAAGGTGACTTCATTAGGCACTTGGGTCCAACCACCATCTCCTCCGGCATGGCACTTTGGTCCATCTCGTGGACAGTACTACACACCACCGGCGCTACCACACATCAGAAGGGATCTAGCCACGCGGCTGCGACTGGAGGGGACATAGATGATGATCACGAGGAGGCCCAACCTAGTGACACAGAAGAAGGTCAAGACGAGATGGAATGAAGAGAAGAAGCCACCATTTGTTTGTGCATGAAAGAAGACTAGCCTTGATCATTGAATTAATTTGATGGATGATGCGTAGATGTTTTTCCCTATTTTCATTGGACACCATAGCTTTTAATTACTTTAGATTATGTTTGTTTTATTTTTAGTTTTTGGAATTGAAGTTTTTTAGTGTTCCTTTCTTTTAAGTCGTTTGGCTAATGGCCATAAGCCGATGCCAAGTGATACATTTTGATGCTTTATAGATGAAATTTCTTTTGGATTATTATACTGACACTTGGTGAAGTTTGGTTATTGCCTAATAAGAGTAATATGGCTAAGGGCCCTAAGCTGATGGCATATTTGCATTAGTTGATTAGTTGTATGGAATATTGATTTTGTTTGAAGCTTACTTGGCGAGATGCTTGGCATGGTTGCTCTTGACATTTTTACTCAATTTTAATATTAGGCTTAAAAGTAGGACATAGTTTAAGTAGTTTTTGTTATTTTTGGGTTTTGTCTTGATGTTTAATTTTGGGTTAGTTGAGGATGATTTATTCATCAACTTGAATAAAAGAGACAAGTTTGGGGTGTTTATCTTCTTTTGTGTTGGAAATGGTCATTTTATATATTTTGTTGCCACTTGATGATTAATGGATGGAAAGTTGATCAATTAGGTACTCAATGATGATAATTTTGATGGTCAATGCCTTGTGAGTGAAGTATATGATTGATTCTTTTCAAGAATTTTTGTGTGAGTGAGTAGTTCATTTGCAATATGAAGAATTCATAAACTTGGCATTGCTATTTTTCAAAAAGAAGTGCTGAAATTTTAGGAAAATTTATTTGAAATGTTGTTTCTTATCAAATCATTTATATTGTGTGGTTAATGAATGATATTTTGGAAAAAAATTAGTTAAATGAAGTAGAAGGAATTTTGGGACATTTAGTGTTTGCGTAGGGAATGTTCTTCTAACTTGTGAATAATTGATATTCGAGATTAATTTTTGATACATTTTACTCCTTTTCCTTGGTTTAGGGCAAAAAAAAAAAAAATTGGAATAAGGCGAGTACGGGATTCCGACATGTACCCATGTTGTTTCTCCATCAAATAAGCCATTAGAGTAGTAATAAGGTGAGTACGGGACTTCGACATGTACCCATGTTGTTTCTCCGAATTAAGCCATTAGGAATTGCATTTTCCGTATACCAATAAGTTGAGGAGTAAATATTTGTAATAGTTATCATTAATCTCATATTACTTATTCCTTGTTAGAGGTTTATTCCCGAAATGTGTGACAATTGCATTTAAGTTGATTCCTAATTGAACTTCTACTTTCATAATGCTTAGTCGAGAAAATTAATTAACTTTATAATATTTGTGATTTGAGAAGTAATGAAGTTTCAACCGAAAAGAACTAAAACTTTTGGTAACTCTTTTCGAGAATGGTAATGCTTGGTGATGTGAAGTCTTGTGTAGTGAATGAATTTGTGCTTCTTTGTAAATTGAAATTTCAATTTTAGATTGATTTACTCATATTCTTCATATCACGTAGTGATGAACATTTCTTGAGAGATCGCTTAATTGTTCTAATTACATCCATGATTCAAATCAAGTGTCACATCAACTTTGGAGGCGTCAAGTTTGAATGTTAGTAGGTTTCATTTATTGTTAATCTTCTTTTGCTCGGGACTAGCAAAATGCTAAGTTTGGGGATGTGATAACTCTAGTAAACTAGAGTTATTTGCCTCTAAATTATAGCATTTTGATAGTTTAAATTCTGAAATTAGATAAGTAATTGAAGATTTTAGTTAATTTCTTTCATATGTATTGGTATTTTCGTTTATGAATTAATTATGATAATTTTGTGTTAAATTTTTAGTTTAATTAAGTGCTTAATGGTGTTAATATTATGCAGGTTAAAAATTAAAGGTTCGAAGCTGCAAGGAACAAAACTCAAGGGACTAAATTGCAAAATGGACGAAATGAAGATTGCTAGAAGGAGAGTCGAGATCGCGGTCTCGACTGTTCCAGACCGCGATCTCGACTCGAGAATTAGCGTTACTATTTTAGGGTCGAGATCGCTGTCTCAAATGTTCCAAACCGCGATCTTGACTCAATAAGGCTAAATGCTAAGTTTTAAGGGCAATTTTGTAAACTTCTTGCCCAAAAACCCTGATTTTGCCTTGTATAATGCTGCATTATTTAAGCTAAAGTAGAATTAGTTTTAGAGAGAGTTAGAGTAGATAGTTTTAGAGTAGAGAGTTTTAAATAATTCTAGATAGATTAGGATAGCTTAAATTGCAAGTTACTTTTTCTAATAGAAATCTCTCTTAACTTTCATTTTAGATCTTCTTTAAATTTCTTATCAAGTTTAAATTTTTATTAGACAATGTAGTGGGTTTTTTGCAAGCTTCAAGTAGATATAATTTTTATTTGCTTTCTTCTTCATTTTAGTGAAAATTTCTTTACTTTCAAATTAGGGTTTGTAGGAAAATTAGGGTTCTTATCAATTTCTTGCTTTCTATTTAAGAATTTTCAATTTCTACCTTTAATTTCTAGTTAATTCTTAGTGGGTTTCCTTATTCCAATCAAAAATCCAAAACTATTTAATTTCCTAGTTTACTTCTTTATCTAATTTATACTTTAGAAATGAATGTTTTTAGTATTCAATTTTTCTTTCCGTTTTAGTCTTTTTAGTTGATTGATTCACTTGTTCTAAATTTTAGTCTTAATTAGATTAAATTAGGTTAGAATTTAAATTATAGTTTTCATTAGAATACTTCTATCATCTACCAATTGATTTAGCTTAACTACACAAATACCTTTAAACCTTGGTAATTGCAATCGACAATCCTTGTGGGAACGATCCCTACTTCTCTTTGCTACTAATTGACAACCGTATACTTGCGGGATACCATCTAGTTAGTAGTAGGATTTAGGTGTTTAATTGAATTATAACTAGATGTGTTAAAAGAGGCATCAGTCGCGACATGGAACAGGGTTTAATTTTGGTCTTTTGCAGAAGTTCACGATTGATGTCGCGATATTGACCAAATTACCAGAATACCCTCTAGAAGATTATGCTTGATGTTGCGACATGGACCTAAACTTCTACAATGTGTATTTTCAACGACTAAACCAAATTTTCCAACTTCTTTCTCACTTCCACCTATTTTTTCTTACGACCTACCAACACCAAAAACACAAGTATTAGAAGACTATTTCCATCCATTTCTTAGCATCAACTATAGAAATTAAAAGCAAAATTTTAAACACTAAATCGAACGTAATTTAAATCTAATCACACCAAATTAAAATTAAACTCAAAGTTATACTAAAATTCAACAAAAACACTAAATTAAAGGTTGGGTTGCCTCTCAAGAGGCGCTGTTTTGTAGTCACTAGCTTGACTATGGATTCTTGCGCAAATTGGAAAGTTTCCATCCTTCATTGATAACTCCTCCCAACTAAAGTTTGAGTCAATGACCATTGACTTTGGAAGTGCCTTCGTTCCCTTTAAGCTCCACAGCTCCATAGTAAAAACCTGTAACACTTCAAATGGGCTGCTCCATCTCGATTAAGTTTCTTGGGAAATAGTTTTAGCCTTGACTTAAAGAGCAATACCAAGTCACCGATCCGGTCATTAAATCCTTTCTCAAAATGAGCTTTATCTTGCCATGCCTTGGTATTTTTCTTGTAAATCAAAGAATTCTCATTTGTTTCCCTCCAAAATTCATCTAACTCATTCAAACCAAGAAGTCTCTTTTAACATGCCTCTTTTATATTAAAATTTAGACTTTCAATTGCCCAATATGCCCCTGCTCAAATTCTACCAGAAGATGACATGCTTTTCCATAAATAATCCGATAAGGAGACATGCCAACAGGAGTTTTAAATGTCATTCAGTAGACCCATAATGCGTCATCCAATTTTAGTGCCCAATCTTTCCTTGCATTATTCACCTTTTTCTCCAAAATTCTATTCAATTCCCGATTTGAATGCTGAACTTGACCCGAATTTTGAGGATGGTAGACAAAAGTAATTTTATGCTTCACACCATACTTCATCATCAAAGCTTCAAAATGAGAATTTTTGAAATGTGCTCCCCCATCACTAATAATATTTCTAGGGACTCCAAACCAAAGTAAAAAGATATTTTTCCGAAGAAATTTGGTCACTACACTTGCATCATTTGTTGGAGTAGCTATTGCTTCTATCCACTTTGACACATAGTCCACCTTAACCAAAATGAATTTGTCAGAATATGAAGTTGGAAAAGGTCCCACAAAATCGGTACCTCATGCATCGAAGACCTCCAACTCAACAATACCATTAAGAGGCATCTCATGTCTTCTTGTGATATTACATAACTTTTGATGAATGATATTACGAACCTCCTGCAGGAGATGAATGACAATGTTTCAAGATGTTATTCACTTCTTCTTCTAGAACACACTTCCTTAAAACTTGATCATTGCATTTCCAGAAAATATAAGGTTCTTCCCAAAAGTAAAACTTAATTTCGACAAAGAACTTTCTCTTCTCATTAATATTAAGAATGCTTGGTATTACTCTTTCAACTAAATAATTGACAATGTCTGCATACCAAGGACTTGCTTCCTTAATTCAAGCAAATTTTCAATTGAGGACCTGATTCCTCAACAATGGCCCTTCTTTCTTTATTCACAGGCCTAAATGCTTCCATCCGTGATAAATGATACGCTATCACATTTTCAACACCCTTTTTGTCCCTAACCTCCCAATCAAACTCTTGCAAAAGAAGTATCCAACTCAATTGGCATTGTTTGGCATCTTGTTTCAAGAATAAGTACTTTAATGCAAAGTGATTGGTGTGTACTATTGTCTTGGACCAAATGAGATAAGTATAAACTTGTCGAATGCGAAAACTATAGCAAGCAGTTCCTTTTCTGTGGTCAAACAATTAATTTGTGTTGCCTCATTCGAGGTTCTACTTGCATAGTCAATGACATGCAACATTTTATCCACTTTTTGATACAAAACAACATATATTGCATAGTCACTCGCATCACACATGAGCTCAAATGGAAAAGACTAATTGGGTGCCACAATAATTGGTACATTTACAAGGGCATGTTTCAACTCATTGAATACATGCAAACAAGAATCATCAAATATTGAAAACACAATCTTTTTGAAGTAAAGAGCATAGTGGTCTAGCTATATGTGAAAAGTTTCTAATAAACCTCCTATAAAAGCCTGCATGGCAAAGAAAACTTCTCGCACCTCTGACATTAATAGGTGGGGACAACTTTTCAATCACCTCTACCTTTGCCCTATCAACCTCTATGTCGTTCTATGAAACTTTATGACACAAAACAATTCCTTCTTGCACCATAAAATGTCATTTCTCCCAATTAAGAATCAAATTAGTCTCAACATATGTTTTCAATACATTAATCAAATTTGAAAGGCAATCATCAAATGGATACCAAATATAATAAAATCATCCGTAAAGATTTCTATGCACTTTTCAACCATATCATGAAACATAGCGAACATGCAACGTTGAAGTGTACTTGGAGCATTGCAAAGCCCAAAGGGCATTTCTAGGCAAATTATAATTTGAAGATGGCCAAAATATCCATCAAGGAAGAAATAATATGCAAAACCGGCCATCTATTATCTTTCAAGCATTTGATCAATAATAGGTAAAGGAAAATGATTTTTGTGGGTGGCCTCATTCGATTTACTAAAATCAATGCGCATATCAACTCGTGACCAATCTCATTGATTTTACTTACTATCATGGTAATTCAACCTTTATTAGGGACAACTTGAGTGGGGTTCAACCTCCTTTGATGTTGCCTTACCGATTTGTTTCCCTCATTCAACAAAATTTTATGCATATAAATGGAAGGGCTAATTCCCTTAATATCATCAATAGGACAAACAATAGCATTTTTTTTACATTTTAAGCACCACAATCAATTTCTAAAGTTGTTCACCCATTAAAGAAACATTAACAATCACCGGATTTGTCTCATTTTTGCTAAGATACACATACATCAAATGAGTAGGAAGATGCTTAAGTTCTACCTTGGGGGGGGTTTGTTGGTAGGAAACCCCTCTTTACCTTTTTCATTGCCTTCTTCTTCCTCCTCTTGCAATGATGCATTATTCTCTAATTGATTCCAATTATTCAAGCATTCTCACACTTCTTCATCTTCTTGAGCTACATCATTTGGAGTTACCATAGCTTTTTCTAAGGGAGAATTCACCAAACTATACCTACAAAAACCATCAATTAGAACATCCACTAAATTTACACTCATAACATCATCATACATAGAAGGAAGTTTTAATGAATCAAAAACATTGAAAATAACAATTTCATCATTTATCTGAAATTCTAACTTCCCTTCTTGAACATCTAAAAGTGCACGCCTGGTTGGAAGGAAAGGTCTTCCAAGAATGATTGGTATCTCTTCATCTTCTTCCCTATCGATAACGATGAAATATGCCGATGGATAAAGGCTGCCAATTTTTATAACCACGTCCTCAATAATTCCTCTTGGAAACTTAATGCTTCAATCCGCAAGTTGTAACGAAACACAAATAGGCCTCAAATCTCCTCCCTTTAGCTTTTTGAAAACCACATCAGATTAATTGAAGCACCCAAATCACACAAAGATTTTCAAATTCAGGGAGCAAACCTCCAATTTCACAAGGTATGATGAAGGAACCGGGGTCCTTAAGCTTGGGAGGCAACCTCTTTGAGTGTACTGCACTACAATTTTTGTAAGACATAAATTTCATCTCCTTACAATTTCCTCTGTGAAGTGAAAACAAGTTTCATGAATTTGACATAAGTAGGCAAGTTTTCAAGCATCTCCATAAAAGGAATATTGATTACAAGCTTTTTAAACACCTCAAGAAACCTTTTGAATTTCTTTGTGGTTCGAGCGTTAGGTAGAATAAAATCAATTAAACATTTAAGCAAGTTATAAACCTCACTTTTTCACTACTTTCTACCCATATTCTTGCAAGTATACGAGGAAGGTAGTAGTTAGTGGTAAGCGTAATCATTCCCACGAGGATTGTTGGTTGGTAATTACCAAGATTTAGGGGTCATTGTATAGTTAAGCAATTCATAAAGATAGCAAATACTAACTATACTCAAAGCCATGATTAGAATAAATAAGTGAATTAGCAAACAAATGGCTAATTTATCTACTATAGTGATCTAAAGAAGCAACTAGACATGCTAATTAAAGGACTAATTGCAAGTAACTAGAATAACTAAAGAGGAACTATAATTGAAAGGAAAATAAATCTAACTTAACAAAGGAAAGCTAAAAAACATGCAAAACTAGTAAACTCCATTTTCTACTACTATTGACCTAATAGAATTAGGGAACAAAACCAAAATGAAACTAAACATTTTTTTTAGTTTTAGATTAATAGAAGAAAGCATAATGTAAATCAGTAAAAACTAAAGCAAGTAATTGAAAATTTTAAAGATCACTAAAATTTGAAGAAACTTAAAACTTACTAAGAAAGCTCAAAATGGAAGTAAAGAGATTTTTAAGAAATTAAACTAGAAAGCAAGTAAAAATTATACCTACTTGTAGCTAAGGATTAACTCACTAAAACTATGTAATCAAAATTAAAACTTGCAAGAAATTAAAGACAAGATCTAAAGGAAACTAAAAGAGGTTAGAACTTGTATTAAACTAAAAAGATAGAAGTTTGGACTGCATTAACTACATTACTAATTTTGTGAAATTCTACAAACTACTCTACTCTAGAGCATGTACTAGCACCTACTCAAAATCCATATATAGTTGGAGTATTACATGAGTTAATGCTATTCCTAATGCTATCCTGGTAGCCAAAATTTTAAAAAAAATTCCATTAATGCTATTCCTTAATACGCCACAATGTCACGACATCAGATTCGATGTCGCACATCGAACTAAAGTTGCATAATCTAATTTATGCCTTGATGACTTGACATCGATTTCCATGTCGTGACATCAATACTGTTTTAGCAAAGGTCTTCAATTCTTCTTTACTCTCATTTTTGCCCTCAAACTTTTCTCATTTTGACTTCTAGCTTCCAACTATAAACCCGGATAATATCAAACTAAATAAGTACCTAAATTGACTAAAATTCAATAAAAATTCATAACATTCACTAAAAATAAAAATGCGAACGCATAAAATGTAAAAATTAACTAAAATACTTAAATAAACACAAAAATTTGGAAGTTAAACCAACAAAATGCTATGATTTAGACATAAATAACTCTAGTTTACTAAAGTTACCACACCTCAAAGCTTAGTGTTTTGCTAGTCCGGAGCAAAACAAAGAAATAAAAGAACCTTATGAACCACTTAACAAAAATTTTCAAAAATTTTGACAAGCTCTCAGATCAAAAGAAAAGTCAAAATATTGTAGCAAAATTGAGGAAAATACCCTAAACAACTTTAAAAAAATCCAATAACAAACAGCTTAAAAGAACCCAAATAACTGTCTCACCCCACACATAAAAATAAGCACTGTTCTCAATTCAAAAATAAAAGCATAAAATAGAAAAAGATAAGCTTCTCTAGATTTAATTCATGTTTCGAGAAGTATCCGCTATAAATATCCCCTCGTAGCGAATGAAAGCTGGAGTAACACTAAGAAAAATAGAACAAATAATTCCCTAGAGACAATAAAAAAAACTAAGATTATTGTAGAAAATAATAGTACAATAATCAAGAAAAAATTTACTCTCTTAAGGGAATGCACGATAAAAATAAACGAAAACTCCATGACGTTAATTAAGTTTAGCTAAAATGAAACTAACTAAAATGTCTAATAAAATAAAAACAAACTAAAATTGTAGGAGAAATCAACTGCAAAATTAAAAATCAACAAAATGGCCCTAAACGTAGGTCGTGAAACACATAAAAGCTCTAGGAGCATTCGGCCCCAAATCCTGCGGGAAATGAGGAAAAGGTGGAAACGTCGATGGGTCCTCTTCCTATTCCCTTGCCAAATGGCGAGCCTCCATGGTCTGCTGCCAGGTATATTGGTACGAAATATACATGTGAACTCAGTGACTCTTCTGCTGTTGTCCCTCCAAGATTTGCTGTAGAAGCGCTTCTTGAGTATGCTGTGGCACAGGCACAGGCACAGGCATAGGCTCATTCTTTGAATCAATAGCCTCATCTACTTGTCATGTAGAGGGACGGGAGTGAGAGCGTATGATTGGGGCTCTCATACCCTCCATGGCAATCAATTTTCCAGGCTTAAGTATTTCCTCTGAAGGATAAATCACGACCCTGCTTTCCAAACGTAGTGATTAGATCGGGAAACCATAAGCCAAGTTGCTTATTGGTGCATATCTACTGGCGTAGAAGTTGACCGACATCTAAGGATCTCTTAGTTTCAATGCAGTACAGGAGATTATCTCTCTTTAAAGTAACATGTGCAAGATGGTTGATCGGGAGAACGAGAGCACGAAGGAACTTAAACCAAACAAACGAAGCTGGTTTAAGCGTATTAGTATGACAGATAAAGAGTAAAATTTTGTGTAGATCATTAGCATGAAATCACTATTCAATCAACAATTCATACATATATCACAACAATTGCATGTTTAGAATTGAAATTAGAACAAATTAAACCAATTAAAACGTGCAAGATCCAAACCTTCATATAATTGAAATCAAAACCCAACAATGAAAATCATAAGGTGAAAAGTCTACAAATTCAAACCTTGGTTGAGTGTTTTGTTGTGAAAAAGAAGCACTTTTGATGTGATTGTGGTGAGATGAGAGTGAATTGGTGTTGGGGGTGGTGTGGAATAATGGGGATTAAGAGGGTATGAAAGGGGTTGTAGAAGAATGGGAAAAGAAATTGGTAGTATTTTGTGTGTTATAATCGTGACCAAGGGTTTTTACCCTTATAAACGGTTGTGCGCACATGCACCACATGTTCAAGAGCGCTAAATAGAGAGCAATGTTGCCGAAGGCTTATAGCGTGCATGTGTGTGAGGCAGAAAGCAAAAATTCCAGAAATTTTCCAAAATTTCTGGAATTTTTGTAGAACACCTTTTTAAGCACAAATTTTCTAATCCAAGTCACCCATACAACACACAAAACCTTCAAAAGGACCATTTTACCAGTTTAGCACATCAATTAAGTTAATTTCCTGCACTATCCACACAAAAGACATAAAACACTCAAAATAAAATAATAAACTGGATATAATAAAATAAAGATTTCAAAAATAAATATATAGAATAAAATGTAAATGGACATGGGTTGCCTCCCATGCAGCGCTTCTTTATAGTCAATAGCTTGACTGTACACAAGATGGTCAGAATTACCATATCTATACTAGAGAAAAGAGAGCTCAATAATAGCTAGTAGTTGTGCATAGGCTTTCTCCTTGTAATTGATCGCCATACACTTATTCTGAACCTTCTTCTTGACTCTATTAGTGAGAAACTTAACTCTGAACTGCCTATCTCCCCGAGTGTAGTTTACCTGGACCTTATTGTCGCCTAAGCTAATTAGTTTAACCCCTTTCTCATGACCCTTAACAAACTCGAGGATATTGAACTCTTTACAAGCTACTTCTTGATCTTCAATTCTAAAGGTTAATCCATAATAGAATGTGGGGTATAATGGCACCACAATTCAATCCCTATCAACAGCCAAGTGGTGATCCTGCACAGTCGTTAGAATCTCTTGTGCTTCCTCCATGGATAAGCATACACATCTAAAATCTTGATTGGCTCTTGCTCTGGAAGATCTTGAGGAATTGAAATTGGAGGCCATGAACTAGAGTTATCCTCAATAGGCTTGTCGTCTACTAATCCCATCTCTAGTTGTCGCTTCTTTTCTTCATCTTCTCCACCCTCAATCACTTGAGATTCTAATCTACTTACAGAAGAATTCAGTTGACTTAGTTGATGCTCCAAGCTTTGCAGACCGGCTCTTGTTTCTTGTTGAAATTGTAAAGTATTAGCAGCTAGAGAATTAATTAATTCTTTCAAAGACTTACCAATTTGTGTATAAGGTTCTTGTGGTAGAACTGGTGGTATATAGTGAGAATCTTGTGATGGATAACCAAACTCTGGACAATCCATCCATCCTTGATTATACTTATATGTGTAGGGGTCACACCAAGGTTGTGGTAGATTTTTGAACCATTTATTACTTTGAGAATTAGGGCACATGTCAGTTAGGTGATTGTCACCACAAATCTCACAAGTCCTTGATTTTTCTCGTTGAATATTTTCTAATTGCCCGATAATGAAATCGGAACAATAAACCTCATGCGAATTGGTAACCATGATAGAGATAAAAAAGAGATCAAGTAATAAGTAGACACAGTTAAATACAAAAATTTATAGCACAAAAATAAATCAAACCACTCCCCGGCAATGGAACAATTTTAGCTGTGTTGTCATAGGCACCCAAAATTAAACAAACTCTCAATATTTATGTAGTAGTGGCGAGTCCAATTTGTCCCATAAAGAACGAAGTCTATTCTTGTGCTCTAAAGAAATGAGGTTTTGGATACTTTTAATCTAAAAACAAAGGCAAGAAAGTAAACTGAAGAGAATTCAATTTAAGAAGAATCTTGATTCTGGTCATATCTACCATGTCAATTTTAGTAGTTGATCCTTGACACTAAAGATAATTCATTTTTTATGCGAGGAATTAATTGACGAATTAACTCAAATTCCAACAAAAGTTGATTCTTATTTCTTTCTAAAGTTGGCTATTAATTTTCAACAAGCGATCCAATTAACCCCAACCTTTAATTAAATCCAGACACGAGCCAAAGATTAATTAATAGAAGCAATAAAATCAACAAGAACAATTAATCTAATTAAACATAAACACACGCGGTTATGCCAATTAGTTGATTATTTTTCCTAAATTCAATAATGCTAATCGAGAAATTATCAAACTTAGTTGCTTCACAGATTGAATTAAGCACACGAGGTTAAAACAATCTAGCTGTAAATTAATTCCAATAACTCAGTATTCTCCAGCAATAACAAGTTAAAAAGAACAATCATAAAATTAATCGCAGAAAAATAATCAATACTTGATATAAAAGTGAATAAATTCAAGAACAAAAGGTCTTACAAAATAGTAGAATTAACCATGGCTTCAATTCCCTCGACCAAGATAAAGGGTTTTAGGCACTAAGTGCCATGGATGCATAAACAAGAATTTTTTGCTAAAAACCCTATCTAAAATGAGGAATAAATGTGTTCTCTGTTCCTTCTAATCACCCCACATCGGGTATTTATAATGAATACTAGGGTTATAATTCCTATCTTGGGATTAGAACGTGAAATCGACAGAACAAGAGTCCAATTGGGTGAAGAAATCTGCCGAAAATAAAAAATCACGTAACTTTAGTGTATCGGGCCTACGTGCGCAGGGTACACATGTGCGCTCACCAAACTTGGAACTCTGCTCTCTGGGTGCGGCGGTGCATGTGCGCTACTTTATCCCAGCACATGTGCATTGTGCCCTCCTCCGGCAATTCGCCTTCGGCTTCGATTTTGATTATGATACTCTTTGAATTTGGAAAAGTGAAAATATGAAAGTTGTAGCTCTCTGTCTTAACTTTCAAACGCATCTGAATCAACTCTATCAGAGCTCGGACTGGAAAGTTGCACTTGAAACAAGAAACAACATCCAGAATAGCTCTATACTCGTGCACATTTCGTCCTTAGAATTTCCTTTCACCTTTTTCATCTTTTTCATCTCTTTTCCACTTTAAGTGCTTCCTACAAAAACTGTGAATAATCAAATTAAGCTCTATAATAACTCAAATCTTGCAACAGATTAAAACATGGTAAATGATGCATAAAATATAGCACAATTATGAACTTATCAAATTTACACTATCCTAATCAATGTACCAAGCTAAACTTGAACAAACCACAAAATATCCTAAAATGCAAGTTCATACAACATGATCAAATGATGGCCTAAGTCATTTCTAAGGGCACTCAAAATAATTGTTTCAAACCTTTAAATGCTTAACCATGTCAACCATCAATTGAACTTGACATTGGAAAAACTGTACGAAAAAAGTAAAATTTGAGGTTAAAACTAGTTTGGAAAACCATTTTGTGAAATAGTTGAAAACATTCTTAAGGTTCAAGGGTTAAATCCCATTTTTTACAAGAAATGCAACCTAAGTTCAACACGCAATTTCAATTTTTACTAACAATAAAAATAACACTATTCCCCACAAACAAGACAATAGACAACACCACAATTTTCACTGTATTACATTATTTCAATGATGAGTACAACTCGTCCTACCACTTACCCATATGACAAAAAATAAAAATATACTATTAAAAAGTAATTACTAAACATAAAACTAGGCAATGACTTTGAACTATACTTGGTGAAGCAAAAAGCTCAAGTGGAAGATGGGCAACATATTAATTCAATGAATGTGAATACAACCAAAGCACAAGCTGAACGTATAACGTGAATTCTATCCTTAATCATGGAATTCATTAAAATCAAGCTCAACACTAAACAGGATAAGCAATGAGCAATTCCAAGTAAGCCATATACACGCTACTACACTTAGACACATAAGTCTAGAGGTTACCTATTCTTTCCTAAATCAAACATGCTGTACTAAGAAGGGGTTATTAGGACTTCATAGGGTCTACACAAATTAAAGAAGAAAAAGCACAAATAAGGTTAATAGGGTTTAACACAAGAAATAGGTTATCTATATGCCCAATTCCTTCCCCAAACTTAGGTTTACACCTATAGAGTAATTGGCCTTAAAAAGTCATTCAATAAACTGCTCTCAATTCTATCTCAAGCATTTATATCAATTCTATAAAATTAACCAAAGGCTTAGCATGTCTAATGTCTCAATAAATAGACTTCCATAATCAAGTTTTAAACCAATTCAAGTTCATCCAACACTTGTCACAATAATCACAAGAATAGTGTATTGCCATCAACCATTATTGTCAACAACCAAATTTAACCAAGAATCTCAAAAATCAACAGCCAAGATCAAAACATAATTTAGACTAAGCACAACGCTAAGAGCCTTTATTACCAACGAGGTACTTAAACTAAAGCAAGTAAAGTAAAGAAAGCATAATAAGAAAAGGAAAGAACTACTCACTCGACACAAAAAAGGCTTCCCAAGGATATTGTAATCCATGGTGAATTTGCACTATTGTTGAGCTCCTTCAAAATATCTAAGGAAATGAACTTCGGGCATCTCTTCGGCCCGTTCTAGTATGTATCCTTCTTGTTCTTGCTCTTCCTCAAGCTACTTCTTTTTCCACAAACACCCCAAATGGAACCTCCTTTATTGTAACTAGGACAAACTCACAATCATGCAAAGGGAATGTTGGTGATTCCGCTACATAAGTGTTGAACATCCCGGTGTTGTAACTTCAAGTTCAAGAGGTACTTGGTAACCGATTTCTTCCATGATATATCCGTTCAATTTTTCTCCTTCAACCGGTTCTTCACCTATTGATGGAGTTGTTAGAGTTCATTGCCATTCATTATACATCATTTGTTGAACTTCGGCAAGTTGGTCTTGTAACCTTATGATGGATGTGGCTTGGTTTTCTCAGAATCTAGCTATCTCTCCTTGAAGTTGAGCTGGTTCTCCTCAGAGTTGCGTTATTTCTTTAAGCAACATCCTCCTTTCCATTAATCTTGCCTCATCAACTTCTTAGATAGGTTGGTGAAGGAATTGGAGCACCATCGGTTTATAGTAAGGTTCTTGAGGTGGAGGGTAAGAATGAGAAGTTTTTCTTGGTAGCTCTCACCAGGATATAAATAGTTGGACCATCCCATTTGGTAGTCTAAGGAGTAGGGAGAGTAATCAAAAGAAGAATCATGCTCATTGGGCATACACCTCCATTACCATAATAATGATAATTTCCTTGGCATGAATCATTAGTTCTAGTTTGGTCCTTGCATGATCTTGAAGCAACAAATGCAACTAAATAAAAATAAGAAAAAAAACTAAAACACACAAATAAGAAAATTAGGAAAGTTTGGACTACTGGCCAGTCTAAATTATCCATCTACAAGAAAATCTTTTGGATTTTCAAAATAAGAACACACCTATAAAATAAAATTTTTTTGATTTTTTTAAATAGATGAACCAACTTTACAAGAAAAACAAAAGACTTCAATCTAGTGACCCAACAAAATTATATCAATATTGCTGAAAACCAACCCAGCAACGCTGCCAAAAAACTTAGCCTTTGAGAAAAGTCAGCTAGTTAAGAAATTTATAAAAGTACCCTTGTGTAAATCCTAATACTAATTAGGCAGCATCCACAAGTATATGGTTGTCAACTAGTAGTGTAGGCAAATAGGGATTTAACCTACAAGGATTGATTGGGGATTACTAATTATTTGGTTGGATTATTAGTTGAAATGATTGATTTTAAGAAAAGATTAAAGTACTACAAGAATTAAGGAACGAAGAAATTAATTTAAAGGCAATGAAGGCAATTTAGAACTACTAAGGAAGCATTTTGTAAGGAAGCATCTTTGAAAAGCAACTAAATGAAAAGCCCATGAACTAATTCTACTAATTAAACTAAGAAAGCACGTAAAGAGAGCATTTTAATTAATGAAAGCAGTTAAACTAACTAAACTAAATAAACATGAAATTAAAGACTAACTGGAGGAGTTTAAACAAGAACAAAGTACTTACCACTAAAAGGGTTGAATCTTTAGCTAGGAAATGGAGGTTGCAAGAAAGATAAATTTTAATCTAATCTAATCTAAGAAAATCCTCCCCGAATGGGGAGGAAAAAGGAAGAAGAGTACTACTCTACTCTTATTACTTAGCCATCTAGGAGTCTTAAGAAAGTATTTATATTACTAAGGTTGGACCAAGTAGGTTGCAGCTGCAATTTGCTGCAGAAAGGACTATTTTGGCCTTGAAAAATACTCGTACCATGTTCAATAACCATATCACTGATAGCTTGGTGATAGCGCTTACTTGTTTAAAATCTTAACCTGAGTCACTAAAGATCACATGAATTTTCTTGTTGACCGCGGTTAACAAATATCCTTCTTCATATTGATGACTGCGGTTACTGATACTTCTTGATGACAATCACGATTGTTAAGCGAGGATAACGTTCCAGTTGTGATTTTTCTTCGTTAACCACGATTTATGATTTCCCTTTTCAGAATTGATGATCATGGTTAATGGCTACCTGACAGCTTGATTTGTACCCTACAAACATATACACTCTTTTAATTACCCAAAAAATACTAAAATAACATTAAAAACACTAATTTTACATGTATAAACTAACATAATTTAAAGCATGGATGTAAAAATAGCCAAAAACAACACTTAAACCATAGAAATGCTTGAAAATAAAGCAAAAATACTAAGTTTAGGGTATGTATAACTCTAGTTTCCTAGACTTATCACTTATCGAGGCATGGGTATGAGCTTTTCAGTAACTAAAAGGATAATAACTCACAAACCTGACACAACCCAAATGCGACAGGGTCAAAATCGAAGCCAAAAGTGAAGCCCAGCGCACATGCGCTGGGGTTCTTCTGCGCATGTGCACTATCTGCGCGCGAAGCAGCAGAATTGCGTATTTTTGAGTTTTTGATGGATTTCTTTGGCCGGTTTGACTCTTTTTCTCCCGATTTCACGTTTTTATCAGTAGGAATTATTTGTAACCCTAAATACTCATTATAAATACCCCAAGTTGGGTGAGAAAAAAGGGATCAACATTTTATTTTCTTTTGGCTAGGGTTTTTAGCAGTAGAAAATTATTCTTTATTCTTTCATGGCACTTTCATAGGTGCCTAAACCCTTTTCTTGGTAGAGGGACTTGAAGCCATGGTCAATTCTACAAAGTTGTGAGACTTCTTGTGCTTGAATTTATTTAATTTATCTCAAGTATTGATTATTTTTCTGCGATTAATTTTATGATTATTCTTTTTAGATTATTATTGCTGCAGAATATTAAGTTATTAGCATTAATCTACTGCTAGATTATTTTAACCGCGTGTGCTTAATTCAATCTATGAAGCAACTAAGTTTGATAATTACTGGATTTGTTTTATTCAATTTAGGGAAATTAATCATCTAATTGGCATAACCGCTTGTGCTTATGTTTAATTAGCCTAATTGTTCTTGTTGATCTTAATGCTTCTATTAATTGATCTTTAGCGCGTGTCTGGGTTAAATTAATAGTTAGGGTTAATTGGATTGCGTGTTGAAAATTAACCAACTTTAGAAAGAAATAAGAATCAATTTTGAATTGGTATTCGTTCGGGGTTAATTCTTCAATTAGTGCTTGACAATAGAATTGAATTATTTTGTGTGTCCATATTGACTAGTGAAATTGCCATGGTGGATATGACCGAAACCAAGATTGTTTTATTGTTTTAGTTTTAGTTTAAAGAAATTCAAAACCCTCTTTTTCCAATTTAGCACGAAAATAATCCAAGTGCTCTGTGGGACGAACTCGACTCACCACTACTACAGTAGAGTTGTTAATTTTGGGTGCTTACGATGGCATTGCAACTCGACAGCATCATTTTGCTCACACCAGCTGCTTTGTATTTGTCCTTTTGTCCGTGGTGATATGTCTTGACGGCTGAAATTGTCTTGTGATTTTTTTGCATGCATTCTGAATTCAAGGCTAGTTTTGCATGAAATTTTGTTCATTTTTGTGTGTGATCTTATGTATTTTGTGCCCTATCCTCCTGGGCTTCGAAGTCACACACTTGAATTTTTCTTGAGTTTGCTAATTTGTCTTGTCTTGGTTGGATTCTTCGCCTTTGTTATTATCTTTGACTTGAAGATTTGATTGAGCAGATTCTTTTCCACTTGCTTTATAGTCTGAGTCACTGTCAGTAGCTTTAGTCATTTCTTTAGAGGAAAATAATTTTTTTTTTGGTGTAAGTTGTTCCTTATCAGTTCCATAGGTGCAAATGAATTGTGAATGGAGATATCATCATTTACTTTTGGTTTTCCTTTGGAAGCAGAAAAGGCTACATAAATTTGTTGTGATATTTCTGTTGGCCCCAAAAGCAACCTAAGAGGGGGGGGTGAATTAGGTTGTCTCTAAAAACAAACCTTTTTATGTGCTTAATAGAAATTTAAACTTTATGCACCAAATGAAAACTTAAGCACAAATGAATACAATAGATATTCAACAATTTAAGCTTAAAGAACAATTAAGAATATTGAGATTAAGAATCAAACCAAACTCCCTAGCTTCTCAAGCTTGGAGCTTCTAACTACAAAGAGCTTCTTACTAGGCAACTACCAAGTTCACAACTTGAAGTTCAGCAACTAAAAGTCTCTTCATAAAAGTAGGTGAGACAATAACCTCTTGTACACAAATGAGGATCACTCTTGCTCACACTAATTTCCTTTAGTTGAGCCAAGAGTTTTACACTCACAACCTCCCTTTGTTACAATTGTTATCTCTCCACTCTTACACTTGAAGAACTCTTACACTTCTAAGCTCTTTCCTCACTACCTACACTATTACAACACTTGTACCCACTATTTCTTCCAAATAGCTCAAGAATTGTTTGTAATCAATGTAGAAGTCTCTATTTGCTTAATTCAGACCTTGGGGTATTTATAGTTGCCAAATATCTGCTTTCAACAACTTCCCAACGGCTATTTTCTGTTTACTGGAAAACTAGCCGTTGGACCTTTCGGACGGCCGATGCAGCAAGAGTGCGTCCGAACAAACTAGCCGTTGGACCGTTCGGACGGCCGCTGCTAAACCTTGCATCCGACACTGCGTCCGTTCTCTGAGGGTATCCGTTCGGACGTCCGAGGATACGTCCGAACATGCGTCCGACCTTGAGGCAAAGTCTACTGGAATATGAACGGACGCTGTTCTTCATCCGCGGCTTGCTTCAAATTCTTTGTGTCGGACGATTACCATCGTCCGAAGCTCTTGTGGTTGTTTTTGTTCAGATGATCATTTGCGTCCGAACCTACCTATTTTTCTGCACACTTGTTATCAAACTATTAGTATGATTTGTTTCATCATCAAAACATGATTAACATAACTGGGGTTCAACAATCTCCCCCTTTTTGATGATGAAAAATCAATTGGACAATTCAAAAAACAACCATAAAATATGAAGTACTACATAAGAGAATTTGTCCATTATTTCTCCCCCTTTGGCATTATCAAAACATAAGAAAAATAATGCAGTTAATGCTCCCCCTAAGTTTATTCTCCCCCTTAAAAGATGAATAAAATGAGGACACGGAGAAAGAGAGAATTCATGCAAAGAATTATGATCAATTGCACTTATGATCAAAACAATTTTCGCTTATTCTATACTAAAAAGCATCATACAAAACAATGAAGCATGTGTGATGCAATTTCTTGTAAAAACATATTCATTTTAAAAAAAGAATGCTCCCCCTTTCTTTTGCAAGTAGTGATATTTATAGACAAAATTTTGGGGATACAAGTATCCTAACATTCTAAACACATTTGACCATATAGATGAGTAATATTCAAGAGAACATAGTTCAACTTGATAAATGAAAGCACACAAAACTTTAGATGTTACCCATTTCAATATGATCTTAAATCATATGCCTTGAGCACCCTTCATAGATAATCTATCTTGAATTCCTTGGTGCTTTCCAAGCATACCTACATACAAAGTTAAGCAACAACTTTTGGTACCCAAACTTTCTTGGGTCCATTTGGATTAGTAACATGCTTAATCACCCAAATAGAATTTATTCCTAATTTTTCATTTCTTTTAACATAACAATTTTTCTTTATATGGCCGTGTTGATGACAATAATTACAAATAATGTTCTTATTGCCATACAAAGAAGATTTGAGATTTAACAAAGCACAAATCATTTTTTCTAAAGGTGATAAAATTTTTGTTCAAAAATATATTTCTAGTTCTTTTCTTTTCACAAACATTTTCTTTCTTTGTTTTCAATGTAACATCAAGATCATCTAATCTCTTCTTCAATGAAGCTTGTTCTTCCATGATCTTGGTTTTTCCAACAAATTTTTCTTTCAAAACATCATTTTCTTTTGTCAAAGAATTATTTTTATGCACAAGTTTTGAGTTGGCACTCAATAAAGTATTAACTTTAATTTTTAACACTTTGTTCTTAGCATATGATTCTTTCAAACATTCATGCATTTTAAAAATAAATGATTCAACATCATCATCATCATTATTGCATGAATCATTACAAGAATCACAACTAGAGGTTACCTCATTATCGCCAAGTGCCATAAAAGCCATTTGAGCCTCCTCATATTCTTCTTCAACCTCTCCATCCGAATTGCAATCATCCCAAGTGATTTGGAAGTTGTTGAAGTGGAGGCTTTCTTGAGTCTTTTCTCCTTTTTGATGAAGCTTTAAATGCTAAGCTTCTTTTTCCGTTCATTTGATCATGAATTAACTTGTATTTCAACTTCAATTCAAATGAGGTCTGAGAATTGATCAATGAATCAATAGGCAAAGAATTTAAAATTTTAGACTCTTCTATGGCAATGGATTTAGGTTCCCATTCCTTAGGTAAAGCATTCAAAAAATTTCTATTCTTTTCACCCAAGGAATATTCTTTACCCAAACCTTCCAAATCCTTTACCATATCATGGAACCTACAATACATCTTGTCAATGTTCTCATGAGGTTCCATTTTGAAGGATTCATATTTAGCCACAAGAAGTGACTTCTTTTGCTCTCTAATATCTTCACTTCCTTCATGGATTTCTTTCAATTTGTCTCATATCTCCTTGGCCGATATGCAACCTTTTACTTTAGAAAACTCATCTGCATCCAAAGCATTATACAAAATATTAATAGCTTTAGCATTTAATTAGATAAATTTATTTTATCTTGTGCATTTAACTCAAATCTTGTTTTAGGCCTTAATCTATGAGTATTTTCATCAAAAATATTTGCCTCAATAGGACCTTCATAAATAATATACCATAATTCAATATTAATAGATTGAACAAAAATTTTCATTCTATCCCTCCAAAAAACAAAATTAATGCCATTGTCTCTTGGGAGGTCTAGTGATAGAATGCCCCTCTAAAAACAAAGTATTATTGGTTGCCATGATCTTTAAGTAATGCAATTTAAGCAAAAATAAAGAGTTCAATGCTCTGATACCAATTGTTGGCCCCAAAAGCAACCTAAGAGGGGGGGTGAATTAGGTTGTCTCTAAAAACAAACCTTTTTATGTGCTTAATAGAAATTTAAACTTTATGCACCAAATGAAAACTTAAGCACAAATGAATACAATAGATATTCAACAATTTAAGCTTAAAGAACAATTAAGAATATTGAGATTAAGAATCAAACCAAACTCCCTAGCTTCTCTCCAAGCTTGGAGCTTATAACTACAAAGAGCTTCTTACTAGGCAACTACCAAGTTCACAACTTGAAGTTCAGCCACTAAAAGTCTCTTCAAAGTAGGTGAGACAATAACCTCTTGTACACAAATGAGGATCACTCTTGCTCACACTAATTTCCTTTAGTTGAGCCAAGAGTTTTACACTCACAACCTCCCTTTGTTACAATTGTTATCTCTCCACTCTTACACTTGAAGAACTCTTACACTTCTAAGCTCTTTCCTCACTACCTACACTATTACAACACTTGTACCCACTATTTCTTCCAAATAGCTCAAGAATTGTTTGTAATCAATGTAGAAGTCTCTATTTGCTTAATTCAGACCTTGGGGTATTTATAGTTGCCAAATATCTGCTTTCAACAACTTCCCAACGGCTATTTTCTGTTTACTGGAAAACTAGCCGTTGGACCTTTCGGACGGCCGATGCAACAAGAGTGCATCCGAACAAACTAGCCGTTGAACTGTTCAGACGGCCGCTGCTGTCTCTTGCGTCCGACACTGCGTCCGTTCTCTGAGGGTATCCGTTCGGACTTCCGAGGATACGTCCGAACATGCGTCCGATCGAGGCAAAGTCTACTGGAAATGAACGGACGCTGTTCTTCATCCGCGGCTTGCTTCAAATTCTTTGTGTCGGACGATTACCATTGTTCGAAGCTCTTGTGGTTGTTTTTGTTCGGACGATCATTTGCGTCCGAACCTACCTATTTTTCTGCACACTTGTTATCAAACTATTAGTATGATTTGTTTCATCATCAAAACATGATTAACATAACTGGGGTTCAACAATTTCTTTTAGTAATTGTTTCTTTATTTGTTCTTTTTTTGTTATCATTTGTCAGCGTTGAAAGATTTTTCAAAATCTCCATTGCTGAGTTTGGTTGAGATTGAGGTTGGTCTTGGAGTTTTGTGATTTGATAATTTGTACTTCCATTTCTGCAAGAACTTTCTCAATATGAGGTATGTTGATTTTGCAGTTAAGGCCACCATTTGTTGTAATTTACTCTTCTTAATTGAGGAAAAGTGTTGTAAGAAAGCCCTATTTCATATTTCCATCCATAAAGACAAGGGATTTCAAACATATTAAGAAAATGTAAAAAGGGTTACCCTGAGATATCAGGTTCTTCAAACTGTTTGGAATTAATTTGTTTCTATTGAATGTAGAGATTTTTTATACCAGATGGGAATTCTTTTTGAGAATTGACGATGAAAGTCTAATCCACTGGGTGTGTTTGAATTGAGAAGTGTTATAATAAAAAAATTGCCTTATAAGAATCTAGATCCCAATAGTTTGTAAATGAGTTGTGCAGGAATTTTGTAGTACTTGACATAATGGGGTTTTCAGACGCTAGATATCATCCGAAAAGGAGAAGCTTTGACGCAAACAAGAGTCGAAACGGGACCAAGTTTCTTGGATGCAGGAATTCGTCAAAACTAGAATGCCTTGGACGCAATACATTGTCGGAATGGTTAGGTAGAGAACGCTAGACGCTCAACATCATCTGAAGGAAATTCTGTCGGACACACCTAACTGTCCAAAGGTAGATCAACATTTATAAAGCAATAAACCTTCCAGACGCACTGACTGTCTGAGGGCCTAAGTCAACAAACAATTAGCTTCAAAAAAAGGAACGAACGCAATCTGGGCCGTCCAAATGAAGATTTCAACCTCTGTGTTGCTGTCAATTGAACACTTTGTCGGACGCATAGAAAAAGCTTCGGATGTCCAAAACATATAACGACTAGTTTCTCAACATTTATTACTTAGTGTTGGGAGAAGGTTGTAAGCTCTTTTACTGCATCTATAAATACCAACCAATCTAAATTCATGAAATAATTTCCACATTGAATATAAGCATCTACTAAAGCTATTTGAGTGAAAATGGGCTTTCAATAATGTTGCATTAAGAAAGTGTAAAAGTGAGTGATCTTCAATTGTAAAGAGTGAAGATATAATTATTGTACAAAAGTGAGTATGTGTGTAAAACTCTTGGCTCACCAAACACTAAAGATAATTAGTGTGAGCAAGAGTGATCCTACTTGGTGTACAAAATATTATTATCTCACTTACATTGAAGAGGCACAAAGTAGTGGGATTGCACTCCAAGCTTGTGAAGCATGGTAGTTTAGTTGATGTTTTTAAGTCTCAATACTTGTCATTCGTTTATTCATACTTGTGCATTTATTGCTTTGATCATTAATTGAATTGCATCCATCCTATTTAAGTTTTTATTGGTCAATAGTTTGTAATTAGTTTTTAAACAACCTAATTCACCCCCTTCTTAGGTTACTTTTGGGCCAACAATTGGTATAAGAGATTGGTCTCTTTCTTTTGCTTAAATTTCATTTGAGTAAAGATCTCTATGACAACCAATAATGCTTTATTTCATGAAGGTCAATCTATCACTAGACCACCTATGTTTAATGGTTTGAAATTTATTAGTTGGAAAGAAAGAATGAAATCTTTTTGCAATCTATTGATATTGATTTGTGGTAATGTTGTCAGTCATGAAGGTCCTTTTGAAGCCACTATTATTGATGATCACACCAATAGAAGAAGAGAAAAAACAAGGGATGAACTTACCCCACAAGATGAAGTAAATTTGACTTTGCATGCTAAAGACATGAATGTTTGTACAATGTTTTGGATGCTAACGAGTCTACTTGTGTTAAAGGTTGTGCTTCGACTAAAGAGATTTGGGATAAATTGAAAGAGATTCATGAAGGTAGTAATGCTATAAGAGAACAAAAGAAATCTTTGCTTGTTGCCAAGTATGAGTTCTTCAAGATGGAACCTCATGAGAATATTGATAAGATATATTGTAGATTCAATGATATCATTAAGGATCTTGAGGCTTTGGGTAAGGAATATTCTTTGGGAGAAAAGAATAGAAAGATCTTGAATGCTCTATCCAAAGGATGGGAAGCCAAATCTATTGTTAAAGAGGATGCAAAGAATTTAAATTCCATGCCCATTGAATATTTGATTAACTTTTCTTACATCCTATGTACCTCGAACAAACAATTGAAGTTCAAGGCCAAAGTTTTGGATGATGAAGAAACAAGACTGAAAAGAAGCATTGCCTTGAAGACTTCCCAAGAAGAAGGTGAAAGTGGCTCCATCAATTTAGAAGATGAAGATCTGGATGAAGGTGATCCTGCACTCATCACCAAAGATTGCTCAAACATTACATCAATAATAGGAGAATGAGGAATGGAGGAGCAATCAACTCCAATAACTTCAAAAGGAAGACCAAGCTAGAAATTAAGAAGCAAAATGAATTTTTTTTTGAATGTGGTCAATCCAGGCACTTTACAAATGAGTGCCTTTCCAAGAAGAAAAAAGAAGGAAGGAAGCCCCACTACAACAATTTTCAAATCGCATGGGATGATTGCAATTTCGAAGGAGAAGTTGAACAAGAGATGTAATCGGCACAAATGGCCTTTGTGGCTATCGGTGATGATGAGGTAACAACTACTTATGATTCAAATGATGATAATGACGATCTTGAAGCTTTTATTATAAAACATGATTGCATGATAGTTTAAAAGAATCATATGGTAGAAATAAGGAGTCAGTTAGAAAAAATAATGCCTTGTTGAGTACTAACTCCAAACTTGTGAAGGAAAATAATAGGTTATCACAAGAAAATGATGATTTGAAGAAAACAATGCATGTGAAGACAAACATCAAGGAAGAACAAGCCTCCTTGAAGAAAAGATTGGGTGATCTTGATGTACTCTTGCATAGAAAAAGGAAAAAGTTTTTGATTTGAGAAGAAATAGAAATATGTTGATCAACAAGAACTTTATCACTTTAAGAAAGAATGATTTATGTTTTGTAAAGTAAAAATCCTCTTTGTATGGAAATAAGAATATTATTTGCAATTATTGCCAACAACATGGACATGTGAAAAATAATTGTTATATCAAGAGAAATGAAAAATTGGGAATGAGCTCCATGTGGATTTTAAGTCAATTTACTAACTCTTATGGACCCAAGAAAATATAGGTACAAAAATTTATGGCGTTGTAGAGTAGGTAATGAACACCACCAAGAACGCAAAATGGTTCATTGATAGTGGATGTTCAAGACACATGACCGGTGATGCATCTCTTTTCACCAACCTCAAGTCCAAAAACAGTGGAAATTTGACTTTTGGAGATAACATGAAAGCAAAATCAGTTGGCATTAGTGATAGGTAAAAATAGTGAGACTTTGATTAAAAATGTGTGTTTCGTTGACAATTTGAACTATAATCTTTTAAGTGTAAGTCAATTATGTGATAGAAATTTGTATGCATTCTTTATTAAGCATGAATGTTTAATTCTTGATAAGAACTTTGTTGTTTTGTTTAAAGGTGATGGCATAATGATGTTTATGTGGTTTATCTTGATAATATTGATAATGGCAATATTAAGTATTTCACCACTTCTAAAGATGATACTTGGTGTTGGCATAGAAGGCTTTGTCATTTCAACATAGATTTTTTTGATAATCTTACTAAGAAAGAATTTGGAAGAGGTTTTCCAAGATTACCAAAGTTTGAAAAAAGAAAACAGAATTTGTGATGCATGCCAATTTGTTAAACAAGTTAAAGTTTCTTTTAAACCAAAGAATTGTGTCTACTTCCACAACCTTTAGAATTATTGCATATGGATATATTTGGTCCAACTCAACATGCTAGTCTTGTGGTAGCAAGTATACTTTTGTAATTGTTGATGATTATTCTAGGTAAACTTGGGTGCTATTTCTTGTTCACAAAAATGAATCCTTTGAAAATTTTGTAAAATTGTTTTCCAAAGTACAAAATTTGTTGAATTTGAAAATTGTTTATTTGAGAAGTGATAATAGGTCCGAATTCGAATTCGTCGATTTTCTCAAATGTTGTGATCACAACGGTATTTTGCATGAATTTTCAGTTGCTAGAGTGCCTCGACAAAATGGTGTTGTTGAAGGAAAAATAGAACACTTCAAGAGGCCTCTAGAACCATGATAAATGAGTGTTAGTTACCAAAATATTTTTGGGTCAAAACCGTTAGCAGACATGGCTTGCTATGTTATGAATTGAGTTCTTTTGAGGCCTATTTTGAACAAAACAAACAAAACTTCTTGTGAACTCTTGTTTTGTTAAAAACCCATTGTGAGCTATTTCAAAGTTTTTGGTTGTAAATGTTTTATTTTGAAAATTAAAGAGCATCTTGAAAAATTTGACAAGAAATCGGATGAAGTGATTTTCTTAGGGTACTCTAGTAACAAGAAAGCATACCGAGTATATAATAGAAGAACTCTTGTGATTGAAGAAGTGGTGGATGTTATTTCAAGAGATGTTTGTGAAGATGAAGCTATAGGTGTGAAAAAGAAACTTGAAAAGCTTACTATTCAAGAGGAACATCAAGAGGCCAGGGAAAGCAATGAGGACAATACTCATCATTTGGATGAAGGAGGAAGGAACGAAGATTCTCCAAAAGATCTTCGAAAACCAAGGATAAGAACTTTGTTATTTTGTTTAAAGGTAAAAGGAAAGATGATGTTTATGTGATTTTCTACATCTAGATAATATTGATAGTGGTAATATAAAGTGTTTAACCGCTTCTAAAGATGATCCTAGGCTTTGGCATAGAAGACTTTGTCATTTCAACATAGATTTTATAGATAATCTTGCCAAGAAATAATTGGTAAGAGGTTTGCCAAGATCAAAGTTTGAAAAAAATAGAATTTGTGATGCTTGCCAATTTGTTAAACAACTTAAATTTTCTTTTAAACCAAAGAATTGTGTGTCTACTTCTAAACCTTTAGAATTATTTCATATGGATATATTTGGTCCAACTCAACGTGCTAGTCTTGGTGGTAGCAAGTATGCTTTTGTAACTGTTGATGATTATTCTAGGTAAACTTGGGTACTATTTGTTGTTCACAAAAATGAAGCCTTTGAAAATTTCATAAAATTGTTTTCCAAAGAAAAGAATTTGTTGAATTTGAAAATTGTTCATTTGAGAAGTGATAATGGGTCCGAATTCAAATTCATCGGTTTTCCCAAATTTTGTGATCAACAACGGTATTTTGCATGAATTTTCAGTTGCTAGAGTGGCACAACGAAATGGTGTTGTTGAAAGGAAAAATAGAACACTTCAAGAGGCCATTAGAACCATGATAAATTAGTGCGATTTACCAAAATATTTTTGGCCCGAAGCCGTTAACACGATTTGTTATGTTATGAATTGAGTTCTTTTAAGACCTATTTTGAACAAAACTTCTTATGAACTCTTGTTTTGTAAAAATCCCATTGTGAGCTATTTCAAAGTTTTTGGTTGTAAATGTTTTATTTTGAAAATTAAAGAGCATCTTGAAAATTTTGACGAGAAATCGGATGAAGGGATTTTCTTATGATACTCAAGTGACAATAAAGCATACCGAGTATATAATAGAAGAACTCTTGTGATTTAGGAAGTGGTGGATTTTACATTTGATGAAACTAATGATATTATTTCAAGAGATGTTTGTGAAGATGATGAGTAAGTGTGCAAAAGAAACTTGAAAAGTTCACTATTCATCTTAAAGAGGAACATCAAGGGAACAAAGAAAGCAATGAGGACAATACTCATGATTTAGATTAAGAAGGAGAAAGGAAAGAAGATTCTCCAAAAGATCTTCCAAAAGTATGGAGATTTGTCTAAAGTCATCCTCAAGAGTTAATCATAGGTGATCCATCCGATGGGGTAAAAACTCGCTCTCATAAACCTTTGAATAATAATTGTGCCTTACTTTCCCATATTGAACCTAAACGTGTGGATGATGCTTTAAAAGACGAATCTTGGATTCTTTCCATGAAAGAAGAACTAAGTCAATTCGATCAGAACAATGTGTGGACTTTTGTTGAAAGACCCTCAAGTCATCCGATAATAGGAACAAAATGGCTATTTAGAAATAAACTAAATGATAAAGGTGAAATAGTGAGAAATAAAGCTAAATTAGCTGCCAAAGGTTATGTTCAAGAATAAGGAATTGACATTGATGAGACTTTCGTACCTGTTGCTCGATTAGAATCCATTCGTATGTTAATACTCGTCTTGCATATGCCTGCTTCAACAATTAAGAAGTTTTTGTTGAACAACCCTCAGGTTTTTAAAATAAAAATTTTCCAAATGATGTTTTTAAATTATCGAAGGCTTTGTATGGTTTGAAACAAGCTGCTAGAGCTTGGTATGAAAGATTAAGTGGTTGCCTAATTGAAAATGGTTTTAAAATGGATGTCGTTGATACTACTCTTTTCACCAAAAGTAGTCTTCATGATTTGTTAGTTGTTAAAATTTATGTTGATGATATTATTTTTGGAGCAACTAATGAAAGTTTGTGCAATGAAGTCTCATATTGATGCAAAAGCAATTTCAAATGACTATGACGGGAGAGTTATAATTTTTCCTTTGACTTCGAATTCATCAAACAAAGAAATGAACCTTCATCACACAATCAAGTATAAAAAAGAGTTACTCAAGCGCTCTGGAATGGAGGACTGTAAACAATTTGGAATGCCAATGTGCACCTCAACCAAGTTTGACAAAGACGAAGAAGGTAATAGTGTTGATTAAAAATCACTATAGAGGTATGATTGGAAGTTTGCTTTATTTAACGGCAAGTAGACCGGATATTATGTTTTCCATTTTTTTTTATGCTAGATTTCAATCTTGTCCTAAGGAATCATACCTAATTGCTGTCAAAAGCATTTTTAGATACTGATAAGGGACATTGAATTATGGCTTATGGTATCCTAATCCAATAGTTTTGATTTGATTAGTTAATTGAATGTGTCATTTTTGGTTAATTGCTTGGTGTCTTGGTTTAGTAAAAAACAAAGTTCTATTTCTTTGTCAACGGTTGAAGCCGAGTATATTTTTGCGAGTAATTGTTGTACTCAACTTCTTTGGATGAAACATAATTTAAACTATTTTGGTGTTATTTTTTATTGTGTGCCCATTAGATGCGATAATACTAGTGCAATTAATCTCACAAAAAGTCTAATTCAACATTCTAGACGAAAATATATTAATTCCAAGCATCATTTCACAAGAGATCTTGTTTGCAAAAAAGGAAATTTGTGTTGAATTTGTTTGCACTAAAGATCAATTGACTGACATTTTTACTAAAGATTTACCGTTGGATTGTTTTGAATATATTAAATCTTGTTCGGGTGTTACCGATTTTAAAATTATATGAGTTATGTGTTTTCGGACGCAAATGTGCATCCTAAGCTTTCTGTGGTCTCGGACAAACAAATCCGTTTGAATTCTTTGGCTTTTACAGTTTGGGTATCGGATGCTCTCTTTCGTCTGAACAGTCCATCTATACCCCCAAACTCTCTAGAAAATCTACCGAACGATCACAACTGTCCAATAGCATTTCATATGCTTGGACAACTATTTCGGTCGTCCGTTCAATTGAGATCGGACGTGTGTTCAGACGTATACCAATCTTTCAAACGTCCGAACAACTATTTTACACAGTTAAAACCTTTCACTTTCCTCTTTTCGGACACTATCTCTCCATCGAACCCTAGCTCTGGCGAAAAAGGAGAACCTTCTCAAAGTTTCCTCAATTCTTCTCATTTTCTCCAAAAATCATCAAACAAATCCTCTTCCCATCTCTTCAACAATCTTATTTAAACCGATTTCTACCTTTTTAACACCTCCTTCCTTACAATTTTTTGAAATCTCTTCACTTCAATTTTCAAACTCTCTAATCTTTACCCGTAATTCAAGATAGTTCAATCGCATGAAGGGTCTTCAACAAGCACCATAGGGAAGAAATCGAAGGGGAAAGCGACAACACAAGGACAAACATCAACAAATCCTCCACCCACTCCCAATCTCACTTTGACCGAATTCATTGATGCTAAGGTATCTGAAAGGTATACATCTTTGCTTAGTAAATTCATTATTGTGCAACGTCCTATTTCTCAAGGAATGTTTGATGAATTAAATTTATCTTTTATCAAGGAGTGTTTTGAAAAACAAAAATGGGGGAATTTAATTTACATTGACTTGGCTGTATATTATGACATGGTTTTACAATTTACTATGAATCTTTGCATTATAAGGTTCAACCATTCGAACCTTGGTTTCTCGTATGAATCACATTAACATTGAGTTTAATTCCAATATTATTTACTCAATTTTTGAATGTGATGTTATTCATCCTGATGAAATTTCATACTTCTTTTCCCTGGAAAAAATAGCCTAGTATTGACACTCGATTTGATGTTGAGAAAGTCAAACAAATTTTTCATGCTGATTTCAAACAGGCATCAGAAGCCAAAACCACTTTACGAAGTCCTGAGCTCAATATTTTGTACACGTTGGTTACAAACTTGCTTTTACCAACTGATAGACATCGTACTGAGTCACGAAAAATGCAGCTCTATTTGTTTTATTGCGTTTTTAAAGGAATTAAACTTGATTTTGGATATTTGTTTTGTATGGGAATTGTTCTTGACTGATAGTAGGCAGAACATCCCATTTGGAAACTTTTTAACAAAAGTTTTTTATCATTTTGACATTCCTTTCATTGGTAAAAAATAATATCCCCTGGATTTCAATAAAGTTTACTCTGTGTTGAACGAAAAGGATTGCATTTTTTCAATTAAAGATAGTTCACTAAAGCTAAATATGAAGTTGAAAAATTGAAGGATTATTCCTCGAGTTTAGGACAAGCAGTTCCTTATCCTATTCCTCCTCAACCATCTTTATCCACACCTCCACTAACCCATCCTTCATAAATATCCTCTTTTGAACCCTCTCTTTCACAATTGTGCACCCTTGTCACCAATCTTGGCAATCAAATGGCCAAATTTCAGCGTTGAACCCTTCAGAAATTAAAGAGGTTAGCAACTAAGCAGACTATCATCCAAGAAGCAACATGTTTGCCTCTGCTCAAGTAGAATTTGCAAACATTTAGTGACAATACACATTTGAGACAGCCTCTGACAGCGACGACTAAGAAAATGAAGATGCTGAACATCCAACCCTGAGCAAGAAGCCCTTGAAGATCCAGCTAGTGCATCAAATCCTAAAGACACTATTGCTCTAACGCTGATGTTGATGATACGTTCTATTACATACAAGTTCTTGGGAGATCAGAGGCCAGCGAGCACGACAGTGAAGCTACAAATGATGATTTGCCAACCAGGAAGCGAAAACACAAGAACGATCAAAGAAGAAGAATGATGCAGATTCTAGCTCTTAAATTATGTTATTTTTGCTTAAACTTGTTTAGTTTGAACTTGGTTGGTTGAACTTGTTGAAGTAATTTCTTGCTTGCAATTGATGAACTTATTGATATTTCTATGATGTTCATTTTTTTTTTCACCAGCTTTTCATAATTTCTTGCTTGCAATTGTTTCTCGGTGGTTTAAAGGGGAGCTTCAACTCAGGGGGATCTTCAACTCAGGGGGAGCTTTTCACTTGTTTTGTTTTGATGATGCCAAAAGGGGGAGAAATGTGGTTGTGGTTTGTGGTTGTTTGATTAAGTTTGTGAACTGATTGATTGAGGTATGATTTGTTTGCCTTGTGATTTTTCATCATAAAAAAGGGGGAGAGAAACAATACTCAAAATGGTTAAAGATAGAAGTAAATAATATGGTTTCATTAGGATTTGGTCCCCAGTCTTTGAGTTGAGGGATTTGATAGATAAATATTTTTGACAAAACAATTTCATGATCTTCGACTATGGGATGGCATCCTTTTGTCTTAGCTTTATCATTATTGGTGACATTTGCAATTTGAATATGATTTAGAAAATCTGAAGAGATATATCTGTATTTGAAAGGCTTGGTTCATTTTATAGGGATTTGAGATCTGAATGGACTAGCTATATATTTGTTGGCTACTTCATATAGATCTAATATGAAATCTTCATTTTCAATTTGAGTGGTATGGTGTATGATACCACTCGGTTTAAAGTCTTGTTTAGGGTTTTCTAATGATTCTTCCTTTAATGGCAGTTTCTGTTTTAGAGGAAGAAGATGGCTGATTTGATGCAGAGATTTTATTTAGGGTAGTATATTGGGGTTTTGACTAATTTGAGTCAAAGGAAATTTGTTGGGTCTTCATAGTTGAAGGCTAATCAAGTTGAAGTCTCACCACCAAGAGTGAGGCTTACAATTCTTAGAATAAAATATCTCATCCTCAATCTCCATGGACAAAGCTAAGTCTTCTCAAATGGATGCTTCTACAAGCTAAGTCTCAACTTAAGAGTAAGCCTTAGCTTTAGAGAGTTAAATATTTTATCCTCCGGGTTCACGTTACCCCTTTAGGGATAAGTCTTAAGTCTTCCAATGTGAAGGCTTATCACGTTAACCTTCTGAGGGTCAACATTTATATCCCCTGAGTTCAATTCACCTCTCTAGGGGCAAACTCAAGTTTTCCCAAGTTCAGTCTTACTCCTAAGAGTGAGACTCACCCTTCCGAGGGCTAAAATCTACATCATTCGAGATCAAATCACCCCTCTGGGGACCAATTTAAATCTTCTCAAGTAAAGTTTCCCCAAGCTAACACTAATTTCCAAGAGTGAGATACATCTTTATGAGGGTCCAATACCTCATCCTACGGGATCAACTTACCCTTTGAGAGGAAACCTAAAACCTAAGTCTCACCCCCAAGAATTTGATATTGAGGCTAGCCCTTCCAATGCCCAAAATCTCACTTTGAGGTATCATCTACTCCCTACAGAGAACAAAAGGCAAGACCACTTTCTAGAGTGGAATCAAACCCTTCCAAGGGTACAAAACCAAGGTTTAAACTTCTGAGGGCAAATACAAGCTTTTGCTAGTGGATGAAATACTTAAGTGAAAAATACTAATATAGACCTAGTCTTGGGCCTTACCTGTAGATCTCATGATAAAGATTAAATCTTATAGAATCTTGCTTACATCAGTTGATGTCATAAATTTCATAACATTTAATCCACATTACAGGGTCTACAAGTAGGCCCAAAGGCCAGTTCTACCTATGTATTTCCCAAGTTAAGCATGCTCTAAAAGCAATCCTACCCTTCTAAGCGTGAAAATTAATTCACCTGTGAGTGTTGTGCCTAGACAAGACTTGGTACCAAGATCAAGCCTTACCTCTCTAAGGGCCAACCAAGATTTTTCTAAAAGAGAGCTACCGAAGTAAAGATTTAATGTAGCTCCACTTGTACATAGCTCTGCATCTAAGCTGAAAAGTTCCTAAGCTGAACATCACCTAAGCTCAGCACCTAAGTCGACACTAAATATAGGCAAAAAAGCTAAGTATGCTCCCAAGAGTATGACTTACCCTTCCAACGGCAAAGATTCAAACTACCTAAGTTATGTATGCTCCTAAAGGATGACTTACCATTTTGAGGATAAAAACAAGTTCTTTCTGAACTCAACATATAAGGGGAACATCACCTAAAAAATATTTAGGCTCAACACCAAAGTGGAATACCTAATGCAAATAGTTAAGTTAAGTATATAATACAAGCCTACGACCGAAGAGAATATCATAATACATTCCTTAGTCTCTTGAAAAATTATCAAGTAACTAAGGAAAGGAAAAGCATGTGAAGAATTCTCAAGTTCAAGAAAGCTATAACAGTAGTAAGAAAAATGCACGATATCATTAATCAATGAAGAGCAAAATCTAAGTCGAGTTGGTATAAAGAAAAGAGAACCCAACTCGAAGACTATCAATAATAACTATTAAGGAAATGCAACATCAATTAACTATGAGTTGCTTAACTCGATTGAAGTGGAACGGAGCTTCAGAACCTCCATGCACAGTCATCATGCTTATTTCTTGGATTTTGGTGAAATGCATGTCCAATAACTTAGAAAAGTTTGAACTACTAGATGTAAGTCTCAAGTTGAAACTCAAGTTGGAGTCCCAAGTTGAAACCCCAAGTTGATCTCCCAAGAACCTTGTCCTAAGCAATAGATAGGGAGCAATGTCAAAATCCTTGTCCTAAATATTGAATGAGGAACAACTCCAAGACTCTTGTCCTGTGTAGTGGGCGAGGAGCAACTCCATGATCCTTGCCCTAAGTAGTGATGAGGAGCAACTCCAAGACCCTTGTCCTATGTATTGGATGAGGAGAAACTCTAAGATCCCTGTCCAAAATAGTGGATGAGGAGTGACTCCAAGATCCTTGTCCTAAATAGTGGATAAGGAGTCGACTCCAAGATCCTTCTCCTAAGTTTTGGGGGTGCGACTCCAAGACCCTTGTTCTAAGTTATGCGTGAGTACCCTAAACAAATAAAAACAAAATTAACAATGAAAAAAACACTTGTCATAAGGTATGGGTGAGTATTTAAAAAAAAAAAAAAAAATTAGTAGTGAAGCAAGGGTTCTAGTGGAGTAAAGAGTAGTAGTGTAGTAAAGAGTTGTAGTGAAATATAGGAGTTGTAGTGGAGTAGGGTGTTGTAATGGAGTATGAATGTGTTGCAGTCGAGTTGTGAGGATATGTAAAAATTAAGTCGGCTGCCGATGCCTTTACACACCTAGTTATAGATTTATAAAACACCTAATTCCTACTACTAATTAGGTGGCATCCAGCAAGTATACGGTTGTCAACTAGAAGCAAAGGGAAGTAGGGATCGTACCCACAAGGATTGGTCGATAATTACCGGTTATTTGGTTAGATTACAAGTTGAAGCGATTGATTAACAGAAGAGATTTAACTTAAAAGTAGAACTAAAGAACAAAGAAAGCAATTTAAAGACTATCTATTGCATTAAAGTAAAGACTAACACTAAGGAAACATGTTTAAGAAAGTAAGTAAAATGGAAGCATGTAAAACGAAGTCATTTTTTAGAAAACAATTAAAAGTGAAAAATAACTTAAAGAAGCAATTAACTAATCTAGACTAGTAATTACCACTAAGAAATCATAAATAATGAAAGCACATAAACTATTCTATGAAAGCATGTAAAAAGAAAGCACTTTTAGAAAGCCATTAACTAGCCTAAACTACAAATTAACATTAAGGAAGCACAATTAAGGAAAACCCATTAATTAATCTACCAATTAAACTAGGAAAGCAAGTAAAGAAAGCAATTACATGAAAAACCCATAAACCAATCTATCCTAATTAACCAATCTAAACTACAAAATTATCACTAAAAAAAGCATTTTAAAGAAAGCCTATAAACTAATCTAACAATTAGTCTAAAAAATAAGTAAAGGAGAAGCAATTAGATTAAAGCAATTAAACTAATTAACTAAAGGAACATGAAATTAAAGCTTATCTAAAGGAGTTTTAACATAAACAAAGCACTTACAACTAAAAAGTTTCAATCTTTAGCTTGGATTTGAAATCTACAAGAAAGAAAAGTCCTAGTCTACTCTAGTCTAAGAAAACCCTCCCCAAATGAGGAGGAAAAAGGAAGAAAATTACTCTCTAATCTAGCCAACTTCTACAGGCGAAGTGTCTCCCTCAAATGAGGTTTAAAAGGGGTATATATAGTGCTAGCGTAGTGGGATAATTGTGCAGAAAAAATCACCCACGAACAGAGTCATTTTTTGCTCCAGCTACCTCCAGATCGCGATCTCAAATTTGAGATCGTAATATGGACTGAAACTTCTTAAATACAGCACTTCACAGTTTTGCTTCCAAAATCTTCATCCGACGTCCGATTAATGCGCCATTTTTTTTCATACAACCCTAACACATATGAGAACATTATTATCTATAATGAAACACTTAAAATAACACCTAAACATATAAATAAAATTCTCATAAAATAGCCCAAAAAACGAAGGACAAACAAAGACAAAGAAAAACTTAACACCCAACGAAGTTATGTCAAAGACTTGACACAACTCTAAATGGAAAAACCTAATAAAATATGCTAATTATCACCTGAATAAGTACTCAAACACTTAATAAACACATACTAACACAATCTAACGCATAAAAGAAAAATAGATAAAAACACACACGAAAATACTAAAAATATTTGAAACTAGGAGCAAAAACATCAAGTGTAGGGTACATATAACTCTAGTTTCCTAGAGTTATCACTCCCCCAAACTTAAGCTTTTGCTCATCCCGAACAAAATAAAAGACAAGAAAATGAACAACACAAAACACATGACACAAATCACAAGACACAACATTCTAGACACCCCCAAGATGACAACACAAAAAGTGAATGGTGGATGTACTTTGAATAGTTAGGAGACCTCTAAAGGGACCTACGAACACCATATGACAATTGAACTATTTTAACTGGTCATTCCAAACTTTTCAACTTTTCTAAAGAAAATGAGTTCAAATGCCAACAAAAGGTTTCAAATAAGCACGTGTTAACCATCATCAAAAAGGTTTTTGAAAAACAAGTTCCATTCATTTAAAATATATTGTTGCTCAAATCAAAAGGATTACAACATTTTCAACCATCTCGACAAGGTCATATGGAAATAGAAGATCATTAGGAATCTACCTAATATGCACATGTCACACAATTGGGAGTATTACTCTATCAAGGATTGAGTGGCATGATATCAATGATGGGTGTTATAAACATTTCCTCCTCGACTTGTTGGTATTCTAAAATGTAATTCCTAACTTAATTTGGAGAAACAATATGGGTACATGTCGGAATCCCGTACTCGCCTTATTCCTCAATGAAAAGGTTTTTTTCTTTATTTTTTATGCGGCCCTAAACCAAGGAAAAGGGGTAAAATGTACCCAAGATCATAATTCAAACCAATCACTCACAGGTTTGAAGAAAACTCCCTATGCAAACACATAAAATGACCTAAATCACTTCTATTCCATTTAAACCATTTTTTTTTCAAAAGATGAATTGACCAACAATGCAATCCCATTGATTTGGTCAAAAACAATGTTTCAAATGAACTACTATAGAAATGTGAATGCCTCACTTTTTGACCATAGTAATAAATGGCTTTTGAAATTCTTTTGTCGCAAAAGAACTACTCAACACAACAAAATTCGCAGAATGCCAAGTTTAAATAACTCAATCATATGATATTGCAAGTCATTCGTCATCATTGAGTACCATAATCAATCAATTTTCCATCCAAAATTCACCACACAAATATTTACATTCATTAAAAGAAATCATTCGAACGCAAGCAAATAACACCCCCAAACTTTTCATTTTATTCAAGTGATGAGTACAACTCATCCTATGCTCACCCAAAATAGAACAAACGCATAATAATACTATTAGAAAGTTGAAAAACAAAAGACTAGGCAATGATTTTGAATTACACTTGAACAATCAAAAAGCTAAAATAGAAGATGAACAACATACTAGCCAAGTGAATGTAAATACAACCCATTAAGCACAAATTGAACTTAAAAACAAGATTTCTACCGTTTAATTATGGACATCACCAACATTGAGCACAACACAAATCAAGACTAAGCAATGAGCAACTTTCAAGTAGATCATAAAAATGCAATTTCCAATTAATCATGAATCCTAAAAATTGATTTTTCTTGAACAACCAATCATGGTTATACTAAGGAAGGGTCCTTGGTGCTTCACGGGGTTCAAACAATTTAAAGAAAAAGATAAGCACATATAAGGGTAACAAGGTTTAACACAACAAATGGGTTATGTAAATGCCCAACTCATCCCCCCAAGCTTAGTTTCACTCATAATCGGCTTCAAAAGGAAATTCAATCACAAAGACTACTTTCAATTCAAATCAAGCATTCATATGCTTTTCTCAATTCTGTTAACAAGCTCAACTATTTAGGACATGGAGTGTATCAACAACTAGAATATCCATAATCAAAAGATAGAACCAAGTCCAAGTTCAACCAATAAATCATGTACATCATTCACAAATCACAACAAGTCATATATTGTCATCACCATTCTCATCAAAAACCATATTTGTCCAAGAGATTCCAACAAATCATTTACCAATAACACAACACAACTAAATAAAGCACACGGCTACATGCCATTATTATGAATGAGGTATTTAAACTAAAGCAATTAAAGTAAAGAAATATAGAAAAATGAAAGAGCTACTCCCTCAACACCAAGGAGGCTTCCCAAGGATATTGTTATCCTTGGTGAATTTACACCATTGTTGAGCTCCTGCGAAGTCTCCAAGGAAATGAATTTCGGCATATGTAGGTTGTGCCTCCTTGGCCTCCTCTAGAATGTATCCTTCTTCTTCTACTCCTCCAGGAACCGGCTCTTTTTCCACGAACACCTCAAATAGAACCTCTTGTTTATTGTAACCAGGACAAATGCACACTCATGCAAAGGGAAAGTTGGTCATTCCTCTACATAAGCATTGGTTGTCTCGATTGTTGTAACTTCAACATCATGAAGCTCTTGAGAACCAGTTTCTTGCAAGACTTTTTCACTTTGTTCTTCTTGAACCGGTTCTTCATCCATTGGTAGAGGTGTTGGAATACATTGTTCTTCACCATTTGCTATTCCTTGAATCTCGGCAAGTTGGTCTTGTAACCAATTGTTGGATGTGGCTTGCTCTTCACGGATTCTATCTATTTCTTTTTGAAGTTGAGCATGTTTTTCTCGTTCTTTGGCCATCATTTCTCAAAATTGAGCCCTTTCGTCTAGAAGTTGGCTTATTTCTTCTCAAAATTTTTTAATTTGATTCCACTTATCCATCCTTCTTACGTCTTCACTTTCTTGAGTTGTTTGGTGAAAGAAATATGACTCCATTTGATCATATGAAGGTTGTTGTGATGGAGGGAAAGAGTAGGAATTTTTCTTGATAGCTCTCATAAGGATATGGATGGCTAGACCATCCCATTTGGTGTATTGATGGCAAGACCATCCCACTTGATAACCTAAGGGGAAAGGAGAGTAACCATAACAAGAATCATGCTCATTGGGCATACCTCCATTACCATAAAAACGGTAATCTCCTTGGTATGAATCATTGCAATTAGGTCCTTGCATGTTTTTGAACAATCAAAAACAACAATAAAAACAAGAATCTAAAACAACACAAATATGAACATTAGGAAAGTTTAGAAAATCTTTTTGGATTTTTGAAAATAAGAACACAACTACAAAATGAAACTCTTTTTATTTTTTCAAATGGGTGAAACAACTATACAAGAAAATAAAAGGATTCAATCTAGTCTTCCCACCAAATTATATTGATATTACTGAAAACCAATCCTCGGCAATGGCGCCAAAAACTTGATGCCTTTGCACACCTAGTTATAGATTTATAAAACACCTAATTCCTACTACTAACTAGGTGGCATCCCGCAAGTATACGGTTGTCAACTAGTAGCAAAGGGAAGTAAGGATCGTACCCACAAGGATTGGTCAATAATTACCGGTTATTTGGTTAGATTACAAGTTGAAGCGATTGATTAAGAGAAGAGATTTAACTAAAAGTAGAACTAAAGAACTAAGAAAGCAATTTAAAGACTATCTTTTGCATTAAAATAAAGACTAACACTAAGACAGCATGTTTAAGAAAGTAAGTAAAATGGAAGCATGTAAAAAGAAGTCATTTTTTAGGAAGCAATTAAATGCGAAAAATAACTTAAATGAGCAATAAACTAATCTAGACTACTAATTATAACTAAGAAATCATAAATAATGAAAGCACATATAGCATGTAAAAAGAAAGCACTTTTAGAAAGCAATTAAATAATCTAAACAACAAATTAATATTAAGAAAGCACAATTAAGGAAAATCCATTAAATAATCTACCAATTAAACTAGGAAAGCAAGTAAAGAAAGCATTTACATGAAAAATCCATAAACCCATCTATCCTAATTAACCAATCTAAACTACAAAATTTTCACTAAAAAAAGCATTTTAAAGAAAGCCCATAAACTAATCTAACAATTAGTCTAAGAAAAACAAGTAAAGGAGGCAATTAGATTAAAGCAATTAAACTAATTAACTAAAGGAACATGAAATTAAAGCTTAACTAAAGGAGTTTTAACATAAACAAAGCACTTACAACTAAAAAGCTTAAATCTTTAGCTTGGATTTGAAATCTACAAGAAAGAGAAGTCCTAATCTACTCTAATCTAAGAAAATGCTTCCCAAATGGGGAGGAAAAAGGAAGAAAATTACTCTCTGATCTAGCCTACTTCTACTAGCTAAGTTTCTCCCTCAAATGAGGTTTAAAAGGGGTATATGTCTCTTGCTAGGGTAGTGGGATAATTGTGCAGCAAAAATCACCCCTGAACAAAGTCATTTTTTTCTCCAGCAGCCTCTAGATCGCAATCTGAAATTTGATTAGATCTAATTAGTTATTTTGATGCTGACTTTGTTGGGTGTAAAATTGATACAAAAAGTACTAGTGGTATGTGTCATCTCCTGGGTAATTGTCTTGTGTCTTGGTTTAGCAAAAAACAAAATTCTATTTCTCTTTCTACGGCTGAAGACGAATACATTGCTATTGGAAATTGTTGTGCTCAACTTCTATGGATGAAACTTACTTTAAAAGATTTTGGCATTGTTTTTGATTGTGTGCCTATATTAGGTGTGACAACACTAGTGCAATTAATCTCACAAAAAATCCTGTAATGCACTCTAGAAATAAACACATTGATATTAAGCACCATTTTATTAGAGATCTTGTTTGCAAAAAGGAAATATGTTTTGAATTTGTGTCTACATGAGACCAATTGGCTGACATTTTTACTAAACCCTTGGCTTTAGATCGTTTTGAATCTCTCAGAAATTGTTTGGGGATTTTAAAGTTCACATCGGCATAAACTCTTCGTTCGAACACACATGCTCGTCCGCCAACAACACTCTCTGTCGGATGCTCTCACTCGTCCAAAAACCTCTTCTCTGCCTCAGACGCTTATGGTCATCTGAATTCTCCTCACTTTCTTCTTTTTTCCACTGGAACCTTATCGGACGCTCCTCATCGTACGAGAAAATATCGTACGCACTAGCCTTGAGTTTCGGCCGTCAGTTCATCAACTTTTGGATGCACGATCGGATGTATACAAATCGTTTGAACATCTGAACGATCACTCTGCTCGCATAAAACCGTTCATTTTCCCCCTTTCGGACTCACCTAAATCCCCGAACCCTCATCTGGCAGCAAATCTTCTCCCTCAAAATTCTAACAATTTCTTCCTTCTCTTGGTAAATTGTTTGAGTAATCTTCATTCCCAAATTGTTCATTACCCTTGTTGTACTCCATTTCACCAATCTACCATCAAATTTCTTCAAATCTCCACCAACTTCCGAAAAATCACACTTTTTTCTTCTTTTATATATACTTTCAATTCACAATGGTTCGAGCCATGGATAGATCTTGTGGAGGCTCTTCAATAGCAACTCGTGGACGTAAATCAAAAGGAAAAGCTCCAGTGCAAGGGGAATCATAAGCTAATCCTCAAACTTCAACAAATCCACCCCTTTCAAAATTCATAGATGCCAAGGCATCTGAATGGTATACATATCTTCTTAGCAAATCTATAATCGTTCAGAGACCTGTTTCTCAAGGTCTTTTTGATGAATTTAATCTTCCAATTGTCAAATCTTTTTTCAAAAAACAAAATTGGGGTCACCTAGTTAACATTAACTTACCTGTTCATCATGACATGGTGCTCCAATTCATAGCTAACCATAGAAAAGGCCCCACTGTTCGCACATTAGTTTCTCGTGTGAACAACACAAATCTTAAAATTTCATTCAACATCATAAATACTATTTTTGAATGTGAAGTCTCATCCCCGAATGAATTTTCTTATTTCTTTCTTTGGATAAATGGCCCGCTCTGGACACTAGATTTGATATTGACGAGGTCAGAGCTTTAAATTTTTAATATCAATTTCAGACAGGCCTCAGAAGACAAAACAACTTTGCTCACTCCTAAAATGAACATTTTATACATTCTTGTCACAAATTTATTGTTACCAACTGACGGGCATCTCACCCAACCCAGAAAAATGCAACTTTACTTATTTTACTGCATTTTGAAAGGGATTCCTCTCAATTTTGGGTACCTTTTCTGTTCCTTGTGGGAACTATTTCTCACAGATACTTGCTGAAACATTCCCTTCGGCAAATTTCTCACAAAAGTGTTTGATTATCTTGAAGTACCTTTCAGCGGCAACAAACAATTCCCCCTACTTCAACAAATCCTACATTGAGCGAAAGGGCTTACGTTGTTTTATTAATCAATGGTTAACAAAAGCTGCTTTTGATATTGAAAGATCAAAAACTCAAGCCTTTACCTCTGGTCTAGCACTTCCCCATTCTCCTCATTCTCAAACACCTCCACCATTCCATGATCCTCACCCTTCTTCCTCCGAGCCTCAGCCACTTCCCTTTCACATATTTGCAGCCTTCTCAGTTCCTTGAGCACTCAGGTGACCTCCTTCCAATGTCGCACTAATTGAAAGTTAAAGCGACTTGAAACTCATCAGATGATCCTGCAAGAGGCACTCATCTTGGGCATGTTTGCTTCAGCTCAAGTTCAATTTGGAAATATTCAAAGTGATGACAATGACAATGCCGAATAAGAGGATGATCGTGAGGGCAACGACGAGGACATTGATGTTCAAGATACTTCTGCTGCTGATGCTGATGAGGGCGACGACGAGGATTGACGATACATTTAATTTTATCATGCAAACGACACGACGACGGAGATGACGATAGTGAAGCTACTGGCGATGATGCCCCTACAAAAAAGCGCAAGCTCAAAAAATGGTCTAAGAAGAAAAATGACTCGACTTAGATTCTCTGTTCCTCCTTGAATCATTAATCTATATTTTGGTTTTGGAATTATTTTGGATATTACTTCGAAATAGATGTTGGAATTGACATCCAGTCTAAGAATTATTTTGGTTTTGGATTTGAAATAGATGTTGACATTGTTATTATTGGTTTGGAATTGAAATAGATGTTATTATCATGTAATGGTCTCATTTTGATGATGTTGATGTTGTTGGTTACTTTACTGCTCTTTCTCAGGAGGGAGCTTTTTTTGATGATGTCAAAAGGGGGAGTAGATATATGCAAAATTGTTGGTTGTGCTATAAATCATATATGTTGATTTTTGATAGACATGATTGGCTATGTTTGGCTATTCAATGACTGTTTGTTATCATCAAAAAGGGGGAGATTCATGTTTCACAAACCTTATTTTAATGATGACATAAGCACTAAACTTTGAAAACAAGCTGTGCAGGTCTGCTATCTTTTCTGCTGGAAACAGGTCGTTTGGACGCAGTACACCATCCGAACTATGCCACTTTTCTCAAATGAACAGGAGCGTCCGATACAGATTCACTCGGACTCATTTCACTATCCGAACGGACAGGCAGAAAGCAAACTTCTTCAGACACTGATGCACCTGCAACGGACGCACTGGCGTGTCCGAGGAAATATCCCTCACACATATATTCCCGTCCGATTGATAAGAATCAAGAATCCTAAGTTCCTCAATGGACGCATACAACTGTCCGAACAAATCTTGCTTTAGATGAATAGGACCATCTGAAACCCAGTCCGAACGATGAAACGGACGCATGCACGGCCGTCTGAATGACATCCTTCACCAACTATACTAAGATCGGACGCTGTGTCAGACGTCTGAAACCCTTAACGGCTAGTTTTTATGCGTTTATTATTGAGCCGTTGGGAAGTACTTACAACCACAATTTATTACTCCTACAGTACCTGCTATATTGTTCTGTAAAGTACATCTAGTACATTGAATACAAGCCTTAGAAAAGAGCAATTTGAGTGCAAATTGGTTATAGTGCTATATTGCATTAGTGTGTAGCTTGAGTGCAATTCAAAATATTGAGTGGAGTGATAATCTTGTACTGAAGTGAGGTTAAGAGTGAAATCCTTGGCTCCACTATAGTGAATTAGTGTGAGCAAGGATTGTCCTACTTCGTGTACATTAGAAGATTATTGACTCACCAAATTTTGTGAAGCATTCTCGTGGATTAACACTTCAAGCTTGGTAGCTTGGAAGTGTTGCTTGTTTAATTTCTCTCTTTACCCTTTTGTATTTCATAAGCTTCATTGTCTTTATATCTATTTATCGATTTGATAGTTTAAAAGATTTTATTGGTGATTTTTTTGCTATATAATTTTTTAAGAAACATAATTCACCCCCGTCTTAGGTTGCTTTGAGGCCAACAAGATTTTTTTTTACTAAATTTATGGACCAAAAATTCGGTTACTAAGAATAACAGTTGTGACGAAAAAATCTACTAGTAATTAGTAGTTAAAATATTTAAAAAATATTAACAATGGAAAAATCCATCACTAGTTTAAAAATATTATAAAAGAGGTTACTTAGTACAACTTTGAACTAATATATTAATTATTTAATCTTATTCAATATTTGCAAACTAAATATTGACTTTTATTTATTACACCAAATTTATCAAAAATTCCAAAGATTAACCTAAATGAATGAGTTTCATTGTTCTATAAAAGTGAGTTATTATTGTTGTATTTTACCTCTAAGATTAGTCTTGATTTATTATTTTAATTTATTAATCAATTATTATTGTATTATTATTATTTTTTATTTGGATATAACTTTTTTAGTACTAAAATAAATAGGCTGAAATTGGTTGGGAGGTTTTATAATTCAGTTAGATTTAATAGTCATGTGCATAGGATGTATTATAATATAGATAAGAATCGTGAATAGTTATGCATTGATTGTCAGATGGAAAAGTAGAAATATGATTAAAAGGGTTGAAATCGGTTGGAAAGTGTTATATCCCAAAATGGATTTAATAGTTACGTGCAATGCACATAACTTTTTCTGTTTATAATTGACAGAAATTTTAAATTTGTCCTATATTGGTAGAAATTGAAAAGTTTGATAACTAAATGCATTTTGTTATTTGGAACATTGGGGACCGAAATAGACTATAACACAAACTTTGAGGGCTAAAATTGTATGTTTTCCAAGTTTGATACTTGAGATTTAATAGTCATGTGTTCTTTTATAGTTGATGGAATTTTCAAATTTGTCCTAAATTGGTTGAAATTGAAAAGTTTGAGGACTAAATGTGGTTTGCCTAAAACTTTGGAGACCAAGATCGATCACAACCCAAACTTTGAGGGCTAAAATTGTATTCATTTGCTTTATTTTCATGTTTTAATTCTTTAGTTGCTTTACTATGTTTCTTTTATAAAAATATAAACCAATTTCATTTATTGGGTCTCACTGGGCATAAGCTCATAGTACTTTAAAATTTGTTTTTCCTTACAAATCCGAAAATTTTGTGAGAAGATCGTGTAACAAATAGAAGTTTTTTGGATGCTATTTGTAATGATTGTACTAGTAGTTTAGAGTTTGTAATATCTAGTTTGTAGATATAGGTTGGTTGTTTGTTTGCATCCACGGTACAAAAGTTGTATTTTGCTTATATTTGGAAACCTATATGACTTTTATTGTATATCAAAGTTGGTTTGGGAAATGTATGTAACCTAAATTTGGAATTTTAGCTGTGGATTGTAGGCGTGATTTTAATTTATTTGATTTATTTAATTCTAACAAGAGCCAGGCAGGCACCCGATTAGGCCTTGGACGTCAAGGGTCTTGTTGGGGCGTCACATGAGTAGGGTGTTGTAATGGAGTATTAGCTAGTTGGTTACTCTTAGAAAATTGAGCAAGTTCATGGGCTAATTTGTTAGCACTTCCTGCTAATCCATTTGATATCATGGCAACTACATTCATGAATAGCAAAACTTGCATCTAGGATTATAGTGGACCACAACTGAGTAATTATCTTAATCACTTTGAAGAAAATTAAAAACAGACTTATACTTTCCCTCTGAACTATAGTTAGAAAGTAGTAGAGATGGAGCAATGAGAGCAACATTTCTAGCAGCCATGGCTTTACATATAACATATTCCCTATTAGAACTACTTAAATACTTTTTCTCCAGTCCTCCAATAAAGAGGCCATTTTGCTAAGCATCACAGTTCCAGTGCCAAAGCAGTGGTTATCTTGATCTACTGCTCCATCAAAGAAAACTTTAGAAGTGTCAAAGAGGGGGTGACAAAGACCTTGAAGTACCTACATGGGCAATGTACTTGTTGTACTGAATCTGTAAATGAGAGTAACTTTCTTATATGAAGTGAGAAAGTTTCTTGAGAATGTAAGAATAGTTATAGGATGCTTACTTATTTCTAAAAATAATCCAGTTTCTATTCCTCTAGATATCACATCATAAAATGTCGAATAGCTCAGGGTCATCCTTACTTTGGACCAAAACAAACTCACGCATCTAGAGGTCAACTATGCCTTTTTTGTTGGATATAACTTGGCTCAACAGAAAGTGTGAAGCCCCAGCTGGATCTCCAACCTCTAGGTGCTAGTCGGATGCTTGCCTAACTCTCGTTAGGTTTGTTGTAAGCAAATACATCCACTACTACAACAAATAATTGAAAATCCAAATCTATTGTATACACATCTCAAACCAACTTTAATACTTAGTGCAAGTCATCTAGGCTACCAAAAATATAAACAACTTACAGCCATTGTACTTACACAAATACTCATCCAACCTATAGTTACAAACTAAAATGACTACAAACATCAAGCTACTAGTTACCACTAGCACAAACAGCTATGAATATCCAAGGAAAGACTTTTATTTGCAACACAATCTCTTCAAAATGTCCTCGGATCTATAAGGAAATACAAAATTTAAAGATACTATGAGATTATGCCCAGTGAGATCCATAAATAAAAATAGTTTTATGTTAATTAGAGGTGAAACATATTAATGTAGTTAAAGATGCAACACATGATAATAAAGTGCATATGGAGCAAAACAAAATTCACAAAGAGGTGGATACCGTCGGCCTCAAAACGGAAGCCTCATTGGAGCCATACATCTTTATTTTCTAATGATGATAATACAAGAACTCCAATATTCATCTTTCACCTCTTTAATCTAGATAACAACCTCCAAATAATAAGTCCCCGGACAGTAAATCTCAACTCCAGGTAGCCATAGCAATGATAATAAATCAAAAGGATCGATATAAAATCACACGCCCAAACATTTACGATCATCCTATTCAAAGTGCTTGGATTAATAACTATGGTAGGCAGATTGTTTCAAATAAGTCTAGTACTCTCTCAGCATATCTAACCTACACATCGCGTGGGCCCAATTTACCCTGGTGTGATAAAGTATACAATTGGGAATACAACAAGCACAATTAATTTTACATATACAAATGAATCATATTCAAGGAGTTTAGAGTAAATTAATTACATTATGTGCTTAATTTAGTCACCTGAACAACACATAAATGTTACTAAATGTTCAACAACATCATGGAATTCACCATAAAAATATTTGTCAAAACATGATCTAGGAACACCCACTATTTATGTCAAAGCCTTCACGGTAACTATCTTCCTGTCTTTTCTTTAGCCCGTTCAATTAACCAAGAGCACCCAATCTATATTATTTTCTTCATTAACATGTCAAAACTAATGCACAATTAGACATATTTATAACACGGCCAAAATATAAAGAGTTCTTTAAAAATTAGTTTTGATATCCTTAATGATTAGTCATTAATTTTTAGTGTTAGATTCTTTTAGTTTCATCTATGGTTGACTTAAACGTGTTATTCCAGCCACCCCTAATAAAAAAACTCAAAGTAAACTTTTTAGTTTAAGTAGCACATTATTTACTTGCATTACAATTCTCTCAGCTATTAATTTCTCACAATGATGTTAATGAATAAGTAAGGACACTATATTGAATTTAGTCCCAAAGCATAATCCAACGTAAATGTTTTAGGTATGCAGCTCCTAAATAGACTAAACTAATAGGCCGTATTCACTAGTGCTCATAGGTATCTGAATCATCCCCTAAAAGGATTTATAGAACAACCACAAACCATTTAAAACTATTTAGCTTACATTCATATACATCACACAAATATCAAAATCTTTGAAATCAAATTCTACTTAGTTTGGTTGAAACTCATGTAATCCAATTCAACCAAGGTATAAGAAACTTAAGTTACAGTCATTTTAGATTATATTTTAGCTTTATTTACTTATACAAAACTAAGTTAACCCTATCCTAGGTTAATAGCCCTTAAATCACGTAATCACACAAGACAAATTGATCCCAAGTTGATTTATGCTATCAATTAAGATTTAAACGCCTAAAACAATCCTCTACAACATTAATTACACATGTACAAACAAAAAGAATTGCACTAGCCATAACATGTTATATCTTCTCATAAACTGATCAAAAACACATATTTAGAATAGTTAATCAAGTATATAGCCTTAGGATTATAGTAGGCTAGTGTAAGAAGTATATTACCTTTTTCATTTTCATGTTTTCTCTTCTTTCTCTCTCAACCCTCTTGTTCTATTTTTTTTTTTCATTCTCTTTTGTTCATGCTATTTTTCCTTCCTTATTGCAGCCTTCTTCTATCTTTTATTTAGGCAGTAGTACGTATATTTATAAGTTATTAAAAAGTTAATTTGGTGGTTACATGACTAGCATAGGAAGTGACACCTCCTACTAGCTTGAATTTAGTTACAAAATTTGAGTTTTATATATTTTTTTATTTTCTATCTTTTATTTAAAAACTGAGAATTACTCTAGGGTCGCCTAGTTCTCCACATTCTTATTTTACTCCCCTAATTTTTAGTTAGTAACCTACCGGATTTTTAATTACCAAAATAGATTATAGAAAGGAATTCTAGTAATTCACACATAATAAATAATATCTAATAAAATTAAATTTATACATATCCTCACAAAATAGCCACAGTTGAAGTGCTACTGGGCAGGTCAACAGGATGTGATTAAGAATACTTGATTCTTGCTTTGATATTGGACACAGAGACTCCACAACACAGCTCTTCATTGATGGTGATTTGGGGTAGGCTGAGAATTATTAGCAAATTCTATAGGACTGGCTTGCATTTGTTTGGCACATTCATGGACCAAATTTTCTTCTAGACATTATGTAGACCTACATTGGAGCTTCTTGTATTGTGATTATCTGGGCAGATCAAACTTGAATCCATGATCAAATGGTAGGCGCTTCTAACAGTAAATTTATCATTGTTAGAACAGTGCTATGATCAACAATCATCCATTAATCTTCTACTCAGTGGGATGCCTAATATGATATTAGCTTTCCATTTCCAAAAAATTTACCTAACTTAGGCCTTGTTCTAAACTGTTTATGAAAAGCTACAAGTTGCTTTTTCTAAATGGAGAAAATAACTTTTGGAAAAATTGGTCCAGTTTTTCTTTTGAAAACAACTTTTACCTTTTTCTACATAACAAAAAAAATTAGCTTTTATGTACACAATAAACAAAAAAAAAATTTATTTTTTGTCAATAAATTCTTCTAAAAATTAATTTTCAACTTTAAAAAGTACAAGTAGTTTTCGATAAAGTTGTTGAATACAAGCCTAAACTTTCATTCCACGCCCGTTGTTGAAGGATTGATTAGCTCACTAACTATGTCTAGATGATGAAGATGATGAACTGGGGTACAAACTTCAAATGTTTTATGCTTTGGAATCCATTTGCCTTTCCAAATAGAGATAGAGTCTCCCTTATCAACTCTTTTTTTGCAACAAATATCAAGAGAGCACTTCTTTCAATAATTCCCCACCATATCATTAATGGTTTTTTTCCCAACAATTCGTGCAAAAAATTAGATTGTGGGAAGTATTTTGCCTTTAGGATATTAAAGATGAGCGAATAAGGATTTATTAATAAATACCATGCTTGTCTAGCAAGCATGGCCTTGTTGAAAAGCTTGTGTCATGGGCTCACTCTTTCTAGTATTCCCAACCCGTGTGACACTTAGGTTTATAACCCTAAGTCAGCCTTTCTTAACACTCACAACAAGAGAAGAGAGAAAAGAACTCTATGTATTGAATTTCTCATACTTGCTTTGAGGTATGTTACAAATGAGGGGGTTGGCCCCTTTTATACTTACAAGAGAGTATTCTAGAACCTACAACAATAATTACAAATCTACAACCAGAGAATTCTATACAAAGAATATTCTAGGCGCCGTAGGATATTCTAGGGAATCCCAGGGCATTCTAGAAAATTCTATGGTACTCCAGAATATTCCATAACTTTTTGGAGAAGTGTTTGGACGTTCCTTCTGGCTGAACCTCTTCGTCTGAACTGGCAGACCATGTCATTCTGTCCTACCTATTCTGGCAACATCCTCGTTGGCTTTGGTGGTATGGAATGCATCAATCTGTTTCTTGAATTACCCAAGTGCCTCGGCTGGCTCCCAACTGTCCTTGCTCTTGGGCAAGCCTTTCCATCGTACTTTGTATTCAATCCTGGGCTTGCAATACCATTTTCATACCTCTCATACCTTTAGTATGCAGTCCACCTCACGATCATAAGAGGCCTTTGCTCCCATAGGTGCTCGCTATGACCGTGTACTCTTATTCAAGGTACTTCACGATTAGGATCTTCCTTGTCCTCGTGGTAGGGTTTCAACAAGCTCACATGGAACACCGGATGACGTTTTATCTTTGGAAAGAGTTCCACCTTGTATGCCACCTTCCATACCTATCGTAGTACCTTGAATGGTCCCTTGTACCTTTGAAGTTATCCCTTGTGTACCTTCCTGTATCTAAGTATAGAGTGCATCTTGAATAGCACAAGGTCGCCTCTTCAAACTCAAGGAATCGTCTCTTCTCATCAACCCACTTCTTCATCTTCTTAGCAGCCTTGTGTAGGGACACCCTTGCCAAATCTGCCTCCTCTTGCCATGTCTTGGCAAGTTCATATGCTGTAGAGCTACCACCTCTCTATCCCGCCACGACGGTGCTAAGAGTGAGTGGTTGTTGTCCCATCACTATCTCGAAGGGCCTTTTCCCTGTCGACTCATTTACCTGCAAGTTAAATGAGAATTGGGCAATTTTGTTGTTGAGCTCAAATAATGCCTCAAGTATGTAGCTCCAATAGCGCATTTGCCCATTCCGTTTGCCATCAATTTTAGGATTTGAACTTTTCTCCATGTTCAGTTCTTAATCTAACAACTCAAATAAATCTGTCTAGAACTTCCCAATGAATCGGAGATCTCGATCACTCACAATTGTTCGTGGCACTCCCCATTACTTCACAATATGCTTCATGAATAACCAGGCGGCTTCCTCAGCTGGACAGTCCTTGGAAGTATCTATCAAGGTTCCATACTTCGAGAACCTGTCTACCACCACCATGATGGTTTGGCATCTCTCAAATTTTGGCAGGCCAACTATGAAGTCCATTGAGACGCTCTCCCATTGTATCTTTCGAATAGGCAAAGGCTCCAGTAAACCTGCCACTTTTGACTACTCGACCTTGTCTTATTGACCCACCAAGAAGGTTCAAACATAAGTCTCCATGTTGTCTCCCATCTGAGGCCAATAGTATCTTTCCTGCATCAGTGCCAAGGTACGGTGCATCCCTGGTTGCCCAGCCCACTTCGAATCATGGCACTCCTTCATTAATTCCCGCCTCAAATTCCCAAGATGCGGCATGTAGATGCGTCGCCCTTTTGTGTAGAGTAACCCTTCTTCAGCCCAAAATCTTTGAGTCTTTCCCTCTTTTGTGTATGTAAGAAGTCTCTTAGCAGCTGTGTCGAGCTTCAATCCCTCCTTGATCCTTCGAGCAACAAGTTCTCAAGTGGGCTAATGACAGCAAGCATCACCTTCCTGCTCAAGGCGTTGACTCTTCTAGGCTTGTACTCCAGTATATAGTCGAACTCCGCCAAGAAATCATACCATCTAGCCTATTTTGGAGAGAGCTTCTTTTGGGACTGGAAGTAACTTGTGGCAACATTATCCATCCGTACCATGAAACAGGACCCCAATAAGTAGTGCCTCCACATCCTTAGATAATGAACCATTATCGTTATCTCCTTTTCCTACACTGTCTATCACTCTTCAGTCTCATTCAGCTTCCTCAACTTCTAGGCCACTGGATGTCCTTCTTGCATCAATACCCTACTAACTGCAAAGTCGGATGTGTCCGTCTCCATCTCGAACACCTTTGAGTAACTGACAAAGTAAGTATCGGCTCCTGGGTTATTGTTTTTTTCAGTTTTTTAAAGGCTTATTGACACTCCTTATCCCATTCCCATGTCTTCCCTTTCTTGAGTTGCTCCGTGAAAGGCGTGGTGATATTGGAGTAGCCTCGCACAAACTTTCGGTAGCAGTTTGTCAACCTAAGGAACGACTGTAGTTCTCTTACTTTGGTAAGGCATTCCCACTCCACAATAGTTTGGATCTTTGACTCATCCACAATATGACCAAGAAAAGAAACCTCCTGCTGTGCGAACACACACTTCTCTTTCTTCACGAAGAGTTGGTTCTCCTTAAGCACCCTGAAAAAATGTTGGATGTGCTCCTCCAATATTTGAATGTAAACCATGTTGGCCCCAAGGCAACCTTAGAGGGGGGTGAATTAGATTGCCTCAAAAAAAATCAAACCTTTTGAAGTGCTTAATGAAAATACAAACTTTGTGCAACAAATGAATACTTAAGCACAAATGATCAAAGATAAATATTTAGCAATCAAAGCTTAAATAACAAATAAAAGATTGAGATAAAGAATGTTAAACCGAACTCCCAAGCTTCTCAAGCTTGGAGTACATCCACTAGTAGTGCCTCTTCAAAGAAGGTGAGGCAATAACCTTCTTGTACACAAAGTAGGCTCACCCTTGCACCAACTAAGTTCCTCTAGTTGAGCCAAAGAATTTTACACTACAACCTCGCTTTTGTACACTTGTTATCTCTCCACTCTTACACTTGAAGATCACTCACTAGTCTACTCTTGCTCACACTAATTCCCACTAATTGAGCCAAGAGAACTATAGTACTGAAACCAATACAACCCACAATATTTTAGCCTATTTCTCCCCAAATAGCTCTTACAAGTGTTTGTATTGAATGTAGTAGTTCCTTACATCATTTGGAAGTCCTTGGAGCTATTTATAGATGAAAGATGTGTTGAAATTTGAGCTCTAACGGTAAAAAAACAAGCTGTTAAAAACTAGCCGTTAGGGGTTCGGACGTCCGTTCATGCGTCCTACAGCTTGATGAACAGTGTCTCAGACGGTCATATGCGTCCTACAGCTTGATGAACAGTGTCTCGGACAGTCATATGCGTCCTACAGCTCTGACAGAAACTTACTTCATTTTGAGCTCCTTTTTTCGGACGCTCTCTTGCATCCGATCTCCTTTCTTTCGGACGCTCTTCATCGTCCGAAAGGTGTTGTTCAACTTTTGGTTGTTTTTCTTGATTGTGTTTGGATGATCATTTTCATCCGATCCTTCCTGTTTTTCTGCACACTTGTTTGTAAACCATTAGTATGATTTGGTCATCATCAAAACATGATTATCATAACTGAAGTTCAACAATCTCCCCCTTTTTGATGATGACAAATCATTTGGACAATTCTAAAAACAATCATAAAATATGAAACATCAGTTGGATCAAGAAGTTTTGTCCATTATTTTCTCCCCCTTTTGGCATCATCAAAACATAAGAAAGATAATGCAATTTAAGCTCCCCCTTAGTTTATTCCCTCCCTTGAAAGGTGAATATAATTCAATATGAGTACAGGGAGAATAAGTCAAGTTATGCAAAACGTTTCTTCCCTTCAAGAATATGTAATCAAGTAGATATGAGGGAATTCTTACAAAGAATTAGGATCAAAACATTTTTTGCTCATTCCTTGCTAAAAAGCATCATCAAAAACAATAAAGCATATGTAAAGCAAAATAATCCATTTAAAAAAGAGAATGCTCCCCCTTTCTTTTGCAAGTAATGACTTACTATAGAAAACAATTTGTGGATACATATTTCCTATCATTCCAAACAAATTAAATCACATAGATGAGTAATATTCAAGAGAACACAGTTCAACTTGATAAATGAAAGCACACAAAATTTTAGATGCTACCCATTTCAATATCATGTTAGCCCATATGCCTTGAACAGAGACCCTTCATAGATTATCTATCTTGAATTCCTTGGTGCTCTCCAAGCATACCTACATACAAAGTTAAGCAATAACTTTTGGTACCCAAACTTTCTTGGGTCCAATTGGATTAGTAACATGCTTAATCACCCACATAGAATTTATTCCCAAATTTTCATTTCTTTTAACATAACAATTTTTCTTTATATGGCCATGTTGATGACAATAATTACAAATAATATTCTTATTGCCATAAAAAGAAGATTTAGATTTAACAAAGCACAAATCATTTTTTCTAAAGGTGATAAAATTTTTGTTCAAAAACATATTTCTAGTTCTTTTCTTTTCAAAAATATTTTCTTTCTTCTTTTTCAAAATAACATCAAGATCATCTAATCTCTTCTTCAATGAAGCTTGTTCTTCCATGATCTTGGTTTTTCCAACAAATTTTTCTTTCAAAACATCATTTTCTTTTGTCAAAGAATTATTTTCATGCACAAGTTTTGAGTTGGCACTCAATAAGGTATTAACTTTAATTTTTAACTCTTTGTTCTTAGCATACGATTCTTTCAAACATTCATGCATTTTAAAAATAAACGATTCAACATCATCATCATCATTATCACATGAATCATCACAAGAATCACAACTAGAGGATACCTCATTATTGCTAAGTGCCATAAAAGCCATTTGAGCCTCCTCATATTCTTCTTCAACCTCTCCATCCGAATTGCAATCATCCCAAGTGATTCGGAAGTTGTTGAAGTGAGGTTTCTTTGAGTCTTTTCTCCTTTTTGATGAAGCTTTAAATGCTATGCTTTTTTTTTCCTTTGCCTCCTCATTTTGTACCTTGTATTTCAACTTCAATTCAAAGGAGGTTAGAGAATTGATCAATGAATCAATAGGCATAGAATTTAAATTTTTAGACTCTTCTATGGCAATAGATTTAGGTTCCCATTCCTTAGGTAAAGCATTCAAAAATTTTCTATTCTTTTCACCCAAGGAATATTCTTTACCCAAACCTGTTAAATATCCAAATCCTTTACCATATCATTGAACCTACAATACATCTTGTCAATGTTCTCATGAGGTTCCATTTTGAAGGATTCATATTTAGCCACAAGAAGTGACTTCTTTTGCTCTCTTATATCTTCACTTCCTTCATGAATTTCTTTCAATTTGTCCCATATCTCCTTGGCCGATATGCAACCTTTTACTTTAGAAAACTCATCTGCATCCAAAGCATTATACAAAATATTAATGGCTTTAGCATTTAAAGATAAATTTATTTTATCTTGTGCATTTAACTCATATCTAGTCTTAGGCCTTAATCTATGAGTATTTTCATCAAGAATATTTGCCTCAAAAGGACCTTCATAAATAATATACCACAATTAAATATTAATAGATTGAACAAAAAATTTCATTCTATCCCTCCAATAAACAAAATTAATGCCATTAAACATGGGAGGTCTAGTGATAGAATGCCCCTCTAAAAATAAAGCATTATTGGTTGTCATAATGATTTTTACTCAAAAAAAGCAGTTAAACTCAATATATGAGACCAAGCTCTGATACCAATTGTTGGCTCCAAAGCAACCTAAGAGGGGGGGGTGAATTAGGTTGTCTCAAAAAACAAACCTTTTGAAGTGCTTAATGAAAATACAAACTTTGTGCAACAAATGAATACTTAAGCACAAATGATCAAAGATAAATATTTAGCAATCAAAGCTTAAAGAACAAATAAAAGATTGAGATAAAGAATATTAAACCGAACTCCCAAGCTTCTCAAGCTTGGAGTACATCCACTAGTAGTGCCTCTTCAAAGAAGGTGAGGCAATAACCTTCTTGTACACAAATTAGGCTCACCCTTGCACCAACTAAGTTCCTCTAGTTGAGCCAAGGGATTTTACACTACAACCTCACTTTTGTACACTTGTTATCTCTCCACTCTTACACTTGAAGATCACTCACTAGTCTACTCTTGCTCACACTAATTCCCACTAGTTGAGCCAAGAGAACTATACTACTCAAACCAATACTACTCTTGTATTAACCTACAATATTTTAGCCTATTTCTCCCCAAATAGCTCTTACAAGTGTTTGTATTGAATGTAGTAGTTCCTTACATCATTTGGAAGTCCTTGGGGTATTTATAGATGAAAGATGTGCTGAAATTTGAGCTCTAACGGTCAAAAAACTAGCTGTTAAAAACTAGCCGTTAGGGGTTCGGACGGTGGGTTCGGACGTCCGTTCAAGGGTCCTAGAAAAATGAACAGTCTCTCAGACGGTCATATGCGTCTTATAGCTCTGACAGAAACTTACTTCATTTTGAGCTCCTATTTTCGGACGCTCCCTTGCTTCTGATCTCCTTTCTTTCGGACGCTCTTCATCTTCCGAAAGGTGTTGTTCAACGTTTGGTTGTTTTTCTTGATTGTGTTTGGATGATCATTTTCATCCGATCCTTCCTATTTTTCTGCACACTTGTTTGCAAACCATTAGTATGATTTGGTCAGCATCAAAATATGATTATCATAACTGGAGTTCAACAAACCACAATACCATTTTTCTCGTCAAGGTTCACTACAACAAATTTTTCAAGGAACTCTCGGAATACCTTGTTCATCAATGTGCAGAAGGTTGTTGGGGCATTGGTCAAGGCCAAAGACATGATGAGGAACTCATATGCGCCGTATCGAGTTATACGCGCCGTATCGAGTTATACGCACCGTCTTGTGCTCGTCACCTTCCGCAATGCGTACCTGCCAGTACCCCAACCTGAAGTCCAACTTGGAAAACCATCATGCACCTCCAAACTAGTCGAACAAGTCGGCAATCAAGGGAATGGGGTACTTGTTCTTCATTGTAAGTTTGTTCAAGGCCCTATAGTCCACGCACATCCTTAGGGACCGGTCATGTTTCTTCTGGAATAGTACACCAAACGGAGACTTTAAGGGTCTGATGAACCAATATTCGACAAATCTTTCAACTGCTTCCTCAACTTTGCAAGCTCCGAAAGAGACATGCGTTAGGGAACCATTGCAGGCGGCTTGGTGCCAGGGACCAACTCAATCTGACGTGGTCTACTTCTCCCTTAGGAGGTAGCTCATTCGCCAGCTCTACAGGCATCATACTCTTGAACTCCTCCAGTACTATAGCAACCACCTCAGGCACCTGCCTTTTGGATGTCTCCATCATCCACCTTTAGGGTCTCAAGGAAGGTTGACTCCCCTCGTTTCAACCCCTTGTAAAGCTATATGGCAGATAGGGTCTTGTGATCCCTTCCAGACTTCCTCCTCAAAGGAACCACACATTGGCATTGAGGATCCAAAATGCATAGGCAGTAGGCAAAGGGGAAAAGCATGGCATCAATGCGATCAAGAAAGTCAAGTCCTATCACAACATCATAGTCATCAAGGCAGATTACCTCAAGTGAAGTCTTGCCCTTCCACTGCCTAATGGCTACGTCCATATTGCTTGCTACTCATGGATAGGGACCTCCTTGGTGTTGACTGTCTTCAAAGTGCCAACACTTATTCCCACTTGAAGGTTGAATCTCTTGCTGGCCTCGATAGAGATGTTTTAAGAAGTCTGTAACTCCAGTGTCAACTAGAACACTTAGCTTGTGGCCCGCTATCTCCACATCGATGAATATTAAGCCTTTCTTCTTCTGCGATTTCTTTACTTTGATAGTATTTAGAATTAGCAACGAACCCAATTGCCTTTCCTCCGCTTTCTCTTCCTTCATGACCATGGCTGCTAACTTTACTTTAACAGGGCATTCTAGAGCCATGTGTGGACCATCACAGACAAAGCACTTCAATGGTCGTTGTCCTTTATCCTTTATGACAGACGACTTTCCCTCATTCTTGGAAGGTGACTTCTCCTTTGCTCCCTCACCAAATTCTTTGCTGTTCTCCTTCACAATCTTCTTGCCCTTTGGTTTGAAGGAATTGAGATTTTCCTTTTGTAGAGTTGGCTTTTCTCATGCCTTGAACTCCATGAGGGATCCGGCCACCGACATTGCTCTGGAAAGATCATCAACATTCATTCTTTTCAGTTCCAGCTGTGCCCATGGCTTTAGTCCTATCCATGAACTAGAAAAGGCATCCTCCTCACTCATGCTTAGAATCAGCAGTATCAATTGGGAGAATTCTCTCACGTACTCCCTCACTTCGCCTTTCATCTCAAGTTTGTGAAATTTAGCACGAGCATCCCTCTCCCCATACTGAGAGTAGAAGTAGCTTTGGAACCCATCCACAAACTAGTCCCAAGTAGTGATAAAGGTGCCATTGCAGTTGTCACTCCTACACCACAACCATAACAAAGCTTAATCAGTCAAGTATGATGAGGTAAGACTTACCTTTTGCTCGTCCATCCGGATTCCAGCATTTTAGAAGTACTACTCCATGGACCACAAGAAGTTGTCCACTGCCTTGGCCTCCCTATGTGTAATAAACTCCTTGGGTTTTGGAGCATCTGATCGAGGTGTTGGCTGTAGCATCACCATGTCCCAAACAACAGCTCCTCTCAAGGAAATCAATTCTACTTTGAGTGCCCCAAATTCCTCTCACATGTTAGCTATTTGGTTTTTAATATCTGTCTCTAGCTTCGCACACATGGCAGGAATATCTCCTTTGACCGACACCAACTCTACCTTCAAACTTTTGGACCTCTGGGCTAAACCATCCACTATAGCATTCAGGGCACCCTGCATTTCTTCGTTAAGGTTTCTCCTCTTTAGAATCGACCCCGTCAATGCCTACGACTGCGTCCTCGACAGCATTGTAGGTTTCTGCCATGGCTAACTCGAGTTTCGCCACACGAGCAATGGTCGTTACCAGCACATCCCTTGATGGCTCTCACCCTTTCTTGTCCTTCTTGGCCTGTGGGATCCCATCATGGGTCACGTCGGATAAAGTTCCAGCCATAGTGTCTTCTTGCCAACTGCTTGCTACCAAACTAGTTCTGATACCACTTGTCACGGGTTCACTCATTCTAGTGTTCCCAACCCGTGCGGCAGTTAGGTTTTTCACCTAAGTCGGCCTTTCTTAACACTCATAACAAGAGAAGAGAGAAAAGAACTCTATGTATTGAATTTCTCAACAGATACACTTGTGAGGTATGTTACAAATAAGGGAGTTGACATTTTAGAACCTACCACATTAATTACAAATCTACAACCAGAGTATTCTATACAGAGAATATTCTAGGCCCCATAGGTTATTCTAGGAAATCCAAGGACGTTTTAAGAAATTGTATGCTACTCTAGAATATTCCATAACTTTTTGGAGAAGAGTCTGGACGCTCCTTATGGTCTAACCACTTCGTCTGAACGGGCGGACCGTGACACTTGCATGTTTCTTGATGCGAGCCAATAACACTAGCAAGTGAGCTACTCGACAGATAATAAAGTGATAAGAATATCGAGTATTGTTTCCCATGAGGAAGAGTAATTCATTATTAAATAACAACAGCTTAACCATAAATGTTATCCATGAGGAAGAGTAATTCATTATTAAATTTAGAAAGAATAAATCTTTAGAACCCCGGATAGTTAGTAATCTTTTGAGATGACTAAACTGACCACACAACGTATTTATTTCTATCCTCCTGAAATAAACATAAATAAATTATGGTATGCATTACTCTTGACTAAGAATAAAATAGCAAGAAAAATGCAATTTTAACTCCCAAAATTTGAGTTGTGATCTATTTTGGTCCATAGAGTTCCAGACAAAATGCATTAATCTTCAAACTTTTCAATTTCAACTAATTTGGGACAAATTTGAATTTTTGTCAATTATGGAAGGAAAAAGTCACGTGCAATGCACATGACTATTAAGTATCAATATCAAAATTTTCAAAAAGAATAGGAAAATGCAATTTTAGTCCCCAAACTTTTGGTCGTGCTCCATCTTGATCTCCAAATTTATAGAAAAATATATTTAATCTTCGAACTTTCAAATTTTTACTAATTAGGACAAATTTAAAAACTCTTTCAGACAAAAAAATTCTCTTAAAATGTACGTAACTATTAAATCTAAGCTAGTTACACCTCCTACCCGATTTCAACCCATTTGGCCATGTTTTCACTTTATCCTTTGACTATCAATACTCTTCTATTCAGCATTGTTGTCTACATTATCAAGAAATACTTTGTCACCCTCATTATCACTCATATTATAACTACAGTCAACTGGGGAAGGCCATTCTACAGGGCCATCAGATTCATAGTTACCAGTGTTATTTGTGGCATCTTCATCCCTACTATAACCCTCATTATTAGACCCATCACTCCAATGTTCATAACTGCAGCTCTCCCATTTTCAGAACTATTGCTACCATTCTAAGATCCGCAACTCCATTTTTAGAACTACCACTACCATTTTAAAAACCAACACTTCTATCTTCAGAATCGCCACTTCTATTATCTGGATTTTCCAAGGATTCATGTCCAAGCTTGTGAGCCCAAATTTCAGGAAAACATTCTCCCCAGGGTTTAGTTATAATTAAAAATTTATTTGTGAGTGGAACTCTTGTGGAACCCACCCACTTACATTAGTTGGAAGCAATCCTCCAACTAATTGTTTAAGAAGTGCTCATGAAAATGCAATCTCACAAAATGCAAGAGATAATAACTATATAACTACTCCAACGTAAATCAGAATATCATGGAATGTATCACGAGAAAAATTAATGTTAAAATTTTTCTCACCTCCAATAGCTATTTTCAATAGGAATTTTCTCCATAAAAAATAAACACATCTAATACAATACATAAATACGCTGCTTCTCTCTCTAATTACATGCCATATTATTGCAACAACTATATTAAACTTCATTCTATTAAACTATATATCCAAATAATTATGTACAAGGGTAATATCGATTCGTATGTATTGTTCTGCTACATCAAAACTTATTTCGAGGTCATTGTATCTTGGGAAAGGAACACCATAACAGCCTAGTACAATAGGGAGTGTATTACTCCTAAGAAGAGGGATAATCAACGTTCCTCAACCATATACAGGCTCTTTTAATCCTTGAATTAAATTACTATTTTAATTTATTTGTGAAGTATTATTCTGTTATTATTTTTCTTTCTTTGGATATAATTTTACCAATACTTTAGGTTAAATGGGTTGAAATCCGCAGGAAGGAAGTGATAACTAAAGTTAGAATGCATGTGACTTTTTCGTCTGTAATTGACCGAATTTTCATATTTATCCTAAATTTGTAGAAATTGAAAAGTTTGACAAGTGCATTTTGGTTGGAAAATTTGGGGATCAAGATGGACCATAACCAAAACTTTAAGGGCTAAAGTTATATTTTCCCATTATTTTTGAACATTTGGATCTTGAAATTTAATAGTCATGTGCATTGCACATGACTTTTTCTATGTGTAATTGATGAAATTTTTGAACTGGACCAAAATTGGTATTAAATGGAAAATTTGAGAATTAAATGCATTTTGTTTGGAACTTGGAGACCAAGATGGATCATAACCCAAACTTTGGGGACTAAATTTGCATAAAAATATCAACTCATAAATACTCAAAATAAAAACATAATTGGAATAACAATTGGTTGAATCCTGAATAATAGTAAAATGATGATAAAAAATGCTAGAAGGACTTTGAATACTTGTAGAAAATTCACTTACAGATTTTCCTCTTGGATGGAAATTGCTTCTTTCTTCAACCAGCCACCAAAAATCTTCTTGGGTTCTTACAGTAAAAAACTGTTAAATCCTAATTTGATGAAAGACAAAGGCTAAAAACTAAAAATAAGATGTTAAAAGTGTACTTAGAAAAAGATGCTAAAAGTGTCCCTATGATGTAATATATATATATATATATATATATATATATGTATATAGCAATCCTAAGTGTTGGGTTTGGTCTCAACTTGTAAGAGTTCCAACAGATTCGATACAAGCTGAAAATTATCAAAATCACAAAGTTGTAGGCCTAGTAACTCTTGGATATCCAATTAACTTGGAACACTATGGAGTTTAGTTCCTGTGTAACCGATGCTTGATAGTTAGAGCATGCATTTCATCTCGCATTGTTCATGCATATTCAAATCAAGTTTTTGACGTCATTGTCAGTGATTTGTTGTCGGCAATATTGATATAATTCATGGTGGTTGGAACGGTAATTTTAAATTCTTTGTTTTCTTGTATAGTTGTTTCACTTATTTGAAAATCCAAAATGATTCTTTGTTTTGTAGTTGTGTTCCTTATTTTGAAAAATCAATAGAAAAGTATTTTCATTGTCATGGATTATTTAGACTAGTCTAAACTTTCCTACTTTCTTGTTCGTGTTGTTTTATTTCTTTTTAGTGGTTTGCGTTGTTTTTACTCTTTACTTTCAACGAACATGCAAGCAATGAATTGGAATAAGTTATACCAATAAATTATCATCCTTATGGTATTGGAAGTATGACCAATGAGTATGTTTCTTGTAGTTATCAAATAGGATAATCTACCCATCTCTATTTCTTTGTGAGATATCAAGAAAATCCTTATTCATACCCTCCACCTCAGGAGCCTTCATACAAACAAATAGAGCCTCAATTCCTTCGTCAACCAATCCAATAAATTAATGAGACAAGATTGATGGAAATGTAGATACTATTCCAAGTTAGTTGAAGATCAGGCCTAAATCTTTGAATAACAAGCCAAATTCTTTGAGGATGAAGCTAAATTCTCGAAAAATCAAGAACAAAGCTATCAAGAGGTTACAAGACCAACTTTTCGAGCTCACAAGAATGATTGGTGGTGAAGACAAAGGGACTCCAACACTCCCAACAAATGAAGATGATAATGACCCTTAAAGGATCAATGTACAAGGGTCGAGTCATTGAGCATGTGCAACAAAAAAGAACCATAAGGAGGCTCCAATTTCATGAGCATACTAACTAAAGAAGTGCCATATGAAGTGCTTGCTGATAAAGAATCGGTTCAAGAAGAAGACAAGGAAGAACATATTTTAGAAGAAAACATATATGAAGAACTTCTTTAGCTTGAAATTTCAACAATTGGGTCACTCAATACTTGTTTGAAAGCACCACCAACTAATCCTTTGAGTGAGCGTGATTTTGACCGGGTGACCACAAAAGAGATAGCATATGGAAATTTTGTAGAAAAGATCGCGGCTCAAGGATTTGAAGATGAAGGATACATTCTAGAGGGAGGCAGGGATGTGCCAACTACTAATGCTGAAGTTCAACAAGTCTTTGTAACTTCATATGTGCTAGGTAATGAAGCAAGTTCACTAATGATTATCACATTTGTGACAAACATCCTTAGTGTAATTTAGGGAGTACATCTAGATATTTATTTATTCTTTATTGTGGTTTATTTCAATTTATATGTTTTCGTTTAAGAACCAGGTGGGCAATAAATGCTTTATAGCCTTGTGCTTAGTTTAGTTATTTTTGATGTTGGTAAATGATTTTTGATATGCTTGGACATATTTGTTAGTTGATGATAATAATGATGGCAATGTAGCCCTTGTTATAATTTGTGATTAATATATATGCTTTATCGAAAAAGCTTGGACTTGGTTCTTACCATTCGATTGTAGAAATTTTAATTGATGATACGCTTTATTTGTTACGTGTTTGCACTTACTTTGAACAATTCGTGTGAATGCATGAGATCCTATGAATTGGGAGTAATCTTTTATGTTAAATGTCTCTTTGAAGCAAATTTTGTGTAAAACTAAGTTTGGGGATGAGTTGTGTATTTATGTAACCCTTATGTTGTGTTAAACATCATTATCATTATGTGTTCTTTTTTCCTTTTTCTTTAATTTTGTGAACTCCATTAAGCCCCAATAACCTTTTCTTAGTGTAGCCAAAGTTGGTTGAAGAAAGATAAGACAACTTATAGGACTCGTGTGTTTAAATGGAATTTGGATTTATATGGCTTGAGATTACTCTTTGTTTAGTATTATATTGAGTTGAGCTTAGTGTTTAAGAAATCCATGATTAAAGATGGAACTATTGTCTTTGTTGGCCCAAAGCAACCTAAGAGGTGGGTGAATTAAGTTTCAAAAATTACTTTTATAAAGATTAAACTTATTGAGATTTTTCCACTAACAAATAATATAATGAAGATAGAATCAATGAAACTTAAGGAATGTAAAGAAAGTAAGAAAGGACAGATTAAACAAAGAATACTTCCAAGCTAACAAGCTTGAAGTATTAATCCACTAGAATGCTTCACAAACTTGGAGAGCCAATAATCTTTACAAAGTAGGGCAATTATTGCTCACACTAAAACTCTTTTAGTTGAGCCAAGAATTTTACTCACAACCTCACTTTTGTACAAGATTATCACTCCACTCAAAATTTTGAATTGCACTCTAAGCTACACACTAATACAGTATAACACAATAGCCAATTTGCACTCAAATTGCTCTTTTCTAAGGCTTGTAGTCAATGTATTAGATGCCTCTTACATAACAATAGAGCAGGTATTTATAGGAGCAATAAATTGTGGTTATAACTACTTTCAAACGGCTTAATAATAAATGCACAAAAACTAGCCGTTAAGGTTTCGGACGTCCGAGATAAAGATTGTGCGTCCGACACAGCGTCCGATCTCAGTAAAGTTGGTGAAGGATGTCGTTCAGAAGGCCGTGCTTGCGTCCTTTTCATCATCCGGGACTGGGTTCAGACGGTCCTGTTCGTCCACAGTAAACTTTGTTCGGACAGTTGTGTGCGTCCGTTGAAGAGCATGAAGAAGTTTGCTTTCTACTTGTCCATTTGGACGCTGAAATGCATCCTAGTGACTCTCTATCGGATGCTCGTGTTCGTTCGAGAAAAATGGCATAGTTCGGACAGTGTACTGCGTCCGAACAACCTGTTTCCAGTAGAAAAGATAGCAAACCTGCATAGCTTGTTTTCAGAGTTTAATGCTTATGTCATCATCAAAATAAGGTTTGGGAAATATCAATCTTCCCTTTTTTGATGATGACAAACAGTCATAGAATATCCAATCATATCCAATCATGTAAAATCAACAAATATGAGTAATAGCAAAACCAACAATTTTGCATATTCTGACTCCCCTTTTTGACATCATCAAAAGAAGCTGCCCCAGAGAAGGTGCACTAAAACAACCAACAACATCAAAATCATCAAAATTAAATCATTACATAACAATAACATCTAGGCTTTTAATTCAAAATAATGCATAAAACCAAAATAATTTCAATTACAACATCTATGTCAAAGTAATATCCGAAGTAATTCCAAAGCCAAAATACAGATTAATGAATTAACAGAAAATCTAAGTCAAGTGATTTTTCTTCTTAGAGCATTTTTCGATCTTGCGCCGTTTGGTAGGGGCAACATCACCAGTAGCTTCACTATCGTCATCTCTGTAGTCGCGTCATTGCCTGATAAAATTGAATGTATCGTCAATATCCTCGTCGTTGGCCTTATCAGCATAAGCAGCATCTTGGTCATCGATGTCCTCGTCGTTGCCCTCATGATCATCCTCTTCTTCAGTATTGTCATTGTCATCACTTTCGGTAGAGGAGTCAAGGGGATACTGAGATTGAATATTGGCAAATTGAACTTGAGCTGAAGCAGACATGCTCAAGCTGAGTGCCTCTTGGAAGATCATCTGACGAGTTTCAAGTCGATTTAACTTGCGATTAGTGCGACATTGAAAGGATCAGCTCAAAGAACTGAGAAGGCTGCAAATTTGTGAAAGTGAAGGTTCTGAAGGAAGAAGGATGAGGATCATGGACTGGTGGAGGTGTTTGAAGAGGAGGGAAATGGGGAAGTGCCAGACCAGAGGTAGAGGTTTGAGATTTTGATCGTTCAATATCAAAGGCAGCTTTAGTTAACAATTGATCATTACAAAAATGGATGCCTTTCCGCTCAATGTAGGCTTTGTTGAAGTAGGGAGGGAATTGTTTGTTTCTACTGAAGGGTACTTCAAGATAATCAAACACTTTGGTAAGAAATTTGCTGAAGGGAATGTTTCGGCGAGTATCGGTAAGAAATAGTTCCCACAAGGAACAGAAAAGGTACCCAAAATTGAGAGGAATTCCTTTTAAAACACAGTAAAACAAGTAAAGCTGCATTTTTCAGGGCTCGGTGCGATGCCGGTCAGTTGGTAACAGCAAATTTGTGACAAGAGTGTATAAAATATTCATTTCAGGAGTGAGCAAAGTAGTCTTAGGCTTCCGAGGTCTGTTTGAAATTGATATTGAAAATTGCTCTGACCTCGTCAATATCAAATCTAGTGTCCAGAGTAGGCCATTTATCTAAAGAAAAAAAAATAAGAAAATTCATTCGGGGTTGAGACTTCACATTCAAAAATAGTATTTATGATATTGGAAGAAATTTCAAGATTTCAGCTATTCATACAAGAAACTAATGTGCGAACAGTAGGGCTTTTCTAAGATTGGCTGTGAATTGGATCACTAGGTCATGATAAATAGGTAAGTCAATGTGAACTAGGTGACCCCAATTTTGTTTTCTAAAACAACATTTGACAATTGGAAGATTGAATTCATCGAAAAGACTTTGAGAAACAGGTCTTTCAACAATTATAGATTTGCTAAGAAGGAATGTATACCGTTCAGATGCCTTGGCATCGATGAATTTTGGTACGGGTGGATTTGTTGAACTTTGAGGATTAGCGGATGATTCCCCTTGCACTGGAGCTTTTCCTTTTGATTTAAGGACGTCCACGAGTTGCTGTTGAAGAGCCTTCACGAGATAGAACCTTGTGAATTGAAGGTATATACAAGAGAAAGAAAAAAATGTGATTTTTGGGAAGTTGGTGTAAATTTGATGAAATTTGATGGTAGATTGATGAAATGGAGTGCAATAAGGGTAATGAACAGTTTGGGAATGAAGATTCCTCAATCAATTGATTGAGAGAAGGAAGAAGTTGGAGGAATTTTGAGGGGAAAAAATTTTCACCAGAGGAGGGTTAGGGGTTTAGGGTGAGTTCGAAAGGGGGAAAATGAACGGTTTTCATCTAGCAGAGGGACCATTCAGACGTTTGAATGATTTTTATGCATCCGATCATTCATCCAAAAGCTAATGAACGGACGGCCAAAACTCATACCTAGTGCGTCCGATATTTTCTCAAACGATGGGAAGCGTCCAGTAGGATTCCAGTGGGAAAATGAAGAGAGTGAGGAAAATTTGGACGATCATAAGCGTCTGAGACAGATAGGAGATCGCTCGTCTGAATTTGTGGACAAGTGAGAGCGTCCGACAAAGGGCGTTGTTCAGACGAGCATGTGCGTCTGAACTAAGGGACTATGCCGATGTGAACTTTAAAATCCCCAAACGATTTCTGAGATATTCAAAACGATCTAAGGCCAAGGGTTTAGTAAAAATGTCAGCCAGTTGATCTAAAGTAGACACAAAATCAACACAAATTTCTTTTTTGCAAACAATATCTCCAAGAAAATGGTGCTTAACATCAATGTATTTGGTTCTAGAGTGCATTACAGGATTTTTTGTGAGATTAACTGCACTAGTGTTGTCACACCTTATAAGCACAATCAAAGACAACTCCAAAATATTTTAAAGTATGTTTCATCCACAGAAGTTGGGCACAACAATTTCCAACAGCAATGTATTCGGCTTCAGTCGTAGAAAGAGAAATAGAATTTTGTTTTTTGCTAAACCAAGACACAAGACAATTACCCAGGAAATGACACATACCACTAGTACTTTTTCTATCAATTTTGCACCCAACAAAGCCAACATCAGAATAGCTAATTAAATCAAATGTAGAGGATTTTGGATACCAGAGAGCAAAATCCGTTGTGCCTTTTAAGTATCTAAAAATCCTTTTTACAGCCATTAAGTGCGATCCTTTAGGGCAAGATTGAAATCTAGCACATAAACAAACAACAAACATAATATCTGGTCTGCTAGCCGTTAAATAAAGTAGGCTTCCGATCATACCTCTATAGTGTTTTTCATCAACACTATTACCACCTTCATCTTTATCGAGTTTGGTTGGGGTGCACATAGGTGTGCCAACTTGTTTGCAATCTTCCATTCCGAATCATTTGAGTAGCTCCTTTGTGTACTTGATTTGTGTAATAAACGTTCCTTCATTTGTTTGGTGAACTTGTAGTCCAAGGAAAAATTGTAACTTTCCCATCATACTCATCTCAAACTCTTTTTGCATCAAATGTGAGAAATCCTTGCACAAGCTTTCATTAGTTGCTCCAAAAATAATATCATCAACGTAAATTTTGAACAATTAACAAACCATTGGAATTCGTTTTGGTAAAAAGAGTGGTGTCAACAACACCTCTTTTATATCCATTTTCAATCAAAAAATCACTTAGTCTTTCATACCAAGCTCTTGGAGCTTGTTTCAAACCATATAAGGCTTTAGAGAGTTTGAAAACATGATTTGAAAAATTTTTATTTTCAAAACTGGGAGGTTGTTTGACGAAAACTTCTTGATCAATAAAACCATTTACAAAGGCACTTTGGACATCCATTTGAAATAATTTGAAATCAATAAAGCATGCATATGCGAGAAGCATGCGAATGGATTCTAATCTAGCAACAGGTGCAAAAGTTTCATCAAAGTCAATACCTTCTTCTTGAGCATAACCTTTTGCAACAAGTCTAGCTTTGTTCCTTATGATTTCACCTTTATCATTTTATTTGTTTATAAAAACCCATTTTGTTCCAATTACGGGAGGAATTTATGGTCTTTCAACTAAGGTCCATATGTTATGTCTCTTAATTTTTCTCATATTGACTAAGTTCATCTTGCATGGCAATGACCCAAGATTCATCATTTAAAGCATCATCTACATGTTTAGGTTCAATGTGAGAAAGTAATGCACAGTTACTATTCAAAGGTTTATGAGACCGAGTTGTTACCCCATCGGATAGATCACCTATGATCAAATCTTGAGGGTGACTAGAGACAAATCTCCATGCTTTCGGAAGATCTTTTGGAATATCCTCGTTCTTTTCTTCTTCATCATCTACTTGATGGTTGTTGACATCATTGCTTGATGGAATCTCTTGATGATCTTCATGGATAGTGAGCTTCTAAAGTTCCTTTTGAATACAACATCTTCATCTTCACATATATTCTTTGAGATAACATCATTAGCTTCATCAAATGTAACATGTACAACTTCTTCAATCAAAAGCGTTCTTCTATTGCATACTCGGTACACTTTCTTGTCACTAGAATATCCTAGAAAAATTCCTTCATCCGATTTTTTGTCAAATTTTCCAATATTTTCTTTGATTTTTAATATAAAAGATTTGCAACCAAAAACTTTAAAATACCTCACAACGGGTTTTTTACAAAATAAGAGTTCATAAGGAGTTTGTTTAAAATGGATCTCAACAAAACCGAATTCATGACATAACAAGCCGTGTTAACGGCTTCGGCCCAAAAATATTGTGGTAAATCACATTCACTAATCATAGTTCTAGAGGTTTCTTGAAGTGCTCCATTTTTCCTTTCAACAACACCATTTTGTTGAGGAACTCTAACAACCAAAAATTCATGTGAAATACCGTTGTGATCACAAAATTCGGGAAAGCCTCTAGATTTAAATTAGGTACCATTGTTACTTCTTAATCTTGTGATCTTTAAATTCAACAAATTTTGAATTTTAGAAAACAATTTTACAAATTTTTCAAAAGTTTCATTTTAGTGAACAAGGAATAATACCCAAGTATACCTGGAAGAATCATCCACAATCACAAAAGCATATTTACAACCACCACCAAGATTAGCATGTTGACTTGGCCCAAACAAGTCTAAGTGCAATAATTCTAAAGGTTTATAAGTAGACACATAATTCTTTGGTTTAAAGGAAAGTTTAACTTGTTTACCAAATTGGCATGCATCACAAATTTTATTTCTCAAAAACTTTATTTTTGGCAAACCTCTTACCAATTCCTTTTTAGCAAGTTTTTCAATTAAATCCATATTAAAATGACAAAGTCTTCTATGCTGAAGCCAAGGATCATCTATGGAAGCGGTAAGACATTTTAAATTGCTATTACTAATTTTGTCAAGGTGAATCACATAAACATCATTGTGCCTAGCACCCTTAAATAAAACAACATGATTTTTATCAAGAATAAGACATTCATGCTTGGTAAATAACACAGATAAATTTTTATCACAAAGTTGACTTACACTCAATAAATTGTAGTTCAAATTATCAACAAGAAACACATTCTTTATCAAGGTTTCGCCATTTTTACCTACATCACCAATAAAGAGCTTTAGCCGATTGATTTTGCTTTATTGTTATCCCCAAATGCTACCTTTCCACTATTTTTGGATTTGAGGTTTGTGATGAGAGAAGCATCACCCTTCATGTGTCTTGAGCATCCACTATTTATGAACCACTTAGTATTGTTGATGATGTTAAGTAACTACACAACAAATCAATTGATAACTTTTGGTACCCATATTTTCTTGGGTCCATTAGAGTTAGTGAAATTGCTATTAATCCATACGGCTTTCATTCCAAGTTTCTCATTTTTCTTGACATAGCACATATTCTTGGCATGTCCATGTTGTTGGCAATACTTACAAATAATATTTTTGTTTCCATATAAAGAGGATTTTACATAACATAAGTCATCCCTTCTAAACATGACAAAATTTTTGTTGATCAATACATTTCTATTTCTTTTCAAATCAACAACATTTTCTCTTTTTCTAGTCAAGAGAACGTTCAAATCATCCAATCTTTTCTTCAAGGAGGCATGTTCTTCCTTGACCTTTGATTCACATGCATTCTTTTCTTCAAGTCACTATTTTCTTGTGATAACCTATTATTTTCATTCACAAGTTTAGAGTTAGCATTCAATAAAGCATTTGATTTCTTTATTAACTCCTTATTTCTAGCATATGATTACTTTAAGCTATCATGCAATTTTAAAATGAAAGCTTCAAGATCTTTATCATCATTTTCATCATTGGAGTCATAGTTAGAATTTACCTCATCATCTCCAATGACCATCAAGGCCATTTGTGCCGACTCCATTTCTTCTTCAACTTCTCCTTCGGAATTGCAATCATCCCATGTGATTTGAAAGTTGTTAAAGCGGGGCTTTCTTCCTTCCTTCTTTTTCTTGGAAGGACACTCATTTACAAAGTGTCCGGGTTGACCGCATTCAAAGCACTTTTCATTTTGCTTCTTCATTTCTAGCTTAGTCTTCCCTTTGAAATTATTTGAATTGGTAGCTCAACCTCTTCTCATTCTTCGCTTGTTGATTTAGCGGATGTTTAAGAAATTATTTGGTGATGAGTGCAAGATCTCCTTCATCAAGATCTTCCTCTTCTAAATTGATGGAGCCATTTTCATCCTCTTTTCGAGAGGTCTTTAATGCAATGCTCCTTTTTGGTGTTGCTTCTTCATCATCCACCACTTTGGCCTTCAACTTCAATTCATAAGAAGTAAGAGAGTTGATTAGTGATTCAATAGGCATAGAATTTAAATTATTAGCCTCCTCTATTGCGATTGTTTTGGCCTACCATTCTTTGGATAGAGCATTCAAGATTTTTCTGTTCTTTCCACCAAAAGAATACTCCTTACCCAAGGCTTCAAGATCCTTAATGATGTCATTGAACCTACAATATATTTTGTCAATATTTTCATGTGGTTCCATCTTGAAGGACTCATACTTTGCAACAAGTAAAGATTTCTTTTGCTTTCAAACATCGTCGCTTCCTTCAATTTATCCCAAATTTCTTTAGCAGAAGTGCATCGATTGACACGAGTTCTTGATTCATTGGCATTCCGGCAATTGTATAGCACATTCATAGCTTTTGCATTTAAAGTCAAGTTTACCTTGTCTTATGGAGTTATCTCATCCCTTGTCTTTTCTCTTCTTCTATTTGTACGATCATCAATGATGGCAACTTCAAAGGAACCTTCATTTACAACATACCACAAGTCAATATCAATAGATTGCAAAAATATTTTCATTCTATCCCTCCAACTAATAAAATTTGCCCCATTGAACATAGGGGGCCTAGTAATGGATTGACCCTTAAAAAATAGAGCATTGTTGTTTGCCATAATACATCTTTTCTCAAAAGCAATTTAAGCAATAAAATGAGACTAGGCTCTGATACCAATTGTTGGTCCCAAAGCAACCTAAGAGGGGAGGTTGAATTAGGTTTCAAAAATTACTTTTATAAAGATTAAACTTATTGAGATTTTTTCCACTAACAAATAATATAATGAAGATAGAATTAGTGAAACTTAAGGAATGTAAAGAAAGTGAGAGTAAAGGAGATTAAACAAACAATACTTCCAAGCTAACAAGCATGAAGTATTAATCCACTAGAATGCTTCATAAACTTGGTGAGCCAATAATCTTTACAAAGTAGGACAATTCTTGCTCACACTAAAACTCTTTTAGTTGAGCTAAGAATTTTACTCACAACCTCACTTTTGTACAAGATTATCACTCCACTCAAAATTTTTAATTGCACTCTAAGCTACACACTAATACAATATAGCACTATAGCCAATTTGCACTCAAATTGCCCTTTTCTAAGGCTTGTATTCAATGTATTAGATGCCTCTTATAGAACAATAGAGCAGGTATTTATAGGAACAATAAATTATGGTTGTAACTACTTTCAAACGGCTTAATAATAAATGCACAAAAACTAGCCGTTAAGGTTTCGGACGTCCGAGATAAAGATGGTGCGTCTGACATAGCATCCGATCTCCGTAAAATTGGTGAAGGATGTCGTTCGGACGGCCGTGCATGCATCCGTTTCATCGTCCGGACTGGGTTTCAGACAATCCTATTCGTCTGAAGCAAGCTTTGTTCGGCCAGTTGTGTGCATTCATTGAGGAGCTTGAAGAAGTTTTCTTTCTGCCTGTCTGTTTGGATGGTGAAATGAATCCGAGTGAATCTGTATCGAGCGCTCCTATTCGTCCGAGAAAAATGGCATAGTTCGGACGGTGTACTGCGTCCGAATAACCTGTTTCCAGCAGAAAAGATAGCGGACCTGCATAGCTTGTTTTCAAAGTTTAGTGCTTATGTCATCATCAAAATAAGGTTTGGAAAACATCAGTATTAATTTCAAATTGTTCTTACTTGATTATTTGCACATTCACTTGGTTAATATTGTCCATCATCTTTATGAGATTTTTTATTGTCCAAGTGTAGTTGAAAGTCATTTCCAAGTATAATATTATGTTTAGTTACATTTTTATATGTTTTTTAGTAGCATTTTTATATCTTGTGATATATGTGCATGATAGGATGAGTTTGTAACTCAACATTATTGAATCAAGTGAAATGAATGGTGGTGTGTCTTTTAATCTTTTTTGTTTTTGGAAATGGTGATCTTTTGTGAATTAATTTTTTTTTAGTTTGATAGAAAAAAGATCAATTTGATACTCGATAATGCTATTTTGACCTAAGAATGGCAAATAACTTTCTTGGTAATTTCGATTTTAGCGGTAAAATAGATAGTTTTTGTTGTGGGTACATGTTTCAAAAACCAGGATCATTCATCTTTGCTGGTCATGAAAGACGTTACAAACTATGTAAAAAATATTATAGAAAAAAAAATTGAAAGGTTTTAACACAATACTCCTATTCCTATAGTTTCAGTGTTGTCCTCGGTCTCCTGCTACTTACTTCCAAGTTTTATAATGTGGGATTTTGAGCATCCTTCAATTTTCAGCCATTTCTATTTTCTGGATTTCTGAAATTCTGAGAATCCTGAACGCCAACAAGATTTCAAGTTTTCAACAGCAACTCAGATCCACTATCTCCATTTTGATTTGAAATTCCTTCATATCCTAAGCTTGATTAAACTACGTATACAAGTGCCAGTATTTCTTGAAAGCTCAGGAACCTTCATGGAGGGCCTAGTTTGTTTCTCAATATGCAATACATCCTCGAATGGCCCCTTTCTCATAGTGAGATTATACATAATCAAAGAGCATTCAAGAAAATCAATGTTTTATCCAGAAGAAGATCATTTCAAAAAGATTATTAACTACTTTGACCTTATAAAAATGCAACCATGTTATTCTCGAAAAACTATGTTCTTTAAAGAAAAATGACAAATTAAATATTTATAGCCAACAATTTGAGAACAGTAATGCCAGTAAGCAACTATGAGCATTGAAAATTAGACATTAAAAATTAATTACAGCTATAAGGAAAACAGAAATGTCAAATTCAATTTTGTCAGCAAGTGAAAATAATAAAGAATAAATTCATGCCTGAATTGCATTTTCCTTCCCCATTCTGGTGGGTTATGGTGTCCAGAGATTTGTTGGGGATAGTGCACTTTGATACATAAAGTTTCCAAGACTACTAAATATGAGACTGAATACAATACTTTTCAATTTCCCACTTCTTATGTACTTGCAAGTAGAATCTCCCTTTCAATTAACTGTAATACTTCCTTTGACCACTGAGTAAACTTTCGCACAAGATTTCTAGTTATTCTCTCCTCAAACTTGGTAGCTTTCAGCATTTCACACCAACATACACATCACACTTGCATGCCACTTTAGTAAGAGAAGAGTTCTCAAGCTGATGTTTTAATTGCACCTGTGTAAGGGTGAAAGGAGCAAACAAAAAGTGAAATTTCATTTAAAAATGCTTAATCAGTCACCAAGAACAAACAAGAAAGACTTCTCTATTTGTTTGGGTGTTAAATATTTTCTGCATAATATTTTCCACAATTTCTGGTGTTTGGCTGCAAAAACAATGGAGAAAATATTTTCTGGTGGAAAACATTTTACACCAAGATATGGAAAACAACTTTAGTAAGACAGTTACAGAAGTTGATTCATTTGTCCCTGCAGCTCACACTACCAATCTTGAAACATCTCTCCTGCAGAGAAATTGTTGACATTGTGCTTCTTTTGAAAATCATTCTATTTCGATGCTGATTTGAAATCGTGTATCCTTCAAGGTGGAACTCGCATTTGTGAAATGCAAGTTCTATGACCTCGCTTCTGTTGAATGCGTGGTCAGTGGGAAATTTATTTTTGATTTCTTAAACAAATTTTTTTTTGAATGACCTCGTATTTGTTAAATGCGAGGTCTGAAGAATTTTTTTTTAAAAAAATTGGCTGACCTTGCATTTAACGAATGCGAGGTCAAACGAACTTAAATTCCAGAACCGAAATCGGCCCCAGACCCGAAACACTTTTCTTCCTCCTCCCCCTCTCTGCGATTGCAATCACAACCACCACCACCTCCATTCCTCATCCTTTACAACCATCACCACCTCCATTCTTCCTTCTCTACAACCACCACCATCTCCACCTCCGTTACTCCTCATCTTGTACAACCACCACCCCTACCATTATTCACCTCCTATACGAGCTCTTCAACCACCACTACCTTATTCCTCCTCCTCAATAAACACCACCACCTATAAAATATAAAGGTAAAATATTTTTTGAATTTCAATTATTGCAGTTAATTTGTATTTTTTAATTTTTTTTGGAGTTAATTTATTTTTTTAATGTCAATATTTAGAAAATTATCTATGATGATAGCTTATATTTTTGCTATTTTCTGGTCATGAATATAAATGAGTTGCTATATGAAGTGAGGAGGGCTGTTAATGGGATCCGTTGTCGACACCATTTTTATGCTAACCCAATAATTACTGTCTGTAAATAGGGCTGTTTAAATTTTTTATTGCTTGCGACTTTTTGTTGTAATTGGTTCACCAATTCTCTAAGCTGTATATATTTATGTAATTTTATTTGGATATATTTAAGTTAGATATATTGAAGTGGTTATGTGCCTTTGTATCTCTTTCTTATAGATTACAGATTTTTTGATTAAATTTGTTTATAGCCCTTGTTGGGCATGTAAAAGTTACTTGTAACCCTTGCCGGGTTATTGCGTTGTTTGTAACCCTTATCTGGCATGACTGGTGTAATAGAGAATCCTTAAGAAATAGAGGAAACTCTGTCGATTTTTTTTTAAAAATTATTTCATACCAAAAATTGGGGTCTAAACATGTTACATCCTTACAGGGAAATGACATTTGATAGACCCCGTTACATCTTCCTTTATTGGGGATGGGAAATAACTTATGATGGCGGTACTATGTCTTACTGGCCAATGCTGTGCAAGAAACTATTCCGAATAAAGCTACGGATTAGGTTTCTGGAGTTGGTTGACAAGATATATGGGTTCGTGGAGGTTGATAGGGAGAAGTTCAAATTGAATATGTTGTACAGGCATATAGTTAGCCGTGGTGTTTACTCTGGCATTCCATTGACAGATGATGATAGTATGGATGGTATTTTTGATTTGTTCGATGCTGATCCTACTTTTTGTGCTGAACTGTACATCGAGACCGAAGAAATTCCTCAGATACCGAAACCAACAACAATCTAGGGTTGTATGGTATGGGGCCAATGATATCGTTTATGCATTCGTCCATGGACGATGAGGCACTACAGTCCAACGCTTAGAATCTCTTTGATCATCCATGGTCATTTGAGTATTACAACCCGACGTGTTCGTTTTCAATATCAAACTTAATGCCATTTGATCAATCTATTGGCACGCAGTATAATAGAGACACTACCGCAGGTGAAGGCTTACCATGCAATATTATAATCAACATATTCATAGGTGAGGGATTGACAGGTGATGATGATATTAGTGACCTGTCGTGGCATGCATTAGACGATGATTACAAGTCAGAGTTAGATTCAGAAGATATATCGAAGGATGAATCTGACGATGACTTGGGGGCAAACAACGGTGAATGTCAGATGCAAGAGGATGTTCCCGTCTATCAACCTAGAGGTATGGCATTTTTTAGTGATGTTGGTAACTACGGTGATTACGATCCCATGGACCGTAGTGCTAAAGATGTCACTGGTTTATTGGGACGAAGAAAAAAATAATATTCGGCTGCACATGTGCTTTGGTAGCAAGGAGCAAGTCAGTAAGGCAGTTAGAATGTGCTCTGTAGCTCAAAAAATGGGAATTCAAAGTGACAGAGAGCCAGAAGAGGACATGGGTGGCTAAATGCAAGACTGCGTCCTCTGGTAGATTAGCTACCGAAGAGTGTGATCGGAGTATTCGATTCCATGGCAATGAATCCCTTAATGTGTGGAAGGTCATAAAATGGGTTAAAGATCACATATGTCTCGAAGAAATACCCGAAAGCAACAATAGAAATCTAACATTCGCAGTAATTGCTAACCAAATAATGCACTTAGTTGAAAATCTGAGGCACTGCAGTCCAACGTGTAGAGTCTCTTTGATCATCCTTGGTCATTTGAGTATTACAACCCAACGTGTTCGTTTTCAATATCAAACTTACTGCCATCTGATCAATCTATTGGCGCGCAGTATAATAGAGACACTACGCAGGTGAAGGTCTTACCATGCAATATTATAATCAACATATGGGAATGGGTCTCATAGGTGAGGGATTGACAGGTGATGATGATAATAGTGACTCGTCGTGGCATGCAAGAGACGATGATTACAAGTCAGAGTCAGATTCAGAAGGTATATCGGAGGATGAATCTGACGATGACTTGGGGGCAAACAATGGTGAATGTCAGATGCAAGAGGATGTTTCCGTTTATCAACCTAGAGGTATGTCATTTTTCATTGATATTGATAACTACGGTGATTACGATCCCATGGACCATAGTGATAAAGATGGGCTGGTTTATTGGAATGAAGAAAAAAATAATATTCGGCTGCACATGTGCTTTGGTAGCAAGGAGCAAGTTAGTAAGGTAGTTAGTGTTGAACCCCAGTTATGTTAATCATCTTTTGATGATGACCAAATCATACTAATGGTTTGATAACAAGTGTGGAGAAAAACAGGTAGGTTCGGATGCAAATGATCGTCCGAACAAAACAACCAAAAGACTTCACAGACGCAAATGATTGTCCGAGTCACAGAGCTTCGGATGATGGTAATCGTCCGACAAAAAGAATTTGAAGCAAGCCTCGGACGAAGAACAGCGTCCGATCATATTTCCAGAAGACTTTGCTTAGATCGGACGCATGTTCGGACGCATCGTCGGACGTCCGAACGAATACCCTCAGAGAACGGACGTAGTGTCGGATGCAAGGTTTAGCAGCGGCCGTCCGAATGGTACAACGGCTAGTTTGTTCGAACGCACTCTTGCTGCATCAGCCGTCCGAAAGGTCCAACGGTTGTTGAATATCTATTGTATTCATTTGTGCTTAAGTTTTTATTTGGTCCTTAAAGTTTGAATTTCTATTAAGCACTTAAAAAGGTTTATTTTTAGATACAACCTAATTCACCCCCCCTCTTAGGTTATTGCTTTGGGGCCAACAATTGGTATCAGAGCTTGGTCTCATATATTGAGCTTAACCGCTTTTGAGTAAAAATCATTATGGCAACCAATAATGCCAAGCTCTGATCCACTTTATTTTTAGAGGGGCATTCTATCACTAGACCTCCCATGTTTAATGGTATTAATTTTGTTTTTTGGAGGGATAGAATGAAAATTTTTGTTCAATCTAATGATATTGATTTATGGTATATTATTTGTGAAGGTCCTTTAGAAGCTAATGTTTTTGATAAAAAAATACTCGTAGATTAAGGCCTAAGACTAGATATGAGTTAAATGCACAAGATAAAATAAATTTATCTTTAAATGCTAAAGCCATTAATATTTTGTATAATGCTTTGGATGCAGATGAGTTTTCTAAAGTAAAAGAGAGCATATCGGCCAAGGAGATATGGGACAAATTGAAAGAAATCCATGAAGGAAGTGAAGATATTAGAGAGCAAAAGAAGTTACTTCTTGTGGCTAAATATGAATCCTTCAAAATGGAACCTCATGAGAACATTGACAAGATGTATTTTAGGTTCAATGATATGGTAAAGGATTTGGAAGTTTTGGGTAAAGAATATTCCTTGGGTGAGCCAAAAGAATAGAAAAATTTTGAATGCTTTACCTAAGGAATGGGAACCTAAATCCATTGCTATAGAAGAATCTAAAAATTTAAATTCTATGCCTATTGATTCATTGATCAATTCTCTAACCTCATTTGAATTGAAGTTGAAATACAAGCTACAAAATGAGGAGGCAAAGGGAAAAAGAAGCATAGCATTTAAAGCTTCATCAAAAAGGAGAAAAGACTCAAGGAAGCCTCACTTCAAAAAATTCCAAATCACTTGGGATGATTGCAATTCGGATGGAGAGGTTGAAGAAGAATATGAGGAGGCTCAAATGGCTTTTATGGCACTTGGCGATAATGAGGTAACCTCTAGTTGTGATTCTTGTGATGCTTCATGTGATAATGATGATGATGATGTTGAATCATTTATTTTTAAAATGCATGAATGTTTGAAAGAATCATATGCTAAGAACAAAGAGTTGAAAATTAAAATTAATACTTTATTGAGTGCCAACTCAAACTTGTGCCTAAAAATAATTCTTTGACAAAAGAAAATGATGTTTTGAAAGAAAAATTTGTTGGAAAAACCAAGATCATGGAAGAACAAGCTTCATTGAAGAAGAGATTAGATGATCTTGATGTTACTTTGAAAACAAAGAAACAAAATGTTTTTGAAAAGAAAAGAACTAGAAATATCTTTTTGAACAAAAATTTTATCACCTTTAGAAAAAATGATTTGTGCTTTATTAAATCGAAATCTTCTTTTTATGGCAATAAGAATATTATTTGTACTTATTATCATCAACATGGCCATATAAAGAAAAATTGTTATGCTAAAAGAAATGAAAAATTGGGAATAAACTCTATTTGGGTGATTAAGCATGCTACTAATCCAATTGGACCCAAGAAAGTTTGGGTACCAAAAGTTGTTACTTAACTTTGCATGTAGGTATGCTTGAAGAGCACTAAGGAATTCAAGATAGATTATCTTTGAAGGGTGTTCAAGGCATATGAGCTAAAATGATATTGCAAATGGGTAACATCTAAAATTTTGTGTGCTTTCATTTATCAAGTTGAACTATGTTGTGTTTGAATCTATTTAGAATGCTAGGAAATTTGTATCCCCATTTTTTTCCTATAATAAGTCACAACTTGTAAAAGAAAGGGGGAGCATTCAATTTTTTTTTTTGAATTATTTTGTAAAAATTGCATCACACATGCTTCATTGTTTTGATGATGCTTTTGGTAAGGAATGAGCGAAAATGGTTTTGGTCCTTATTCTTTGCATAAATTCTCTCATTTCTTATGGAACACATATTCTTGAACGGAAGAATTGTTTTGTATAACATGACTCATTCTCCATGTACTCATTATATTCATCTTTCAAGGGAGAGAATAAACTTAGGGGGAGCTTAAATTGCATTATTTATCTTATGTTTTGATAATGCCAAAAGGGGGAGAAATAATGGACAAATTCTCATGTGTTGTACTTCATATTTTATGGTTGTTTTTTGAATTGTCCCAAATGATTTGTCATCTAATCATCAAAAAGGGGGAGATTGTTGAACCCCAGTTATGTTAATCATGTTTTGATGATGACCAAATCATCTTAATGGTTTGATAACAAGTGTGCAGAAAAATAGGTAGGTTCGGACGCAAATGATAGTCCGAACAAAACAACCACAAGACTTCACGGACGCAAATGACTGTCCGAGTCACAGAGCTTCGACGATGGTAATTGTCCGACAAAAAGAATTTGAAGCAAGCCTCGGACGAAGAACAGCCTCCGATCATATTTCCAGAAGACTTTGGTTCGATTGGACGCATGTTCGGACACATCCTCGGACGTCCGAACGAATACCTTCAGAGAACGGACGCAGTGTCAGACGTAAGGTTTACCAGCGGCAGTCTGAACGGTACAACGGCTAGTTTGTTCGGACGCACTCATGCTGCATCGGCCGTCCGAAAGGTCCAACAGCTAGTTTTCCAGTAAATAGAAAATAGCCGTTGGGAAGTTGTTGGAAGCAAAATTTTGGCAACTATAAATACCCCATAGGTCTGAATTAACAATAAGGGGACTTCTACATTGATTACAAATAATTCTTGACCTATTTGAGAGAAATAGTGGGTACAAGTGTTGTAATAGTGTAGGTAGTGTGAAAAGAGCTTAGAAGTGTAAGAGTTCTTCAAGTGTAAGAGTGGAGAGATAACAATTGTAACAAAGGGAGGTTGTGAGTGTAAAACTCTTGGCTCAACTAAAGGAAATTAGTGTGAGCAAGAGTGATCCTCATTTGTGTACAAGAGGTTATTGTCTCACCTACTTTGAAGAGACTTTTAGTGGCTAAACTTCAAGTTGTAAACTTGGTAGTTGCCTTGTAAGAAGCTCTTTGTAGTTGAAAGCTCCAAGCTTGAGAAGCTTGGAAGTTTGGTTTGATTCTCTTAATCTCAATATTCTTATTTGTTCTTTAAGCTTAAGTTGTTGAATATCTATTGTATTCATTTGTGCTTAAGTTTTTCATTTGGTGCTTAAAGTTTGAATTTCTATTAAGCATTTAAAAAGGTTTGTTTTTAGATACAACCTAATTCACCCCCCCTCTTAGGTTATTGCTTTGGGGCCAACAGTTAGAATGTGGTCTGTAGCTCAAAAAATGGTAATTCATAGTGATAAAGAGCCAGAAGAGGACATGGGCGGCTAAATGCAAGACTGTGTCCTCTGATAGATTAGCTCCCGGAGAGTGTGATTGGAGTATTCAATTTCGTGGCAATGAATCCCTTAATGTGTGGAAGGTCATAAAATGGGTAAAAAATTACATATGTCTCGAAGAAATCCCCGAAAACAATAACAAAAATCTAACATTCGCAGTCATTGCTAACCAAATAATGCACTTAGTTGAAAATCATCCTAGGCACAAGGTCAAACAAATTCAGGTATACATTAAGAACAGTTTCAGGGTTGACATTACATACAAGAAGGCTATGCTCACAGGAAAGCGATCGTGCTTGTGTATGGAAGTTGGGCATCTAATTTTCAGCAATTACCTCAATACATTGAAGAAGTACTCCGCACTAATCCACAAACTGTGATGCAGTGGCTGCATCATCCCAACAGTATCGAGCATGTCAAAATATTCAAATACATCTTTTGGGCATTTTGCCCAGCGATTGATGCATTGCACAGGTATAGACTTGTCCTATCTGTTGATGGCACATATCTGCGAGGGGAATATTGTGGTAAATTACTTATTGCTATGGCTTTGGATGCTAACAATAAAATTTTACCTGTTGCCTATGCAATTGTTGATAAGGAAAAATACAAAATTGGGGATGGTTCATGCAGCAGTTGAGACACCATCAACACATGCATGACTTAGAGACTGTTTGTATAATATCCGACCGGCATCGTGGCATTCTACATGATATGAATGAGTCCCGCTTATGGAAAGAACCATTTGCATATCATAGATTCTGTCTGTGCCATGTTCGAAGTACTTTGATGACCAAATACAAGAATGTGGAAGTGAAGAAGTTGTGTTGGTCTCTTGGTGTCAAGATATAGATGCGGAAATGGAATAATCACCACAAATAAATGATACAGCTTCAAAGTCCTGAGGTTTGGGAGTATCTGGCAGATATTGGCCTTGACCGTTGGTGCCTTGCTCATGACGGAAATTGTAGGTAGGGAATACACACTACAAATACTTTTGAGAGCTACAATAATGTCTTGTGAAGGGTTAGACTACTTCTAATCAAGGCTATAATTGATAGTACATTCCATCGTTCGGTGAAATTGTTTGTTGATAACATTACAAGGGGTGAACATTGTCATACATCTGTTACACCAATGAATTGGAAAATGTTGTTGGCTGTAGACCAAAAAGATGGAGGACACACGATTATGGTTTTTGACCATTCCACTAGTATGTATAGAATTAAGATACCCTATCATGAGACCGGTTGTGGTGGCAATGTACAAGTTGTCAATTATATACAGAAGACTTCTACCTATGGTAAATGGCAAATGTACAGGTTCCCGTGCTCGCATGCGATGGCAGTTTGCAAGCTTAATAGTGATGAACCTAGTCAAGAGTAGTTGCGGAGCAATACACACTCGCATGTATCGAGACCAGTACACTATTAGTAGATTTGTCCCACAATCCAATCTTAAGGAATTGCCTCCTATTCAGCAGATATGTGGTGAAGACAGTATGTTCTTAGACAACCGAGCAAGCCAGGTACGTGCAAGGCGCATCCGGAATGAGATGGATATTAGGGATCCCCATGAGCCCAGAAGGTGTACGAATTGTCATCAGCCCGGGCATAATCGCAGGAGTTGCCCTTCGCGACAACATTAATTTGTCTTTTTTATTGTATTGTTTATGTACTTGTTGTATTGTATGAAATTGTAGTTGTTTGCTTTTGTTTATTCATTTATCGAAAACTTTGTATTATCAGTGATTACGGAGACATGACATTTAATGTTTATATATGACTTTTAAAATGTATGAAATTAAATTCCTACTATCTATGGGGTTAATTTTTCACTTTTTTCATTTCACTTTGTTAGGTATGGATGATCAGCCCCTCGTGGAAGCTTGTTCATTCTGGACCACATATAGATGATATTATATCACCTACGATGCTACATAGGGCTAGATCTATTTTTGACAATTTTATCGATGATTCCACACTATAGGTTAATTGTTGTGATGGGACATTTTGGGATCATAGACCCATACTAGATTGCGTATGGCATTATATTTGTTTGGCAAGTTTTGAAGGTGTCGCATCTTTAGAACGTATTTCAGTGGATCATTCTTTGATCACTAGTCTTGTCGAGCGATGGCGACCTGAGACACATTCTTTTCATCTACTTGGTGGAGAGGCTATAATCACACTACAGGATGTAGAGGTACTTTGGGGTTTACATATTGATGGACCACCCGTGACAGGTAAGCACACTACTCATACTGCAGATATTTGGGGCTAGTTATATTTTGAGTTATTGAGCTTTATGCCTACAAGATCATATATTGACGGAGGTCATTTGAAAGTTGGATGTTTGTCTACGGCATTAGATCGTTCCATCCCTGATGAGATGCGACTGATGACATGTGTCAGCAGATGGCATGTATATATTTACTTGTATTTATTGGAGGCCTTTTACTTGTAGACAATTCAGACAACAAAGTGCCATTATTGTATCTATCCATGCTTTGGAGTCTGTGGGACATTATAGTCGGGGATCAGCAGTTTTAGGCACTTTGTATCGCAACATGTGTGATGCTACCTCACCTACCGCTAGAAACATTTGCGGACCAGTGCTATTATTACAGGTATATTTCAATACTTTACATTATTTATTGTATATTTCTTTCACAATTTATAGAATACATTCTATTTGAAAATTACATTTATGGGCTTAGGAGCGCATGCCGACTCTACGGCCTAATCGGTTAGAGCCGGCACAGCAGCATCATGGAGCATATGGATCTCGGTATATATATTTTGTTAATCTCTTTAATCAAAAATGTTTATATTGGACTTGATATTTATTAATTTTTATTAAAGGTAGGATGTTGGATATGATTTGCACAATCCTGCATAGGCATGTCTTATCTATATTTCGAGATCAGCTACATAATTTGCGATCCAATGAGGTATATCTACCTACTATATTTCTTTTGCACTTTGTCTTCGTCGTATTTTGTTAATTTACTTGTCTTTTTGTCGAATTGGTTGGTATTAGTTTATATGGAAGCCATACCCTGATGAGGTACTTGATATGCTTCCGTATTATTGCACAGCTAGTCGTGACATATGGCATGCAGTTACTTATTTGATATGTTGGGAGATCGTGGAATGTTACCTAACTGATCGAGTTATGCAATAGTTCGGGTCAAACCAACCTATAACAGATCAGAGATCACGTTACATTTCATTTGATAGATCGTCATGGTCGGGCAAACAATGATTGAGATTGACTCACCGAGCTTATATAGACATTTGGGGGACAAGAAGGGACGCAGTTGAGGTTGGTCTCCCATGTACTGACACTACACATGCATCACATGATTATGTACAATGGTACTAATCGAGGACGGTGGTATACATATCCAATTTGAGTCATCACCTTACTTTTTTAGAGGGGCACCACGGCGATAGTGCACATGCAGATTATCTAGTAAGTAGTTATTCATTTTATTACTCTTTTCATTTTCAAATGACTTAAGTAGTAATACTAATTTTCACTTTTATGGTAGATGAACTTCATGGCTAGATTGTACTACATGTCCTTGGATCACCTGATTGAGGATGATGATCCGGACACCAGTACTTGGGCATAGATCAGACATTTCGCTTCTGAGTCACTACATGCAGTAGGCAAATCAAGTCGCCTTGATCTTCGGCCTCCGTCAGTTCTTGATTACATTCGACATGCACACCAGACACAGGATACACATAGAGTAGATCGAGTTCCGCAGCAAGGGGGCAACATGGTGGTGGTCGTTGCCGTCGTCGAGTTCCATCGCCTCAGCCCCATGCAGATGTTGGATCCCCTCATGTTAATATGTAATTCGAGGGTAACACTTCATAGATACTTTCGCCATCACCATGCGCACACTGGTAGGACCATCATCTTTTGGATCGTCGTCCAGTGGTCCAGATCCGAACCATACTGGTCCCAGTGTTTCAAATGAAGAACATGAACATGAACAAAATATAGCTTCATGGTCGCAGATTGCTCACCCTACTCAAGAGCGAGTGACATCACAATTTTATGTCTGTCGGTCAAAAAGGGTTTCTAAACCTAGACAGTGTGGTACGGGGGGGAGATTTGGAGATCATAGACATAGACATATTTTATTACTTTTGGCAATCGTGTGCGATTGATGTCTGTTATTTGTATATTATTGTTTGCCCTTGTCGGGCTTTTAATGATGTTTTTTGCCCTTGTTCGGTATGGTTGTTGGTAGGGAAAATGTTCATAAAATAGGGGAGGTTATGACAAATTTTTTTCAGAAAATATGACAAATTAATAAATTTGCTTTCTTACAAGATTTCATTTGTGTTATATTTCTTTAAATTTAGAGTTTATGGTTTGAAAATAAGGGTTTATCTTTTTTAGAATGTTCCTATATATGGTATTAGAATAAGTGTTTAGAATTTAGCGTTTAGGGTAGTTTTCCCTTTTTTTAAATAACAAAAAAAATCAAACATTTTTTCGTAATAGTGCACAAAAAATCCTCCATGATCTCACATTTGTTGAATACGAGGTCACGGAAATATTTAAAAAAAAACAAAAAAAATCCACAAGAACTCGCATTCAATGAATGCGAGGTCAGTCGATTTTAAAAAAAAAAATTTCTCAGACCTCGCATTTAACAAATGTGGGGTCATGCAAATATTTTTATTTTTAAGAAATCAAAAAAAAAAATTCCTCAGACGCCGCATTCAACAGATGCGAGGTCATGAAACTCACATTTAACAAATCCGAGTTCCACCTTGCCAGAAACACGTTTTCAAATGAGCATCGATAAAGAATAATTTTTTAAAGAAGCACAACTTCAGAAATTTCTCCTACATTCTTCAGAGAAAAACATGACTCAACCTTCCAATTCAGATAGGAACCAACTGCTTTAAGAAGGGATCGATAAACCAAGTATGCTAGCAAGCAACAGAGTAAGGGCTTTGGAAAGCTTTTCATTAAGGTAAAGCAAAGCAGGAAAATAAAGTGAAAAATTGCAATTTTCATTGAAAATATTTTTTGCGTGAAGATATTTTCCCTAGAAAATATTTTCCCTAGCAAGCAACAGATCTTTGATATTTGTGGAAAAGTGTTAAATGCAATTTAAATATACTTACACAAAAGTACTTACTGAACGGGACATCGTGAAGGGTAATAATCTCATTTACATTCCAACGACCATCATTGGAAATGGGAACATTTTGCTGTGTGCAAGTTACCTCCCCTTCAAAAACTGAGATGCAATGATCAAATTTGTAACTTATATGTCTTTTAAATACATCGGGTGTTACAAGTTCCGATGCAGTCGTGGTATGGTTTAGGTAGCCGGACTTTCCCATCACTTTACACTCGAAATCTCCTCCATCGAACATCTACATCAGTGATCTCATCTATTGCAGTGTGCATGTCCTAAAGTCTCAAAAGGTGTTTCTATCATACCCCAAACTCCTGATAATTACATCAACCTGTAATTTAGAGTGTGGCACCGGCATACCCTCCCAAGAGGATACAAAGCCGTCTATCACGCTTATAAGTAACCATTGCCAAAACATGCATACACAACCTATATTAACAGAAGCCTAAATATTTACATAAGTTCAAACCATCAACACTACAAGTTTTCAACTTAGAATAAAAGCATAACTACAACACCACACTAGAATCACCATAGTCTTATATATATACAACTACACAAAGCCTTCTATACAAGGTGAAACATGACAAAACTAATCCTACCCGACAATATATCAAAACTCCGCCAGAAAGCGATCTAAACGTGATCACCTACAAGGAAATAAGGTAAGTGGGATGAGCATTCATTTGCTCAATAAGTAACTCAGTCATATCTCCACTAGATTGAGCACGTTAAAAGTACATATTACATTTCATGAAAATCATTTCACAACAATTCAAACGTGCCATGACAATCAAGCATCATATATGCATGGCATACACAACTATAACAGACACATTATAACAGCTCCGGATATCATACTGCGGTCACTATTATAACCCATGACAGGGTCGTTTGTCCACTATTGTATCCCGTGGAAAGGTCATACCGATATTTTAACATAGCAATTCAATTGCCTTTCCCATTCATTTAATAGTTTAATGAGTTCAGTGATACCAAAGATAGCATAATAAACAACCATTCATAGATATATAATCACCAAACAAATTATCCATATGCTCAATCCAATTTAATACACAAATAGATTTTCAAAGCATTAACAATCATTTAGTATAAAAGTACTTAAGAAATCAGTTTTTAGAAACAATAGAAATATGAAAAAGCCACTTACCAGTAATCAAAATGTTTCCAATTCGAAATCCAAGCTACTTGAACTCCCGTTAATCCTTCCTAAATAATAAAATCAAAACATAAACCATCTCCTCATAACCTAAAAGGTAATCTACAATAATCATACATTAGCCTCATTGAATTTCTAATAAGGCATGATCTATAGCATAACAAGGTTAGCTATGACATTTTCAGCACTGACAGTGCTAAACAAAAATGACCATAACTCAAGTTATATTCATCCAAAAGCCACAAAACATTCCGATAGAAACTAGACTTAATTTACTAGATTTTTCATGAAAACAACATTTCCTAGTTCAAAACAAAACTTGCTCAAAAATGGCTCGTAATTCAGAAAATACTCTATTGCAGAATCAGATTTTCAGTCCACTTTATGGACGAACTGCTGTTAATATACTGAGAAACAGAATAACATCTTTATACCGTTTCGAAGGGCTACGAGTCTAGTTTCCAATGCAATAAACGGTGTGCAATTTCAATATTCCTATGCTGAAATATGACTAATTTTCTAAAGTTACGCAGTACTGTCTGCGAATTTCCAGCTACGAATTTAGCAAATTTCTTGTCTTTTTCTTGGTTATTAAACCATTTAAATCCTTTAAATTCAACACAATGGATCATACATCCATGGGTTTAACTTTAACAACAAAGAGCAAGAAAATAAATCCAATTACACCAATTCTAACCATTAAATCATCACCACAAGCTAGGATTTTGAAACCCACTATATTCTTGAGAAATTCCTAAACTTCGTCTCTTAATCTATCAAATTAACTAATTGAACTCAAGAAAGAAGGAATTTCTTAATTTGTGGTTGAATTTACTGTTTCTCTTCCTCCCTCAAGCTCTTGGAAGTCAAACCCTTGCTCTAAGTGGAAGAATTGGGAAAATAGAAGAAGAAAATCGTTTAGTAGTATATAAACTAGTTTAATTATTTAGATTTGACCCCCAACATTTGCTCTAATTATAAATTGACCCCAAAATTTTCTAATTCTCAATATTAACATGGCCAAAGAATGACAAGGATAATTTGGGTATCACAGTTTCATCTTTTAACAGAAACAACTATTAGCTTGAATGAGAGAGTAATGAGAAAAAGATTTCATAGGAGGATGAGATCAAAGTAGGAAAAACAAACAGAAGCCTGACAGGTAAATAACAACAATAGAAAGCTCACTTCTAGTTGCATATTTTATCGTTTAGGACCTCAGGTACCACTGCTTCGCTGAAACAATTTTACTAAGTTACACAATGGATGACCATATCTATTCTAACTACTTAACTGATGTATGCATAGAAATTGCAACTGAACTTCATGACATTTTGTATTAATTTTTCATTTAGAAAATCTTATTAGCAGGTACAATAACATTTAATATGTGCACTTGCACCAAATGAAATTTCTGTGCTTCAAGCACAAAGTATGAACTTCATACATTCATAGGCAGTTCCATGATTAAGACTTTGGTCATATTTGCATCTTGGACAATCAAATAGGAGTCGATGTCTTCAAGGAAAGCAGGCTTCTCATGTCTGTCCTTCTGTTCCTCTGCAATTTGTGCTCTCTGACCAGGTCCTAAACCTCTCATTCTCCACAATGCTATTATTGTCCTGTTTTAAAATAAATTAGTTTTCCTTGAACTGGTTATGCATACAGAAAATCAAAACAATCGACTAGGAAAATAACAACATAGCATGACCAATACCTGCTGGCAACATTGAAGGAGATAAATGAATGAAATTAGTAATGCAGCCAGCTTTCATCATCTTGATACTTTGCACCACGTGTAGCATCAATGCCACGGTCCCTTGACAAAATTATGACAAGTGAAGGACTTCCTACTGTTCCAAGGGATGGAGGAAGCTGATGAATATCTTCAATGTCTTCCCATGGAACAAAAAACTTGGTTCTATGTCCAAACAAATTGGCATAAAACCCAACAATTCTTGCTGACAGAAAGAGTCATCCCTGAGCAAGTAAAAAAATGAAATGTAAGACTAAACATGTGGAACAGATTTCAAGAACACTAGTAGAAAGACTGAGAAAAGGAAATGAGACAGCCTGCTGCAAGGTTATCAGATGAGGGGAAGAAGAAAAAGGACAATCCTAAACATTTAGGATACCCTGGATAGCATCCTTGTTTTTCAGTCATCGTCAACAATGCACCATTCAGACCTTTTAGTTTTGTAACATATTTTCAGTTAAATCATGAAATTGTTCACATAAAATAAGCAAGTATGCACTTTCACAAATGAAAATACTGTTTCCGACATCACATTTATAAAATTTTTATTACTTTATTACACTTAAGTTACACAGGTGTGCTGAATTTAATGACTCCAACGTGGAATAGTTAACAAGAAAACCCAGGCAAAAGTTGCCAAAATGGATTCAAGGAAACCAAAAATAAAAATAAAAAAATCAAAGAGAAAACTGCTACAGTTTTGTTTAAATAAGTGTAAATTGAAAAGAAAATGGAAGCCCCAAACTGCAAGAATTATAATGACGTACATTAATCAAATATAAAATTTTCTCCCAGTGATTAATCCAATATTATCTTAGATGCATCTGGATTTTCCTTTGTATTAATAATGAATAGGAGACTTTCCCAACCGATATGTTAGAATCAAATCTCAAGAAAACAAGAAAATATCGACCAATAAAATTTAACCACCAGTACAATTTTTTCTTAGACACTCCTGTCCTAATAATGTAATTGGAAGAAATTTATTTGATTAATACAATAGAAACAAATTCCTTGGAATCTTACCTGCAACGGTATCTTTCTTCTAAGGGAGCATGAAAAATCGCAGATGAGAAATTCTTCAGGTGGCAATCCAAAAATCTTTTGGAAAGCTGAATTTCTGTGAGGTGATCTTAGGTTCAACTGCCAAGCACTAGTCATGAGGTTGACATTCTGTAATTTCAAATGGCTACAAGATGAAATACATTAAAAGATGAAATGTACATACCTTTTTTCCTACTTCTTTTTCCATCTTGCTTAAATAAACTCTAATTGTTTCAACTCCATTATTATTGTCCAAAAAAATGCTCAGGGGCAACTTTGACAGTGAAGACTGAGCAAGCTTTCCTTCAAGGTGAACCCAAATGTCTGCCAATTCTGTAGACAGGCTTGACTTCAATCGTGTGTTTCAAAAAATTAATTTCAGCATGGCTAAGAGATTAAGCTTCATCAAATGATTCATCAAAATCAAAAACTTCCTCATCCAGCACTGGAGGTGGTTCTTCTGGAGCATCAAACTCAAGTATTTCTGCATATAATATTGAAAAGCAAGATGTCACAGTGAAACCAATTTGGTTCTAGTCAAACAAATATACAGGAACCAAATTCAAAAGAAGATCCAACCATTCCATTGAGGATCAGGAGATTGCAGCATTACAGAGCTTGTCCTTGTTTTACCATTGCAGGTGAATACCACATATGAATCCGGAAACTCAGTTGAATCTAGAGAAGCTAACTTCACACCCTCAATCAAAGCAATAGTTGAGGCTTGGTAGAGTTCAACTTTAAAAACAAACAAGCAACAATTAATCTCACAAAATCACTATACTATACTGTTAGGAACGGAACCTCGGATATTTGTGGAAATTACTTAATAAGCCCTTGAAGATAATAACGAATATAGAAATAAAGACAAATATAACAATAAAAGGGACACAAATATTTACGTGGTTCGGTCAAATTGACCTACGTCCACGGGCGAAAGGGGAAAACGTCCTCTAATTTAGGAAGATTACAAATTTGGAGAGACCTCCACAAAATGGGCTATAGGCACCATTATAACAAAAGCACAAGAGAGCCAAAATAAGATAAAAGGCTGGATGGCCATAAAGGCCCTGAAACCCCACTAAAGCTCTCTTGGTTTGGTGCACTTAAAAGCTTAACTAAGGCCCTTAATTTATAACATTGATTAGGAGTGAAATACTCTTCCCAAACCAATGTGAGACAAAATAAAAGATGCAAGGCCTACTCAACAAATCTCTACCTTGACTTGTATCGCATAACAAATCCTCGTAAAATAGCAAATTTTCGCAAAACGAATTCTCCACCTTCTCCACAAAGTCTCAATAGCCCAGATTCTAGATTTACAAATAGATCAACATAACTCCACCTTCTCCAGCAAAGTTCCCAAATTTGTACTCAACGGAAGCGCATTCTTCAACCACAAAATAGGCCCAACAAAACTCTTCACAAATACCAAACAGACTACCTGGAAGCTCAAACGTCCAATACACAAAGAAGAAAGTAATGATTCCCAAAATTTATTTTGATGATGACATATGTACTAAACTCTGAAATCAAGCCATGTAGGTCTGCTATTTTGTCTGATGGAAACAGGGCTTTCGGACTAGTACACTGTCCAAACTATACTACATTTCTCGAACGAACAGGAGCGTCCGATAAAGGTTTCAACTGACTCATTTCACCGTTCGAACGGATAGGCAGAGGAGAATTTTTTCACTTTCCTCAACGGACACACATAACCGTCTGAATGAAGTCTGCTTCGGACGAACAAGACTGTTCGAAATAATTATTCCCTGATATAGCATTAAAACCTCTCGGACGAAATATATCGTCCGAAGTGTGAAACTCTCACATACATCTAGTTCGGACGATGGTACGGATGCATACTCGGCCATTCCGAACGGCATCACCACACATACTTAAGTTAGATCGGACGCTGGGTCGGACGCACAATTATAATATTGGACGTCCGAAACTCATAACGGCTAGTTTTTCTGCATTTATTATTGAGCCATTGGGAAGTAATTACAACCAAATTTATTGCTCCTATAAATACCAACTCTATTGATACTGTAAACAGACTTTTAGACATTGAATACAAGCTAGTAGAAAATCTTCACAAACCTCAAATCCAAAAATAGTGAAAAAGTAACATTTGGGGATGACATGAAAGCAAAATCAATCGGCATTGGTGATGTAGATAAAAATGGTGAGACCTTGATTAAAAATGTGCTTCTTGTTGATAATTTGAATTACAATCTATTAAGTGTAAGTCAACTATGTGATAAAAATCTATATGTATTTTTTACCAAACATGAATGTCTAATTCTTGATAAAAATTATGTTGTTTTGTTTAAAGGTACTAGGCACAATGATGTTTATGTGATCTATCTGGACAATAGGTTAGTAGTAACAATGTAAAATGTCTAACCGCCTCTATAGATAATCCTTGGCTTTGGCATAGAAGGCTTTGTCATTTTAACATGGATTTAATTGAAAAACTTGCCAAGAAATGGAATTGGTAAGAGACTTACCAAAATTGAAGTTTTTGAAAAATAAAATTTGTGATGCAAGTCAATTTGGGAAACAAGTTAAAGTGTCTTTTAAACCGAAAAATTGTGTGTCTACTTCTAAACCGCTAGAATTATTGCATTAAGACTTGTTTGGTCCAACTCAATATGCTAGTCTCAGTGGTAGTAAATATGCATTTGTTATTGTTGATGATTATTCTAGGTATACTTGGGTACTATTTCTTGTTCACAAAAATGAAGCTTTTGAAAATTTTGTGAAATTGCTTTCCAAAATTCAAAATTTGTTGAATTTAAAAATCATCCGTTTGAGAAGTGATAATGGAGTCGAATTTAAATTTGGAGGTTTTCCCGAATTTTGTAATCAGAACGGTATGAAATTCACATGAAATTTTCGTTGTTCGAGTGCCTCAACAAAATGGTGTTGTTGAAAGAAAAAATAGAACACTTCAAGAGGCCGCTACAACTATGATTAGTGAATGTGACTTACCAAAATATTTTTGGGCCGAACCCATTAATACGGTTTGTTACGTTTTGAATCGAGTTTTGTGAACACCTATTTTAAATCAAACACCTTATGAACTCTTGTTTTGTAAAAAACCCGTTGTGTGCTATTTCAAAATTTTTGGTTGTAATTGTTTTATTTTAAAAATCAAAGAAAATCTTGGAAAATTTGACAAAAAATCGGATGAAGGAATTTTTTTTGGATATTCTAATGACAAGAAAGCATATCGAGTATACAATAGAAGAACACTTTTGATTGAAGAAGTTGTGCATGTTACATTCGATGAAACTAATGATATTTTTTCAAAGAATGTGTGTGAAGATGAAGATGTAGCTATTCAAAAGGCGCTTGAAAAGCTCACTGTTCATGAAGAACGTCAATTAGGGATCTCTCCAAACAATGTGGATAATACAAATCACTTGGGTGAAGAAGGAGAAAAGGACGAAGATACTTCAAAAGATCTTCCTAAAGCATGGAGATTTGTTTCTAGTCACCCTCAAGATTTGATAATTGGTGATCCGTCCGATGGGGTAAAAACTCAATCTCATAGACCTTTGAAAAGTAATTGTGCATTACTTTCTCATACTGAACCTAAATATGTGGATGATGAATTAAATGATGAATCTTGGGTCTTTGCTATGCAAGATGAACTTAGCCAATTTGAGAAAAACAATGTATGGACTTTAGTTGAAAGACCATCAACTCAACCCGTAATCATAACAAAATGACTTTTTAGAAATAAATTAAATGATAAAGTTGAAATTATTAGGAGCAAAGCTAGACTTGTTGCAAAAAGTTATGTTCAAGAAGAAGGTATTGATTTTGATGAAATCTTTGCACCCATTGCTCGTTTAAAATCTATTTGCATGTTTCTTGCATATCCGTGTATGTTTCAACAAATTCAAATTATTCCAAATGGATGTTAAAAGGGCATTTTAAATGGTTTTATTGATCAGGAAGTTTTCATTAAACAACCTCTGGGTTTTGAAAACAAAAATTTTGCAAATCATGTTTTCAAACTTTCCAAAGCTTTGTATGCTTTGAAACAAGTTCCTAGAGCTTGGTATGAGAGGCTAAGTGGTTTTTTGATTGAAAATAGTTTCAAAAGAGGTGTTGTTGATACTACTCTTTTCACCAAAACTGATTTTAATGGTTTGCTAATTGTTCAAATTTATGTTGATGATATTATCTTTGGAGCAACTAATGAAAGCTTGTGCAAGGAATTCTTGAACTTGATGCAAAAAGAATTTGAAATGAGCATGCTGGGAGAATTATAATTTTTTCTCGGACTCCAAGTTCACCAAACAAAAGAAGGAACGTTCATCACACAAATCAAATACACAAAGGAGCTACTCAAGCAATTTAGAATGGAAGATTGCAAACAGGTCGTAGACTTCGGAGACACCAATATGCACCTCAACTAAACTTGACAAAGATAAAGAAGGTAATAGAGTTGATGAAAAACACTATAGAGGCATGATCGGAAGTCTACTTTACTTAACAGCTAACAGACTGGATATTATGTTTGTTGTTTGTCTATGTGCCAGATTTCAATCTTGTCCTAAGGAGTCACACTTAATTGCTGTAAAAATAATTTTCAGATACCTAAAAGGTACAATGAATTTTGATCTTTGGTATCCAAAATCCTCCACTTTTGATTTAATTTGTTATTCTGATGCTGACTTTGCTGGTTGTAAAATTGATAGAAAATGTTCTAGTGGTATGTGTCATTTCTTGGGTAACTGTCTAGTGTCTTGGTTTAGCAAAAAGGAAAATTCTATTTCACTATCTACGGCAGAAGCCGAATATATTGCTACTGGAAATTGTTGTGCTCAACTTCTGTGGATGAAACATACATTAAAAGACTTTGGTGTTATTTTTTATTGTGTGCCTAGAAAATGTGATAACACTAGGTACAATTAATCTCACAAAAAATCCTGTCATGTATTCTAGAACCAAACACATAGATGTCAAGCACCATTTCATTAGAGATCTTGTATGCAAAAAGGAAATTTTTGTTTAATTTGTGTGTTCAAATGATCAACTTGCTGATATTTTTACTAAACCTTTGGCTTTAGATCACTTTGAATCTCTCATAACACATTTGGGCATCATTAATTTCACATCTGTATAAATTCTGTGTTCTGACACACATGATCGTCTGAACTACATACTTTGTCGGACGCTCTTACTCGTCCAAAACCCTCCTTTCTGTCTCGGACGCTTTTAATCGTCCGTACTCTCACTCCTTTCTTTCATTATCTCACTGAAATCCTTACGGACGCTCTTCATCGTCCGAGACAATCTCGAACGCATTGGGACAAAGGTTCGGTCGTCCGTTCTTCATGGTTCGGACGCACGGTCGGAAGCATACACATCGTTCAGACATTTGAATGATTGCTCTGCTCATTTAAGACTCAGTTCATTTTCATTCTCTCGGACTTACTCAACCCACCGAACCCTGCTTTGGTGAAAATTTTCCTCTTCAAATTTCTTTCATCTTCTTCCTCCTCCTGCAAAATTGATTGAGGAATTTTCATTCCCAAATTGTTAATCATCTCTATTGTACTCCATTTCACCATTTTACAATCAAACTTCTTCAAATTTCCACCAACTTTCGTCAAAACTACTTTTTTATTTTTTTCCCAAGTTTCAAAAATAACAATGGTTCGATCTCGTGGCGATTTTTCAACAACAACCCTGGGACGAAAATCAAAAGGGAAGGCTCCAATGCAAGGGGAAACGTCCGCAAATCCTCAAACTTCTACCACTCCTCCTCTTCCCAAATTTATTGATGCCAAGGCATCTGAATGGTACACATCTCTTCTTAGTAAATCCATCATTGTTTAAAGACCTATTTCCCAAGGTCTTTTTGATGAGTTTAATCTGCCGATTGTCAAATCCTAATTTGAAAAACAAAATTGGGCCAAAGTCACCTAGTACATATTGATCAACTTGTATATCATGACATGGTACTCCAATTCACAGCTAATCTTAGAAAAGGTCCCACTGTTCGTACAATAATATCTCGAGTGAACAACAAAAATCTTAAAATTTCATCAAATGTCATAAACACCATTTTTGAATGTGAGGCTCCTTCTCCCAATGATTTTTCCTAATTTTTCTCACTGGATAAATGGCCTACCTTAGATACTCGTTTTGACATTGACGAGATCCGAGCAATCTTCAATGTCAATTCAAACAGGATTCGGACGCCAAAACTACTTTACTCACTCCCGAACTGAACATTTTGTACTCTCTGGTCACAAATTTGCTATTACCAATAGACGGGCATTACACTGAGTCAGGAAAAATGCAGCTTTAATTATTTTACTGTGTTTTCATGGGAATTCCACTTGATTTTGGGTATCTCTTCTGTTCTCTGTGGGAATTCTTTCAAACTGACACTCGCCGAAACATTCCCTTCGGCAAATTCTAGCTTACAAGAGTTTTTGATTCTCTTCACATCCCATTCACTGGAAAAAAACAATACCTTCCCTACTTCAACAAAGCATATATCAAGCGAAAGGGATTGAAATTTTTTAATGACCAATGGTTTACAAAGCTACTTATGAGATTGAACGGTCTAAAACTCAAGCCTCTTCCTTAGGACTTGCACTTCCTCATTCCCCTCCTCCTCAAACACCTCTACCATCCCATGATCCCCGTCCTTCTTCTTCCGAACCTTTCCTTTCATATATTTGCAGCCTTCTTACTTCTTTGAGAGATCAAATGAGCTAATTTCAGCGTCGTACTACTCGCAAGTTGAAGCGTCTTGAAACTCGTCGACTATCCTGCAAGAGGCACTTAGCTTGGGCATGTCTGCTTCGCTCAAGTTCAATTCGCCAACATCCAGTCACAGTACACTCTAGAATCATCCTCCGAAAGTGATGCCAATGAAAAAAATGACAATGATGGTGAGGAGATTGATCATGAGGACACTATCTGCTCAAGGTGCTGCTGACAAACTATCACTAAAGGCACTGATGATGACGAAGACGAGGACGTCGACGACACATTCAACTATATCATGCAATGACGCAATTTGAGTGATATTGACAGTGAAGCTACTGATGACGCTACACCAACCAAAAAGTGCAAGCTCGACAAACGTTCCAAGAAGAAAAACAACCCCACTTAGATTTTCTATTCTTCTTTGGATATCTCGTTTTCATTTTGCTAATAGATTGACACTTGTGTGTAATTGTTGACATTATTCTCATTAATTGACTATTGGGATTATGAAACTGTTGTTGATATGCTTATGAAACTATTGATGATTTGCTTATGGAACTATTAACAGTGCACCTTCTCAAGGGGAGCTTATTTTGGTGATGTCAAAAGGGGGAGTAGGAATATGCATGGATTTATCTATTAATTGATCATATCTATTAATTGCAATAGAAATTGGTTGTATCTGTTGATCATAGTTTGGGGAGCTTATTTTGATGATGCATTAGTCAAAAGAGCGAGTAGGAAATGTATTAATTTATCTATTAATTGATCATATCTGGTAATTATAATAGAAATTGGTTGTATCTGTTTAATCATAGTTTGTCATCATCAAAAAGGGGGAGATTAATAATTCCCAAACCTTATTTTGATGATGACATATGTACTAAACTCTGAAATCAAGCTGTGTAGGTCTGCTACTTTGTCTGCTGGAAACAGGGCTTTCGGACTCAGTACACCGTCCGAACTATACTACATTTCTCGGACGAACAGGAGTGTCCAAAAAAGGTTTCAACGGACGCATTTCACAGTCCGAACGGATACGCAGAGGGGAATTTTTTCAAGCTCCTCAACAGATGCACAAAACCGTCCGAACGAAGTCTGTTTCGGACGAACAAAACTGTCCGAAACAATTATTCCCTGATATAGCATTAAAACCACTTAGACGAAATATATCGTCCGGAGTGTGAAACTCTCACATACATCTAGTTCGGACGATGGAACAAATACATACTCGGCCGATTCTTATACACATCCGAACGGCATCACCACACAAACTTAGGTTAGATCGGACGCTGGGTCGGACACACAATTATAATATCAGACGTTCGAAACTCATAACAGCTAGTTTTCGTGCATTTATTATTGAGCCGTTCGGAAGTAATTACAACCAAATTTATAGCTCCTATAAATACCTACTCTATTGATATTGTAAACAGACTTTTACACATTGAATACAAGCTAGTAGAAAAGCAATTTGAGTGCAAATTAGCAATTGAGCAATATTGTATTAGTGTGTGCATTGAAGTGCAATTCAAAAATATTGAGTGGAGTGATAATCTTGTACTAAAGTGAGGTTAAGAGTAAAATCCTTGGCTCAACTAAAGTGAATTAGTGTGAGCAAGGATTGTCCTACTTTGTGTACATTAGAAGATTATTGACTCACCAATTTTGTGAAGCATTCTAGTGGATTAATACTTCAACCTTGGTAGTTTGGAAGTGTTTCTTGTTTAATTTCTCTCTTTACCCTAGTTATATCCATCCATAAGCTTAATTGTCTTTATAGCTATCTATTCATGTGATAGTCTAAAAGATTTTATTGGTGATTATTTTGCAAAGTAATTTTTAAGAAATCTAATTTATCCCCCCTCTTAGGTTGCTTTGGGGCCAATAGAGAGTAACAAAACGGCCAACACTAAGAAAAACTACTTGCCAACGAGTAACCCATGATTCAAAATTTTTGAAACCAAAATTTCCTTACTACCAAATCTGCTTAACTAAGGTCCCTAGCTCTGATACCAATTTGTTAGGATCAAAACCCCGGATATTTGCGAAAATTACTTAATAAGCCCTTGAAGATAATAACGAATATAAATATAGAGAAAAATTGTAACAAAAGAGATACAGATTTACGTGGTTCGGTCAAATCAACCTACGTCCACGGGCGAAATGGAAAAATCTACTAATTTAGAGGAATACAAATTTGGAGAGACCTCCACAAAATAGGTTAGAGGCACCATTATAACAAAAGCACAAGAGAGCCCAACAATACGATAAAAGGCAGGATGGCCATAAAGGCCCTGGAAGCCCAATAATGCTCTCTTGGCTTGGTGCACTTAAAACCTTAATTAAGGCCATTAATTTATAACATTGGCTGGGAGAGAAACACTCTTTCCAAACCAATGTGGGACAGAACAAAAGATACAAGGCATACTCAACATATACCTTACTTCCATAAATATACAGAGTTAATAATAGTATAGGATGAGTGAGTATCATTCCCACGAAGATTGTCTGGCAAATAATTGCCAAGATTTACGGATCTTTATATAGTTAAGCAAATTCAAACAATAGGAGATGAAACTACACTATTCAAAGCCATAATTAAACTCAAAAAATTGAAATCTCAATGAAGCTAAATTATCTAATAAAGCAAGTAAATGAAAATAAGCAATTACGGAATTGAAAAACTAACTACTATATCGAAATAAAAGCAATTAAATGAAAGCACTTAATTTTACTATAAATTAACCAAAATAAAACTAAAATTAATTTAAGCAAGTGATTAATCAAATTTAAAAGACTAAATAAAAGAATTTTTGAAGGTTAGAATCAACCATTTCTAAACTAGAATTTGCAAATAGTTAAAATTGAAATCTAAATAGTTTTGGATTTTTGATAATAATAAAGAAAGCCCACAAAAAATTAACAAAAATTAATGCAAGGAATTGCAAATTCTTAACTAAAAAGCAATAAATCAACAATAACCCTAATTTCTCTATGACACCATAGAATGAAAGCAAAGAGATTCTCACAAATTTAAACTAGAAAATAAGTAAAAATTATATCTATTTGAAGCTAATGATTAACCCACTACAATTATGTAATCAAAATTTAAACTTGCAAGGAAATTAAAACTAGATCTAAAAAACGATTAAAGAGAACTTTTTGCCAAAAGGAAACTTGAAAGTTAAGCTATTCTAGTCTACCCTAAAAATTACTAACTACCAACTTACTCTATTCCTACTTACTTCTCTATTACATCTTTAAAGTAGCTGTGTACTCGCTAATCTTTAAATAGTGGAGTATTACACAAGGCAAAATCAGAAATTGGTTGCTAGAATATTACAAAATGCCCGTACAACTTAAGGTAAAAGCGAGTCCATGTTGCGATCTGGAAGAAATAAGATCGCGACATGCACTGCAAAATACATTAGTCATTTTCCCGAGTCCAGATCGCGATTTGGAGGAGTCCAGATCGCGACTCTCTTCCCAGCAAACCATCATTTCTTCTGTAATTACATTTCGGTCCTTGATCTTTGTTCATTCCAACTTTCAACCTCTAATTTAGACTTGCATAGTATTAATCCAGTTAAGCCATTATTTTAGCTAAAATTCTAATCAAAACTTGTCATATTTAATTATATGAAAAATATAAATAAATATTAAAGAAAATTAAATAGAACCTTCAATTAATTAACCGAATTTCGCAATTTAAACTATAAAATTGTCATAATTTAGAGTAAATTAACTCAAGTTTACTAGAGTTGTCATACTTCCAAACTTAGCGTTTTGAACTGGTCCCGAGCAAAACAAAAATTAACAGAAGTCTACTAACACTTAAACACATAAACACCACCAAAATTGACAAAACACTTGATAAATTTTGGATGTATTTAGAACAATTAAGAAACCTCTTAAGAAACTTTCAATAGGATATGATTAGTGAAGTGTTTAAATGAGTCAATCCAAGTTTGCAATTTTTCTACAAAGAAGCACGTGTTCATTTACTACACAAAATTTCAAACCATCAAGAATTACTATTCTAAAAAAAAATTACCAAACGTTTTAGTTCTATCCATTTAAAATATCATTTCTTCTCAAATCACAAATATTATGGTGTTAGTCAATTATCCCGACTAGGTCTCATGAAAATAGAAGTTCATTTAGGAATCTACTTAAATGCAAATGTTACACATTTTAGGAATAGACCTCTAACAAGGAATAAGTAATATGATATCAATGATAAGTATTACAAACATTTACTCCTTAATTTGTTAGTCTACTAAAATGCAATTCCTAAATGGCATAATCTAGAGAAACAATATGGGTACATGTTGGAATCTCGTACTTGCCTTATTCACAGAAGCAAATTTTGTTTTTTTTTTTTTTACGACCCTAAACCAAGGAAAATGAGTGAAATGTACTTAAAATTAATCTCAAATACCAATTATTCACAAATTAGAAGAACATTTCCTATGCAAACACACAAAATGTCCCAAAATTCCTTCTATTTCATTTAACTCATTTTTTTCCAAAAGATAAATCGTCTAACAAAAACAATATAAGTGATTTGATCAGAAACAATATTTCAAATAAATTTTCCTAAATTTTTAGCACTTCATTTTGAAAAATAGTAATGCCAAGTTTTTGAAATCTTTATGTTGTAAAAGAACTCACTCATACTTAAATTCATGAAATGACCCAATCAAATACTTCAATCATATAGTATTGTACATCAAAATTCATTATCATCGAGTACTCATTTGATTATTTTTCCATCCACTAGACATCAAGTGACATCAATGTTACAAACAAAATAACTATTTCCAACACGAAAAATAAACACCCCCCAAACTTGTCTCTTTTATTCAAGTTGATGAATAAATCATCATTCCAATCACCCAAAATCCAACATAAAGACATGTCCACCATTAACAAGAACTACTCAAACTACGACACAATTTTAAACTAACAGTTGAAACTAAGTAAAAGTACTAAGGGTGTTTAACCAAGCCATGCATCTCATCAGTAAGCTCAGTAAAAGTACCAAGGGTGTTTAACCAAGCCATGCATCTCATCAGTAAGCTCCATAAAAGTTAACATCCAATTCAAATCATCAACAATTGAAAACATGGCATCAGTTTAAGGTCTTTAGCCAATCTACTCTTATTAGTCAATAAACATGACCAAAAACCACACCAAGTATCCAACAAGCAATCCTCAAAAAGATTCAATCTATGAAGCATCAAAAAGATATCTACTTGGCGTCAGATGAAGGTCATTAGCCAATCTACTAAAAAAACTAACATATTCCGAAATTGAAATACTGAAAATAAGAGTGATTAAAAGTCAAGATGCTAAGTCATGAAAAACAATGTTCATCTTTAGTATCCTTGCCTTGATGCTCCTAGGAGGAAGTAGAAAGATGTTAGTGGTGGATTATGATGGTTGGAGTGATTTTTAATAGAAGAAAATGGAAAATTCTTCGGGATTGGGGAACGCTTTCTTCAAATGAAAGAAAATGGAAAATTTTTAGGGATTTGGGAAGGGTTCCTTTGGCTTAGAAAGAAGAAAGTTAGAAAATTGTGAGAAAAGAAGAAGACGAGTTGAATAAGAATATGCTTCTGCTTGTCGAGATCGCGATCTAGACTGATCTCTAGATTGCGATCTCGATTCTGAGATCGCTATTTCGATGGAGTTCGAATTTGTGACCGCAATCTTGAGTCGGATGAAAATTAGCCTTTGTAGAAGTTTGAGTTCCAAATCGCAATTTCGATTTTGAGATCGGCGATTTGGAACAAATGACCAAAATACCCTACTAGAAGTTTGGGCTCCAAATCGCGATTTCGAATTTGAGATTCCGGTTTGGAGCTGAACTTCTGTAAAGTGTATTTTCAACACTTAGCTAAAATTTTTCCACTCTTCATCACTTTTCTCCAATTCCATGCACAATCTACAAACACAAAATTAGCAAGTTAAGATGACGAGTTCCCTCATTCTTTGGAGTTTAATTCAAAAACTTATACTTTTTGACTAAAATTCAAACCAAATTACTAAAAATCAAAGTAATTAAAAATCACACCAAAAGAAAACAATAACAACTAAATTAAAAAACTTGGGGATGATTGACCTTTTAATTTTGGTTTTCACGAAAAAATCTTGATACCTTTTTTCTTTATGAGTAAAGCTTGATTCTTGGTTTTCCCGTGCACAAGTCCTTTCTTCCAAACCTTAGCCATTGTTAGTAACCCAATTAACATCTCTAATTGTTTCTCAAACTATTTTCTTTTCTTTTTGAGAATTTTCAACTTCTTGACATCACCATGATGATTTTGCCGATCTTTAGCAAAATTCTCTTGATCTTTCATCAACACACATCCCTTATCGGGTGGTTTTTTCTTCAATTCGTTTCTTTGATCTTCTTTTATTCCCAACACTTGCTTGAGCGAATTGCCTTGGTTAACTTAATTTTGCTCTTCATTTGACCAAGCAAGGAAAGAATTAAGAGATTGGTTAGCATTTTTTTTTTCAACAATGGGAATATTATCATTATATTTAAACACATCAAATTCAATTGATTCATTTTCAACTCGTAAAACCAACATCCCTTTGTTCACGTCAATTAATGCATGAGCAGTCAACAAGAAAGGTCTCTCTAGAATCAATAAAGTCTCACTCTTTTCACCAGCATCTAGCACAAAGAAATCAACGTAAAATAACAACTTTTTAACTTGTACAAGAACATCCTCCAACAACCCATATGGTTTCCTCTCGGATAAATCCACCAATTAGAGTGTGATATTAGTTGCTTGACATTGTTGATCCCTAATTAGGTGTCTTAGATTTTTCTAGAATCGTTCCCGCGAAGATTGTTTGGCAAGCAATTACCAAGATTTACGGATATTTGTATAGTTCAGCAAATTCAAAGAATAGTAGATGAAACTACACTACTCGAAACCATAATTAATCTCAAGCAATTAAAATCTAAATTAAGCTAAATTATTTACTAAAGCAAGTAAATGAAACTAAACAATTACGAAATTGAGAAACAAACTACTATATCCTATTAAAAGCAATTAAATAAAAGCACTTAATTTTACTCTAAATCAACCAAAATAAGACTAAAATTAAAAAGAAAGTGATTAACCAAATTAAAAAGACTAAATAAAAGAAGTTTTGAAGGTTAGAAGCAACCATTTCTAAACTAGAATTTGGAAAGAGTTAAAATTGAAATCTAAATATTTTTGGATTTTTGATAAAAATAAAGAAAACCCACTAAAAATTAACTAGAAATTAATGCATGGAATTGAAAATTCTTAACTAAAAACCAATAAATCAACAAGAACCCCAATTTCTGTCTATGAAATCCAAGATAAAAGCGAAGAATTTCTCACTAATTTAATCTAGAAAGCAAGTAAAAATTATATCTATTTGAAGCTAATGATTAACCCACTACAATTACCTAATAAAAATTTAAACTTGCAAGAAAATTAAAACTAGATCTAAAAGATGATTATAGAGGACTTTTCGTAAAAAGGAAACTTGAAAGTTAAGCTATTCTAATCTACCCTAAAAGCATACTAACTACCTACTTACTTCTCTATTACATCTTTAAAGTAGGTTAAATAGTGGAGTATTACACAAGACAAAATCAGAAATTGGTTGCTAGAATATTACAAAATTGCCTTTACAACTTAAGCTAAAAGCGAGTTCGTGTTGCGATCTGGAAGAAATGAGATCGTGACATGGACTGCAAAATACATTAGGCATTTTCCCGAGTCCAGATCGCGATTTGGAGGAGTCCAGATCACGATCTTGCCTCTCCTCTTAGCAAACCATCATTTCTTCTGTAATTCCACTGATCGGTCCTTGAGCTTTGGTCATTCCAACATCCAACCTCCAATTTGGACCTGCATAATATTAATCCAATTAAGCCATTAATTTAGCTAAAATTCTAATAAAAACTTATCATATTTAATAATATCAAAAATATAAACGTATATTAAAGAAATTAACTAGAACAATCAATTAATTAACCAAAATTCGGAATTTATACTACCAAAATGCCGTAATTTAGAGTAAAACAAATCTAGTTTACTAGAGTTATCAATAGTAAGCACCCATCCATGACCTTCTGCTTTGTCTCTGCAGTCACTTCCTGTTAAGGAAGTGAATTTCCTGTTTTAGGTACTCAACAAGATGTGTTGGATTTACAATCATTTATTAAGAACTATTACCTCTTGTCAACCTTGCTTGTACAAAATGTGATACCATGTTATAAACTCACTCCAATTGGGTTACTAGAATTCCACAGGTGATGATCTCTCCAATCCTATCGGGCAAATCAAGACCATCAAATTCTAGAGTGCCTTGAAGCTTGGTCTCTCCACGAAGGCATACGTGAAAAATGATGTATAAGACCATAAAAAAGGCTGAAACCACTGTAAAATTCCAAAAGTAATCAGTTGCCATTTCCCAATCTGATTGGTGCTCTGTTTGCAAAGTTTCCAATGTATGCTCCTTATCTAACACGTTTACAGGATTTATTACCTTGAAGTTTTTAGCTAGTAATTTGGAAAACAGATCAAAACTCTCTTTCAATCCTTGTCTGGCACCTCATTCAGTCATGCCTCTTATCACAGTGCTCTGATGGAAGTTAATGGTCCAAGATACTATGAGATGGGAAGATTCTTCTCCAAAAGAACGCTCCGGCCCAGGACTTATCCTGTACAATAAATCAACCTTGAATATTTTCCCATATGGAACTTCTGGAGTATTAACATCTACAAAGACAACAAATTCTTTGCCACTGGCCTTAACATAAGTTTGCTCTTCGGTAGCTTTAACAGCCTTGACTAATTTTGTAGTATGTACTACTCTGGTGTAGCATACAACTCATGTTAAACATGATTTGTGTACTGATTTCCATGTCCAAGGGTCCTCTTGAATATCTTTGGTTCCCTGCAATTCTACAAGATCTCCCATTAATTGTGACTTGGAAGCAAATAGAAGCATGTTGAGATCCTTCGGTAGTATTGCATATTCTGATCCAGAAGAATGCCTCCCCCTAGTTATCTGGCATGCCATTTTCTTCATTGTTCGACTGCATCATTTCTGTTAGCTCTTCAAAGCTACTATTACTGTCAGCTTAGCCAAGCAATCTTCATTATCAGAAAACGTAGTCAAAATTTCAGAAGAATTCTCAGTTCCTCATGCTTCCTCATTCTTATTGAAAAGTCTCTCCAAGCGATCAACAATAGCCTTCACAAGATGTTTCCCTTCTAATATCTTCTTTGTTGGAGGAGTATAGCCAACAATATCTTTAGAAGAAACACATTTAAGTTCATGTTCATTAGTGGTTTCAGCTCTGTTACCTGGATGCGTGTACAAGACATGGTCTGTGGATATTTCTTCATCTCTCCCATGCAGAGATAGAATGAGAAGAATTTTACCTGCAATCATGTAGTGAATTCAAATAAAACTGCAAATTTTTGACATAACTAAGTACTTAAAGGGAAGGAGTGTCATATCCTCTAAGTCTCTCTTGCAGTGACGACTAAAATCTCCAATATTAACTGCTGACAAACTATGCGGTGAAAAAATTTCTTCCCTTGTTTATCCGAAATCAATCGTAGAAGCATTGATATTCTACAATTTTATTACACCTCCTCTATTCAGCATGACAATAAACTCACTAAGAAAACTGTAGTATAGCTGGTTCTCCCAACTCCAATGTAGTAAGATAACAAACATACATTATAACAACATTTCACATAGAAGAATAGCATGCATTATTAGAAATCCAAAATGCAAGAAATTACCAAGTACCGAAATGGACCCGCTAATTTTAAATGGTTTTGTGGAATATTTACCGATTTTGTATGTAACAACATTCAGCTATTCTGTGGAACTACTAGCCTTTCTTATTTGATCAGCACACCACTTTCGTCCACTACAAGTGATCCTTCCATTAGAACAGTACCCCACCACCAGCCACCAAATATCCATCAAACAAGCAGGGCCTGAACAAACTACAGGTCTCTTCAAAATAGTAGCTGTCAGGATTTCACTAATCAAATTATGCACTTTTGCCCTATTGCCGGAACTGTTTCCCCAATATGAAAGATTCAAGGCAGAGAGTGGTCAATATCAGTTCTGTTTATGTAGATGATGATCATTCAATCTTATTGATGGTGAAAGTTTGCGAAGGCTTGAATAATTGTAGTATTCTGTGAAACAGAATCTTGCACCCTACATAGTATGAGACAAACTGGATGAAGTCAGAAAGCAGTTGATCACCTGCAGACAGTGCGGAAGCTTTTATGGGATCTGTCAGCTCATGAATGGCAATACTTCACTTGTCCACAGTCAGAACAAGTATCAATGTATCTGACTGTGTTAAACAGTGCAGGATAACCGAAGAGGGAATGCCCACTTATAGAACAACCAAGCCACTTTGAAGCATCATATTCTCTTAAGAAGGCAACTAATACAGCTTGAAATTAAGTGAGTATTTGGGCATCTTTCTCAAAAATTCTCAAGTGCTAGTGGATCCAAGATAGCTAAAACTTAGGTACACCTCCAAAAGTCATTTTTTCACACACATAATAAACCTCTTCTTCTCAGATATATGCACTGAGACATCTCAACAAGCACTCAACCTTCAGTACTTCAAGAGCACTATAATTCCAAAATCACGGGTTCTAAACTTTTCCAAACTCCAAAGTAGCATGGACCTCTTCTGCACAGTTTGCAAGGATAAATTTAGCTTAAAATACGTCTCTTTAAAGCTCATTTCTTTTTTCCATACCAACCAAGGAAAAGAGAATTGCACCAACTTCTTTGTTCTCTTACAAGCTGTATCTCAAGTTCTCGGCATTTTGAAAAGTTAGGATGGAAGATTCAAACCACAAATTGAACTGTTACATTGTTTAACCATTGCTGGAAAACTCACCTTCAACCTTTTAAGATTCCCAATGTGTTCTAGGGAATTTGACTCATGAATTCATCACGAGTAAACATCAATACCTTAGTACAGAATTTTGTGAATCTGAGTATTACAGGAAATAAATAATACAGATTTGAGCACAAGGAAATTTTACTTGGTTCATCTTATTTTAATTACTGTTCTCATTAACCAATTCCTCAAAACTGAATTAACACCTCAACATGATAAGAATTTCGTGCACAAATGCAATTAAATGCCTTTCATTTCCTGTAAATGTAAAACCAGACATGGAAGTGGACTCATCTAAGTTCCAACTGGCCCAAACAATCGTAGGGCCATTTGAAGTAGCATTTCTGCAAACTTAAGAAAAGCTTGACACCTGGAAGCATCAAAATTCTTCTATGGGAAGAAATGTCACCCATACATGGAAGTATCATCATTCTATCTTATTACATTTTACCTCAATTCTTGGTTCTTGAAGTCCATCATGACTAGAGTTTATGCACATGGTACCAAAAACAATCATTATTATAATGAAAACAAAAACAAAAAGCATTACAACTTGCAAGCAAGAAAAGAAACAATAGAGAGAAAGCCATACCATAATCTTTGTTAGTATTTGCGTTTTTTCAGAGAGAATCAGTAAGGAGGCAAGTTGTGGTTTTCCTCAGCAGTAACAGAGAAAACAGGAATCTTAACCCGGCCGACCAAATCTCCAGCAACACTAAAGAAACCAGAGTCCTCATTAATTTGATAAACAGACAAAACAAGTTCATCCCCCAAGTCATGCACTTTAAACGCAAACTCTTCATTCCAAACATGATTTGTTGTGTTCTTCAATACCCGTCTTAGACTTGGACTTGCCTACTTTTAGTTTAACATACGAGTCCTTCACTATCAGAAAAATTTCTGACAATGCACTGTTGTGAAAATGATTCTGTACCCGTGCTAGTTTTGGAGGGGCATTCGTTTCGGCTGTTGTTCACATTTACGAAATACGAACTAAGATTAGCTAGTATTAAGTAAATGCGAGTTAAGTCAAAATTTTGAATACGAACTAAGTTGGAATTTTTTTTTTAAAAAAAATGCTTTGTTCGTATTACAGAAATTTGAACTAAAGCCAGTTTGTATTTCTCGAATACAAATTGTGCTTGGGTTTATCAGTCAGTCGCATTTTGAGCCAAAAAAAAAAACCCCAAAGTTCCCCTCCCAAATGCCTTCGCCATAAAATCTTCCCCTACAACTAGCAAACCTCATCTATTTTCCACCATGACAAAAGTTTAAGTTGTAGTACTAACATAATCTTTCATTTAATCATTAATTTTTTTTAATAAATTTTGACAGAGTTTCCCCTATTTGTTTAGATATTCTCCTTGCCAGCAACATACCCAACAAGGGTTATCAATATAAATAAAAATTTCAACAAGGGCAACACGTATAGACCAAAAAAGACAAATTTATCCTAGTAGTACAATTAGCTATGTAAACACAACACAACTAGTAGTACAATAATCAATAACATAACTCATCCTATAGTTATACTACAATAATCAATGCCTATGCCTCCCAAGTTTCCCACCAGTGCCACAATCCTTTGGTCTGTGTATCTTCTTTGACCGGCGAACATAAAATTGTGACGTGTCACGTACTCTGGTAAATTTTTCTTGAGTAAGAGTGACACCGAGGCCCCAAGAACCAAGCTGTGACAAATCTTCAGGACCAATTCCCAATGACATGCCATCTGGGCCACAGAAAGGTGTAGATGATGATGACTCCAATGGAATGGTGTCTTGTAGAATGAATTGGTCACTAGAAAATGGCATAGATGCACGATGACCTGCCAAAGAGTGGAGTGGCGTAGGTAAAAGTGGATTCTCATCATCTTCATACATATCATGCAATCCTGTATCAGGCTCAGCCTCAGTCTCAGGCTCAGGCTTAGGTGACCTAACTCTGTATGCGCGACGACTACCACCACGTTGTTGTCTAGATCTTTAGTTGAGTGGCGCGCCGTACCCTCTGTGGATGTGGAATTGGTTATAGATGATAATTGGGGACATCTACACGAGCAAGCTGAAGACGTCCCGCCTCTCCTACTTCATATAGAGATTGAGCTGCAAAATCTCTAAAATGTGTACCAATAGTTCTGACCGGATCATCGTCATCCCCAACCAAGTCTAAGGTCATGTGCTATATTTGACACATGCAATCCACCTACATAAAAGTGAGATAGAATAAGTTAGCATAATAAGGAAATGTTTAGAATAAAAATGAAAATAAGTATATTCTTACCATATAATCTACTCGTGCACTGTCACCTTGGTAGCCCTCAGGGAAATCAATTCGCCTACTCGAATTACATGTATATATAACTGTCCTCTGTCGATACTAATGCAAGTAATCCAAAGAAACATTCATAGTATCTGTTCATGGAATATCCGTCTCAACTGAGCCAATTAGTGTTAGGCCTACCTCGAAGACCCGTCGAATGAAGTACATTATGATCCACAACAATTAATCTTTCGTTCGGAATAGGTTGGTGCATTCCAAATTGACGCATAACACTATGAGGAAGGTGGCACTCCACGACCTCCTAGCATATAAGATATGTGACTGATTGCCATATGTGACGACCAGCAGTGCAATAACAGGGAAGCCAATCAAGTATATCATCTGTGTACGGCTTCCATATGAACTAAAAAATAGAAAATTTGATTAATGTTCATTTAAGTAACATCAGAATATATGTAATCCAATGAAAATCAAATTAATCAATACCTCTACAGGTCGGAGGACATGTAACTGATCTCGAAATGCAGGTAAGACATGTCTTATTGTTCTATGCAAATCAAAATTCACATCCCACCTATTGAACAATGTGTTCATGAAAAGTTTAATATTGAAGAAATAAATATTTAACGATATATGAAATTAAACTATCAGTTGCCAAAATATTTACCTAGAGGCATATGCTCTGTGAAACTCTTGTGGCGGCTCAAATCTGTCAGGCCGCATAGTGATGGTATGCCTTCCCACGCCCATAATTGTCGTATAGTTATTAGTATTTATGTAAAATAATAAAAATAGAATTAACATTTTATGTAGAGCATAAACAATGTCTGTATCAAAATGGACGCACCACAAATACCCTTTGCAATGGGTGAAGTAGCATCACACAATCCATGATACAAAAAAGTTAATACTGCAAACCCCAACTAAGATGTCCAACTGTCTCCAAGTCTTTAAGCAGCGTCATAAAGCGTAACGGCACCATGCTACCTAAATGGTCAGGAAAGAGAAGTCCACCAAGTAACAAAAGTATGTAAGTCCGTGCACGCTGTATACACATCTCATCTGGTGCATTATCTAGGAAGTATTGATCTAATGCAGCAGATAAGCAGGAAACTTTTAGGCGGCTTCCCTTTATGTCTGTCCCACTGGGCGTAATACCCAACAACTGCTGGTAGAAGCCTACCCATTCATCGTGTATATGAGAAATGTCCCTCCCTAAAACTAGTGCTCCATCTTACACATCTAGAATGCACAGACCCCACAAGACCTCAATATCTTGTAGTGTGATTGTTGCCTCTCCTACCGGCAAGCGAAATGTATGAATCTCGAGTCACCACTGCTCCACAAAACTAGTGACTAAGGCATGATCGAACTGTACATATCCAGACAACGTAACATCAGTAAACCCAACTATAGTAATATAATCTATAACACGCTCAGGAATAGGTCTATGATGCCAAAATATCCCATCAAAACGTCTCACACCTAGAGGTACGTCAAAATTAATATGTCCATCAAATAATTCCCATGCTCTATGCTGTGATGTAGGGGGTATAATATATGAATACATGGTCTGGGATGAACACTGCCACGTGGTTGATCATCCATCACTAGCAGCTGATATATAAGAGAATAAGTGAGCAAATATTCAAAAATTATGTGCAATTACAGCGACGAAGAAAACAAATGCGTTAATTAATGTAATGCAAAAATATTGCAAATGTATCAAACCTGCTTAACCAAACATATGCAACAGAGTCAAATTATACCAATAGCACATTTTAACTATACAATAAAATGTCAATTCCACTAAAAATACAAAGGAGTAAAAACTAACAACAGGAGGGACATTTTCTATAGTTGTGCCCTGGCTGAGGACATATGCTATACCTTCTTGGCTCACCGGGGTCCCTAACAACCATCTCATTCCAAATGCAACTTGCATGCACTCGGCCTGCATGTCAGGTGATGAATAAACTATTTTCTCCACATAACTCCCAGTCTATATTTGGCCACTTATCCGGGTCCAGTATTGGATCAAACTTACTAGTCGTGAACTGTTGATGATATCTTACAGAAGCATAGTGATCGTTGACAATGTGTATAGGTTCATCACTCCTAAACCTGCAAACTGCCATCCCATGTGAGCAAGGAAATCTATACATTTGCCATTTACTACAGGAGCATGTTTTGTCTAAATACTTCACAATTTGTATATTACCACCAAATCCAGTCACACGGTTGTATGTCTTGATTTTTTGCATATGCCTGTAGAATGATCAAAGGTCATCTCCTTATGGCCTCGGCCTTCTTGGTCAAGTTCCTTCAACCTTTTCCAATGTATGGGCATAAGAGGCATGCGGCAATGTTAAACTTTTGCAATGTTGTCAACAAACAATTTTACTGTTTGATAGAATGTGCAATTAATTAAAGCCTTGATCGGCAATTGTCTAGCCTCTCGCAAGACATTATTCCAACTCTCAGATGTATTTGTAGTTTTCATTCCCTACCCGTGGTTGTCATCATGTGCAAGACACCACTGTTCAAGGCCAATGTCATTAAGGTAAGCCCATGCCTCTAAGCACTCGCGCTGTAATTTTTCTTTGTGCCTATTCCACTTGTGTATCTGTATATTAACACCAAGAGACCAACATTACTTCTTCACACGCACCTTCCTGAACTTGGTCTTCACATTGCTTCGAACATGGCGAAGAAAGAACCTATGATAGGCCCAAGGTTCACATCACAAAGGGGACTCTGGTCATTGCATGAATTATACCACGATGCCTGTCAGATATAACACAAATTGTCTCCATATCACCTACAATGTGATGTATGAACTGCTTCATGATCCATCCCCAACTTTCAATTGTTTTCTTCATCGAAATGTGCATATGCAACCGGTATTATACTATTGTTTGCATCTCTAGTAACAGCAACAGGTGATTTCCCTCGCTATTCCCCTCTTAGATGTGTGCCATCAACGGATACAACGGGCCTACACCGATGAAATGCATCAATCATAGGCCTAAATGCCCAGAATATGTATTTGAATATCTTCACATTATCGTTACTCCAGGGATGATGCAGCAACTATATTGCAATCTGTGGATTAGATCGAACTAGTGTTTCAACAAATTGTGGTAATTGTGCAAAATTAGTCACCCAACTTCCATAAACCAGTTGAATTGCTTTCCTCCGTGCATGACAAGCCTTCTTGTATGTAATATCAACTTTCAACTTATCATTGATGTGCACTTGGATTTATAACTTTACCTTGTGACCAAGGTTATTTTCAACTAAATGTACAATGTGACTTGCAATAACTGCTGATGTTAGACTTTGGTCGTTATTTTCGGTGATGTCCCCAAGGCACAAGTGATCATCCGCCTACTTTTGACCTTTCAAACATCAAGTATTTCACAATAAAGAGCTCTAATGTACTAGTCACACCTTAAGGACGTTAAGTTGTGCTTCAGACCGCAGCTTGATAGCTTTACTCAGTTGCTCCTTGCTAACAAAGCACATATTCAACCGAATAGCATTCTCTTTCTCATTCTAGTAGAACGTCCCCTTATCATTACTATGATCCATAGGGTCATATTAATCCATGTTTTCAACATCATTGAAGAATGCCAGTCCTCTAGGTTGATACACAGTAACATCATCTTGAATTTGGCAACCATCGAAATTGTGTTAAAAATCATCATCAGAGTCAGGCTCTGATATATCCTCTGACTCTGACTCTGACTCACAATATTCTTCCGATTGGTGCCACGATGAGGAAGTCACTGTCATCATCAAAATCACCCTCCAAAACATCCAACATATCGTGATCTAAATCTAGAATATAATCAAGCCCAAGCACATATCCCGTGTCTTTCTCGGCTCCTTCTGTATGGAAAGTACTTGGTCCTTCATCTATGCAAGCCCCTTCACCACTTGCCACGCCAACAGTATGATCAGAAGACATTGAGTTTTACATTGCAAAAGAAGCTGTAGGGTTGTAATAATCAAGTGCCCTTTGATAGTTGGAAAGACTCTGTGCGTAGGATTGCAGCTGCACATTGTCCATATACGATTGCATCAAAGATGTCATTGACCCTGTCACATACATCCCAAGGTTGTTGTTGGTTCAGGGAATTGGGTGATTTCTTCCTTCTTGATGTACACCTCCGCAATGAACGTAGAATCTCTTTCAAACATATCAAAAATGTTTTCCATGCTTTCATCATCCTCTAATGCAGTAGTAAAGCGACCGCATGGAAGTCTGAACACGATATTCAACTTGCAAGTCGGCCTTTATCAACCTCCATGAACTCATAGATATTGTCAACTAGCTCATTAAATCCAATGACGGATTCGAAATATCTTATTACTTCTCACCGGACGGTAACAAATAGTCCCGCCTTTGGTAACTATTTTCCCTCCCCAAAATAGGGCAATATGACGGGGTTTGTCAAACGTCATGTACCTATATATACATGAACATATTTAGACCCTATTATTGAGTATTTCAAAACTTTTAAACTAAATTTGGGAGGTTAAAGAAAATTACATTGAAGAATTAATGTTCATTTTCTTATTATACAAGCTTAAACAAACCTAATGAAGCAAACTAAGGAATTGGATAGCATTTATGAATTCTTTTAGCTTTTTAAATATAGTCATCTTAGATTTTGTCCTCCCCAGTTGAATTCAAACTTTTTTACTTAACTCGTACTTTTCAAATGCGAGTTAAGGCGAGTTCGCATTTCGCTAATGTAGTGATATCAAAAACTAAATGAGACAGCAAAATATAGGATATATTTAACTCCAGTCAACATCTACAACATACAGAGACAGTCCGTTAATATAAGAATGATTTTTATCAGAATTTATACACACAAGTACGAATGATTTTTCAAACTTTTAAGCAACGCAAGTGCGAATGATTTTTTTTAGAATTTATACACACAAGAAGAATCATATATAAGCATATTGCATCACTTCTCCTGTCAATGGTAATCAATAAAAGAATTAGTTGGACCTAATTGGCTCAGTTTTATGGCCAAATACTCCCAGAATATAGGTTTAATGGGCTCCCAATGGGACTAATAGACATATGCTTCTTAGCGTATTTTTACTGTAAGAAGAATCAGAATAAGCAACTTCTAACTCTTGGTGCTAAGTCCTTGGACAAGCCAAGAGAGATAATAGACACCAATGTAAAATGTTTACTTCTAATATCAAGATATTTCCAACAATCACTGATAAAAAACTATGCAACTTCTTGGAACAACTTCAAGCTTCACTGACTCCTCAGATGTAGAGTTTGATGTTGGTTCAAACAAACTACTGAAACCAACAATATCAATAGCAAAAACAACAATTTCTCAAATCAATAGAAAATATATTTGAGACTAGTTTCTTCTCAAATGAGGTAGAATGATCAGAAAAATGATACTGATGTTTACGTGAGATTACATTCATATCTTCAATAAAAATCACATGCTGAGTTGCAGAGAAAAAATTCACAGCTAAAGGAAAACCACTGAATCAGCCCTAGTCCAGAAATAGTTTTTTCAAACATCAAGATAATTGAATTTTGTTCCTAAAAAGATTGGATTCTAATAACTAACAAAAAAAAAAAAAAAAAATTGCGTTAAAAACTAACATTGAAATGTTAAATACAAATTAAAAAAAAAACACTGAAAATGGCTTTAAAAACTTACATTCAAATGTTGAGTACAAAAAAAACTAAATGGAAAAAACTAAAATTGAAAAAAAAAAAAA